>CM065426.1:13196332-14415722 GCA_033060865.1 Dorcus hopei
TTTGTGTAAAAAATTTCAAAATTTTTTCCGACGATTTGGTCGGAAATTTTACGAAAAAACATTTTCTCGAATTCTTTCGGAACTGATCCAATCTTATAGATCTCGACGCGGCGATTTCAAATATGGGGTCGTTCATGCCGCTAGTCCTAACCGTTCTCGAGTTATCGAGGTTTTTTAGTAATAAATTTCAAAATTTTTTTCCGACTATTTGGTCGGAAATTTTACGAAAAAAAACATTGTCTCGAATTCTTTCGGAACTGATCCAATCTTATAGATCTCGACGCGGCGATTTCAAATATGGGGTCGTTCATGCCGCTAGTCCTAACCGTTCTCGAGTTATCGAGGTTTTGTGTAAAAAATTTCAAAATTTTTTTCCGACGATTTGGTCGGAAATTTTACGAAAAAAACATTGTCTCGAATTCTTTCGGAACTGATCCAATCTTATAGATCTCGACGCGGCGATTTCAAATATGGGGTCGTTCATGCCGCTAGTCCTAACCGTTCTCGAGTTATCGAGGTTTTTGTGTAGAAAATTTCACAAAATTTTTCCGACGATTTGGTCGGAAATTTTACGAAAAAAACATTGTCTCGAATTCTTTCGGAACTGATCCAATCTTATAGATCTCGACGCGGCGATTTCAAATATGGGGTCGTTCATGCCGCTAGTCCTAACCGTTCTCGAGTTATCGAGGGTTTTTGTGTAAAAATTTTAACATTTTTTCCGACGATTTGGTCGTAAATTTTAGTAAAAAAACATTGTCTCGAATTCTTTCGGAACTGATCCAATCTTATAGATCTCGACGCGGCGATTTCAAATATGGGGTCGTTCATGCCGCTAGTCCTAACCGTTCTCGAGTTATCGAGGGTTTTGTGTAAAAATTTCAAAATTTTTTCCGACGATTTGGTCGGAAATTTTACGAAAAAAAACATTGTCTCGAATTCTTTCGGAACTGATCCAATCTTATAGATCTCGACGCGGCGATTTCAAATATGGGGTCGTTCATGCCGCTAGTCCTAACCGTTCTCGAGTTATCGAGTTTTTTGTGTAAAAAATTTCAAAATTTTTTTCCGACGATTTGGTAGGAAATTTTACGAAAATAAACATTGTCTCGAATTCTTTCGGAACTGATCCAATCTTATAGATCTCGACGCGGCGATTTCAAATATGGGGTCGTTCATGCCGCTAGTCCTAACCGTTCTCGAGTTATCGAGGTTTTTGTGTAAAAAATTTCAAAATATTTTTCCGACGATTTGGTCGGAAATTTTACAAAAAAAAAATTGTCTCCAATTCTTACGTAACATATCCAATCTTATAGATCTCGACGCGGCGATTTCAAATATGGGGTCGTTCATGCCGCTAGTCCTAACCGTTCTCGAGTTATCGAGGTTTTTGTGTAAATATGTTCAAAATTTATTCCGACGATTTGGTCGGAAATTATACGAAAAAAAACATTGTCTCGAATTCTTTCGGAACTGATCCAATCTTATAGATCTCGACGCGGCGATTTCAAATATGGGGTCGTTCATGCCGCTAGTCCTAACCGTTCTCGAGTTATCGAGGTTTATGAGTAATCAAATAAAAAATATAATTACGCCGATTTGGTCGGAAATTTTACGAAAAAAATCATTGTCTCGAATTCTTTCGGAACTGATCCAATCTTATAGATCTCGACGCGGCGATTTCAAATATGGGGTCGTTCATGCCGCTAGTCCTAACCGTTCTCGAGTTATCGAGGTTTTTGTGTAAAAAATTTCAAAATTTTTTTCCGACGATTTGGTCGGAAATTTTACGAATAAAAACATTGTCTCGAATTCTTTCGGAACTGATCCAATCTTATAGATCTCGACGCGGCGATTTCAAATATGGGGTCGTTCATGCCGCTAGTCCTAACCGTTCTCGAGTTATCGAGGTTTTGTGTAAAAATTTCAAAATTTTTTCCGCCGATTTGGTATGAAATTTTACGAACAATAACCTTGTCTCGAATTCTTTCGGAACTGATCCAATCTTATAGATCTCGACGCGGCGATTTCAAATATGGGGTCGTTCATGCCGCTAGTCCTAACCGTTCTCGAGTTATCGAGGTTTTTGTGTAGAAATTTCAAAATTTTTTCCGTCGATTTGGTAGTAAATTTTACGAATAAAAAACATTGTCTCGAATTCTTTCGGAACTGATCCAATCTTATAGATCTCGACGCGGCGATTTCAAATATGGGGTCGTTCATGCCGCTAGTCCTAACCGTTCTCGAGTTATCGAGGTTTTTGTAAAAATTTCAAAATATTTTTCCGACGATTTGGTCGGAAATTTTACGAAAAAAATCATTGTCTCGAATTCTTTCGGAACTGATCCAATCTTATAGATCTCGACGCGGCGATTTCAAATATGGGGTCGTTCATGCCGCTAGTCCTAACCGTTCTCGAGTTATCGAGGTTTTTGTGTAAAAAATATCACAATATTTTTCCGACGATTTGGTCGGAAATTTTACGACAAAAAACATTGTCTCGAATTCTTTCGGAACTGATCCAATCTTATAGATCTCGACGCGGCGATTTCAAATATGGGGTCGTTCATGCCGCTAGTCCTAACCGTTCTCGAGTTATCGAGGTTTATGTGTAAAAAATTTCAAAATTTTTTTCCGACGATTTGGTCGGAAATTTTACGAAAAAAACATTGTCTCGAATTCTTTCGGAACTGATCCAATCTTATAGATCTCGACGCGGCGATTTCAAATATGGGGTCGTTCATGCCGCTAGTCCTAACCGTTCTCGAGTTATCGAGGTTTTTGTTTAAAAAATGTAAATGTATTTTTCCGACGATTTGGTCGGAAATTTTACGAAAAAAAACATTGTCTCGAATTCTTTCGGAACTGATCCAATCTTATAGATCTCGACGCGGCGATTTCAAATATGGGGTCGTTCATGCCGCTAGTCCTAACCGTTCTCGAGTTATCGAGGTTTTGTGTAAAAATTTCAAAATTTTTCCGACGATTTGGACGGAAAATTTACGAAAAAAACATTGTCTCGAATTCTTTCGGAACTGATCCAATCTTATAGATCTCGACGCGGCGATTTCAAATATGGGGTCGTTCATGCCGCTAGTCCTAACCGTTCTCGAGTTATCGAGGTTTTTTTGTAAAAAATTTCAAAATTTTTTTCCGACGATTTGGTCGGAAATTTTACGAAAATAAACATTGTCTCGAATTCTTTCGGAACTGATCCAATCTTATAGATCTCGACGCGGCGATTTCAAATATGGGGTCGTTCATGCCGCTAGTCCTAACCGTTCTCGAGTTATCGAGGTTTTTGTGTAAAAATTTACAAAATTATTATACGACGATTTGGTCGGAAATTTTACGAAAAAAACATTGTACCGAATTCTTTCGGAACTGATCCAATCTTATAGATCTCGACGCGGCGATTTCAAATATGGGGTCGTTCATGCCGCTAGTCCTAACCGTTCTCGAGTTATCGAGGGTTTTTGTGTAAAAATTTCAAAATTTTCTTCCGACGATTTGGTCGGAAATTTTACGAAAAAAACATTGTCTCGAATTCTTTCGGAACTGATCCAATCTTATAGATCTCGACGCGGCGATTTCAAATATGGGGTCGTTCATGCCGCTAGTCCTAACCGTTCTCGAGTTATCGAGGTTTTTGTGTAAAAATTTCAAAATTTTTTCCGACGATTTGGTCGGAAATTTTACGAAAAAAACATTGTCTCGAATTCTTTCGGAACTGATCCAATCTTATAGATCTCGACGCGGCGATTTCAAATATGGGGTCGTTCATGCCGCTAGTCCTAACCGTTCTCGAGTTATCGAGGTTTTAGTGAAATAGAATTCAAAATATTTTTCCGACGTTTAGGTCGGAAATTTTACGGAAAAAAACATTGTCTCGAATTCTTTCGGAACTGATCCAATCTTATAGATCTCGACGCGGCGATTTCAAATATGGGGTCGTTCATGCCGCTAGTCCTAACCGTTCTCGAGTAATCGAGGAAAAAGTGTAAAAAAAATAAAAATTTTAATCAGACGATTTGGTCGGAAATTTTACGAAAAAATACATTGTCTCGATTTCTTTCGGAACTGATCCAATCTTATAGATCTCGACGCGGCGATTTCAAATATGGGGTCGTTCATGCCGCTAGTCCTAACCGTTCTCGAGTTATCGAGGTTTTTGTGTAAAAATTTCAAAATTTTTTCCGACGATTTGGTCGGAAATTTGACGTTAAAAAACATTGTATCGAATTCTTTCGGAACTGATCCAATCTTATAGATCTCGACGCGGCGATTTCAAATATGGGGTCGTTCATGCCGCTAGTCCTAACCGTTCTCGAGTTATCGAGGTTTTGGGTAAAAATTTCAAATTTTTTTCCGACGATTTGGTCGGAAATTTGACGTCAAAATTTTTTGTCTCGAATTCTTTCGGAACTGATCCAATCTTATAGATCTCGACGCGGCGATTTCAAATATGGGGTCGTTCATGCCGCTAGTCCTAACCGTTCTCGAGTTATCGAGGTTTTTGTGTAAAAATTTCAAAATTTTTCCGACGATTTGGTCGGAAATTTTACGAAAAAACATTGTCTCGAATTCTTTCGGAACTGATCCAATCTTATAGATCTCGACGCGGCGATTTCAAATATGGGGTCGTTCATGCCGCTAGTCCTAACCGTTCTCGAGTTATCGACGGTTCTGTGTAAAAATTTCAAAATTTTTTTCCGACGATTTGGTCGGAAATTTTACGAAAAAGAACATTGTCTCGAATTCTTTCGGAACTGATCCAATCTTATAGATCTCGACGCGGCGATTTCAAATATGGGGTCGTTCATGCCGCTAGTCCTAACCGTTCTCGAGTTATCGAGGTTTTTGTGTAAAATATTTAATAATTTTTTTCAGTCGATTTGGTAGGATATTTTACGAAAAATAACATTGTCTCGAATTCTTTCGGAACTGATCCAATCTTATAGATCTCGACGCGGCGATTTCAAATATGGGGTCGTTCATGCCGCTAGTCCTAACCGTTCTCGAGTTATCGAGGTTTTGTGTAAAAATTTCAAAATTTTTTCCGACGATTTGGTCGGAAATTTTACGAAATAAACATTGTCTCGAATTCTTTCGGAACTGATCCAATCTTATAGATCTCGACGCGGCGATTTCAAATATGGGGTCGTTCATGCCGCTAGTCCTAACCGTTCTCGAGTTATCGAGGTTTTTGTGTAAAAAATTTCAAAATTTTTTCCGACGATTTGGTCGGAAATTTTACGAAAAAACATTGTCTCGAATTCTTTCGGAACTGATCCAATCTTATAGATCTCGACGCGGCGATTTCAAATATGGGGTCGTTCATGCCGCTAGTCCTAACCGTTCTCGAGTTATCGAGGTTTATATGTGAAAATATTCAAAAATTTATACCGACGATTTGGTCGGAAATTTTACTTAAAAAAACATTGTCTCGAATTCTTTCGGAACTGATCCAATCTTATAGATCTCGACGCGGCGATTTCAAATATGGGGTCGTTCATGCCGCTAGTCCTAACCGTTCTCGAGTTATCGAGATTTTGTGTAAAAAATTTCAATTTTTAGGTCCGAGGATTTGTTAGGATTTTTTACGATAAATAACATTGTCTCGAATTCTTTCGGAACTGATCCAATCTTATAGATCTCGACGCGGCGATTTCAAATATGGGGTCGTTCATGCCGCTAGTCCTAACCGTTCTCGAGTTATCGAGGTTTTTGTAAAAATTTCAAAATTTTTTCCGACGATTTGGTCGGAAATTTTACGAAAAAACATTGTCTCGAATTCTTTCGGAACTGATCCAATCTTATAGATCTCGACGCGGCGATTTCAAATATGGGGTCGTTCATGCCGCTAGTCCTAACCGTTCTCGAGTTATCGAGGTTTTGTGTAAAAATTTCAAAATTTTTTCCGACGATTTGGTCGGAAATTTTACGAAAAAACATTGTCTCGAATTCTTTCGGAACTGATCCAATCTTATAGATCTCGACGCGGCGATTTCAAATATGGGGTCGTTCATGCCGCTAGTCCTAACCGTTCTCGAGTTATCGAGGGTTTTTGTGTAAAAATTTCAAAATTTTTTCCGACGATTTGGTCGGAAATTTTACGAAAAAAACATTGTCTCGAATTCTTTCGGAACTGATCCAATCTTATAGATCTCGACGCGGCGATTTCAAATATGGGGTCGTTCATGCCGCTAGTCCTAACCGTTCTCGAGTTATCGAGGTTTTTGTGTAATAATTTCAAAATTTTTTCCGACGATTTGGTCGGAAATTTTACGAAAAAACACATTGTCTCGAATTCTTTCGGAACTGATCCAATCTTATAGATCTCGACGCGGCGATTTCAAATATGGGGTCGTTCATGCCGCTAGTCCTAACCGTTCTCGAGTTATCGAGGTTTTTGTGTAAAAAATTCAAAATTTTTTTCCGACGATTTGGTCGGAAATTTTACGAAAAAACATTGTCTCGAATTCTTTCGGAACTGATCCAATCTTATAGATCTCGACGCGGCGATTTCAAATATGGGGTCGTTCATGCCGCTAGTCCTAACCGTTCTCGAGTTATCGAGGTTTTTGTGTAAAAATTTCAAAATTTTTTCCGACGATTGGGTCGGAAATTTTACGAAACATAACATTGTCTCGAATTCTTTCGGAACTGATCCAATCTTATAGATCTCGACGCGGCGATTTCAAATATGGGGTCGTTCATGCCGCTAGTCCTAACCGTTCTCGAGTTATCGAGGTTTTTGTGTAATAAATTTCAATATTATTTTCCGACGATTTGGTCGGAAATTTTACGAAAAAAAACATTGTCTCGAATTCTTTCGGAACTGATCCAATCTTATAGATCTCGACGCGGCGATTTCAAATATGGGGTCGTTCATGCCGCTAGTCCTAACCGTTCTCGAGTTATCGAGGTTTTTGTGTAAAAAATTTCAATATTTATTTCCGAAGATTTGGTCGGAAATTTTACGAATAATAACATTGTCTCGAATTCTTTCGGAACTGATCCAATCTTATAGATCTCGACGCGGCGATTTCAAATATGGGGTCGTTCATGCCGCTAGTCCTAACCGTTCTCGAGTTATCGAGGTTTTTGTGTAAAAATTTCAAAATTTTTTCCGACGATTTGGTCGGAAATTTTACGAAAAAAACATTGTCTCGAATTCTTTCGGAACTGATCCAATCTTATAGATCTCGACGCGGCGATTTCAAATATGGGGTCGTTCATGCCGCTAGTCCTAACCGTTCTCGAGTTATCGAGGGTTTTTGTGTAAAAATTTCAAAATTTTTTCCGACGATGTGGACGGAAATTTTACGAAAATTAACATTGTCTCGAATTCTTTCGGAACTGATCCAATCTTATAGATCTCGACGCGGCGATTTCAAATATGGGGTCGTTCATGCCGCTAGTCCTAACCGTTCTCGAGTTATCGAGGTTTTTGTGTAAAAATTTCAAAATTTTTTCCGACGATTTGGTCTTAAATTTTGCGAAAATTATCATTGTCTCGAATTCTTTCGGAACTGATCCAATCTTATAGATCTCGACGCGGCGATTTCAAATATGGGGTCGTTCATGCCGCTAGTCCTAACCGTTCTCGAGTTATCGAGGTTTTTGTGTAGTAATTTCACAATTTTTCCGACGATTTGGTCGGAAATTTTACGAAAAAACATTGTCTCGAATTCTTTCGGAACTGATCCAATCTTATAGATCTCGACGCGGCGATTTCAAATATGGGGTCGTTCATGCCGCTAGTCCTAACCGTTCTCGAGTTATCGAGGTTTTTGTGTAAAAAATTTCAAATTTTTTTTCCGTCGATTTCTTCGGAAATTTTACGAATAAAAACATTGTCTCGAATTCTTTCGGAACTGATCCAATCTTATAGATCTCGACGCGGCGATTTCAAATATGGGGTCGTTCATGCCGCTAGTCCTAACCGTTCTCGAGTTATCGAGGTTTTGTGTAAAAATTTCAAAATTTTTTCCGACGATTTGGTCGGAAATTTTACGAAAAAAACATTGTCTCGAATTCTTTCGGAACTGATCCAATCTTATAGATCTCGACGCGGCGATTTCAAATATGGGGTCGTTCATGCCGCTAGTCCTAACCGTTCTCGAGTTATCGAGGTTTTTGTGTAAAAATTTCAAAATTTTTTCCGACGATTTGGTCGGAAATTTTACGAAAAAAACATTGTCTCGAATTCTTTCGGAACTGATCCAATCTTATAGATCTCGACGCGGCGATTTCAAATATGGGGTCGTTCATGCCGCTAGTCCTAACCGTTCTAGAGTTATCGAGGTTTTGTGTAAAAATTTCAAAATTTTTTCCGACGATTTGGTCGGAAATTTTACGAAAAAAACATTGTCTCGAATTCTTTCGGAACTGATCCAATCTTATAGATCTCGACGCGGCGATTTCAAATATGGGGTCGTTCATGCCGCTAGTCCTAACCGTTCTCGCGTTATCGCCGTTTTTGTGTACACAACTTCAAAATCTTTTTCCGCCGATTTGGTCGTAAATTTTACGAATAATTACATTGTCTCGAATTCTTTCGGAACTGATCCAATCTTATAGATCTCGACGCGGCGATTTCAAATATGGGGTCGTTCATGCCGCTAGTCCTAACCGTTCTCGAGTTATCGAGGTTTTTGTGTAAAAATTTCAAAATTTTTTCCGACGATTTGGTCGGAAATTTTACGAAAAAACATTGTCTCGAATTCTTTCGGAACTGATCCAATCTTATAGATCTCGACGCGGCGATTTCAAATATGGGGTCGTTCATGCCGCTAGTCCTAACCGTTCTCGAGTTATCGAGGTTTTTGTGTAAAAAATTTCAAAATTTTTTCCGACGATTTGGTCGGAAATTTTACGAAAAAAACATTGTCTCGAATTCTTTCGGAACTGATCCAATCTTATAGATCTCGACGCGGCGATTTCAAATATGGGGTCGTTCATGCCGCTAGTCCTAACCGTTCTCGAGTTATCGAGGTTTTTGTGTAAAAATTATATCAAAATTTTTTTCCTCCGATTTGGTCGTAAATTTTACTAAAAAAACATTGTCTCGAATTCTTTCGGAACTGATCCAATCTTATAGATCTCGACGCGGCGATTTCAAATATGGGGTCGTTCATGCCGCTAGTCCTAACCGTTCTCGAGTTATCGAGGTTTTTGTGTAAAAATTTTCAAAATTTTTTTCAGACGATTTGGTCGGAAATTTTACGAAAAAAACATTGTCTCGAATTCTTTCGGAACTGATCCAATCTTATAGATCTCGACGCGGCGATTTCAAATATGGGGTCGTTCATGCCGCTAGTCCTAACCGTTCTCGAGTTATCGAGGTTTTTGTTTATATTATTTCATAATTTTTTTCCGACGATTTGGTCGGAAATTTTACGTAAAAAAACATTGTCTCGAATTCTTTCGGAACTGATCCAATCTTATAGATCTCGACGCGGCGATTTCAAATATGGGGTCGTTCATGCCGCTAGTCCTAACCGTTCTCGAGTTATCGAGGTTTTTGTGTAAAAAAATACAAAATTTTTTTCCGACGATTTGGTCTGATTTTTTTCGAATAAATACATTGTCTCGAATTCTTTCGGAACTGATCCAATCTTATAGATCTCGACGCGGCGATTTCAAATATGGGGTCGTTCATGCCGCTAGTCCTAACCGTTCTCGAGTTATCGAGGTTTTTGTGTAAAAAATTTCAAAATTTTATTCCGACGTTTTGGTAGTATATTTTACGAAATAAAACATTGTCTCGAATTCTTTCGGAACTGATCCAATCTTATAGATCTCGACGCGGCGATTTCAAATATGGGGTCGTTCATGCCGCTAGTCCTAACCGTTCTCGAGTTATCGAGGTTTTTGTGTAAAAAATTTCAAAAATTTTATCCGACGATTTGTTCGGAAATTTTACGAAAATAAACATTGTCTCGAATTCTTTCGGAACTGATCCAATCTTATAGATCTCGACGCGGCGATTTCAAATATGGGGTCGTTCATGCCGCTAGTCCTAACCGTTCTCGAGTTATCGAGGTTTTTGTGTAAAAAATTTCAAAATTTTTTTCCGACGATTTGGTCGGAAATTTTACGAAAAAAATCATTGTCTCGAATTCTTTCGGAACTGATCCAATCTTATAGATCTCGACGCGGCGATTTCAAATATGGGGTCGTTCATGCCGCTAGTCCTAACCGTTCTCGAGTTATCGAGGTTTTTGTGTAAAAAATTTCAAAATTTTTTTCCGACGATTTGGTCGGAAATTTTACGAAAAAAGACATTGTCTCGAATTCTTTCGGAACTGATCCAATCTTATAGATCTCGACGCGGCGATTTCAAATATGGGGTCGTTCATGCCGCTAGTCCTAACCGTTCTCGAGTTATCGAGGTTTTTGTGTAAAAAATTTCAAAATTTTTTCCGACGATTTGGTCGGAAATTTTACGAAATAAATCATTGTCTCGAATTCTTTCGGAACTGATCCAATCTTATAGATCTCGACGCGGCGATTTCAAATATGGGGTCGTTCATGCCGCTAGTCCTAACCGTTCTCGAGTTATCGAGGTTTTTGTGTAAAAAATTTCAAAATTTTTTCCGACGATTTGGACGGAAAATTAACGAAAAAAACATTGTCTCGAATTCTTTCGGAACTGATCCAATCTTATAGATCTCGACGCGGCGATTTCAAATATGGGGTCGTTCATGCCGCTAGTCCTAACCGTTCTCGAGTTATCGAGGTTTTGTGTAAAAATTTCAAAATTTTTTTCCGACGATTTGGTCGGAAATTTTACGAAAAAAAACATTGTCTCGAATTCTTTCGGAACTGATCCAATCTTATAGATCTCGACGCGGCGATTTCAAATATGGGGTCGTTCATGCCGCTAGTCCTAACCGTTCTCGAGTTATCGAGGTTTTTGTGTAAAAATTTATAAAATTTTTTCCGACGATTTGGTCGTTAATTTTAAGAAAAATAACATTGTCTCGTATTCTTTCGGAACTGATCATATCTTATAGATCTCGACGCGGCGATTTCAAATATGGGGTCGTTCATGCCGCTAGTCCTAACCGTTCTCGAGTTATCGAGGGTTTTTGTGTAAAAATTTCAAAATTTTTTCCGACGATTTGGTCGGAAATTTTACGAAAAAAAGCAGTGTCTCGAATTCTTTCGGAACTGATCCAATCTTATAGATCTCGACGCGGCGATTTCAAATATGGGGTCGTTCATGCCGCTAGTCCTAACCGTTCTCGAGTTATCGAGGGTTTTTGTGTAAAAATTTCAAAATTTTTTCCGACGATTTGGTCGGAAAATTTACGTAAAAAAACATTGTCTCGAATTCTTTCGGAACTGATCCAATCTTATAGATATCGACGCGGCGATTTCAAATATGGGGTCGTTCATGCCGCTAGTCCTAACCGTTCTCGAGTTATCGAGGTTTTTGTGTAAAAATTTCAAAATTTTTTCCGACGATTTGGTCGGAAATTTTACGAAAAAACATTGTCTCGAATTCTTTCGGAACTGATCCAATCTTATAGATCTCGACGCGGCGATTTCAAATATGGGGTCGTTCATGCCGCTAGTCCTAACCGTTCTCGAGTTATCGAGGTTTTTGTGTACTTAATTTCAAAATTAGTTACCGACGATTGTCTAGGAAATATTACGAAAAATTAGAGTGTCACGAATAATTTCGGATATGATCCAATATTATAGATCTCGACGCGGCGATTTCAAATATGGGGTCGTTCATGCCGCTAGTCCTAACCGTTCTCGAGTTATCGAGGTTTTGTGTAAAAATTTCAAAATTTTTTCCGACGATTTGGTCGGAAATTTTACGAAAAAAAACATTGTCTCGAATTCTTTCGGAACTGATCCAATCTTATAGATCTCGACGCGGCGATTTCAAATATGGGGTCGTTCATGCCGCTAGTCCTAACCGTTCTCGAGTTATCGAGGTTTTTGTGTAAAAATTTCAAAATTTTTTTCCGACGATTTGGTCGGAAATTTTACGAAAAAAACATTGTCTCGAATTCTTTCGGAACTGATCCAATCTTATAGATCTCGACGCGGCGATTTCAAATATGGGGTCGTTCATGCCGCTAGTCCTAACCGTTCTCGAGTTATCGAGGTTTGTGGGTTAAAATTATCAAAGTTGTTTTCCGACGATTTGGTCGGTAATTTTACGATTTCATACATTGTCTCGAATTCTTTCGGAACTGATCCAATCTTATAGATCTCGACGCGGCGATTTCAAATATGGGGTCGTTCATGCCGCTAGTCCTAACCGTTCTCGAGTTATCGAGGGTTTTGTGTAAAAATTTCAAAATTTTTCCGACGATTTGGTCGGATTTTTTACGACTAAATACTTTGTCTCGAATTCTTTCGGAACTGATCCAATCTTATAGATCTCGACGCGGCGATTTCAAATATGGGGTCGTTCATGCCGCTAGTCCTAACCGTTCTCGAGTTATCGAGGTTTTTGTGTAAAAATTTCAAAATTTTTTCCGACGATTTGGTAGGAAATTTTACTAAAAAAAACATTGTCTCGAATTCTTTCGGAACTGATCCAATCTTATAGATCTCGACGCGGCGATTTCAAATATGGGGTCGTTCATGCCGCTAGTCCTAACCGTTCTCGAGTTATCGAGGTTTTTGTGTAAAAAATTTCAAAATATTTATACGACGATTTGGTCGGAAATTTTACGAAAAAAACATTGTCTCGAATTCTTTCGGAACTGATCCAATCTTATAGATCTCGACGCGGCGATTTCAAATATGGGGTCGTTCATGCCGCTAGTCCTAACCGTTCTCGAGTTATCGAGGTTTTTGTGTAAAAATTTCAAATTTTTTTCCGACCATTTGATCGGAAATTTTACGAAAAAACATTGTCTCGAATTCTTTCGGAACTGATCCAATCTTATAGATCTCGACGCGGCGATTTCAAATATGGGGTCGTTCATGCCGCTAGTCCTAACCGTTCTCGAGTTATCGAGGTTTTTGTGTAAAAAATTTCAAAATTTTTTACGACGATTTGGTCGGAAATTTTACGAAAAAAACATTGTCTCGAATTCTTTCGGAACTGATCCAATCTTATAGATCTCGACGCGGCGATTTCAAATATGGGGTCGTTCATGCCGCTAGTCCTAACCGTTCTCGAGTTATCGAGGTTTTTGTGTAAAAAATTTCAAAATTTTTTTCCGACGATTTGGTCGGAAATTTTACGAAAAAAACATTGTCTCGAATTCTTTCGGAACTGATCCAATCTTATAGATCTCGACGCGGCGATTTCAAATATGGGGTCGTTCATGCCGCTAGTCCTAACCGTTCTCGAGTTATCGAGGTTTTTGTGTAAAAAATTTCAAAATTTTTTTCCGACGATTTGGTCGGAAATTTTACGATAAATAACTTTGTCTCGAATTCTTTCGGAACTGATCCAATCTTATAGATCTCGACGCGGCGATTTCAAATATGGGGTCGTTCATGCCGCTAGTCCTAACCGTTCTCGAGTTATCGAGGTTTTTGTGTAAAAAATTTCAAAATTTTTTCCGACGATTTGATCGGAAATTTTACGAAAAAAACATTGTCTCGAATTCTTTCGGAACTGATCCAATCTTATAGATCTCGACGCGGCGATTTCAAATATGGGGTCGTTCATGCCGCTAGTCCTCACCGTTCTCGAGTTATCGAGGTTTTGTGTAAAAATTTCAAAATTTTTTCCGACGATTTGGTCGGAAATTTTACGAAAAAAACATTGTCTCGAATTCTTTCGGAACTGATCCAATCTTATAGATCTCGACGCGGCGATTTCAAATATGGGGTCGTTCATGCCGCTAGTCCTAACCGTTCTCGAGTTATCGAGGTTTTTGTGTAAAAATTTCAAAATTTTTTCCGACGATTTGTTCGGAATTTTTACGTCAAAAATACATTGTCTCGAATTCTTTCGGAACTGATCCAATCTTATAGATCTCGACGCGGCGATTTCAAATATGGGGTCGTTCATGCCGCTAGTCCTAACCGTTCTCGAGTTATCGAGGTTTTTGTGTAAAAATTTCAAAATTTTTTCCGACGATTTGATCGGAAATTTTACGAAAAAAACATTGTCTCGAATTCTTTCGGAACTGATCCAATCTTATAGATCTCGACGCGGCGATTTCAAATATGGGGTCGTTCATGCCGCTAGTCCTAACCGTTCTCGAGTTATCGAGGTTTTGATGTAAAAATTTCAAAATTTTTTCCGACGATTTGGTCGGAAATTTTACGAAAAAAAAACATTGTCTCGAATTCTTTCGGAACTGATCCAATCTTATAGATCTCGACGCGGCGATTTCAAATATGGGGTCGTTCATGCCGCTAGTCCTAACCGTTCTCGAGTTATCGAGGTTTTTGTGTAAAAAATTTCAAAATTTTTTTCCGACGATTTGATCGGAAATTTTACGAAAAAAAACATTGTCTCGAATTCTTTCGGAACTGATCCAATCTTATAGATCTCGACGCGGCGATTTCAAATATGGGGTCGTTCATGCCGCTAGTCCTAACCGTTCTCGAGTTATCGAGGTTTTTGTGTAAAAAATTTCAAATTTTTTTCCGACGATTTGATCGGAAATTTTACGAAAAAAAGCATTGTCTCGAATTCTTTCGGAACTGATCCAATCTTATAGATCTCGACGCGGCGATTTCAAATATGGGGTCGTTCATGCCGCTAGTCCTAACCGTTCTCGAGTTATCGAGGTTTTTGTGTACACAATTTCATAATTTTTTTGCGTCGTTTTGTTCTGATTATTTAAGAATAAATACATTGTCTCGAATTCTTTCGGAACTGATCCAATCTTATAGATCTCGACGCGGCGATTTCAAATATGGGGTCGTTCATGCCGCTAGTCCTAACCGTTCTCGAGTTATCGACGTTTTTGTAAAAAATTTCAAACCTCTCTTCCGACGATTTGCTCGGAAATTTAACGAAATAAAACATTGTCTCGAATTCTTTCGGAACTGATCCAATCTTATAGATCTCGACGCGGCGATTTCAAATATGGGGTCGTTCATGCCGCTAGTCCTAACCGTTCTCGAGTTATCGAGGTTTTTGTGTAAATATTGTCAAAATTTAATTGCGAAGAATTGGTCGGAAATTTTACTTGAAAAAGCATTGTCTCGAATTCTTTCGGAACTGATCCAATCTTATAGATCTCGACGCGGCGATTTCAAATATGGGGTCGTTCATGCCGCTAGTCCTAACCGTTCTCGAGTTATCGAGGTTTTTGTGTAAAAATTTCAATATTTTTCCGACGATTTGTTCGGAAATTTTACTTAAAATATCATTGTCTCGAATTCTTTCGGAACTGATCCAATCTTATAGATCTCGACGCGGCGATTTCAAATATGGGGTCGTTCATGCCGCTAGTCCTAACCGTTCTCGAGTTATCGAGGTTTTGTGTAAAAATTTCAAAATTTTTTTCCGACGATTTGATCGGAAATTTTAAGAAAATAAACATTGTCTCGAATTCTTTCGGAACTGATCCAATCTTATAGATCTCGACGCGGCGATTTCAAATATGGGGTCGTTCATGCCGCTAGTCCTAACCGTTCTCGAGTTATCGATGTTTTTGTGTAAAATATTTAAAAATTTTTTTCAGTTGATTGGTTTTGATATTTTTGGAAAAAATACATTGTCTCGAATTCTTTCGGAACTGATCCAATCTTATAGATCTCGACGCGGCGATTTCAAATATGGGGTCGTTCATGCCGCTAGTCCTAACCGTTCTCGAGTTATCGAGGTTTTTGTGTAAAAATTTCAAAATTTTTTCCGACGATTTGGTCGGAAATTTTACGAAAAAGAACATTGTCTCGAATTCTTTCGGAACTGATCCAATCTTATAGATCTCGACGCGGCGATTTCAAATATGGGGTCGTTCATGCCGCTAGTCCTAACCGTTCTCGAGTTATCGAGGTTTTTGTGTAAAAATTTCAAAATTTTTTTCCGACGATTTGATCGGAAATTTTACGAAAAAAAACATTGTCTCGAATTCTTTCGGAACTGATCCAATCTTATAGATCTCGACGCGGCGATTTCAAATATGGGGTCGTTCATGCCGCTAGTCCTAACCGTTCTCGAGTTATCGAGGTTTTTGTGTAAAAATTTCAAAATTTTTTCCGACGATTTGATCGGAAATTGTCCGATTATTAACATTGTCTCGAATTCTTTCGGAACTGATCCAATCTTATAGATCTCGACGCGGCGATTTCAAATATGGGGTCGTTCATGCCGCTAGTCCTAACCGTTCTCGAGTTATCGAGGTTTTTGTGTAAAAATTTCAAAATTTTTTCCGACGATTTGATCGGAAATTTTACGAAAAAACATTGTCTCGAATTCTTTCGGAACTGATCCAATCTTATAGATCTCGACGCGGCGATTTCAAATATGGGGTCGTTCATGCCGCTAGTCCTAACCGTTCTCGAGTTATCGAGGTTTTTGTGTAAAAATTTCAAAATTTTTTCCGACGATTTGATCGGAAATTTTACGAAAAAAACATTGTCTCGAATTCTTTCGGAACTGATCCAATCTTATAGATCTCGACGCGGCGATTTCAAATATGGGGTCGTTCATGCCGCTAGTCCTAACCGTTCTCGAGTTATCGAGGTTTTTGTGTAAAAATTTCAAAATTTTTTCCGACGATTTGATCGGAAATTTTACGAAAAAAAACATTGTCTCGAATTCTTTCGGAAATGATCCAATCTTATAGATCTCGACGCGGCGATTTCAAATATGGGGTCGTTCATGCCGCTAGTCCTAACCGTTCTCGAGTTATCGAGGTTTTTGTGTAAAAATTTCAAAATTTTTTCCGACGATTTGATCGGAAATTTTACGAAAAAAAACATTGTCTCGAATTCTTTCGGAACTGATCCAATCTTATAGATCTCGACGCGGCGATTTCAAATATGGGGTCGTTCATGCCGCTAGTCCTAACCGTTCTCGAGTTATCGAGGTTTTGTGTAAAAATTTCAAAATTTTTTCCGACGATTTGATCGGAAATTTTACGAAAAAACATTGTCTCGAATTCTTTCGGAACTGATCCAATCTTATAGATCTCGACGCGGCGATTTCAAATATGGGGTCGTTCATGCCGCTAGTCCTAACCGTTCTCGAGTTATCGAGGTTTTAGTGTAAAAAATTTCATAATTTTTTTCTGTCGTTTTGGTAGTTTATTTTACGATATATAACTTTGTCTCGAATTCTTTCGGAACTGATCCAATCTTATAGATCTCGACGCGGCGATTTCAAATATGGGGTCGTTCATGCCGCTAGTCCTAACCGTTCTCGAGTTATCGAGGGTTTTTGTGTAAAAATTTCAAAATTTTTTCCGACGATTTGGTCGGAAATTTTACGAAAAAACATTTTCTCGAATTCTTTCGGAACTGATCCAATCTTATAGATCTCGACGCGGCGATTTCAAATATGGGGTCGTTCATGCCGCTAGTCCTAACCGTTCTCGAGTTATCGAGGTTTTTGTGTAAAAATTTAAAAATTTTTTTCCTACGAGTTGTTCGGAAATTTTACGAAAAAATACATTGTCTCGAATTCTTTCGGAACTGATCCAATCTTATAGATCTCGACGCGGCGATTTCAAATATGGGGTCGTTCATGCCGCTAGTCCTAACCGTTCTCGAGTTATCGAGGTTTTTGTGTAAAAAATTTCAAACATTTTTTCCGACGATTTGTTCTGAAATTTTACGAAAAAAATCATTGTCTCGAATTCTTTCGGAACTGATCCAATCTTATAGATCTCGACGCGGCGATTTCAAATATGGGGTCGTTCATGCCGCTAGTCCTAACCGTTCTCGAGTTATCGAGGTTTTTGTGTAAAAATTTCAAAATTTTTTCCGACTATTTGATCGGAAATTTTACGAAAAAACATTGTCTCGAATTCTTTCGGAACTGATCCAATCTTATAGATCTCGACGCGGCGATTTCAAATATGGGGTCGTTCATGCCGCTAGTCCTAACCGTTCTCGAGTTATCGAGGTATTAGTGTAAAAAATTTCAACAATTTATTCCGCCGACTTGGTCGGAATTTTTTCGTATATAAACATTGTCTCGAATTCTTTCGGAACTGATCCAATCTTATAGATCTCGACGCGGCGATTTCAAATATGGGGTCGTTCATGCCGCTAGTCCTAACCGTTCTCGAGTTATCGAGGTTTTTGTGTAAAAAATTTCAAAAAATTTTCCGACGATTTGATCGGAAATTTTACGAAAAAAACATTGTCTCGAATTCTTTCGGAACTGATCCAATCTTATAGATCTCGACGCGGCGATTTCAAATATGGGGTCGTTCATGCCGCTAGTCCTAACCGTTCTCGAGTTATCGAGGTTTTTGTGTAAAAATTTCAAAATTTTTTCCGACGATTTGATCGGAAATTTTACGAAAAAAACATTGTCTCGAATTCTTTCGGAACTGATCCAATCTTATAGATCTCGACGCGGCGATTTCAAATATGGGGTCGTTCATGCCGCTAGTCCTAACCGTTCTCGAGTTATCGAGGTTTTGTGTAAAAATTTCAAAATTTTTTCCGACGATTTGATCGGAAATTTTACGAAAAAACATTGTCTCGAATTCTTTCGGAACTGATCCAATCTTATAGATCTCGACGCGGCGATTTCAAATATGGGGTCGTTCATGCCGCTAGTCCTAACCGTTCTCGAGTTATCGAGGTAGTTGTGTCAAAAATATCGAAAAATTTATCCGACCAATTGATCGGAAATGTTACGAAAAAAAACATTGTCTCGAATTCTTTCGGAACTGATCCAATCTTATAGATCTCGACGCGGCGATTTCAAATATGGGGTCGTTCATGCCGCTAGTCCTAACCGTTCTCGAGTTATCGAGGTTTTGTGTAAAAATTTCAAAATTTTTTCCGACGATTTGATCGGAAATTTTACGAAAAAACATTGTCTCGAATTCTTTCGGAACTGATCCAATCTTATAGATCTCGACGCGGCGATTTCAAATATGGGGTCGTTCATGCCGCTAGTCCTAACCGTTCTCGAGTTATCGAGGGTTTTTGTGTAAAAATTTCAAAATTTTTTCCGAAGATTTGATCGGAAATTTTACGAAAAAAACATTGTCTCGAATTCTTTCGGAACTGATCCAATCTTATAGATCTCGACGCGGCGATTTCAAATATGGGGTCGTTCATGCCGCTAGTCCTAACCGTTCTCGAGTTATCGAGGTTTTTGTGTAAAAATTTCAAAATTTTTTCCGACGATTTGATCGGAAATTTTACGAAAAAAACATTGTCTCGAATTCTTTCGGAACTGATCCAATCTTATAGATCTCGACGCGGCGATTTCAAATATGGGGTCGTTCATGCCGCTAGTCCTAACCGTTCTCGAGTTATCGAGGTTTTTGTGTAAAAATTTAAAAATTTTTCCGACGATTTGATCGGAAATTTTACGAAAAAAACATTGTCTCGAATTCTTTCGGAACTGATCCAATCTTATAGATCTCGACGCGGCGATTTCAAATATGGGGTCGTTCATGCCGCTAGTCCTAACCGTTCTCGAGTTATCGAGGTTTTTGTGTAAAAATTTCAAAATTTTTTCCGACGATTTGATCGGAAATTTTACGAAAAAAACATTGTCTCGAATTCTTTCGGAACTGATCCAATCTTATAGATCTCGACGCGGCGATTTCAAATATGGGGTCGTTCATGCCGCTAGTCCTAACCGTTCTCGAGTTATCGAGGGTTTTTGTGTAAAAATTTCAAAATTTTTTCCGACGATTTGATCGGAAATTTTACGAAAAAAACATTGTCTCGAATTCTTTCGGAACTGATCCAATCTTATAGATCTCGACGCGGCGATTTCAAATATGGGGTCGTTCATGCCGCTAGTCCTAACCGTTCTCGAGTTATCGAGGTTTTTGTGTAAAAATTTCAAAATTTTTTCCGACGATTTTATCGGAAATTTTACGAAAAAAAAATTGGTCTCGAATTCTTTCGGAACTGATCCAATCTTATAGATCTCGACGCGGCGATTTCAAATATGGGGTCGTTCATGCCGCTAGTCCTAACCGTTCTCGAGTTATCGAGGTTTTGTGTAAAAATTTCAAAATTTTTTCCGACGATTTGATCGGAAATTTTACGAAAAAACATTGTCTCGAATTCTTTCGGAACTGATCCAATCTTATAGATCTCGACGCGGCGATTTCAAATATGGGGTCGTTCATGCCGCTAGTCCTAACCGTTCTCGAGTTATCGAGGTTTTTGTGTAAAAATTTCTAAATTTTTTTCCGAAGATTTGATCGTTAATTTTACGTAATAAATAACTTTCTCTCGAATTCTTTCGGAACTGATCCAATCTTATAGATCTCGACGCGGCGATTTCAAATATGGGGTCGTTCATGCCGCTAGTCCTAACCGTTCTCGAGTTATCGAGGTTTTTGTGTAAAAAATTTCAAAATTTATTTCCGACGATTTGATCTGAAATTTTACGATAATAAACATTGTCTCGAATTCTTTCGGAACTGATCCAATCTTATAGATCTCGACGCGGCGATTTCAAATATGGGGTCGTTCATGCCGCTAGTCCTAACCGTTCTCGAGTTATCGAGGTTTTTGTTTAAAAAATTTCAAAATTTTTTTCCGACGATTTGGTCGGAAATTTTACGAAAAAAAACATTGTCTCGAATTCTTTCGGAACTGATCCAATCTTATAGATCTCGACGCGGCGATTTCAAATATGGGGTCGTTCATGCCGCTAGTCCTAACCGTTCTCGAGTTATCGAGGGTTTTGTGTAAAAATTTCAAAATTTTTTTACGACGATATGATCGGAAATTTTACAAAAAAAGACATTGTCTCGAATTCTTTCGGAACTGATCCAATCTTATAGATCTCGACGCGGCGATTTCAAATATGGGGTCGTTCATGCCGCTAGTCCTAACCGTTCTCGAGTTATCGAGGTTTTGTGTAAAAATTTCAAAATTTTTTTCCGACGATTTGATCGGAAATTTTACGAAAAAAAGCATTGTCTCGAATTCTTTCGGAACTGATCCAATCTTATAGATCTCGACGCGGCGATTTCAAATATGGGGTCGTTCATGCCGCTAGTCCTAACCGTTCTCGAGTTATCGAGGTTTTTGTGTAAAAATTTTCTATATTTTGTTACGACGATTTGATCGGAAATTTTACGAATAAAAACATTGTCTCGAATTCTTTCGGAACTGATCCAATCTTATAGATCTCGACGCGGCGATTTCAAATATGGGGTCGTTCATGCCGCTAGTCCTAACCGTTCTCGAGTTATCGAGGTTTTTGTGTAAATAAATTCAAAATTTTATTCCGACGATTTGGTCGGAAATTTTACGAAAAAAACATTGTCTCGAATTCTTTCGGAACTGATCCAATCTTATAGATCTCGACGCGGCGATTTCAAATATGGGGTCGTTCATGCCGCTAGTCCTAACCGTTCTCGAGTTATCGAGGTTATTGTGTAAAAATTTCAAAATTTTTTCCGACGATTTGATCGGAAATATTACGAAAAAAACATTGTCTCGAATTCTTTCGGAACTGATCCAATCTTATAGATCTCGACGCGGCGATTTCAAATATGGGGTCGTTCATGCCGCTAGTCCTAACCGTTCTCGAGTTATCGAGGTTCTTGTGTAAAAAATTTCATAATTTGTGTCCGACGATTTGATCGGATATTTTACGATAAAAAACATTGTCTCGAATTCTTTCGGAACTGATCCAATCTTATAGATCTCGACGCGGCGATTTCAAATATGGGGTCGTTCATGCCGCTAGTCCTAACCGTTCTCGAGTTATCGAGGTTTTGTGTAAAAATTTCAAAATTTTTTCCGACGATTTGATCGGAAATTTTACGAAAAAAACATAGTCTCGAATTCTTTCGGAACTGATCCAATCTTATAGATCTCGACGCGGCGATTTCAAATATGGGGTCGTTCATGCCGCTAGTCCTAACCGTTCTCGAGTTATCGAGGTTTTGTGTAAAAATTTCAAAATTTTTTCCTACTATTTGTTCGGAAATTTCACGAAATTAAACTTTGTCTCGATTTCATTCGGTTCTGATCCATTCTTATAGATCTCGACGCGGCGATTTCAAATATGGGGTCGTTCATGCCGCTAGTCCTAACCGTTCTCGAGTTATCGAGGTTTTGTGTAAAAATTTCAAAATTTTTCCGACGATTTGATCGGAAATTTTACGAAAAAAACATTGTCTCGAATTCTTTCGGAACTGATCCAATCTTATAGATCTCGACGCGGCGATTTCAAATATGGGGTCGTTCATGCCGCTAGTCCTAACCGTTCTCGAGTTATCGAGGTTTTGTGTAAAAATTTCAAAATTTTTTCCGACGATTTGATCGGAAATTTTACGAAAAAAACATTGTCTCGAATTCTTTCGGAACTGATCCAATCTTATAGATCTCGACGCGGCGATTTCAAATATGGGGTCGTTCATGCCGCTAGTCCTAACCGTTCTCGAGTTAGCGAGGGTTTTGTGTAAAAATTTCAAAATTTTTTCCGACGATTTGATCGGAAATTTTACGAAAAATACATTGTCTCGAATTCTTTCGGAACTGATCCAATCTTATAGATCTCGACGCGGCGATTTCAAATATGGGGTCGTTCATGCCGCTAGTCCTAACCGTTCTCGAGTTATCGAGGTTTTTGTGTAAAAAATTTCAAAATATTTTTCCGAACATTTGTTCGGAAATTTTACGAAATAAAACATTGTCTCGAATTCTTTCGGAACTGATCCAATCTTATAGATCTCGACGCGGCGATTTCAAATATGGGGTCGTTCATGCCGCTAGTCCTAACCGTTCTCGAGTTATCGAGGTTTTTGTGTAAAAATTTCAAAATTTTTTCCGACGATTTGATCGGAAATTTTACGAAAAAAACGTTGTCTCGAATTCTTTCGGAACTGATCCAATCTTATAGATCTCGACGCGGCGATTTCAAATATGGGGTCGTTCATGCCGCTAGTCCTAACCGTTCTCGAGTTATCGAGGTTTTTGTGTAAAAATAATAAATATTTTTATCCGACGATTTGATCGGAAATTTTACGAAAAAAAACATTGTCTCGAATTCTTTCGGAACTGATCCAATCTTATAGATCTCGACGCGGCGATTTCAAATATGGGGTCGTTCATGCCGCTAGTCCTAACCGTTCTCGAGTTATCGAGGTTTTTGTGTAAAAATTATCAAAATATTTTACCGACGATTTGTTCGGAAATTTTACGAAACAAAACATTGTCTCGAATTCTTTCGGAACTGATCCAATCTTATAGATCTCGACGCGGCGATTTCAAATATGGGGTCGTTCATGCCGCTAGTCCTAACCGTTCTCGAGTTATCGAGGGTTGTGTGTAAAATTTTCAAAATTTTTTCCGACGATTTGATCGGAAATTTTACGAAAAAAAACATTGTCTCGAATTCTTTCGGAACTGATCCAATCTTATAGATCTCGACGCGGCGATTTCAAATATGGGGTCGTTCATGCCGCTAGTCCTAACCGTTCTCGAGTTATCGAGGTTTTTGTGTAAAAATTTCAAATTTTTTTTCCGACCATTTGATTGGAAATTTTTCGAAAAAAACATTGTCTCGAATTCTTTCGGAACTGATCCAATCTTATAGATCTCGACGCGGCGATTTCAAATATGGGGTCGTTCATGCCGCTAGTCCTAACCGTTCTCGAGTTATCGAGGTTTTTGTGTAAAAATATTGAAAATTTTTTACCGACGATTGTATCGGAAATTTTACGATAAAATATTTGTCTCGAATTCTTTCGGAACTGATCCAATCTTATAGATCTCGACGCGGCGATTTCAAATATGGGGTCGTTCATGCCGCTAGTCCTAACCGTTCTCGAGTTATCGAGGTTTTTGTGTACAATATTTCAAACATTTTTTCCGTCGATTTGTTCGGAAAATTTTCGAAAAAATACATTGTCTCGAATTCTTTCGGAACTGATCCAATCTTATAGATCTCGACGCGGCGATTTCAAATATGGGGTCGTTCATGCCGCTAGTCCTAACCGTTCTCGAGTTATCGAGGTTTTGTGTAAAAATTTCAAAATTTTTTTCCGACGATTTGATCGGAAATTTTACGAAAAAAATCATTGTCTCGAATTCTTTCGGAACTGATCCAATCTTATAGATCTCGACGCGGCGATTTCAAATATGGGGTCGTTCATGCCGCTAGTCCTAACCGTTCTCGAGTTATCGAGAGTTTGGTGTAAAAATTTCAAAATTTTTTCCGACCATTTGATCGGAAATTTTACGTAAAAAAACATTGTCTCGAATTCTTTCGGAACTGATCCAATCTTATAGATCTCGACGCGGCGATTTCAAATATGGGGTCGTTCATGCCGCTAGTCCTAACCGTTCTCGAGTTATCGAGGGTTTTTGTGTAAAAATTTCAAAATTTTTTCCGACGATTTGATCGGAAATTTTACGAAAAAACATTGTCTCGAATTCTTTCGGAACTGATCCAATCTTATAGATCTCGACGCGGCGATTTCAAATATGGGGTCGTTCATGCCGCTAGTCCTAACCGTTCTCGAGTTATCGAGGTTTTGTGTAAAAATTTCAAAATTTTTTCCGACGATTTGATCGGAAATTTTACGAAAAAACATTGTCTCGAATTCTTTCGGAACTGATCCAATCTTATAGATCTCGACGCGGCGATTTCAAATATGGGGTCGTTCATGCCGCTAGTCCTAACCGTTCTCGAGTTATCGAGGTTTTTGTGTAAAATATTTCAAAATTTTTTTCCGACGATTTGGTCGTAAATTTTACGAAAAAAAACATTGTCTCGAATTCTTTCGGAACTGATCCAATCTTATAGATCTCGACGCGGCGATTTCAAATATGGGGTCGTTCATGCCGCTAGTCCTAACCGTTCTCGAGTTATCGAGGTTTATGTGTAATAAATTTCAATATTTTTTTTCAGACGATTTGTTCGGATATTTTACGATAAAAAACATTGTCTCGAATTCTTTCGGAACTGATCCAATCTTATAGATCTCGACGCGGCGATTTCAAATATGGGGTCGTTCATGCCGCTAGTCCTAACCGTTCTCGAGTTATCGAGGTTTTTGTAAAAATTTCAAAATTTTTTCCGACGATTTGGTCGGAAATTTTACGAAAAAACATTGTCTCGAATTCTTTCGGAACTGATCCAATCTTATAGATCTCGACGCGGCGATTTCAAATATGGGGTCGTTCATGCCGCTAGTCCTAACCGTTCTCGAGTTATCGAGGTTTGTGTGTAGATAATTTCAAAATTTTTTCCGACGATTTGATCGGAAATTTTACGAAAAAACATTGTCTCGAATTCTTTCGGAACTGATCCAATCTTATAGATCTCGACGCGGCGATTTCAAATATGGGGTCGTTCATGCCGCTAGTCCTAACCGTTCTCGAGTTATCGAGGTTTTGTGTAAAAATTTCAAATATTTTTCCGTCGATGTGGTCGGTAATTTTACGAACATAAACATTGTCTCGAATTCTTTCGGAACTGATCCAATCTTATAGATCTCGACGCGGCGATTTCAAATATGGGGTCGTTCATGCCGCTAGTCCTAACCGTTCTCGAGTTATCGAGGGTTTTTTGTAAAAATTTCAAAATTTTTTCCGACGATTTGATCGGAAATTTTACGAAAAAAACATTGTCTCGAATTCTTTCGGAACTGATCCAATCTTATAGATCTCGACGCGGCGATTTCAAATATGGGGTCGTTCATGCCGCTAGTCCTAACCGTTCTCGAGTTATCGAGGGTTTTGTGTAAAAATTACGAAATTTTTTACCGACCATTTGATCGGAAATTTTTCGAAATTATACATTGTCTCGAATTCTTTCGGAACTGATCCAATCTTATAGATCTCGACGCGGCGATTTCAAATATGGGGTCGTTCATGCCGCTAGTCCTAACCGTTCTCGAGTTATCGAGGTTTTGTGTAAAAATTTCAAAATTTTTTCCGACGATTTGATCGGAAATTTTACGAAAAGACATTGTCTCGAATTCTTTCGGAACTGATCCAATCTTATAGATCTCGACGCGGCGATTTCAAATATGGGGTCGTTCATGCCGCTAGTCCTAACCGTTCTCGAGTTATCGAGGTTGAAGTGTAAAAAAATACAAAATAATTTTCCGACGATTTGATCGGAAATTTTACGAAAAAAAACATTGTCTCGAATTCTTTCGGAACTGATCCAATCTTATAGATCTCGACGCGGCGATTTCAAATATGGGGTCGTTCATGCCGCTAGTCCTAACCGTTCTCGAGTTATCGAGGTTTTTGTGTAAAAATTTCAAAATTTTTTCCGACGATTTGGTCGTAATTTTTCCTAAAAATACATTGTCTCGAATTATTTCGGTACTGATCCAATCTTATAGATCTCGACGCGGCGATTTCAAATATGGGTTCGTTCATGCCGCTAGTCCTAACCGTTCTCGAGTTATCGAGGTTTTAGATAAAAATTTTCCAAACTTTGTTTCCGACGATTTGATCGGAAATTTTACGAAAAAAAACATTGTCTCGAATTCTTTCGGAACTGATCCAATCTTATAGATCTCGACGCGGCGATTTCAAATATGGGGTCGTTCATGCCGCTAGTCCTAACCGTTCTCGAGTTATCGAGGTTTTTGTGTAAAAAAATTCAATATTTTTTCCGACGATTTGGTCGGAAATTTTACGAAAAAAAACTTTGTCTCGAATTCTTTCGGAACTGATCCAATCTTATAGATCTCGACGCGGCGATTTCAAATATGGGGTCGTTCATGCCGCTAGTCCTAACCGTTCTCGAGTTATCGAGGTTTTTGTGTAAATAATTTCAAAATTTTTTCCGACGATTTGATCGGAAATTTTAAGAAAAAACATTGTCTCGAATTCTTTCGGAACTGATCCAATCTTATAGATCTCGACGCGGCGATTTCAAATATGGGGTCGTTCATGCCGCTAGTCCTAACCGTTCTCGAGTTATCGAGGTTTTTGTGTAAAAATTTCAAAATTTTTTCCGACGATTTGATCGGAAATTTTACGAAAAAAACATTGTCTCGAATTCTTTCGGAACTGATCCAATCTTATAGATCTCGACGCGGCGATTTCAAATATGGGGTCGTTCATGCCGCTAGTCCTAACCGTTCTCGAGTTATCGAGGGTTTTTGTGTAAAAATTTCAAAATTTTTTCCGACGATTTGATCGGAAATTTTACGAAAAAAACATTGTCTCGAATTCTTTCGGAACTGATCCAATCTTATAGATCTCGACGCGGCGATTTCAAATATGGGGTCGTTCATGCCGCTAGTCCTAACCGTTCTCGAGTTATCGAGGTATTTGTGTAAAAATTTCAAAATTTTTTCCGACGATTTGATCGGAAATTTTACGAAAAAACATTGTCTCGAATTCTTTCGGAACTGATCCAATCTTATAGATCTCGACGCGGCGATTTCAAATATGGGGTCGTTCATGCCGCTAGTCCTAACCGTTCTCGAGTTATCGAGGTTTGTGTGTAATAAATTTCAAAATATATTTACGACGATTTGATGGGTTATTTTACGATATAAAACATTGTCTCGAATTCTTTCGGAACTGATCCAATCTTATAGATCTCGACGCGGCGATTTCAAATATGGGGTCGTTCATGCCGCTAGTCCTAACCGTTCTCGAGTTATCGAGGTTTATGTGTAATAATTTCAAAATTTTTTCCGACGATTTGGTCGGAAATTTTACGAAAAAAAATTTTCTCGAATTCTTTCGGAACTGATCCAATCTTATAGATCTCGACGCGGCGATTTCAAATATGGGGTCGTTCATGCCGCTAGTCCTAACCGTTCTCGAGTTATCGAGGTTTTGTGTAAAAATTTCAAAATTTTTTCCGACTATTTGGTCTGATAATTTTATTACAAAAATATTTTCTCGAATTCTTTCGGAACTGATCCAATCTTATAGATCTCGACGCGGCGATTTCAAATATGGGGTCGTTCATGCCGCTAGTCCTAACCGTTCTCGAGTTATCGAGGTTTGTGTGTAAAAATTTCAAAATTTTTTCCGACGATTTCATCGGAAATTTTACGAAAAAAACATTTTCTCGAATTCTTTCGGAACTGATCCAATCTTATAGATCTCGACGCGGCGATTTCAAATATGGGGTCGTTCATGCCGCTAGTCCTAACCGTTCTCGAGTTATCGAGGATTTTGTGTAAAAAATTTCAAAAATTTTTTCCGACGATTTGGTCGGAAATTTTACGAAAAAAAACATTTTCTCGAATTCTTTCGGAACTGATCCAATCTTATAGATCTCGACGCGGCGATTTCAAATATGGGGTCGTTCATGCCGCTAGTCCTAACCGTTCTCGAGTTATCGAGGTTTTTGTGTAAAAAATTTCAAAATTTTTTTCCGACGATTTGGTCGGAAATTTTACGAAAAAAATCATTTTCTCGAATTCTTTCGGAACTGATCCAATCTTATAGATCTCGACGCGGCGATTTCAAATATGGGGTCGTTCATGCCGCTAGTCCTAACCGTTCTCGAGTTATCGAGGTTTTTGTGTAAAATATTTCAAATTTTTTTTCCGACGATTTGGTCGGAAATTTTACGAAATAAAACATTTTCTCGAATTCTTTCGGAACTGATCCAATCTTATAGATCTCGACGCGGCGATTTCAAATATGGGGTCGTTCATGCCGCTAGTCCTAACCGTTCTCGAGTTATCGAGGTTTTTGTGCAAAAAATTTCAAAATTTTTTCCGACGATTTGGTCGGAAATTTTACGAAAAAACATTTTCTCGAATTCTTTCGGAACTGATCCAATCTTATAGATCTCGACGCGGCGATTTCAAATATGGGGTCGTTCATGCCGCTAGTCCTAACCGTTCTCGAATTATCGAAGTTATTGTGTAAAAATTTCAAAATTTTTTCCGACGCTTTGGTCGGAAAGTTTACGAACAAAAACATTTTCTCGAATTCTTTCGGAACTGATCCAATCTTATAGATCTCGACGCGGCGATTTCAAATATGGGGTCGTTCATGCCGCTAGTCCTAACCGTTCTCGAGTTATCGAGGTTTTTGTGATAAAATTTTCAAAATGTTTTTCGGACGATTTGGTCGGCCATTTTATGAATAAAAACATTTTCTCGAATTCTTTCGGAACTGATCCAATCTTATAGATCTCGACGCGGCGATTTCAAATATGGGGTCGTTCATGCCGCTAGTCCTAACCGTTCTCGAGTTATCGAGGTTTTGTGTAAAAATTTCAAAATTTTTTCCGACGATTTGGTCGGAAATTTTACGAAAAAACATTTTCTCGAATTCTTTCGGAACTGATCCAATCTTATAGATCTCGACGCGGCGATTTCAAATATGGGGTCGTTCATGCCGCTAGTCCTAACCGTTCTCGAGTTATCGAGGATTTTTTGTAAAAAATAACAAAATTATTTTCCGAAGAGTTGGTCGGAAATTTTAAGAAAAAAAAACATTGTCTCGAATTGAATCTGTACTGATCAAATCTTATAGATCTCGACGCGGCGATTTCAAATATGGGGTCGTTCATGCCGCTAGTCCTAACCGTTCTCGAGTTATCGAGGTTTTGTGTAAAAATTTCAAAATTTTTCCGACGATTTGGTCGGAAATTTTACGAAAAAAAAAAATTTTCTCGAATTCTTTCGGAACTGATCCAATCTTATAGATCTCGACGCGGCGATTTCAAATATGGGGTCGTTCATGCCGCTAGTCCTAACCGTTCTCGAGTTATCGAGGTTTTGTATAAAAATTTCAAAATTTTTTTCCTTGGATTTGATCGTAAATTTTACGAAAAAAAACATTTTCTCGAATTCTTTCGGAACTGATCCAATCTTATAGATCTCGACGCGGCGATTTCAAATATGGGGTCGTTCATGCCGCTAGTCCTAACCGTTCTCGAGTTATCGAGGTTTTTGTGTAAAAAATTTCAAAATTTTTTCCGACGATTTTGTCGTTAATTTTACGATAAATTAGATTTTCTCGAATTCTTTCGGAACTGATCCAATCTTATAGATCTCGACGCGGCGATTTCAAATATGGGGTCGTTCATGCCGCTAGTCCTAACCGTTCTCGAGTTATCGAGGGTTTTTGTGTAAAAATTTCAAAATTTTTTCCGACGATTTGGTCGGAAATTTTACGAAAAAACATTTTCTCGAATTCTTTCGGAACTGATCCAATCTTATAGATCTCGACGCGGCGATTTCAAATATGGGGTCGTTCATGCCGCTAGTCCTAACCGTTCTCGAGTTATCGAGGTTTTTGTGTAAAAATTTCAAAATTTTTTCCGACGATTTGGTCGGAAATTTTACGAAAAAACATTTTCTCGAATTCTTTCGGAACTGATCCAATCTTATAGATCTCGACGCGGCGATTTCAAATATGGGGTCGTTCATGCCGCTAGTCCTAACCGTTCTCGAGTTATCGAGGTATTTGTGTAAAAATTTCAAAATTATTTCCGACGAATTGGTCGGAAATTTTACGAAAAAATACATTTTCTCGAATTCTTTCGGAACTGATCCAATCTTATAGATCTCGACGCGGCGATTTCAAATATGGGGTCGTTCATGCCGCTAGTCCTAACCGTTCTCGAGTTATCGAGGGTTTTGTGTAAAAATTTCAAAATTTTTTCCGACGATTTGAGCGGAACTTTTACGATAAAAGACATTTTCTCGAATTCTTTCGGAACTGATCCAATCTTATAGATCTCGACGCGGCGATTTCAAATATGGGGTCGTTCATGCCGCTAGTCCTAACCGTTCTCGAGTTATCGAGGTTTTTGTGTAGAAAATTTCAAAATTTTTTTCCGACGATTTGGTCGGAAATTTTACGAAAAAAAACATTTTCTCGAATTCTTTCGGAACTGATCCAATCTTATAGATCTCGACGCGGCGATTTCAAATATGGGGTCGTTCATGCCGCTAGTCCTAACCGTTCTCGAGTTATCGAGGTTTTTGTGTAAAAAATTTCAAAATTTTTTTCCGACCATTTGACCGGAAATTTTACGAAAAAAAACATTGTCTCGAATTCTTTCGGAACTGATCCTACCTTATAGATCTCGACGCGGCGATTTCAAATATGGGGTCGTTCATGCCGCTAGTCCTAACCGTTCTCGAGATATCGAGGTTTTTGTGTAGAAAATTTCAAAATTTTTTTCCGACGATTTGGTCGGAAATTTTGCGAAAAAAAACATTTTCTCGAATCCTTTCGGAACTGATCCTACCTTATAGATCTCGACGCGGCGATTTCAAATATGGGGTCGTTCATGCCGCTAGTCCTAACCGTTCTCGAGATATCGAGGTTTTTGTGTAGAAAATTTCAAAATTTTTTTCCGACGATTTGGTCGGAAATTTTGCGAAAAAAAATTTTTCTCGAATCCTTTCGGAACTGATCCTACCTTATAGATCTCGACGCGGCGATTTCAAATATGGGGTCGTTCATGCCGCTAGTCCTAACCGTTCTCGAGTTATCGAGGTTTGTGTGTAGAAAATTTCAAAATTTTTTCCGACGATTTGGTCGGAAATTTTGCGAAAAAAACATTTTCTCGAATCCTTTCGGAACTGATCCTACCTTATAGATCTCGACGCGGCGATTTCAAATATGGGGTCGTTCATGCCGCTAGTCCTAACCGTTCTCGAGATATCGAGGTTTTTGTGTAGAAAATTTCAAAATTTTTTTCCGACGATTTGGTCGGAAATTTTGCGAAAAAAAACATTTTCTCGAATCCTTTCGGAACTGATCCTACCTTATAGATCTCGACGCGGCGATTTCAAATATGGGGTCGTTCATGCCGCTAGTCCTAACCGTTCTCGAGATATCGAGGTTTTTGTGTAGAAAATTTCAAAAATTTTTTCCGACGATTTGGTCGGAAATTTTGCGAAAAAAAACATTTTCTCGAATCCTTTCGGAACTGATCCTACCTTATAGATCTCGACGCGGCGATTTCAAATATGGGGTCGTTCATGCCGCTAGTCCTAACCGTTCTCGAGGTATCGAGGTTTTTGTGTAGAAAATTTCAAAATTTTTTTCCGACGATTTGGTCGGAAATTTTGCGAAAAAAAACATTTTCTCAAATCCTTTCGGAACTGATCCTACCTTATAGATCTCGACGCGGCGATTTCAAATATGGGGTCGTTCATGCCGCTAGTCCTAACCGTTCTCGAGATATCGAGGTTTTTGTGTAGAAAATTTCAAAATTTTTTCCGACGATTTGGTCGGAAATTTTGCGAAAAAAACATTTTCTCGAATCCTTTCGGAACTGATCCTACCTTATAGATCTCGACGCGGCGATTTCAAATATGGGGTCGTTCATGCCGCTAGTCCTAACCGTTCTCGAGATATCGAGGTTTTTGTGTAGAAAATTTCAAAATTTTTTCCGACGATTTGGTCGGAAATTTTGCGAAAAAAACATTTTCTCGAATCCTTTCGGAACTGATCCTACCTTATAGATCTCGACGCGGCGATTTCAAATATGGGGTCGTTCATGCCGCTAGTCCTAACCGTTCTCGAGATATCGAGGTTTTTGTGTAGAAAATTTCAAAATTTTTTCCGACGATTTGGTCGGAAATTTTGCGTTAAAAAACATTTTCTCGAATCCTTTCGGAACTGATCCTACCTTATAGATCTCGACGCGGCGATTTCAAATATGGGGTCGTTCATGCCGCTAGTCCTAACCGTTCTCGAGATATCGAGGTTTTTGTGTAGAAAATTTCAAAATTTTTTTCCGACGATTTGGTCGGAAATTTTGCGAAAAAAACATTTTCTCGAATCCTTTCGGAACTGATCCTACCTTATAGATCTCGACGCGGCGATTTCAAATATGGGGTCGTTCATGCCGCTAGTCCTAACCGTTCTCGAGATATCGAGGTTTTTGTGTAGAAAATTTCAAAATTTTTTTCCGACGATTTGGTCGGAAATTTTGCGAAATAAACATTTTCTCGAATCCTTTCGGAACTGATCCTACCTTATAGATCTCGACGCGGCGATTTCAAATATGGGGTCGTTCATGCCGCTAGTCCTAACCGTTCTCGAGATATCGAGGTTTTTGTGTAGAAAATTTCAAAATTTTTTTCCGACGATTTGGTCGGAAATTTTGCGAAAAAAAAACATTTTCTCGAATCCTTTCGGAACTGATCCTACCTTATAGATCTCGACGCGGCGATTTCAAATATGGGGTCGTTCATGCCGCTAGTCCTAACCGTTCTCGAGATATCGAGGTTTTTGTGTAGAAAATTTCAAAATTTTTTTCCGACGATTTGGTCGGAAATTTTGCGAAATAAAACATTTTCTCGAATCCTTTCGGAACTGATCCTACCTTATAGATCTCGACGCGGCGATTTCAAATATGGGGTCGTTCATGCCGCTAGTCCTAACCGTTCTCGAGATATCGAGGTTTTTGTGTAGAAAATTTCAAAATTTTTTTCCGACGATTTGGTCGGAAATTTTGCGAAAAATATCATTTTCTCGAGTCCTTTCGGAACTGATCCTACCTTATAGATCTCGACGCGGCGATTTCAAATATGGGGTCGTTCATGCCGCTAGTCCTAACCGTTCTCGAGATATCGAGGTTTTTGTGTAGAAAATTTCAAAATTTTTTTCCGACGATTTGGTCGGAAATTTTGCGAAAAAAACATTTTCTCGAATCCTTTCGGAACTGATCCTACCTTATAGATCTCGACGCGGCGATTTCAAATATGGGGTCGTTCATGCCGCTAGTCCTAACCGTTCTCGAGATATCGAGGTTTTTGTGTAGAAAATTTCAAAATTTTTTCCGACGATTTGGTCGGAAATTTTGCGAAAAAAAACATTTTCTCGAATCCTTTCGGAACTGATCCTACCTTATAGATCTCGACGCGGCGATTTCAAATATGGGGTCGTTCATGCCGCTAGTCCTAACCGTTCTCGAGATATCGAGTTGTTTGTGTAGAAAATTTCAAAATTATTTTCCGACGATTTGGTCGGAAATTTTGCGAAAAATTACATTTTGTCGAATCCTTTCGGAACTGATCCTACCTTATAGATCTCGACGCGGCGATTTCAAATATGGGGTCGTTCATGCCGCTAGTCCTAACCGTTCTCGAGATATCGAGGTTTTTGTGTAGAAAATTTCAAAAATTTTTTCCGACGATTTGGTCGGAAATTTTGAGAAAAAAAACATTTTCTCAAATCCTTTCGGAACTGATCCTACCTTATAGATCTCGACGCGGCGATTTCAAATATGGGGTCGTTCATGCCGCTAGTCCTAACCGTTCTCGAGATATCGAGGTTTTTGTGTAGAAAATTTCAAAATTTTTTTCCGACGATTTGGTCGAAAATTTTGCGAAAAAAAACATTTTCTCGAGTCCTTTCGGAACTGATCCTACCTTATAGATCTCGACGCGGCGATTTCAAATATGGGGTCGTTCATGCCGCTAGTCCTAACCGTTCTCGAGATATCGAGGTTTTTGTGTAGAAAATTTCAAAATTTTTTTCCGACGATTTGGTCGGAAATTTTGCGAAAAAAACATTTTCTCGAATCCTTTCGGAACTGATCCTACCTTATAGATCTCGACGCGGCGATTTCAAATATGGGGTCGTTCATGCCGCTAGTCCTAACCGTTCTCGAGATATCGAGGTTTTTGTGTAGAAAATTTCAAAATTTTTTCCGACGATTTGGTCGGAAATTTTGCGAAAAAAAACATTTTCTCGAATCCTTTCGGAACTGATCCTACCTTATAGATCTCGACGCGGCGATTTCAAATATGGGGTCGTTCATGCCGCTAGTCCTAACCGTTCTCGAGATATCGAGGTTTTTGTGTAGAAAATTTCAAAATTTTTTTCCGACGATTTGGTCGGAAATTTTGCGAAAAAAAACATTTTCTCGAATCCTTTCGGAACTGATCCTACCTTATAGATCTCGACGCGGCGATTTCAAATATGGGGTCGTTCATGCCGCTAGTCCTAACCGTTCTCGAGATATCGAGGTTTTTGTGTAGAAAATTTCAAAATTTTTTTCCGACCATTTGATCGGAAATTTTACGAAAAAAAACATTTTCTCGAATTCTTTCGGAACTGATCCAATCTTATAGATCTCGACGCGGCGATTTCAAATATGGGGTCGTTCATGCCGCTAGTCCTAACCGTTCTCGAGTTATCGAGGTTTTTGTGTAAAAAATTTCAAAATTTTTTCCGACCATTTGATCGGAAATTTTACGAAAAAAAACATTGTCTCGAATTCTTTCGGAACTGATCCAATCTTATAGATCTCGACGCGGCGATTTCAAATATGGGGTCGTTCATGCCGCTAGTCCTAACCGTTCTCGAGTTATCGAGGTTTTGTGTAAAAAATTTCAAAATTTTTTTCCGACCATTTGATCGGAAATTTTACGAAAAAAAACATTTTCTCGAATTCTTTCGGAACTGATCCAATCTTATAGATCTCGACGCGGCGATTTCAAATATGGGGTCGTTCATGCCGCTAGTCCTAACCGTTCTCGAGTTATCGAGGTTTTTGTGTAAAAAATTTCAAAATTTTTTCCGACCATTTGATCGGAAATTTTACGAAATAAAACATTGTCTCGAATTCTTTCGGAACTGATCCAATCTTATAGATCTCGACGCGGCGATTTCAAATATGGGGTCGTTCATGCCGCTAGTCCTAACCGTTCTCGAGTTATCGAGGTTTTTGTGTAAAAAATTTCAAATTTTTTTTCCGACCATTTGATCGGAAATTTTACGAAAAAAACATTTTCTCGAATTCTTTCGGAACTGATCCAATCTTATAGATCTCGACGCGGCGATTTCAAATATGGGGTCGTTCATGCCGCTAGTCCTAACCGTTCTCGAGTTATCGAGGTTTTTGTGTAAAAAATTTCAAAATTTTTTTCCGACCATTTGATCGGAAATTTTACGAAAAAAACATTTTCTCGAATTCTTTCGGATCTGATCCAATCTTATAGATCTCGACGCGGCGATTTCAAATATGGGGTCGTTCATGATTTCAGAATTTCTCTAAATTAAATATAGTTTTGTAGAACAGACTCTTTCCTCATTTTTGACACTAAAGACATTCAACCAAAAGTTAGATTGTTTGGTTGTCTTTTAAGAACAGCAAGATAATAAAGTATTCGAACTGAAATAACAGAATAAAAGTAGCAACCAACCGTCTTCTAATTTTGCGATTGCAAAACCCTTCTCTCCTCCAGAAAGCACGTGATTTCGCATTGTGACGCTACAACTTTAGCATTACATTTGAAATCTGACGTTTAAAATGATCATTTTTGACAGGCCTTAAAGAAAACCATATTTAAAGTGGGAAATTGAATCGTGCGAAATTTTAAAGCCGCGATAGTACATTTCAATTAACATCCACTTTCTTCATCTTTATTAATAATAATTTTTTAATTTTTGTTTATTCATGTCAAGGAATGGAATTTGAATTCATCGGAATGCCTGAGAATATTGTATGTAGTCAACCCACTTACACCTTTAATTGCCTATCGAAAGACGCTTTCTATGTATTTTATTTTTTTTTAATTTAATTAATTAATTCAAATATTGATTTTCTTTTCTGTCCGTCTTTATTATCTTTTACAACAAGCATCAATCACGCAACCGTCCTTACACTTTCTTTTCTCTTTTAAAAAAATTAACGCAAATTTTTGTTCATTTACTTATTTCACCAACAATGTATGTTATTGTAGTTTTGTAAACATTTTACTTTGTTACATCCTTAATGTAAAAGGGATAAAATACCTCTGAAAGATAAACAATAATGTAGACAACCCAACTTACACCTCCATCTCTATCTCTATTCTTTAATTAATTATTGTCTGTCGGGGAGCATTTTATTAATTTCGTTTTTTAGTTAATTTAAGTGTGAATCATTTTTTTCTGTGAATCTTTCTTGTGGCTTTATAGAATATTACAGACGATTTATTTTGTTACTTCCTTAATGTAAAATAGATAAAAAAGAAAATACGTCCAAGGAAAAAACAGATGTAGGCAACCCAACTTACAACTTTGTTCTTTAATTGCCTATCGAAATTTTAATTTATTTTTTTTTAATTTAATTAAATTAAATACATCTTTTCTTTCTATCGGATTTTATTGCGGTTTTATAAAGCTTTATAAATGTGGTTACATATTTCGTTTCTTTCTCAGTGTAAAATTTTTTTCGTGATTTTCTAATAAATAGGAATGCTAGTCACTGTAAATAATACTTATAAAATAATTCCAGCATGGAAGAACAAAAAAATAAAAAACATTTTTTGTTTACTTATTTAAACAAAAATTAATGTTTAAATTATTTGTAATTTTTACACAATATTAATATTAAACACATTTATGCGGTGTTGGTGTTGGTGACATTTATTGACGTTTAATATAATTTCGAAAAAATGTCAATTTGAAGGTTATTTTTGCAATTTTAAGCTGGATTTACATGGGACGCGTCAAAACGCCGGGCGTACTGTACTCTTATTGGTTACTGCTCTTTACGTAACGAGCACTAACCAATGGGAGTACAGTACGCCCGGCGTTTTGACGCGCTCAACGCTCCATGTAAATCCAGCTTTAGATGTCAACAGATATAAGTAATAGCTGCGTTCCTAGCTGCATTCGATTCACCGATTTGGATCGATCTAAATCGATTCAAACAGCTTTTCTGCGTTCGTTTCCTGCCAGATCAGTTAATCCCCACCATAATTTAAAGTGACCCAAATCACTTCAAAGTGATCCTGCTTATTTAAAGAATCACTTAGATCATTTAGGCCTGGTTAATCAAACACAAGTTAACTTTAAGTTAAAGTTAAACTTCAGTTAATTACCATAACAACAATTATCTTCGTAGTGGTCACTATGGGAACAAACTGAAAGTTAGAGTAAGGCCCAGTTTCATAAAACGTAGTTAACCCCTGAATCAAGTTAACTGTGTGATTAAGCAATATCATTGGAGGAAAGTTTAAATTTCCACCAATGATATTGCTTAATCACACAATTAACTTGATCGAATGGTTAACTACGTTTTATGAAACTGAGCCTTAACTTGTGATTGATAAACCGGCCCTTAGATGTCAATATAAGGTTTATGTGTTAGTTACGTGGCGACAACAGATAAACAAAACAGTTTAGATAAACTTGTTCGTTTCGCTATCAAGGATCACATTAATTTCACTATTGTGAACCGATCCAAACTGAATAAACTGATCTAATCGAATTGATTTGACGTGTGAATCGAATGTAGCTCCTTTTACCACAAATCTTACCTCAGATAGATCACTTAAACGTCATTTCCGTTAGCACGAAGAAGTAAGTTGGAATGGATATTTCTACAGGGAAATCATAAATTACTTCAACCCACGTGACCAATTTGAATTAGGTTTTGTTTTTTAGAAGTGGCAACACTGAAAAAAGTGAGGTTACTGTTTCAAATTAGCGTGGATTTGTCATTGACTTTCATGACTGTAGATGTTCTGTTGTGTTTAACCACTTTAACCAAGCATTCCCAGATGGTGATGCCTTCACAAATCGCAAGCATTACATTCTCGAACGATTTAACATACAGTACTGCAGTGTTACCAACAGTGTACAATGTGTTGCCTATACGGCAGGGTCACGTAGGTTGAAATCATTTGTGATTTCACTGTACCTAACAGCCTAACAACTAATGGGAGTGTTCGAGCGGCAAGGTGTGAGCTCGAAATCTCAATTCAAACTCACTTGTTCATGCTTACGGAAATAACGTTTATTTGATCTGAGATAAGATTTTAGGTAAAAGGAAAGCACCTCAAACAAGAGTCGGTTTGGAGGTTATTTTTGTAGTTTGAAATGTCAACAAATGTCACTGTATATGCTGTCGCCAGCCTAATAAGATAAAATTTTGGATTCTTTATTATTTGAAAACGATGACCTAAGCTAAGACAGTCGCTTTCCATTTCATGACCGCCCTTGACCAAAATATTTTTTGATGTCTCAGTATTATAGGTGGTCTTTTATTAATGGATTCTGAGATAAATATTGATGTCTTCTTACCACTAGGTCATTCCGGAATAATTTAAATTTGGCGCTTCATGTTGATTTTATTCTTCACCATAATGTAGCGCTGTTTTTGACAAATTTAATGTTAATACTTTAAAATAAAAGTTATTTGGCAACCTCATATTTTTAATTTCAAATAACTCTATCTCAGAAATCATTAATAAGAGACTACCTGTTTATATAAACTTTTTGACTTATAATAGTTTTTTGGCATAGTTTTTTTGCGCGTATCGTGTGAATTGTTGTTTATTCTTTTTTCCTGTTGTTGCGTACTATTATATTTTTTCTACTCCCATGCTTAGCTCCCATCTTTAAAACAAAAATTATCGTATATGTTTCCACGTGGTTAAGTGATCTTTTAAATACACATTGACAAACTGTGACTTTGTGCGTTTTAGTCACGGCGGGCGTCATGGCACAACAGACGATAATTTGTGTTTTAAAGATGGGAGTAGAAAAAGTATAGTTTGCAATTCGATTTATAAACTTCTCTAGACACTCGTTTATTAAACATTCGCTCCGCTCCGCTTCGCTCGTGCGTAATTAAAACTCGTGACTAGAATGCCGTTTATAAAACTTGTTGCATAATATACTATTATTGTAAAGAGAGTTTAATGCGGAATTTTTTTGTGTCTTTGTGACATTTCGCTCGACGGCACGCTTTGTAGGCCCCTTGACGGTTTATCTCTCATTAAAGCCTGTTTAACGTGGCGTTTGTCTTTTTTTAATTTCTATATCTTGCGAAACTTACCCCCTTTACTTTTCCCTTTCGGGACGGATCATATCAGAACTGAACCGACTGGTGAGTGGGAATTTCTCTCCTGTTGGGAGAATTCCGCGATTGCAAGTTGTTACTATCTTCAACAGGTGGCGCCCTTTTTCGAACTACAGTTACCTGTGCGAAACTGGTTGCCCACGGCCTTCTCCACTGACACGGGACTTTGGTCGCAGCAACAGCCCAACCATCTGGCGGTCCAGGTAGGTTCGATTGTATCTTTTTTTTTTCGCCATCAGGTAACCTGCCGTACACACTCGACTGCGGGACTTGTTGCGAATTGCCCGTTTGTGCCTCGTGGTTTGTTTTTGTATCGGTTTAATTTAGAGTTTCGTTATAATTGGTGAGAGTGTGCGCGACACTTGCTTTAAAATATATCTTAATTTTAGAAAGTCGAACTAGTTTTGTCTAAATTTTCTTAATTTATTTATCCATCGCCTTTTGTTTCATTTTACGTCAAAAATTGCACTATTGGTTTTATAAATTCACAACCCACTAACCATAGAATATTAATAAGTAACTTATGATGTCAGTCGAGGGATGGCGTTGTACATTTAGCTCTAATTTAACTGTAAATTTTTACGAATTATTTTGTGTTAAGTAATTAACACAAAATAATTCGTAAAATGTAAAATGTAAATTTTGTATTCTGTTGAAAGCTAGGACAATAAAATAAAACAAGACACTTTGATTCTCGGACAAGAGGTGACGCTTATAACTTGAATTATAAAAATTCATAAAACAGAAAGCGCTTATCTAGAAACATGTGATCGTATGTTTTCAGAAAAGACATTCCTTGAATTTGCTGCCTTTAAGATTTCTTTAAATGTGGAAAGCTAAAACTCTATCGAAAGCATCGCCACTCCTGATTGGTCATGAGTTTGTGTTGAACGAGAAAGTAACGAGTGGTTTTTTAAATCCGACGTCAAGTTAGCTGTGAAACATTCATTGTTCTATTCACAATGAATAGAACAATGAATGTTTCACAGCCAACTTGACGTCGGATTTAAAAAAACCACTCTATATAATAAAGGAATATGAAATCGGCTTCATCATCATCCATAATCAGTGCTGCCGAATTCCAAGAAGTTCCGTAGTCTGTTCATGAACATGATCAATCCGCTTTAGTCAGATGTTTTAGATGGTAAGATTGAAGATACTGGTGATGAAGATAAGAAGAAAGAGCCAGCAACTGCAGTACCATTACTGACGAAGAAGGAGAAAATTCTTTAACGGACGAATACTCTAGACTCTAGAGGCTTTAAGCGAACGAAGTTAGAGCGACGGAAATGGATGAAGGAAGAAGCGTACATGCGTTTCCAAGTACAAAGCTTCGTCGAAGTGAACTATTAGGAAGTCGAGGAAGTAATCTTAGCTCCTTAAACCTTGTCCGGACTACCTTAAGTCTTGCAGTACAATATTGACTTTAAAAATCACATTTTGGACTCAAAAGTGAAATGGGTTGGGTTGGGTTAAGAAATAACTTGATAAGTGATTCGCAGAAATAAATCTCAAGGACCTGATTTGAACTTCCTAAGATCTTGTTTGGACCTCTGTCAGTAACATTACGTTCTTAGAAGCACCAGATCACTCGATTGGATTGAAAAATTATAATAATAACAGTCTAACGTCATCTAATATTTACAGTTGATTTTATTGTAAAAATACAAAAACACGTTCGATCTTAACAACATTTAACAATGTAAAGCTGGCAATAATTTATAGATGAGCTTGTTAAACACTCGGTATGTGAGCTCCCTGAGGTTGGAACCCGTTTTCGTCGGCGACGTACACGACTTGATAGGTGTTTCCGTCAGGCCCAACATAAGAGTATTGTCCACGCACAGCTATGGCCTCGTCTTCACGTCCGACGTTCTGGAGCTGTCCCTGTTCTTCGGCCGATATGCCATTGCTTGTCTGGTAACTGCAAAAAAAATAATTGCGTTTAGGTTCCATTGCTTGAATAGACCTCTTGAGCTTTTTCTAGTTTCGCCTGTTTTCTTTATATAGGGGTTTACCAAATCCATTCTTAAAATTTCGTAACAACGGTTTTGTTTCTCATACAAGTGATGGTTAAACAATAGTTCTCAAACAAATCGTCTTGATTCGGTTACGATGTAAAAGGATCCGCAGGACTCTGTCTATGGTCCTATACTTTGCGTAATAAGAAGTATATACTATGTACATAAATGTCGAGGACTGTTTCTGTCTTATCGTTCACCATTACGGATAATTGGTTAAAGAAAGAAACTTGAACTGTTTGTCAATTTGTTTCCTAAAAAAATTCTAGCAACAGTTCACCTTTAATGCTGTGCTTTGTCTCTAACATGCGTGATAAAAATTACATCCAAAGTAGATGAATGAAGAAGGGATCTGTAGATTACTTCAAATTATTTTTCGGGAGTCCTTCAGGATATGACTCTTGCTGCTGTGTTTTGTCTGATAAATATTACGCCGAAAAGACGTAAGGAGTTTCTACTTAGTTACTTCGCCTTATCTGATGGCTGAAGAAACGATATACAGTATGAACCAATTATCTATGTACATTATGATGGAATGTGGAAACCTTTTCTTTCTGTCAATTTGAATTGTGTTACTTTGTTTGTACTGGGGATTACGAAATTCGTTAAACTGTTTTGTTTCTTAAACAAGTTAATTTCAAAGAAATAATGATTTTCGAACATAAATTTTAGAGTATGTTGCTAAAGGTTCTTCAGGGTTTCATCTGAGGTCCTCTACTTTATGTAATGAAGCATAGAAATGAGAAACAAAAAAGTCTGACACATAAACTAGTTAGTTTTCCAAAGAATCTGGGAAGCCCTTATTACTGTACCATTACAGAAAAGTGGACGAAGATAAAGAAAGCACTAAATGACAAAAAAATTAAGAAAAAGTCCCTCAGGGTTTCATCTGTGGCCCTGTACTTTATTTGATGAATATTACTTTAAAAATTAATGTTTTCTGAACTTGTAAAGGACTTTTACGTTCTGTTTAATGACGAATGATAAGATGAAATTCCGTAGGTTACTCTGTCTGGCCCTGCACTACGTGTACTTTGCAATTTACACTTACGCATATCTGTAATCTCCGAGTCCAATATTATCGGATTCGCTCCTTACAATAACAGCATCCCTATCCGATTGTGGTGCGGCGAGGACAACCCCGACGACGAGTACAAGAGCAATCACCTGCAACAGTAATCATCACACTTCTTCGGTCATAAAATCCACAAATAGTATCTAACAGAAACACGAAACACGCCTTAATTAAATCATCATGAAACACTGACCACTTTCATTTCCGCAGGTGTCTTCTTCTTCTTCGGGCGTAGGAGCAAACACAATAGACTGTTGGCCCGGTGGTTGTTGGATTCACCTTTTATAGCGGCCAAAAAGTGTTACAAATTTACCGGGAACGCCCCCACCATGGCTCATCGACCGCGCTAAATCATCCTTCACATTTTTCTTTTTTTCAGGCGAAATATCGAATCCAGTTTCGTAAATGCCACGGAAATATGAGTTTCGAAATCGCCTCGATTATGCTCACAGGTGGGCGGAGTCGCTCATTATCATAATAATAATAAATTCGGACGAAAATGAAAACGTCCGAACGAGGCGATTGAGAGTAGCGATGGTCCGAATTGGGTTTTAATCGTGAATCACGTTTTGACATCTGCTTTGCGGATGTTCAGAGAAAGACTCAGTGACGACTTCTTTAAGGGCAAATTAATTAAGAAGTTTACATAACATGGCGGAATTGCCATTCCATTGGAACTTTTGATGTTATCACAAACTGTGGTGGAAAAGAAGCAATCCTGAATGAGGCGTCAACATTTCACTGCAGTTGGAAATCTGATTTTTTTTAACGAAAAATTTTCGTCAATCAATGAGTCAAGGAATGGGTTTTTGTTTTTGGCTTTAACTTCAAGGTTTTCTTTAAATCAAGAAAAAACTAAAAAAGGATTCGCAAATAATTTTAATGTTCTTTGTTTGGATTCACAATGCTAAAATTGTTTGTTGGATTAATTCTGCCATTTGTTGAATTGTTGTAGTTCGACGTTTCGCCAGCTGATCCAGTCATCGCCTGCGAAGAGTACACTCGATAAAATTAAATACGTAGCCACTTAACAAGAGCGTGTTAGGGCTGCAAAAACAAATTTCGAGCCCCAAATGAAAGACGAAAAAATACAGTGACCGGTAAAAAAGTTCGCACCATATGGGAAAAATTTTTATTATTGATTTTTCTAAAAAGTTAAAACGGATCTGAACTAAAAAGTGCCTGCAATTCTTGCAATTTTTTGTCTGCTTAGGCTAAATTGGGGTTATTAGGACTGTATTATCAAGAAATCAAACATAAGAACAGAAAATTTTATGTAAAAAAAGCCTTGCACCAGAAACGTGAAAAGTCGTGTCAAATTTTCTTGTGCGTGCAACAGTTAAGAACCTAGGAGCAAATTTGATTCTTTTAAATATTTTTTTATGGATATAAATGAGTAAGCTAACTACTCCTAAGAGTTAAACACCAAATGTCCATTTACCGCTTCACATCTTCAACAAAACCGAAAAAATTAAAAATCTTTTTTTCCAAATATTACGCCGCAAAAAATTTTGTCTGAGTACCAAGCGATACATTTTGCAATAACTTATCGGATCTTACTAAAATTTTGTCTAAATATGTCCAACAATTTCAAATTATAACACTTTTTTAATTTTCGTATTTTAAATAGGTGCCATTTTTAACCACAGTAAGAATTGTTCACCAGATCTGTCCTGCTTATATTTGGTTATCGAACATGCACAAACTATTGGCGCAAAAAGTTTTTTAGAAAAATCAATAATAAAAAATTTTCCCATATGGTGCGAACTTTTTGGCGGTCACTGTATATGAAATGTTATAATACAATTTTGATTAATGGGTAAATCTGAAGATAGCGACCGCCGAAACTAGGATTGTAATAATTGGATGAATATAGTGGCTAGATGGGGCAGCAATTAGCAACTCTAACATTGTAAAAGTAGTGATAAGACTTATTACTTTCAGAACACATTTAGGCCGCGCGCAAACACGACCACACGCTGCGGACCACTGGTGGCCGCCACCAGTGGCTGCGGACCCTAATTTATATACAGTTTAAATGGATTCGACGCAAACACAGCATTCGGAGAAGTTAATTCGAGCCTAGAGATGTGTCATTCGTTCATTTTACACAGATCTAATCGATCGGTGATTGATATCCAAAAAGATCGAATCTTTTGTATCAATCATTCGATCATTCCCGTCGTTCAACACGCAGATGCGACGCACTCACCACGATGAATGATTGAAATAGTATCTGCGATTGAATAGTATTGTGATTGAAATTATATATCATTTGAATCTGAAACTGTCGACGTATACTTATCGAGGTCAATATTTAATAGTGTATTTTTAAGCGTTTTAATTCTAGTAAGTAGTGATTAGGACCAATGAATCTAAAATATAGGTAAATACAGAATCTGAATCATAGCTAGGAATGCGGTTATGATCGAACATTGTATTTTAAGGTTGCGTTTTAGAGTTAACACGCTTTTCATTCATTAGTTCTCATTTGAAATTTATTTATTACATAATCAATATTTCTTCAAAACAGGCTAACAAAAAGAAAGATGCGGAAAATGTAAAAAAAAAAAACTGCTGCCTATGCTGACTAGGACATAATTATAATAATATAATTATGAGTTCATATTCCCGAGCATTATTTAAAACCTTTAAAACTGCTCAGGTTAATCCTTCAGAAAAAATACAATCATATCACCGACTCCGACATCGAGAGAGACAGAGACGAATGAAGCAAGAACTGACAATCGATGTCGCAATCGACCGACTCCGTTGAAACAAGATTCTATCATTCAATGCTTTCAAGTGATCCAATCCCGAAGATCGAATCATTCACGAATAACACATCTCTATTCAAGCCACACGTTACGGCAGCCGCCGATCTCACTGCTTGTCGCCGTTGCCAGCCACTCATTACGCGCACACTTGACCACATTCTGTAGCCACCGTTGAACCAGTACACGTGTTTGTAGGTTTTTATTTTTTGTAGCATAAAAATGGCTGTCAGTAATAATGATTATAATAATATGGATACAGATGTATTTGTCACAGAAATTGAAAATACTGGAGTTCATTTCATTACAGTGACTGATTAAAAAATCTTTGGAAAAATAGCGACCACCGACTGCACAATCGAGCCACCGGTGGCGACCACCTGTGGCAACCACGTGTGGTCGCCACCGTTGGCGGCCACACGTTGTCGTGTTTGCGCGCGGCCTTATACTGTCTTGTTCAGAACCAAAATCATTGTGTGCGTTCAGTGAACAGCAGCTTGTGATTGGCGTTTGTGATTGGCTATTACCTTAATGTGAACCAATCACAAACGATTGCTGAGTAAGCAACTCAGCAGCTGTTGTCCGTTGAACGCGCACATTCACTCTAATCTGTCGTTTTTTTATGTCAAAAAGACGATCCATGTTTATTACATAGGTTGAATGTTTAAAATAAATACTATGTCAGTCATCTCCATTTTAATCAAAGAATTGGAAGATATATAAGTTATATACAGCCTGCATGTGCGTTTAAGTTGTTACAGCCTTCATTTCTATAAAGAAATGAGAAGTAGGTCCGTAATTTGTACACACCATAAAGGAATATGAAATCGGCATCGTCATCCTCCTCCATAATGCAGCAATTCCGAATTCCAAATGGTTTGTTCATGAACATAATCAATCCGCTTTAGTCGTTTTTAACAAAGTCAAAGATGTTTTACAAGGTAAGAGTGAAGATAATGGAGGTGAAGATAAGAAAAAAGAGCCAGAAACTGCAGAACCAATTACTGACAAAGAAGGAGAAAATTCTTTAACGGACGAATACTCTAGAGGCTTTAAACGAAGACGGGATGGACGAAGGAAGAAACGAAAAAGTCTGCAGGTGCGTTTCCAAGTACAAAGCTTCGTTGAAGTGAACTATTAGAAAGTCGAGGAAGTGATCTTAGCTCCTTAAACCTTGTCCGGATTATCTTAAGTCTTGCAATACAATGTCGACTTTAAAAATCACATTTTTGGACTTAGAAGCGAAATGGATTAAGAAATAACTTGACAAGTGTTTCGCAGAAACAATCTCAAGGACCTGGTTTGAACATCTTAGGAGCTTGTTTGGAACTCCTAGGGTCTTGTTTGGACCTCCTAGGGTCTTGTTTGGACCTCTTTACGTCATTAGCAGGTTTTGATTGCAATGAATTCCTCAAGCATCCTCTGGACAGCTGTTTCGGCCCAATTCGGGGCCCTGTCAGAAGAAGAGTAGCTCGAGGACTCCGCAGCAATCTCACAGACCTATCCTAGTCATCTCGGATTCGAACACAAAAAATCGCCCTCAAAGTGTCACGATCTGAACGGTTAAATAAATAGTGTTTGATAGAACTAATTTTGCCATCAACTAGCAAAACGCTGGATTCTTAATAAAAAAAAGCCTTGTTTTTTCTTTGTCTGGCGTTCTGAATTAAAAGTTACAGACTCGCCAGGCAATCATCTGAAAAACACAGAGTAACATCTGATGGTCCGTTCAATTTTGAAGACATTCTACAATTTACTTGACTTTACTGCCGACCTATTTAATTGATGGTTGCGAAGAGTTCTTCTCTGAACTTTTCACTTTTGATCTGAGAACAAAAACAACACTAGCATTTACTTAATGGAAGGGCAATTATGCTATTTCTTACTGACGAGTTCAAATAGACTAAAATGCACTTATCCGTTTGCAAGCATGGACTCAAGGATTGTTCAAAACATTCTCGTACAGTGCAGACAAGATTATTTGAGTTCTTGTGGCTGCCCTCACCATTATGATTTTAGGCATACATCTTCACTTGAATTTTTGCGAAAGCTCTCGCCTTGAGAATCCACCCCTTCCTTACTTAGTCTTTGCCCTAATTTATACGACTAGCCCAGCGCAAGCCTGCCAATTTAATTCCACCACAAAGAGATGAATGCCTTCAGGATTGAACCCGAAGCCAGTAAACCAAATTTCTGGACTTTTTCTCCAATCATCAAACATCATTAGTAAGTCTAACAGAAATAATAGGTTAAGCAAACAACAACAACAACCCTGATTTCCTTACTTTTATTAGAATTCAAAACTCAACATAACAAAACCATTAAAAATCACTGAAGTCTTGAGAGGACGGGTTGGCAGTATGTACACTGGAGGTGGGGGCTAATTAGGCAGTGGGGATGTGGGCGCCCTGGGGTTGGAAGCCGTTCTCATCGGCGACGTAGGTCACTTCGTATACGACGCCATCAGGGCCGGTGTAGGAGAACTGACCGCGGGCCTGGATCGCCTCCTGTTCACTCCCGGCGTTCACCAATTGGCCGCTTTCTTGGGCTGAAATCCCATTACTGGTCTCGTAACTAAAACCAAAGGAACACTTTTAACGCCCGAAAGGCCCAGCTTAGCTTTAAGCCAAAGCTTAAACCCTTAACAACAATTGTTAAAAGAATCGAAGCTTCAGCTTCAATTTAAAGGATTGGTAAATCTTGGTTCTTTGGGCTGAAGTCTTGTTTCACCTAGGCAGAAGAAAATATAAAAGTACTTTAAGCCAGAAAGTACTCTGTCGATAAGAAGAGGAGAGGAAGTTAAATAAAAGTGAAGATATCGTGTTGGTACTTCTTAGGTTTCAAGTTGGAAACGCTTTAATCTTCTAGGTGGAAGAACGGATGTTAACACACTTACAAAAACAAAAGAAAACTTAGGAAGTTAATGATTTGGAAAAGAGCGATAAGAAGAGAAAAGGAGAACACATTGCCCATTGGTATTTTTTAGCAAGACCAAAAGTTTCGATGGTCATAGCCATGAAATGAAGTTAATAACATTATAACTTGTAAAAAAAAATCCAAAGTTATTTGATTAATAAAAGGCAAGTGAAGGAAAATGAACAGTTAGAAGGAAAGACACTTTCAGTCTCTGAACCACTTTGATCGGAAGTTAACCAAAGCAGAATGACATCTACAAGAAGAAAAACGAAGAAGAAGAAGAGAACAAAAGCTAACAGAAGGAACTAGTGATGTCAACAATAAAGGAAACAAAGAGGAAGTGCACGGAAGCTAAGAAAAGATTAAACCTGGATCTAAAATACGGATCATCTAGGTTTTATGGTCTAGTCCAAAATAAGTTAAAAAAAAGGGAAAAGTACGTACGCATAGTTGTAGTCCCCAGTGCCAATATTGTCGAGGTCACTCTTCAAAACAACTGCGTCTTTATCGCCACTAGTCACAGGGGAAAGAGGAACAGCAACTGCGAGGGCCACAAGGGCGCTGAAGGCAAGTACCTAGAAAAGAAACGTCGTTTTAGTCTTACGCAATCAATTCAGTTGACTCGTTAGAATCCACTCGTTTTAATCATCACCACATAATTAATTAGCGAGCACTTCATAAAAAGCAAAAAAGCAAAGCCAAAAAAAAAATTCACTGACCACTTTCATTTTTTTTTGTTACGTAGTAGTCGACTGACTGCGTTCACCACAAAGACGATGCAACCGCTGCAAATTACGCCTTATATACTTGTCGCAAGTCGAAAATCGATCGCCAAAAATCTCCCCCCCCCTCAACCCCGCCCGCTTCATCCTTCACATTTTTCCGCCGAAAAGCACGCTCAGAAATTTGCAGTTCACCTTTCGGAAACCCGTCCACGATTTTTTTCGACCCGAAAATACCAAGACTATAAAATGGCCTGGCGGAAACTCGCTCCTAAAATTCCTGCGATTTATTTTCACGAGATGTTCATTACGTCGCCTTTAATTTATGGCGCGATTTGCAAATCAGATTGGACCGCAAGGTTCGCGTATGCAAAGCAGGTAATTGATGATGATGGTGGCGATGAAGATCGTCACCTACGGATGGGCCGGCGAGCAACTGGGAGTCACTCGAGGCGCGTCGTTACATAAGAAATGCGATCGACATGTTAAGTAGGTGACGACGACATTTGGCCCAGAAAAGAGAGAAAAATAAAACTGAATTGGAGGCGAACGCATTTCAAAACGCCAAATTTATAACGGCGACGAGTCAATTTCGAGAGGTCATCAAAACAAACTTGGAATATTATTATTCCGACGAAATGCGTTCGTAAACGTCTTGATTAGTGAAGAATTCTTTTCGGTGTCGAAATGCGCTTGGCCAATCCTATAGTCATTTCTGGCATTTGATTTCTTCGAAAGAAAAACAAACTTTAAATTTACATCGTAAATTATGCATTCCGAATGTAATCTCTGGCGATTAAAACGTCCACCCGAATTACATTCTAAAACCTTTCCGGATTGCCAAGTCGCTGTCGAAAATCCATAATTCGCGAATTAATCAACCAACTTAATGGCCAAGAATTTTGTGAGGTTGTGGTACGGACAAACAAAAATAAAAACAAATAAAAATGAAACGGGAGATATTTTCTGGCAAGTGCAAAACAATGACAGTAAAGGGTAACAAAAGAAAGACGACAATTACAATAAAATGAGATTTGCCCAACAAAAACAAAAAAAAATATTAGAAAGATTTATTATACACTAAACACGACTAAAATTGTCAAACAATCAAAACTATAATGAGACTTGTAAGTAAATATTTTTTGGCAAGTGCAAAACAACGACAGGGAACAATAACGATAGAAGGACGACAATTATAATAAACAGCAATTCACGTGTAATGACATTTGCCCAACAAAAACAAAAAAAAAATATTAGGAAGATTTATTATACACTAAACGAGACCAAAATTGTCAAACAATCAAAACTATAATGAGACATGTAAGTAAGAAAATATTTTTTGGCAAGTGCAAAACAACGACATAGAACAATAACAAGAGAAGGATGACAATTGCAACAAAAAGCAATTAACGTGTAATGGGAGAACGTAGACAACAAAAGAAAACAAATATTTATTATACACTAAACAAGACTAAAATTGTTAGTCAATCAAGACTACAGGGAAATCGAAATTGATTGTCCTGATCCTACTCTATTTTCTGTGAGCTTGATATCAATATTTACATCTATCACATGAAGGTTAGTACGAAAAGCAGTGCGTGCATAGAACATATATGAAACATACATCCAAATCAAACCTAATTAATAAAGAACATAATTATTGTTTAATCAGATTGCTATTACAATGAAACAAACCATTTTTCATGAATGAACGGCAATGAAGTGTCAACAAAATCTTGGGATATCTAGTAACTTCCCTATATTACTAACTTCATTTTAAATATCGATATCAAACTCGTGGAAAGCAGTGTAGGATCAGGGTAATCAATTTCGATCGCCCTGTATAATGAGACATGTGAGAAAATATTTTTTGGCAAGTGCAAAACAACGACAGAGAACAACAACGAAACAAGGATGACAATTACAATAAAAAGCAATGGAAAACGTAGCCAACAAAACAATAGAAAATATTAGAAAGATTGATTATACACTAAATAAAACTAAAATTGTCAAACAATCAAACCAATGTAAAAAAAATCTTGGGATTATTAAAAAAATAGCAACAGAAATGAGCTTTTTAAAGGAATAATCCGGCTCGAAGGACCAGTGTTTAGTGGCACTCTTTGTGGCTCAGGAATTCTATGATCCGTGGAAGCGATACTAAAGATGCATTAATTGTCTATTTTAAAGTGACAACTTAAAAAACGAAATGGACCAGAGAAATTAATTGTAGGATTGGCAATCCTGCTCCCTTCGATTTTGCAATCTATGAACCCTCATTGCTTCTGCATCTGCATAAAGACAATCATAGTAGACATTTTTTTTTGCTTTGACAGACAGGAACTCACTTATTCGAAAGAACTTGGGCCTTGAAAAATAAAACGCCGGAAAGTTACTTATCGTAAAAATCGTCGTTTTTTATTTTATAGAATTTTCCTGAATTTTAAATCTCCGTTAAACAGTACAGATCGGGTGCAGCTAGTTTTCGTGGAAAAAGCTATAAGACATGAGGTAAGTCGGTCCCAGCCGCAGCAATCAACTGCAGAAAATGTTTAGCCATTTAATTTAACGCCAGTCGGAACTATTTAGGGGAGATATTTTTCAAATACAATTGTTTCACGACACTTCCGCTTTATAAGATTGAAGATGATGTAAAGTAAAACATCTAGTACGTCAGTCACAGCCGTAGTCGGTCTTATAAAATCTCTAGAATCAGACGCACTTATTCGAAGAAATTGGGGCTAGAAAAACTAAACCGAGAAAAATTACTTAAACCTATTATACGTAGATATTTTCGAAATTGTAAAAATCGCTGCTCATTTGTTTGTTGTTTGTTTTTAATTGAACTTTCTTGGATTTTAACTCTGCAATGAAATAGTATCTTGGCGCAGCTACATATTTACGTATATCTTAGAAAAAACTTATATCACAAATTCTTTAAATCGGACACTGAATATGTGCACTTACCACTTTCACTATCGTTTGACAGCTTCGTCTGACGAAGCTGTCAAAACGAAACGTTCAGTGGTAGTGCGCATACGTTTCGTTTGTGGTAGTGCGCATATTCAGTGTCCGTTTTAAATAATTTGTGATACAATTTTCATCGAACAAGAATCTACTTTAAAAAAAGTTATACAAAGAAAAACATATAAAGCATAAGTTAAATAGGTCGCAGCCGCAATCGGCTGTTCTAATGGATAGAATTAATTAAATCTGTTAATAAACGTCAACCAGAGCCCATGTATGTAGTTAGAAACGATATTTTTCAAGCGCATTTTTCTCGACAGTCCCAGTTTATAAGTTGACTGAAGTTGAAGTTAAGTGAAACATCAAGTACGTCGGCCACAGCAACAGTAGGCTTTATAAAATCGTTAAATGTAATTAAATACGCTTATTACTGGAAATATTTGGAATTAACAAAACAGACAAAGCAGCATTCTAAACATGTATATGTATATAATATACAAAAAATGAAATAAAACATACAGTAAGTCGGTCACAGTTACAATTTACTGTACACAGCAGTTCAACTTAATTAAATCTTTTAAATCGGAAGTAAGGTAACGATATTTTTCGCCCGAAAATGTCTAGGTGGCATGACTCAAAGTCGTTTACTTGCACCATTGCTATTTTTAATCATTTTAGGTCATCTTACAAACAAAAAAGTCTTCAGATAGAAAGCACCACCTGACGAAGTGGCTTCAACAGTTTTGAGATTTATTTTGTACAACTGAAGTGCCACCTTTTGGTTAGTGTCGGGACTATCTTTACTACACTTCGAGATGTTTTCTCAAAGCTTGACAACCGTCCCAATTCCTTTAAAAAGATTTACTATTTACTGTGAGCAATAGAAGCGCCATCTTTAGCACACTTGAAGACGTTTGACGGTCACGTCCATAAGAAAGATTCCTTTAAAAAGTGGATATTTGCTGTAAGTAATTGGAACGCCATCTTTTGATCAATGTCGAAAATATCTTTACTACATTTCGGGACGTTTCCTCAAGACCACGTCATAAAGCAAAATTCCTTCAAAAATATGATATTTACTGTGAGTAATCAAAGCGTCACCTTTTGATTAACATCGGAAATATTTTACATTTCAGAACGTTTTCCCAAAGCTTGAGTGAATAATATTTTGATCGATGTCGGAAATATCGTTTATCTTTTCTGATAAGACATCAAAAATCACACCAAAGAATTTTGAAAACGGTTAAAAGATGGCGCTTTGAACTGCGAAACCGCGTGATTTGATTTCTTGCAGCCATTCGACGATCAATATAACACGAACACAGATGACGGAAATCGACATTTAAAGAAAAAGTCGTCTTGCTTTGCTTGCAAGTGTAATAAAGGATATTTCTGGCAATGATCAAAAGATGTCACTTCGATTTCTGGCATTAAAATTCAAGTCTCTTGAAGAAGTTTTGCCTTAAAGCGTGATATTCCGACTTGACATGAAGTTAGATCTTTCCAGTACTGATCAGAAGATGGCGCTAAATTTTTTTTAAGGACAGTCCACCGTGAAATGTAGCCAGACACTTTGGGTACTGATGAAAAAATGGCGTTTCGATTATTCGTAATTAAATATCAAATGACTTGAAGGAAACTTTTTTCCTGGGGGGTTATTCTCGAACTGGAGAGAAGTGATCGCTCTCAAAAAACAAACAAATGAGCAGCGATTTTTACAATTTCGAAAATATCTACGTATAATAGGTTTAAGTAATTTTTCTCGGTTTAGTTTTTCTAGCCCCAAGTTCTTCGAATAAGTGCGTCTGATTCTAGAGATTTTATAAGACCGACTACGGCTGTGACTGACGTACTAGATGTTTTACTTTACATCATCTTCAATCTTATAAAGCGGAAGTGTCGTGAAACAATTGTATTTGAAAAATATCTCCCTTAAATAGTTCCGACTGGCGTTAAATTAAATGGCTAAACATTTTCTGCAGTTGATTGCTGCGGCTGGGACCGACTTACCTCATGTCTTATAACTTCTTCCACGAAAAGTAGCTGCACCCGATCTGTACTGTTTAACGGAGATTTAAAATTCAGGAAAATTCTATAAAATAAAAAACGACGATTTTTACGATAAGTAACTTTCCGGCGTTTTATTTTTCAAGGCCCAAGTTGTTTCGAATAAGTGAGTTCCTGTCTGTCAAAGCAAAAAAAACGTCCACTATGATTGTCTTTATGCAGATGCAGAAGCAATGAGGGTTCGTAGATTGCAAAATCGAAGGAAGCAGGATTGTTAATCTTACAATTAATTTCTCTGGTCCATTTCGTTTTTTAAGTTGTCACTTTAAAATAGACAATTAATGCATCTTTAGTATCGCTTCCACGGATTATAGAATTCCTGAGCCACAAAGAGCGCCACTAAACACTGGTCCTTCGAGCCGGATTATTCCTTTAAAAAGCTCATTTCTGTTGCTATTTTTTTTAATTATCCCAAGATTTTTTTTTACATTGGTTTGATTGTTTGACAATTTTAGTTTTATTTAGTGTATAATCAATCTTTCTAATATTTTCTATTGATTTGTTGGCTACGTTTTCCATTACACGTTAATTGCTTTTTATTGTAATTGTCATCCTTCTTTCGTTGCTGTTCTCTGTCGTTGTTTTGCACTTGCCAAAAAATATTTTCTCACATGTCTCATTATACAGGGCGATCGAAATTGATTACCCTGATCCTACACTGCTTTCCACGAGTTTGAAATCGATATTTAAAATGAAGTTAGTAATATAGGGAGATCAGGGGAAGTTACTAGATATCCCAAGATTTTGTTGACAGTTCATTGCCGTTCATTTATGAAAAATGGTTTGTTTCATTGCAATAGCAATCTGATTAAACAATAATTATGTTCTTTATTAATTAGGTTTGGTTTGGATGTATGTTTCATATATGTTCTATGCACGCACTGCTTTTCGTTCTAACCTTCATGTGATATTGATATCAAGTTCACAGAAAATAGAGTAGAATCAGGACAATCAATTTCGATTTCCCTGTAGTCTTGATTGACTAACAATTTTAGTCTTGTTTAGTGTATAATAAATATTTGTTTTGTCTACGTTGTCCCATTACACGTTAATTGCTTTTTGTTGCAATTGTCATCCTTCTCTTGTTATTGTTCTATGTCGTTGTTTTGCACTTGCCAAAAAATATTTTCTTACTTACATATCTCATTATAGTTATGATTGTTAGACAATTTTGGTCTTGTTTAGTGTATAATAAATTTCCTAATATTTTTTTTGTTTTTGTTGGGCAAATGTCATTACACGTGAATTGCTGTTTATTATAATTGTCGTCCTTCTTTCGTTATGCCTGATGACTGTCAAGCTTTGAGAGAACGTTTTGAAATGTAGTAAAGATATCTGCGACACAGACCAGAAGATGGCACGTCGGTTAGCAGCAAAGCTCAAAATTTTTGGAGGGACTTTACCTGCGGGTGTTTCCTGTCTGTCAAATTTTTAAAAAATTTCTTCATTACAACTGGTTTTGTGCAGATGCGGAAGTCGACTTTTAAAAAAGAAGCTGTTTTACTTCAAGCACTGATCGAAAGATGGCGCCTCGATCTCTTGCATTAAAACTTTTTAAAGAATCTTTGCCGATGTCGAGACGGTTCACCTTGAGATATGTACAGCTTTATTCAAAGGATGGCGTTGCGATTATTCGTATTATTCTCTTGAAGAAAAATTGGCGTGACAGTTGATATTGAGATATTTTCGGCGCTGACCAACACATGGCGTTTCGATTATTAATAAGAGAATCTAAAATCTTTTGAAATAAACTTAACACGACAATTCGTCTTGAGATATTTTCGGCACTGTTCAAAAGATGGCGCTTCCAGTATTCGTAATTTAAAATCTCTAGATAGATAAAGTACCGCAATTACCGCCATTTTGAGTCAAAATAAGCGCGCCAAATTTGAAATCACATTACCTGCTACGTTCAATTTTAAATTTGCGCGTTTACTTTGACTCATTTGACACAAAACGGCGGTAATTGCGATACTAGGGACGTTATCGTAATTGAAATCTTTGACGTAACAGTTCATCTCGAGTTATTATCGGCACTGATCAAAAGATGGCATCTAGATTATTTTTAAGTGAATTTCAAATCTCTTAAAGAAGACTTGACGTAATAGGTTATTTTCTATTTTAAGCATTACGATTATTCGCGAGCTTTTGCAGGAAACTTTGCCTGATGACATGGTTCTCAAGCTTTGGGAAAACGCCTTGAAATGTTGTAAAGATATTTCCGATGTTAATCAAAAGGTGGCGCTTCGATTACTCACAGTAAATAGCAACTTTTTGAAGGAATTTTACTTTTACGACGCGACGTGGCCTTGAGGAAACATCCCGAAATGTAGTAAAGATATTTCCGACATTGATCGAAAGATGACACTTCGATTATTCAAAGTAACTAGGTATCACATTTTTTAAAAGAAATTGTCTCGTTGACAGAGACATTTCCGATATTGGTCAAAAGATGGCGCTCTTGCCTGATAACGTAATTGCCAAATATTGAGAAAGCGTCCTCAAATAAGATGGCGCTTCGATTACTTACAGGTTATATCAATTCCTTTAAAGAATTTAGCTTGATGACGTGCCCGTCAAACGTTGAGAAAATATCATAAAATATACTAAAGATATTTACCACGCTGATCAAAAGATGGCGTCCCAATTACTTACAGCAAATATCCATTTTTTTAACGAATCTTGCTTATGGACGTGACCGTCAAATAAATAAATTTTGTCTGATGGCTAAGTTTTGAGAAAGCGTTTTGAAATGTAGTAAAGATATCTGCGACATTGACCAAAAGATGGGAGGCACGTCGATTAGCAACAAAAGCTCTAAGTTTCTGAGGGAACTTTTCCAGCTGGTTTTTCCTATCTGTCAAGTTTTATTTAGGTCTCAATTTATAAAGAATTTTTTATTTCAATTCAATTCAAAACAAGTCAAAAAGGTTTTTATTGAATTTCTATTTTATTCATTGGTGTTTCGGTCGTTACACAAAAGAGTGGCGCTTTGTGGTTTTTATTGCTTTTATATTAGCCAGTTTTGCATTATACTTTAGTTTTATGTTCTTATTGACTTTTATAATCGTTTGCAGCAGAAGTTTAATTCTCGATTGTTTAATGCAAATCTTGATTAGTATCTAAGCCACCTACTTAGCGTTTTAAATGTCACAATCAATTAACTATTCAATAAGCCGACTTCAAGTAGTAGCTCCGGCACTAAAAGCTCGTGCTTTTATTATCAAAGGAAATTCTGCAGCTACAATTTAACACCTGCGTCCAAACAATGATTTATCGATCGCTGCTGCAAACTGCAAATGATATTTCAGTTTTACGCAAGCGTTTCATTAGGACGATCCGCTTCATCTTCACTTTGCATAATCACAATCGAACAGATTCTATTCATATAGTTTTGCAAGGAATTTAACGAATTCCGCGCTTACGTAAGCCCTAGAAATTCACGTGAATCACTCGCTCGACACAAAAAGTTATTATTATACAGCATCATCAATTGTGTCGAGATGGTCCGTGATATTTCAGATTAGAAGAAAGTTACACACACATAGGTCAAGATGGTAACCGGTTATGTCACGTCGCCGCCACCGACGGTTCAGTTTCACACGCGTTCAAATCACTCACGCCGAACGCTTTCACTTTGAACTTGAAAGAGCTCTCTTGAATGGACGGCTTTAAATCCGATTTGGATCAATGGCTGTTACAATTCATTGAACTTGGCCTTGTTCTGGCTCGTCATTTGCGGTAACGAGTGTTACGGTTACGTTACGCAACGCGCCGCTTTCATTACCCGTCGAGGTCACAAATCGTTTCTTCTGTGGGTCGAGTTTTTACTGCCTTTGCTTTTTTCTAGAGATGGATTCGTGATCTTGAGACTTTTACTTCGCGTCTTGAGCGAGGATGTAATCGAGACGGTGATGCTCCTGATAAATCACGTTCACGTTAATCAGTAAAAGTCGGAAAAAAAAGTGAAAGTTTGTTAAGCCCGAAATTACAGTCGGTTCTGATGTAAGTGACTTCAATGGTCGATCAAGATGGAAACGTATCGTAAACTCCAATTCTTTAAAAAAAGGAAAAAACACTTTCGACGATTCCTCTAGGTGTCAATGTAAGATTTATGTGGAAATAAATCAGAAAGAAGAAGAAGAAATCGTTCATATTTTAAGGAAGAATTCATTCGACATCTGCGCAAGTGATTTCAGTTCTAGATTAAGATGAAAACAAATCACAAGCTTCAATTCTTAAAAAAAAAACATAAAAATTTTAGGAGAAAACATTAACGTGGTTCCAGTCCCAGCTCTAGATGGAAACAAATCAAAATCTTGAATTCTTCGAAGAAATCCTTCACTTTTTACGGAAAACTCTTCTGACGCCTGCGTAAGTGATTTCAATTTTAGATGAAGACGAAAACAAATCATAATCTTCAATCCTTTGCAAAGCAAAACGTTCGCGTTTTAGGGCAAAACCTTTTCGACGTCCTGCGTATGTGAATGGAATGCTAGATTAAGAAGGAAACAAATTATAAGCTTAAATTCTTCAAAAAAAAAACCTCAAATTTTAAGGAAGATTTCGAAGCTTCAATTACATCTTACGAAGAACTCTTTCAATTTGTGCCTAGATGATTCAATACTAGATTTAGTTGGAAACAAATCAATATCTTCAATTCCTTGAAGAAAAGCAAATATTCAAATTTTAGGGGAAAGATCTCTGGACTTTTAGGTGATTTCAATGCTGGATCAAGATGAAAACAATAATCTACAAACTAAAATTATTGGATGTTTGTAAAGATGATTTCATTTCTTTGTATAAAATTAAAACTTTTAATTAGCAGCTATTTTTTTGTTATACTTTTCTCCAAATGCCCTAAAAACTTGTCCACTTGCTTCGACGTTTCATCTAACTCCTTGTCAGATTCTTTCTTTATTTTCTGGACGTCCTAGTCGGTTTATTCCTTGTACCGCTCATAACACGTGGTCGACATTTTCTTTATGGACTTATTCATGATTTCGTTGATCTGTTGCTTCGTTTTGTGGTTATTTTGTCGATAGTCGTATTCACGACTGACCGATTAAATCCACGATATAGTTTTCCCAACATTTTCCAGTTTAATCGCAGTTCAAAGCTGACGAGGCTTTAGAAAAACACTAAAACCGTAAACCAAAGAATACCAAATGTAATGTTTCGTGTAGGAAAATACAGAAAAACAAACGAAGAGCGAAGGGCTGATTTGAAGCGAAAACTTCTGTTTAATTCTTATCAAATGAATTCCTCACTGTCTAAGAAATAACTAAATAGGAACTGTATCACATCAAAACGAAAAGGAATCGGAGAAATTTGCTTTCTCTTTATGAATGCCGAAGGGCAAAAAAACAAAAAACGTAGGACGGTCCCAGCCGCAATTGACACTACAATCACCTAACTAAACAGGCCTCTCTCTCTTAAAAGCTTGAAACTTGACCAAGAAAAAACATTAAATTATTATAAAATGAATTTCGTATGATCTAGAAAACAAAAGAAGATCTACATTTATTTTGAAGAAAAAGAGGAAATGCTCAGAAACTCGAAAAAGTTTCAACTAATGAAGATGGTGATTGATTTGAAGCGGAAACGAGCATAAAGTTATTGCGATCGATCTTTCTGGATAAACTCTTTTTTAATTAATCATCAATTAAACATCTGATCCAAAAAAAAGCAAAAGATAATCGAGGATGATATAAAAAATAGAAGAAACTCCAAAGAAGCTTGAACTAATGAAGGTGAAAATTGATTTAAGCGAAAACGCGCATAAAATTATTGGGAACGACCTTTCTGGTTAAACTCTCCTGTAAATAGTTAAATTAATCATCAAATAAACATCTGATGATCCAAAAAGAAAACAAAAGATAATCGAGACTGATATAAAAAAGAGAAGAAACTCGAAGAAGCTTGAACTAATGAAGGTTGAGATTGATTTGGAGGGAAAACGCGCATAAATTTATTGAGAACGACATTTCTGGATAATTAATTAGTATAATGAATCATCAAGTAAACATCTGACAATCCAAATAAACAAAAGATAATCGAGGACGATAGAAAAAAAGAGAAGAAACTCGAAAAAGCTTGGGAGATTGATTTGGAGCAAAAGCGCTTATAAAATTATTGCGAACGACCTTTCTGGATAAACTCTTTTTTAATTAGTTAAATTAATCATCAAATAAACATGACGATCCAAAAAGAAAAAGAAAAGGTAATCGAGGATGATATAAAAAAGAGAAGAAACTCGATAGAAGCTTGAACTAATGAAGGAATGATTGATTTGAAGCAAAAACGCGCATAAATCTATTGGAAACGACTTTTCTGGATAAACACTTTTTTAATTAGTTAAATTAATCTTCAAATAAACATCTGACGATCCAAGAAAAAACAAAAGATAAGCGAGCATGATACAAAAAATAGAAGAAACTTGAACTAACGAGGGTGGAGATTGATTTGAAGCGAAAACTCGCATAAATTTATTAGGATCGACTTTTCTTGATAAACACTTTTTAAATTAGTTAAATTAATCATCAAACAAACACGTGACGATCCAAAAAACAAAAGATAATCGAGGATGACATAAAAAATAGAAGAAACTTGAACTAACGAAGGTGGAGATTGATTTAAAGCGAAAACTTGCAGAAATTTATTAATAGGATCGACTTTTCTGGATAAACTTTTTTTTATTAGTTAAATTAATCATCAAATAAAGATCTGACGATCCAAGAAAACAAAAGGTAATCGAGGTTGATATAAAAAAGAGAAGAAACTCGATAGAAGCTTGAACTATGAAGGAATGATTGATTTGGAGCAAAAACGATTTTTCTGGATAAACACTTTTTTAATTAGTTAAATTAATCATCAAATAAACATCTGACGATCCAGAAAAAACAAAAGATAAACGAGCATGATACAAAAAATAGAAGAAACTTGAACTAACTAGGATGGAGATTGATTTGAAGCGAAAACTCGTATACATTTATTAGGATCGACTTTTCTGGATAAACACTTTTTTAATTAGTCAAATTAATCATCAAACAAACATCTGACGATCCAGAAAAACAAAAGATAATCGAGGATGACATAAAAAATAGAAGAAACTTGAACTAACGAAGGTGGAAATTGATTTAAAGCGAAAACTTACAGAAATTTATTAATAGGATCGACTTTTCTGGATAAACTTTTTTTTATCAGTTAAATTAGTCATCAAATAAACATCTGACGATCCAAAAAACAAAAGATAATCGCTGATATAAAAAAGAAAAGAAGTACAAATAAAGCTTGAACTAATGAAGGTGGAAAATGATTTGGCGAGAAAACACACAAAAATTTATTGGGATCTGGATGAACTCACATTTAATTAGTTAAATTAATCATCAAATAAACATCCGACGATCCAAACAAACAAAAGATAATCGAGGATGATACAAAAAAAAACTAGAAGAAATTCGAAAAAAGCTTGAATTAATGAAGGTGGAGATTGATTTGAAGCGAAAACGCGCGTAAAATTATTGGGATCGACCTTTCTGGATAAACTTTCGTTTTTAATTAGTTTAATTAATCATCAAATAATCATCTGATAATCCAAAAAATAAAAGATAATCCAGGACGATATCAAAAAGAGAAGAAACGTAACAACCAGAAATAAAATTGGATTAATGATTGAGCAAAAAAACGCATAATGTTTCAGAAATCAACGTTTACGAAGGGGGGGGAGGGGAGGCAATATTTATCAAATGTTACCCAATCCAAAACGAAATGCATCAATGATTTTATAAAAGCACGCAAGAAATTACATCGATGACGCTTCTAAGTAGGAGGGATGGAGGGAGAAAGTAAATTTCTTTTTCCTTGTTAGTAATTAGTACTTATCAAATGAACTCCTGAGGGTCTTAGGGGAGATTAGCATAAAAAAACAAGGAGTGGGAAAAAGTATTGGAACCCGAAATTGAATTCAAATAGAAACCAAGAGGACAATTTGAATTTGATTTGAAAAAGCGAAAGCAAGTTGAAAACATTTCAAACTCTTAGCAGACAAATTCGTGGTGAAATGAAAACGGAAGAATTGCATAATTCAAGCCAAATAGAAGAAAGATATCGCTATAGGCAAATTAGTTTTCGAAAGAACTAGGATAAACTTTCAAACTATGCAGGAAAATAAACAGACGAATACTTCTGGCAAATTGACAAACAGCTGACGGAAGTTTAGTAATTTCAAAGTAGGAAAGAGGCGGAACATTTCAACACCCACTAGGCCTTCGAATAATGTACAACAACTCTGTACAGGAACCAGGAATCTATTTTTTATTCAGTTTAACGATTCTCTTCGTGTTGTTGCTCTCTTGTATCTGTTTCTTACTCTTTTGTAACATTCGTTAACAACATAATTGTTAGAAGCCTTAGAAGTCGAAGTAATTTTCAACTTCCAATGAAAATTTGGCGAGGAGGATATGCTCCAGCCAAGAGTTTCATTAAGTGTTTTATGTGTCCGTGTGTACTGAAGATGACAGCTTGGCTGTAAGAACGAGATTTCCCAGTGTCTTGAATGTTCAACGAAAAAGACAGAACGTGCGTGCGTTGTAAATAAGCAAGAAACCATGAAGAAACCAGTAGCTACCTAGAGGTGGAATTAAAAATAAATAATTTATCCAAGTAACAACCTTGATCACCAATTTTGGACGATTTTGACATCCCACAGAAAATATAAATCTTCACAACCTTCTCAACATACAAAAGAAATTTAAAAATCTCAGGCCTTCGATTATTTATTAATCATAGCCCGGTTATTTTAAGGCAAACAAAAATAGATCGACAACAGAATTAGCATCGATCAAAGGCGAGATCACGTGCGCCTCTGTTTAGTCAGAAGAAGTGATTCTCAAACTCGTTTTCACCTATTACCTTAACAAAGGAAACTTGAATTAGGTCAGACGGTAATTATGCGCGTGCAAGACTATTATATTAATACACGGAGCGTTACGTGTCACTTCTTCTTCTTCATCTTCAATATTGACCGAGGAGGCACTTGCGAAAGAACGTCGTCTTATGTAAAAATGCGTGCGTTCATTTCGTTCCTTTTTTCTTCAATTTGTTTTTTTTAATAGAGAAGAATGAGGTCGAAACTAAATCAAAAAGAATGAGATCGCCCCACGTTATGTAACACCACCAGTTTCTCACAATCAGAAGACGAAACCATCCGGACCAATTAGCGTCGTCCGCCGAGCAAATAAAACTCGGACTCCGTCCGTGAACTTACGATTTCACTTTTACTGATGGACGCGCTCGATTCGGACATGAGAAGAGTGTGATATTTCAGAGACGATTTATGTTGATGATGAGCGGGTCGAAATCGTTCGAAACAGAGGGACGCGAGCGCGTAAATTACGCGGGCGTTGCGAAAGCGAAAGACATACGCCGATTCGAATTAATGCACATTATTCTAATACCACTATGACAAGGTTATGGGAAACGAAGATGAGCTCAAATGTCAAAGGATCAGAAGAGATTCCGTTGTTATTTATGTGGAATTTTACGTTTAGCAAAATACATTCCAGAATCATCATCATCAATATCATGATTGGAAAAAGATAAAATTCTCAGGAGTTCGACCCTGAACACCAAACAGATCGCCGAACAACCCATTTTTAGCCAAACTGTAAGACTGTAATAGACATAACAAGAAGGTTGAGACTTCGAAGGTAAGCACGAAGTTTTGAGCCGAAACTACTCGAAATAAGACTTAAAAGCAAGAGATAGAAATAGATGCCTTTGTACCGATCGACAAAGTTAATAAAGGACAGTGAAAGCAAAGCAAGTTGTAGCAATTTTATTTTGATTAAAAAAAACGTTATAAATGAGAAACAGCAACCAATTGGATTACTACGGACTACCAGCAGCAAAATATGGCTTCGTGGTTCTCCCTGCCCTGCCCATGCCAAAAAAGAAATTAAATAAACAATTTAGATAAAATTTCATAATTCGACCAAGGTGCCACACCTTGCCCTGCGCCTCCGCCAATATTCTTATTACAGTACTGAGCTTATAAAAGATTGATTTGAAACCCCCTTGTTGACGGGGGCCTCGGGCAATTGCCCCTTTTGCAATTGAGCTTGGGATAACGCGCCACTACAGACTATTAAAGACAGTAAAGGACAAGTCAATCTAAATTTAAGAAACAGAAGAAAAAACATTATAGCAATCTATCAAATACATTGTGAGTTATCGTTCCCCAGTTGATAGAAAAGGAGGAGATACCAAAAACGACTATAGACTGTAACATGTTAAAAATAAAGTGGACTTTCAAGTTTGAAAGCGATAGAAAGTGGTAGATGTAGACGGCAAAACGTTGCAAATAAAATGACATAGCTACAAATAAACGGGCTGTTACAGACTGGTGGAAATAGACGAAGATAGGCTGTTACAGACTTGTCGAGGCAACGTAACGGACAACCCTGATGGCCAGATTAAATGAAATCAAAACAGCAACCAAAAGTAAGTAGCTAGAAAGAAACGGACTGTTACAGACTGATAAAGAGAGTAAGAGACAGCAAGACAAATTAAATTAAATTATGTGACGTTGATTGATTATTACAGCTTACAGAATATTGAAAATAGCAACCAGAAAGAAGCAGATCAAAAGGCAGATCGATAGGAACGAACCATTACAGACTAGTAAAGATACTAAAGGATGACTCTGGCGGTAAGGAAAATTAAATTAAATGGAACTGAAATTAATAGGACGGAACAAAATATTCGAAACAGCAACCAAAAAGAAGTAGATCGAAAGGAACGAACTATTACAGACTCGTAAAGATAATAAAGGACGATTCTGACGTTATGGAAAGTTAAATTAAATTAAAATGAAATTGATAGGAAAGAACGCTTTATTACAACATACAAAATACTGAAAACAGCAATCAACAAAATGTAGGTCGAAAGGAATGAAGCGTTACAGACTAGGAAAGGAAGTGAAGGACGATTCTGACGGTAAGGACAACTAAATTAAGGTGAAATTGATAGGAAAGAACGCATTATTACAGTTGTTTACTAAATACTGACAATAAAAACTAAAGAAAATTAGGTCGAAAAGAACAAACCGTTGCAGACTACTAAAGATAGTAAAGGTGATTCTGACGGTAAGAAAAACTAAATTAGTTAAACTAAAGTTGATAGGACAGGACGTATTATTATAGCATATAAAATACTGAAAACAGCAACCATAAAGAAGTAGGTGGAAAGAAACGAACCGTCATAGACTAGTAAAGATAGTAAAGGGTAATTCTGACGGTGACAAAAATTAAATTAGATTAAAGTAAAGTTGATAGGAAAGAACGTATTATTGCAGCATATGAAATGCTAAAAGCAGCAACCAAAAAGAAGGAGATCGAAAGGAGCAAACCTCTACAGACTAGTAAAGAAAGTAAAGGGCGATTCTGACGTTAAATTAAATTAAACTGAAATTTATATCGAAGAATGCACTATCACAGCTTACAAAATGCTGAAAACAGCAACAAAAAAACAGTAGGTCGAAAGGAACGAACCGTTAAAGACTAGTAAAGACAGTAAAGGGTGATTCTGACGTTAAGGAAAGTTAAATTAAATTAAACTAAAGTTTATAGGAGAGAGAATACATTATTACAGCTTTCTACAGAAAATACCAACAAAGAAAAAGTAGGTCGAAAGGAAGGAACCGTTACAGACTAGTAAAGATAGTGAAGGACGATTCTGACGCTAAGGAAAATTAAATTAAACTTAAATTGATAGGAAAGAACGCATTATCACATCTTATAAAACGCTCAAACCCAGGAAGAAGTAGATCGAAAGGAACGAGCCATTACAGACTAGTATAGATAGTAATTAATTAAATTAAACTGAAATTGTTAGGAAAAACACATTGTTACCACTTACAGAATATTCAAAATAGCAACCAGAAAGAAGTTGATCGAAAGGATCGAACCATTACAGACTAGTAAAACGATAAAGGACGATGCTGACGTTGAGGAAGATTAAATTAAACTTAAATTGACAGGAAGAAACACACAAAATATTTAAGAGCCAACCAAAAAAAGTAGGTTGAAAAGAACCAGAACCATTACAGACTATAGTAAAGATAGTAAAGGACGAAAATTAAATTAAACTAACGCATTTTTACAGCTTACAAAATACTCAAAATATCAACCAAAAAGGAGTAGTTCGAAAGGAAGGAACCATTACAGACTAGTAAAGCAGTAAAGAATGACTTTGGCGGAAAGAAAAATTAAATTAAATAAAATTGAAGTTTAATTAAACAAGTTGAAGTACACATTGTTACAGTTCCAAGCTATACAAAATAGCAACAACAAAAAATGAACTATTACAGATTTTTAAAGATACTGTAACGATTTTAAAGGTTCTATTAGTTTTTATTTTAAATCAAAACACGAAAAAAGTTAATAAACTAATTTATTTAAAAGTAACACTAATTTATTTATAACTTACAATAATTTATTTACAAGCTTAAGTCTGATTTATTTTAACAGCTGAGCGAAAATATAACACGAACTTTAACGCGGAACTCTCAGCGCTGAATTCAATTCGAACTGTCCCACTCCCGGCCGCGTGCATTTTTATATGCCGGGGTTGTTTTTCGCGAACATTCTGGAGGCGACGGACTGTCTGGTCTAGTTTATTCCGCCGTCAGATTCTCTAGGCTGTCGCCTAAGGCGCGTCGACTAGACAGCTGTGACGCAAGAGACAATTTGGCGCCGGCTGGTGTCGACGAATCATTACAAAAGTTACTAAAGTTACAACTTGATAGAAAAAGAAACGCCATTACAATCTAGGAGTATTAAAGATTAAAGGCTCTATACTTTCTTCTAAAATAAAATCGTGAGAATATGTTTCTCTTACAAAAGATCTCGAGAAACGAAAACGTTAATATTTCTTTTCACCAAATGCAGTAAAATGCAATAATTTTTTTTGTTATAAATGGCTTAACATCGAAAGTGTTCGAAAGATTGAAGAAGCTAAAAGTTTTAATTTAATTACGTCACTCCATCACTTGTTTTTATGCAAATTATTATTGCAACAAATGAGAAGCCAATTAAAAAGAAGCATAAGAACAATCACAATGAGAAACTTTTCGATATTTTGAAGCTATCATAAATAAACAATTTTTTGGCTTTCACTTTCGCTTGTTTCTTTTTCTCGCACGGTTACAATAGATTTTTTTTAATATAAAAGAAAAGAATCTGATTTTTCTTAACAAATTTAAATATCCAGTTTTGATTGATTGGCTATTATCTTAATTTATTTTTTTCAAAGTGGAATTCGCAGCAGAATCATTTTCGAACCTTTTCTGGACAAATCAATTTTCTGTTTTTTAAAGGCACGCATGGACGTGACAATTTTCCCCAATTTCAAAAAAAAAAAAACTCAAAAAAGAAGACTTTTCAGATCAATCAGTTTTCTGTTTTTTGGATGCACTGCACGTAAGGACATGATTTTGGCCCGCTTTGAACGTGACGATTTTCTACGAACGAACGAACTTTTGAAACACACGAAAAAGAAGATTTGTCAGACTTCATTTATTTTGAGCTTTCAACTAAACTGGCAACAACCAGATTCAGTTAGAAGGACAATAGAAAGACGAAATTCTTTCTATTTGGAGCTTTTTTCTTCGTCTTTTTAAAGCAGGCTAAGGATTTATATGTTTCTGACTCATTTACCAATTTGGATTATATCTGACTTCAGCTAGAGACTTCAGTTGTTTTTAGATTTTTGATCAAACCTACGCCAATGAGTTTTAGCTTTAGCCAGGATATGATGATTCATTTTTTGGACATATCAACCCATTTTTCTGCTCTTTGGGTGGACTCAAGGATATTGATTTTGGCCTGCCTTGGACGTGATGATTTCCCCCTACCTATTTTTAAAGAACAAGAAAGAAGAAGATCTTTTAGACTTCATTTATTTTTGGTTTACAACGAAACCGTCAACAACCAGATTCAATTAGAAGGAAAACTTGAACCTTGGTCGTTTTCGTCATCTTTATAAGGTAGACTAAGGTCTTGTATGTTTCTGACTCATCCACCAATTTTGATTATATCCAGCTCCAGTCAGAGACTTTAGTTGTTTTTAGATTTTTTAACAAACCGACGGACGTCAATCAGCTTTAGCTTTGGGAAGGATATAAAGTGTGATTCGTATGGTTTGCTCCACTTGCATCATTCTCTTGTTTGCGGCTGCTTTACCAATTTGATTAGACAAACAAGAGAATGGTTCATTCATTTTGCTCTACCTTTCCTTCATGTTTCAAGACATACCATAAAAGGGGTATACACAATTTACCTATTTCTTCGCCAAATTGCTCTAGACCTCCGTCACTGATCTTCAAGGAATACCAAAAAGAAACATTGGCAAATTTCGTTGGTTTAAAATTTTTGACCGGACAGACATCAGTCAGTTTCAGCGTCAACCAAAAAACTTATTTCTGATTTATGTACCAAATACTATTCTTTCATGTGTTTCAGTTTGAACGCGGTTCTTTTCTTCAGCTCCCGAAGCAAACCAAAGAAAATGCATTATGCATTTCACTTGTATCTGCCTAATGTACCAAATTGATTTTGGTCAGCTTCGAAGAAGACTAGGGGCAATTCAGCAAAGAGGGACAAAATGAAAAATTGAAAATTAAAAAAACGTTCCAAGAAAGGTTCGTATTTAATTGAAGGGAGTAGTTGTGGGTATAGGGCCAGAAAAAAAATTGCAGTCTTCACTTATTTCCAAAATCAACTTCTGTCAGAACACAATTGGAAATGGTAGGTTTATTTTTTGATACGTTTGCCTTCTTCCTTTATTTACTTTCAACGCAGACCAAATTGCGAGGTTCATTCGTTTCTGTTTCTTTGTCAAATTGACTTGAATCCGCTTCATCCCCTTCTTCCATTTTCACAACGAACAGAGGAATGCGATTTATTCATTTCGCTCTGCTTGCACATGACTCTCTTCTTTGACCTATAACGAAGGTAATCTAAGGGAAAATACACCCGGTTTTCAGTTAATTTTTGTTTTTTTAACCCAATTAACTTTGGCCAACTGTTTCCAAGATGACCAATGGATTTAAAATGTTTGCCCTTCAAAAGAAACCAAAGACTGACCCTCAGACTAAATTGTCTTCACATCTTCGTACAGCTTCCATTGATTTTGAGGTAACAAGGCAACATGATTCTTTTGTTCTGCAAAATGAAGATACTTTAACTTTCAAGCCAAACCAATAGGAGATTTGATGAGAAAATCATGGGCAGACCAAAAATCAAATTGACTTGACTCTGCTTCGTTTCCTTCTACTATTTTCACAACAAACAGAGGAATGTGATCTATTCATTTTGCTCTAGGTGCACATGGTGCTCTTCTTTGACTTTCAAGATAACCAAGGAAAAATTTACTCGGACTTGAGTTGTTTTTGAACCGAATTAACTTCGGGCAGCTTCAAGCCAAGTCTTTCCAAGATGACCAATAGGTTTAAAATGTTTGCTCCAACCAAAGATCAAATTGTCTTCACATCTTCATACAACTTCCATTGATTATAAGATAATAAGGAAACATGATTCCTTTGTTTTGCAAAATGAAGATGCTTTAAGTTTCAAGCAAGCCACTCTTGAAAATCATGGCAAGCCTTTTTTTGTGGTGGAAGTGAAAGGGGATTTTTGGACATAAAAAAAATTCTATTAATAAAACATTTATTTATTCGTGAACGTCTTTACATTATTTACATAAATAAGGAGGTCATCATCGTTAACAGACAATTTTATAAAAATTGAATATCATCGACTGTTAGGCGTCCATCGCGCCTTCGCTCAGCGAAGACCCCGACACCCACCTCGCCAGCCGTTCCTATCTAATGGCAGAGAGACTTAGGCCTGAGGCAAGTGAGCCCCCTGGGGCTGGAATCCGTTCTCGTCGGCGATGTACGTGACGGTGTACGTGACACCATCGAGTCCGACGAACGAGAACTGGCCGCGGACCTTCATGATTTCATTGTCGCTGCCGGCGTTCTCCAGTTGACCCTGTTCCTGAGCGGAAATGCCGTTGCTGGTCTCGTAGCTGAAAGAGAAACCGCGCTTGGATGAGCTCTTGCGCAAGAAGGAGATTATCTAATCGGCATCCGAGGAGGAGCTACTCACAGATAGTTGTATCCGCCGGTGCCGATGTTGTCCAGTTCGCTTCGGACTATGGTGGCATCTCTGTCTCCGCCTTGAGGGGCAGCCAAGGCAGCGGCTACAATGGCAACTAAGAGAATGACCTGAAACAAAAGAGGAATGGATAACAAAAAAAAAAGAAAAGTTAGAAGCACCTAACACTGATTTTTTGTGGATTCGTCAAAAAATTCCAAAGTTATGGGATTAAAAGTAAACAAGATCCTTGGAAACAGGAGGACCAAAAATTATCGTCAAGAAATCCTTGAAGGTTGACAAGGTTGATTTGTTTCTAAACTTTGAACGCAAACTGATGAAGTTTGTCAAAAATTCCTAAAATAATAGGAGACCATGAAACCATGACCATGAGTTCTTTTGCAATTTTCTTTTCGTGATCAACTGATTCTTCCTTTTTGTTAGGAGTACATTTTTTCCCAACCCAACCGACTTGGGCCAACGAAAAAAGAATTTGCTTTTCCCTTACTTTTCAAATTCAGTCATCTCGTCTCAAGTTACCTACTTAGTTATCCAAAAATAGAAGAAAAGGATCAATCTCTCTTTGACTTTCTTCGATCGAGTTTGACCAACGGTAAGAAGGTACTGGTTTGATTTGTCGCTAGGAAAATGGAATCAAAACGAATGGACCAATCAAAATGTTTAATCAAATTCAGTTATCTCGTTCCAAGTTATCCAAAAATAGAATTAAAGGATCAATTTCTCTTTGACTTTCTTCGATCGAGTTTGACCAACGGTAAGAAGGTACTGGTTTGATTTGTCGCTAGGAAAATGGAATCAAAACGATTGAACCATCAAAATGTTTAAACAAATCGAATTTGATCGTCATTTGCTTTAGAAGAAATCAAAACGAATGAGTTTCCGTTTAACTCGACAAAGACCAAAATAAATCAACTCCACCCAGTTCAATCAATAACTACGTTAATTTGAAAGGATCAAGAACTATACTTGCTTGGTCATTTGACTTAGTTAAAGGACCACTCAAATTAAACCTCAATTGCTTTCAGGAAAATTAAAACAAACTGCTGTTTGATTGAATCTGGTAGAAAAAATTGAAGCCTCGGTCAAATCAAATCATATTAGATTTTATTAAGAACAATCAAACTGGGTGAATTCAGCTTACTCGATAAAGATCAGTTGATTTCAAAAATATCAAAAATTGATCAGCAAATCAACGATTTTAGGAAAAACCGAAATAAATCCACTTAAATTTGAATAAGATAAAAGATCACAGTTTAATCAAATGACCAATCAAATTAAACTTCAATTTTTTTAGGGAAATTGAAACAAATAATTTCCTTTTCACTTTGACACCACGTCGCGTCGGTTCGGTTTAATTTGATACAAAAAATTGAAGTCTCGACCGAATGTTTAATCAAATTAAACGAAATCTGTTTTGAGAACCATCAAAAATCAAGTCCGATCTTCACTTCTTTTAATTGACGCCGAATTTAATCAATTTTCATTTAATTCAGTCACGATCAATGAAGTATTGAATTCCTTTTGAGATGATAATCTTGATCAATTGAACAATGAAATAAAATCCTAATTGTTTTCGGGAAACAAGAAAACATTAACTGTTTTTAATTTTTTTTGACTGATAATTTGATCTGATCATCAATTGTTCTAAAGAAACGTCAAGTAAATTCTTCACTAGATCAAAATCAATCAATGTGGTAGTCCTGTAATTTGAACAAAACAAAAAATAATCAAAATATAGATATCTGAGCGTCTATTATTTTTTAAGAGACGTCAAAAGAGATCAAGCACAATCAATAAAAATTAATTAATCAAAGCATGCGTCAATCTCTTTTAAAGAAACTGAATTTCATGTTGATTTGAATTTAATTTAAAAAAAAACTGAAAATGTCAATCAAACACCCAACCGAATCAAACCTAACCTGATTAGGTACTATTTTTTTTCTTGACACAACGAAGCCAATACGACATTATTTTAATTTGAAAAGTACGAGAAGAAAACTTCAAGAAATGATCAGTGAAGCGCAAAGTTTTTCGAAAAATCAAAGCACGCTGCTCATTTTTCTTTTGCGCTTTGATTTGACACAAAAAGTTTAAGTGAAGCCTCTGATTGAATCAAACTAAATTTGATCACCAACTTGAGCAAAAATTCGAACAAACAAAACAAATTCAAAGCAGCCGAGGGAAAATTGAAATATCTGTCAAATGTCTGACCGGATCAATCAGTTGGTTTCAGGAAGACAATTGACAAATCAAGTAAAACCTCAAAAATAAATGGATTTACTTATTCTTTACAAGCCCCCTCAGCATCAATATTTGATTCAGAAAATACTTTGGCATCAAATTTAATGGAAATCAAAACCAGTGCGTTTGATTTTGTGGACAATCGATTCAAATAGAACTCAACGGAAACCTGGAACCGATTTCTCGATCTTAGTTTGAGTTCAGTTCTTGCCTAGCCGTCAAATGCAAGTTTGTGAAACCGTTGAGGTTTTATTGACACAAATCACAAATTAATAATTTTTATCAAACTGCAGATTTAATTTGACAGGTACAATAAAGAAGAAGAAGTCTGAATCGAAGGACCAATCAAATCGTAAAAATACGTTGAATTCTTGGCAATCAATTTGAAACGCAAATTTAAACGGGAAGAAAATGAGATCCAGATATTGTTGGCTTAGAAGAAAAGCAAGTGATAATAGTCATCAAACAACAGAAATATTTAATTTTATTTCCTGACGTAGACACTGACTTAAATTAACCAAAAAAAATGAAGTCTCAGCATTCTCGCAAGTGAGATAGTGAACCGTTACGTCGCCGCATACCCGCTTCTCCTTTTACACAATATTAACCTTTGATTAACTGCCAACCGTGACAGTTAATGATTCGTTGACAATTAAAGTGTTAGAGGGAGAAGCGGGCATGCGATGACGTAACGGTTCGCTATCTCACTTCAATGCTGCCACCGTGGTCTCAGTCAAGGACCAATCAAATCGTAAAATAAATTCAAAATTCTTAACAGTTCAATCAAACGCAATTTTAAAGAAAAAAGCATTGAGCAAATGCAGATCAGTCATTGGTTTAGAAGAGAAACAAGTGACAATAGTCATCAAACAACAAAAGTCTTTGACGAAGGCAACAAAAAAAAGTTAAGTTTCACTCCAAGGACCAATCAAATCGTACTAAATTTAAATTCAGTTCATTGAACAAATCAACTGCGAATTTGAGAAAAAATTACAGGTAATTATGACCATGAATCAAAGAAAGTCATCAAACAGCTCAAAGATTTAATTTTATTTCCTGACAAGGGGGCTGACATAATTTGACTAATTCAACAAAAAAATGAAGTGTTTACCAAATGACTAATCACATCGTTTCGTGGACAATCAAAAGAAATCGAATTTTTTATCTCATTGTCAGTTCAAGCATACTTAATAAAATGCAAACTCGCAGAAAATAAATAAATATGATTGATTGTTTGCGTTGAAAACAATGGAATAACACGGAACTTTTTATTAACTCAAAAGTAGAGTGAGTTTTCCATTAAATAAAAATTTAGTTCAAATGAAATCAAATTCCCTACTTCATTCAAGAATCACTCAATTAAGCACGAACCTGCAGAAGAAAATAAATGCAGGTAATTGAATCAGTTCAAACGTAAGCAAGTGTATAACGTGTGAATTTCCCCGAATTTTTCGTTTTTCATGAAACGCGAAAAGCAAGCAAAAACGAATTGACGTCACGTAGAGCTTGTAAAATATAATTGACCGAGTTCCGACTTGAAAGCAAAGAGTGACCTTGACTCGTTCGTTTTACAAAAAAAAAAACGAGTAGTAACAAAAAACAAAACTAGAACTTCATGAGTGTCCAATCCAAATCGAATGGGTTCCCCCAAAGGAAATGAGGCCTACGCGCTACCGTTTTTTGCAAACGAAAAAAATCAACAAAATTAAATCACATGAGATGATAACAATTAACACTAAAATATTTTTGTTATTGGTGCTTGTTGTTTCGGAAATGGGCGTGCAATGTTAATTACTATAAAAAAACATAGGTATGTAAATTCTGTATTGATTACAAATTATTGTTATTGTTATCAAAACTATCAAGCATGGTTAATTCCAAAAAAATAAAAATAAAAAATTATAGTGAACCACCACCACCACCACCCTTGTTTCGTGCAAGTGTTTTGTCGTCTTTGTGTAGGAAATACTCCGGGGGGTTGTTCCTTACCACTTTCATGTCTGTATGTCTGCCTGTCTACGATGATCTCACTGAACTGTGTGCAATTGCGAACTGTACAAGACGAAGAAGCACCGAGTCTCTTTTATAGCGACCCGTCCCTGTACTTGCGTACCCAGCATCTAGGATCTTCACTGACATTTTACCACCACTTACCTGCATTTTGGCATTACAATTCGTTCTAATCTCATTACGGACGTTCTCTGGCGTGCACACGCCTCAAAGCATCATCATCAGCGCGCGAATGACCTTTTAAGGTCGCCGAAGGAAAGAATTTTCCCCGAGGTTCCCAGAGTAGCCGCATTTTTTCCCTTGGGCAGAGCGCGAAGGTGCGACGAAGAATTTTTCGTGACATCGGAAGTCTCTTCGTGGAATTTTTCGCAGTTATCGAACTTGTGGGTCATCTGCAGAAGCAATTTAATAAAATCTCTGTGGAATTCATTTCATAAGAATTTAAATAGAAAATGATGTAAGTTGGCAGAAAAAAGTAGAAAATAAGGAACGACTATTTGAATTAAGAAAGAAAAAAATTGATTATTAATTTCGTACGTGTTCACTGATAAGATGAATAGAAGAAATAGGTGTTTAAAAATAGGTACTCGTACATGGAGTATGAATAACTTGGTGAAAAAGAAGTGAGAAGACTTCTTGGTAGTTTATCGTGTCTTCTATTTTTTCGGAATCAGTGCTTTCTTTAATTTAATTCTTTTGTTGGTTCTGCTGCATCTGCAACTTTAGTTTCTATTTTCAGCGTAGTCTGCTTTCCTTCTTCTAGATTGTCTTTTGCTTTTTGTCATTTTCTCTGTTTACCTTTCCTTCTTTCTGGCCTCTTCATTTTTTCTTCCCCTTAACCAGTGTCTTTCTTTGATTCTTTCGTCTAAGTTTTATTCTCTCTTTCATCCTAGCTGCCTTCTTCTTTTCCCTTCTTTCTTAATTTTATCCTCAACCTCTTCTTTGTCGCTCTTACGTCTTCTTTAATTTTCCTTGCAGGTTCTTCCACGTTATGTGTTTCCCTTCTCCTTTTTATTTTTTATTTTTTCTTCTGCTGCTCTTTGATTCTTCCGTCTCAATTTTACTTTCTATTTCATTCTTAACTATTTTGAAGGCTTTCGCGGCCGTCGTCCATGTTTGAATTGGCTCGGCTAACGAGAAACAGCAGCAGCCCTGAGGAAGTTGTTCTGCAATGGAGAACGAAACGTCGGCGGTAGAAGAAGTGAACGTGACGTGGTTCCAACCGGAAGTCATTCTTAACTATTTTCTCTTTTCTTTTCTGTCTTAGTTTTACCCTCAACCTCTTCTTTGTCGCTCGTATTAGTCCCTTCTACGCCTTCTTTAATTTTCTTTCTTCCATTTTTGTGTTTCCTTTCTCGTTTTTTCTTTAATTCTCTTTTCTGCTTCTCCAGTGGCTTTCTTTGATGCTTCCGCCTCAATTTTATTTTGTATTTCATTCTTAGTAGCTTTCTTATTTTACTTTCTTGTCTTACGTCAAACATTTGTACTACTTTAGTTTGTACCCTGGATGACCTACACGATCAATAAATTTTGAAATTGAATTTGAACTTTCTTAGTTTTATCATTAAGCTCTTCTTTTTCGTTCGCATTAGTCACTTCTGCACCTTCTTTAATTTTCCTTGCGGGTTGTTCCATGTTTTGTGTTCCCTTCTCTTTTTCTTTCTTCAATTTTCTCTTCTGCTGCTTCTCCAACGACTTTCTTTCATGCTTCTACCTCAGTTTATGGTCTGCATCGTTCCCATGGGCTTTCTTATTTTCCGTTCTTGCTCGTATTAGTTCCTTCTATGCCTTCTTTAATTTTCCTTCTTCCATTCTTGTGTTTCCCTTCTCGTTTTTTCTTTAATTCTCTCTTCTGCTTCTCCAGTGGCTTTCTTTGATGCTTCCGCCTCAATTTTATTTTGTATTTCAATCTTAGCAGCTTTCTTATTTTCGTTTCTTGTCTTATGTCAAACATTTGTACTACTTTTGTTTGTACACTGGATGACCTACACGATCAATAAATTTTGAATTTGAATTTGAACTTTCTTAGTTTTATCATTAAGCTCTTCTTTGTCGTTCGCATTAATCACTTGCAGGTTCTTCTACGTTTTCTGTTTCCCCTCTCTTTTACTTCTTTAATTTTCACTTCTGCTCTTCTGTCTAAGGTTCATTGTCTATTTCATTTTCCTCTTTTCCTTTCTTGCTTAATTTTTTGCTCAACTTCTTCTTTATCGCTCGTATTAGTCACTTCTAAGTCTTTTTTTAATTTTCCTTGCAAGTTCTTCCTCTCTTTTTTTTTCTCGTTTGCTCCTCCTGTGGCTTTCGTCCGCCGCAGTTCTATTTTCCATTTCTTACTTAGCTACTTTCTTCTTTTCCTTTCTCTCTTAGTTTTATCTTCAACTTTTTCCTTGTCACTCGTGCTGGTTGTTTCTACCGCGTGACTTTTTAAATTTTTATCAACTCTTGCCATGGAATTTGGACAGCACGTCGTAGCTCTACTGTAAAACAGCATAAAGGAGTGCAATGACGTACTTTTCACTTAAGCTAAGATATGCCGTCCACATCTCATGGCAAGAGTTGATAAAAAATTTAAAAATCACTCGGTTACTACGTGTTCTTTAATATTCCTTGCAGGTTCTTCCACATTTTGTAGTTTCCCTCTCTCTTTCTTCTTTAATTTTCTCTTCTGCTCTTCTATCTCAGGTTTATTGTCTATTTCATTCCCAGCTGCTTTCTTCCTTAATTTTTTCCTCAACTTCTTCTTTATCGCTCGTATTACATACTTTAATTTTCCTTGCAGTTTCTTCCTATCATTTTTCTATAATTTTCTCGTGTGCTCCTCGTCATATGGCTTTAATTGATTCGTCCGCCTCAGTTTTATTTTCTAAGCAGCTAAGTATTTAGCTGTTTTCTTCGTTACCTTTCTCTCTTATTTTTATCTTCAACTTCTTCCTTGTCGCTCGTGTTGGTCGTTTCTAGTACGTGTTCTTTAGTTTTCCTTGCAGGTTCTTCCACGTTTTATGTTTCCCCTCTCTTTTTCTTCTTTAATTTTCTCTTCTGCTCTTTTCCTCAGGTTTATTGTCTACTTCATTCCCAGCTGCTTTCTTCCTTTCCTTTCTTATTTAAGAAAGCTGCTTTCTTCCTTTCCTTTCTTAAATAAGAAAGGAAAGGCAGGAAGCAGCAAAAGTAAATAATTTTTTGCACTTCTTCTTTATCGCTCGTTTAATTTTCCTTGCAGGTTCTTCCTCTCTTCTTTTCTTTAATTTTCTCGTCTACTCCTCTTATGACTTTCGTTGATTCGTCCGCCTCAGTTTTATTTTCTATTCCATGCTTAATTGCTTTCTTTTTTCCTTTCCCTGTTAGTTTTATCTTCAACTTCTGCCTTATCGCTCGTATTGGTCGTTTCTACGTGGTCTTTAATTTTCCTTGCAGATTCTTCTATGTTTCCCTTTTTCTTCTTTTATTTTCTCTTCTGCTTTTCCGCCTCAGCTTTTATTATCTATTTCATTCCCAGCTGCTTTCTTCTTTTAGTTTCTTGCTTATTTTTTTCTTAACTTCTTTTTTACCGCCCGTACTTGTCACTTTAATTTTCCTTGCAGGTTCTTCCTGTCTTTTTTTCTTTAATTTTCTCCTCTGCTCCTCGTCCTAAGGCTTTGATTGTTTCGTCCGCCTCAGTTTTATTTTCTATTTCATACTTGGCTGCTTTCTTCTTTTCATTTCTCTCTTAGTTTTGTCTTCAACTTCTCCCTTGTCGCTCATGTTAGTCGTTTCTACGTGTTCTTTAATTTTCCTTACAGGTTCTTCCTTGTTTTGTGTTTCCCATCTCGTTTTCATCTTCTTATTGTCTTCATTGTCTATTTCATTCCCAGCTGCTTTCTTCTTTTCCTTTCTTGCTTAATTTTTTGCTCAACTTCTTCTTTATCGCTCGTATTAGTCACTTCTATATCTTCTTTAATTTTCCTTGCAGGTTCTTCCTCTCCTTTTTTTTTCTTTAATTTTCTCGTCCGCGGGCTTTCATTGATTCGTCCGCCTCAGTTATATTTTCTATTTCATAGTTAACTGCTTTCTTCTTTTCCTTTCTCTCTTGGTTTTATCTTCAACTTCTGCCTTGTCATCGTGTTGGTCGTTTCTGCGTGTTCTTTGGTTTTCCTTGTAGGTTCTTCCATGTTTTGGGTTTTCCGTCTCTTTTTTTTTCTTTAATTTTCTCGCCTGCTTCTCCTCCTATGGCTTTCTTTGATTCGTGCGCCTCAGTTTTATTGTCTATTTCATTATTAGCTGCTCCCTTCTTTGTCGCTAGTATTATGTTTCATCTTTTAAGCATTTACTGTGGGTGCTTTCATTTCTATTTCTTATGTATTTCTTCTTGTTTTTCTTATCCCTTTTGTTCTATTGGTTCTCTGGTTTCTTTCCGTAAACTTCTTCTTTCGTTTTTCATTTCGTTTTTCTTTCATTTTCATTTCATTTTTTCTTCTGCTTCATAACATCTACCGTCTTAGTTTCTTATTATTCAAAAAAGAAAATGCAGAACAAATAAGAAACAAAAATAATTCATCGAGCACACTGCTGATGAGAGTTAATAAATCTGGAAACAGTTGTCTTGATTGCCTCGAATAGTCCGCAACATTTTGTTTGAAACAAATGTAATAATTAATTGTGGATTGAACCAGAGAGTACACTTTAAAAATCAAGTAAAAGTAAACAGTTAGAAAATATATGAGGAACGTTCAGAGTAAAAGAAGAATAAAAAACGTGATGCACGCAATTTGCCCTTGCACACAAAAATAAATCAAGCAAAGATTAAAAGAAATCGAGAAAATAAAATCGATGATCAAAAAATTAACGATTAAGAATGAAAATTCGAGCAATTAGCTTGACACACAAAATAAAAAAGCTGAAAAGAAAAAGATAAAGTACCAAGTCAAGGTGACGCAAAATTAAATGTCAAGCGTAAAGAAAATAAGGATTTAAGAAGAGGAATAAAAACGCATTCAATTATCCTAGCAATTAAGGATGAAACCAAACGAGGCAAAGAAAGAAGAACTAAACAAATGATACCCAATAAAAACAATTGAAAAAAGAGATCGAATTCAAACAAAAGAACGAAAAGGTGATGAATGAGAAACAAAAAAGAACACTTTGCATCTCGCAAACACGAACGACATTGAACTGCGTTTAATTAAGAAAAAATCAAAGAAGGGAAATCATAAAGTTGAATTATCAAATAAATGGTTAAAGGTGGAAACTCAAATAAAAGAGCAAAGGGATAGAAGTAGTATGAAATTAGAATTAAAAAAGAAAGAAATATAATCGTGCACTGCACTGTGCAGAGTAGGACAAACAATTTCTGGTGCATTCTGTCCATCTTCAACGTGAACGGGAACGTAAATGTAAAATCGTAATTGCTGATGAGGCCCCAAATAAGGCCGAAATAGCTATGCAGAGGTTGCTTGAGAATTTCATTGCAATCAAATTTTTAAATACTTACTTTACTTGACGAAGTCCAATTAATTTTGAATTTGCCTCTGATAAATGCGTTATATGAATTTATCAATTTTTGTTGCTGCTTCTATTTCGTTTCGTTCCATACCTTTATCAGTTCCGCGGAGATAAGAAGCTTGCTTGTTGCTTTAAGAATGAAAATATTTTAGGGGTAGGTAATTCAATAAGGTGGACAAATTCATTTGGACATGAGTGTACATCCGCGCATGCAGATTTCATTGCAAGGCAAGAAGCATTCTTGCTTCTTATAAATTATTACAGCCGGGTGACCTTTGCTCCCGCGGAATCCGGATCTGCACCACGTTATCCCGTAAAATCGAAGAAGCACCGCGATGATGTGTCTTCGGCTCGAATTTCCAGCGGTGACCTCAAAACGTGGCCTTGAGTCTGCGTCAGATCTGCTGAAAAAACGAAGTTTCTTTATCGGCCGGTGAGGTTGCACAATGTGATGGTTGTTCTCGAACAGACGTGGAATGGGCGAGTGAGCAGTTGAAAACCGGATTGTGATGATGATCGCCGGTGTTATTATTAGGATTAATCGTTATGTCAGGGGATTAATAATTGTGGTTCTTGCTGAATTGAAATCGATGATAAATATCTCTGACGTCATTCCCTATTCTGTTCTGGAAAGTATATGACATGACGAACCGAAAGCATAGAATTTCACACTAGCTCTTAGGACCTCTGCGGTTTACCTTATTCACCCACCACTAAATTTTTTTTTTATTCCAAAACATAGTTATAAATAAGACGTTGAAATCAGAGTAGTTTTAATGCTTGACGTCATTACTATTGGTTCAGGAAAAATATGGCAAACCATATTAAAATCGGAGTGCCCTAGGGCCTGTTTTTGGACCTCTGCTATTTACCTTATTCACTAGCGAATTTTTGATTCCAAAACGTAAAGAAATTGAAGCAGTTTTCGACAATGCTGGTTGACGCTGGTTGTAACAACTTGAAAATGCACTGGTGTCTAAATGTGTATGTACAGTTAAAGAGAGACACTAAATCACTTCTGCCAAATCAAAATACTCCAACTTTGAATTTCTTATCAGTAGTGTTTCAACTAGAGACATGTAACTATTCTAAATACCCATTATTCGAATTCAAAATAAGTCTTAGACGAACAGTTTTTTTTTTCTGAAGTAAAAGCTATGCAAACGATAAAAATAATATAGAATAAAACTAGAAGACACAGACCACAATGACGATAGAAATAACAGTGATGAGTAATCCCCGCTCTTTCAGTTTGACCACCTTCAACACGTATGTAAAAGCAACGTCGAAAATTTTTGGGAAAAATTCTTATTCTAATTGGTCCACCGCAAAGGTCATATAATTGCAACAGAATTGATAAATCAGGTTCCCTTTATCAAAAGGGGAAAAGCAAAAGAAAAAGATTAAAAAATGAAACCATTCTGTTGCAGTCATATTTTAGTAAATTGTTCTTTATCTAATTTATTTTAATTAAGAAGGCTTATAAATATTCTTCATTCCCTTGATTCTTTCTTTTTTCTTTGCAGCTCTTTACGTCTCTTTTTTAATGTTTAGTTTCGCTGATTTTCTCGATTGATTCTCTTTGGTTTTGCTTTTAAAGTTCTTTGCAAGAACAGAATTTTTATTCCACTATTTTATTGACCCACGCAAAAACCAGAACCAACCCTACAGGCTTCCTAAATCTTAAATCTTTGCATTTTAATAATTATATATATAAATGAATTTCTTATTGCGCTTTTTCTTTTTTTTTCTTTATGTCTGTGCCGGTTTGTCGGCGGGCATTATTTAGCTTAGTTATGGGACAGGGGGTAGATCAGGGTGCTAATTTCGTTAGTACATCTGACCCTGTACCCTTTAAGCACAAAACCAATCTATGTAGTTTATAATACGTTCACCTGTCTAACCAGTTTATGTAACCAGTTTATGTGCTTAATAAACAATATTATTATTATTATTATTATTATTATTATTCTAGGTTTTACTATGATTTTTTTATGCTTTTGGTTTCCTAATTTTCGTAATCCTTTTCTAAACTGTCAATTCCCTTTTATTTTAAAATTTTTTTGGTTATTACGAAGAAAAATTAAATTTGACAAGTTTGTTGTTGTTGTCCAACATCCAACGCCCTTTCCTGTTACTGTAAAATTTTTTGGTGTCTATTGTTTGTCCTATTTCTATTTTGTTTCTTATTTTCAGTTTTTTAAGCATATAAATTTAATTCCATTTTTATTTTTTTTATTGCAATTTTCTTCCTTTCTATATACAGGGTGACTGACAATTGTTCTGCGAAATAGAAACTCGTAATGCAATTGATATTTACATATTATTATTAACAATATTTAAACATTGCTTCTTTAGTAATAAATTATGTTAAATTTTTTCTATTTCTATTAGGACTTTCTTGCGGTATTTGACCCAAAAAAAAATTGTTTTTTGCTCTTACGTTTAAGAATCTAAGAAAAGTTATTCATCTATTACAGCTCTTCCTTATTAACAAATTTTATTTTATTTCCAGAACCAAATACTTTCCGTCATTCTTCATTATTTATTCCTTAAAGCGTTCAAAGAATTTTTTGAATCCGTAAAAATAATGTACAGTGCAACCTCGATAATGAAGAACACGCGTTTATTTGAATGCCACCGCCTAATCGCCGCAAAGAAAAGTTTTAGTTATTACTCAAACCAATCTCGATCTCTCTTACCGGACCCCCCCGTACGTTTTGAGTTTCTCCGCACTTCTGTTTGCTTACGTACGTGAGTAAATTAATGCATATAATTAATTTACTCACGTACAGCAATTGACGAAATGGACAGGTTTTAAACTTTACGTTATACAAGGTGACTGACAATTGTTCCGCAAGAAAAAAGAAACGCGCAACAGAATAGTCACAGATTACGGGGAAAATGTTTAAAAAAATATATGGAATGGTTCATAATTAATTAAAAGTTTACCTAAAAAATGTGTTACTTCAATGTGTGTACGTAAGGGCGTCCTAAACGTTTTATGATATTGCAGAGGGCTACAGTAAGCTGTAAAACTTAACCGTGAATACCGTTACGATGTTAATCCAGCTGATAAAAGGCAATGCGACACAATCGATACTCGTACGAATAAATTATGAATTTTTGCGTTGAAATTTACGTACGTTAAACGTTAAAACTCGATTTCTGATTGGCTAAATCCATAAGGTTACTAAGCAAAATAGCCTTTCACGTAACGACATATTTATCGTAACGTATTGCAAAAACGCCCTGTTCAAAGTTTAAACAACGTAAATTCCCAACAACGGGGTTAATAAAGTTAACGTTAAAGGATGACGAGCACGTGAAAAACTCCCTATTAGCAAAGTCTATTATTAGGGAGTTATCGCACATCTCACGGTAATGATAACGCAAACGTTAAACTTAATACTTGATTAAAGCGCATGCTCAGAAAATAACGGACCGATAAATATTAGAGAGTTCAACAGAAGGTTTTTTCCAAAAATGTATACGTTAACGCCTGGGTTGCTTAGCAATATCGTATGTATAATGTGTCGTACGTAGAATTCAAAGACGTAATACGTCCGCTAAATTAAAAGACGTATGGGTTTAACGTACGTCTACAATCCTAGTAGCCAAGATTTGTCCCTCTGGGACTGGTTACTGCCTTTGATCCAATAAAAATTATTATTATTATTATTTTATTTTAAAACGTCAAACATTCATTAATTAAACCGACATTTGTATTCGTAATTGATCATAATGACATTTAACAATAGTCAGACGGTCGTATATTACGTACGTAACCAAAACGTTATGCAAAATCTATAAGTGTTGAAAATTCGTTATTTTATGCGACCGTCTTTAAAGTCGTAATGTTAACGTTGACGGTTACTTATCGTACGTTATGCAATAGGGAGTTTTTGCTACACGTTACGATAAAAATGTCGTTACGTCAAAGACTATTTTACTTAGCAACCTTATGAATCTAGCCAATCACAATCAGTAATCGAGTTTTTTAACGTTTAACGTACGTAAATGTTAACGGAACGTATTGCAAAAACTCCCTAATCTCTCTATTTATCGGACTCCGTTAACGGTAACGTTATCAGGTACGCCAAATTCAAGTACTCATTCATTTTAATATATGCTAATTTCAAGTCATTTCTTTAGCTGACAAAATTACTTGGCCTCCTCCTTGTTACTTGCTGTTCCAAGATTAATGCGTCGTCTAATTCACCTTCCAATGCTTCAAACGCCATTAATTCAAAGTTATATGCATATTGCGATAACTAAAAGTGTTACCGGTACGGTATATGAAATGGCGTATTGGATCACGTGATTTTAACGTTAGCGTAAATATTAACGTTGATGCTGCGATTATTCCGTTTTATTAAAGTAGACATCGATGATAAATCGAATATTTACGAAATAAAGTAAACACGTAATATTGAGCCGCAAAATATGAGGAAATATTTTTCGGTCGTATCGGTGTTTTGAGTATAATTTTTGATTAATTATTTCTCAACAACTAAGATATACATAGAATTTTTTTAACATTTTACGCATACGCTTTGGATATCGCTTCTTTTCGTGTTTTTGCGGAATAATTGTCAGTCACCCTGTATTTTTGTTTTGAGAAGAGAAAAAGAAGATGGCGTTTTTTGTTCTTCTTCTACTCTGCGTAGTGCACGATTTCATTTCTTCTTTTCAAATTCTAACTTTATTCAGACCCTTTGCTTTGTTATTTCTTTTTGAATCATTTTGATTTCCTGCATCCATTTCTATTTTGTATTCGTTTCATCCAAGCTTCTCGTTTACTGTGACGGTGTTTGATTTCATTTTTGACTTATTTATTGTGTTTAATATTTAGTTTGCTCTCTCATCTATTTAATAATTCATAATAAACTAGGGCTTCGTTGAACCTTCCCTTCGAGTCTAGTCGAGCGGTGCTGGAGAAACTTCAAAGTCACTCGCACAATTTGCTGCTGTAGGTAGCACTCTTCAACCATAGACCTTAAACCACATCTAGACGCTGAGTCCGAATCTGAATCCGAGTTCGTTTCTGCGTGATGGTTTTTTGAAAGGTGCAATTTTTGGGGTGCATTTTTTATAGCCACTTTATTGAATGTACGTCATCGAACTCGGGCTGAGTTCGATGACGTACATTGGGGAGGGGAGAGAGTGAGGTTAAGGGAAAAAAAACTTACGTATAAATATCATTTTACATGGGGAAAACAAGATGAAATTAACAAAAATTAAAGTGATAAGCGCAAAAATTCACAAAAGTAAGAAACAATTGTAAATCTCTAAAACCAAATGACGATCGGATAAAGATTAAGCATACCTACAAAATGCATAAGAAAAACTAAAGAAAACAAATGAAGATTGGGGAAGGGGGAGGGGGCGGACAAGAAAAATTACGCAAACATAAGATTCATTTTACTTATTCGTCGGGAGAAATTAATAAAGATAAAAACTACAAGTAACAAAATTATCAGAAGTCGAAAAAAAATTAATACATCAAAAACAAATGACGATCGGGGGATAAGAAAAAAATAACGCGAATATAAGGTCCATTTTACTTAAAGAAAATAAATTCGCAAAAAGAAATTAAAAACGACAAGCAACAAAATTATTACTCGTTAAATTTATTTCCTTACTTCCGAAGTCACCCTGTATATCGACGAAAGTGTAACTACGCCGAAAGTTTAACCTCGCAACTTGGACTGGTCCTAAAATCCCGCATTAAAACGTTATACGAGTCTGAACGACCCTATTCTTTTAAAATGTGATTGGCCCATGTCGAGAGTAGGATGCGTTACAGGTCTCTCATTGGCCAATAGATCTCTCCCCCTTCCCGCGAACCGTTCGCGTCGACCGACGCTTTGAGGTAAATTCCTTTCATTCAATGTGACTACTCGGCTGCAAGCAGACCGTACTGAGAACTCCTCTCAATTTGTGCAAACTTTTCATTAAACTGGGTTGCTTTGAAAGTTAAAAGTAAACGGGCTCTTGGGTTCGGAGGTGACATTGTTTGCGACGAAAACGGAAGCCTTCACCGTAAATGCGAGATAAATTTACTGTACAGTTTAATGTCTTAGTAACAATTATAAAAACAATGGTTACAATTTGTTACTAAGACTCTAAACTGTACAATAAACTTACCTTGCTTTGTAAAAATGTTTTTTTCTTTGAAGTTTGATAAAATTAAAATAAATTAAGCTGGGAAGATTTAAATGCTACAGAATACTTTTGAATTCAATTGAATGGCGCTCAAATGTTTCGAGATTTGTTGTGTCTCATCAACGAGATGCAACCCTCAGCTATTTTTTTCATAGGTATGAAAAACTGCAATCTTTTTAAAACACATCACTTCTAACGTAGTTAAAATATCGTATGTCCCTAAGGGCCAGTTGCACCAAACACTTAAGCTCTGCTTAACTTTAAGCATCACATATGACTACACAATATTGTGTAACCTGAGATGGAACATTATAAACACCGCTTAAATTAAAGCTCAGCTTAAGTGTTTGGTGCAACTAGCCATAAGTACGTTAGTGAAGTTTCATATCTTGAAGCCGAAACTGTTATGTTTAGAATATGACTTTTAAGTATAGCCAGTATAATGTCAAATACATTCTGATTGGCGTTTAAACTTCAACTTAAGTATCAATTAGAATGTGGCTAATATGTTGTTAAACCTATTAAATTTAAGTTCTGTTTAAGATATTGGTGCAATCGGTCATAATACTTTTGGGAAAGAGTGTACGCAAATCGAATTTTGAAGCCCGATTGAATTTATTGAGCGGACGATTTGCGAAGTTACGTAATCGATTATAAGCTGAAAAACACGTTAATTATTCCGTTATTTCTATTTTGCCGGCGCTCGGTGTAATTATCTAAAAATAAAATAACGCCGAGATGATATTTCACAAACGGTTCTTTTAACCTTTGTTGTTACGCCGAAGACTTGGCATCGGTAGCAAAAAAATCGTCTTGCACGGAAAGGTTAATCCGTTAATGATTTTATTTCTTTTCAATGGCGTTTAATAACGCCGTTTCTACAAAAAGATGAATGTCAGTTAAAGTCTGATGCATTCAAAGCCGATGAAGAACTCAAAGTCAAATCGCAATTAAAAGCAAGGAAGGCAAGTAGTATTACACTATAAAAGATAATAATAATAATAGTGTAATATGACAGTTTAAATTAAAGATATTCTATAAAATATTTATGAAAGATCCTTGTCAAAGATCTTTTACCTATAGTGTAACATCAGCCTCAATGAAACAAATCATACAAAAAGAACTTTTACATATTACGTACCTATCCTTATACAAAGCTAAATATTTTAAATCTTGCTTGGAGTGACGACTTCCGATTAGACATCTCTTTTTTCATTTGAAGGCCGCAGAAAAATCCCCGAATTTTTCGAGCCAATCCCCCCGATTTCCGGCGATTACATCTTCGGAATCGCACTTCCTCTGCACTTTCGACGATACGCGAAGCATTGACCTGAAAACGAACACAATGGAATGCCTGCATGTAAGAACCTGCGCCGGGGCTTGTAACTACATTTTTACGGCCAATTCGCCATCATTATGTTTCGATCGGTATTGAAGTCGACCGGCCTTGATTCGGTTCAGATTTCTAACGAAATTAGCAAAACACACGAGCCGATTGCGTCATCAAAATAAGATTCGGATTGCTTAAAACCGTGATTAATTAATTTCAGAATGGCACTCTGACCTATCGAAGAAATCTCCGCGTGGAAATTTTTTACGTTTTTAAGACAAAAATTGAAACCACTCGACGTTTGATTGCGTCATTAAAACGAGATTCAGTTGAGGTTGGCGTTCTGAACTTAATTTCTAACGTTGTAGGACAAAATTTCAAATTGTTGATTGCGTCGTTTAAATAAGATTCGCGAGTGATTAAGTTGAGGTTGGCGCTCCGACCTATCGTTGAAGTCTCCGCGCAATGAACGGAAAATTTAAGCTACCCGAAACCTTGACGGTTTCAAGCGGGCTTGATGGTGATGATGATGATGATGATGTGACTTCCCCCCTGTGTTTTACGCGTCGAATTAAAAAAGAAGAAGTCACAGAGCAAGTGACATTTCGCCGAGTCGAATTAAGGCCGCTTCAATAAAATTTTACGATGCACCGTCGCGGTCTAAATTAATAAAATTTAGGTCTGATGAAATCGGCGACCTTTTTTTCTTTTCGTCGACCGGTTTCGTGTCAAGACCGGGCGTATTATTATTAAAAGGAGCATTTTATGTCCTGTCATTGTTTTACACATCCTGGTTTAATGCGCTCGATTTTTCCGAGTTCGAAACCGATTCTATTTATGTTATTAATTATGCACGGCGTGGTCTCATTTGCGGTTTCGAACGTGGGATGACAAGTTTCACTTTCATTTCGGAATTTTATTCAAGGTACTGATTGTTTGACGACTTATTTTATTGGAGAATCCATTAATGAATTTCCGACTTTGACAGTTGTTGTTAAAGCAGAATCAATCTGTTCCTCCTTAATTATTTCATTCCCAAAAATTTTCAAAAGCTTTTCTATGTAAGTAGGTATCAATAATGGGCGGAAGGATTATATTTTTCAAGGTTATCGCAAATTGCAGTATCGTGTCGGTCAGCAACGTCGTAAAAATTAGTCGTTAGCACACTGAGAAAAATGGAATTTTGCGATTTTGATAAAACATCACTCCACATCCATAAAATAAAAGTATAATGCTGTCATGTTATAAGATCCATCTTACTCTAAATTAATCATGATTCTTAGCACAATGAAACTGTTTAAGTTTAAGAATGTAAAATTATCATTCTACTTAATACGTAGTGTTAAAATATAATAAACCATAATGAAATATTATTCTGAATAAATTAGTAATAAAATGTCATGTCTGACTTTTTGTTAATTACTCCGGTAATTTTATCATGACAGGAAATGATACTCTAAACAACAAATCACATAGTGTTAATTTTGCAGTAGTATGCTGAGTCACTTTTTAACGCGAATCCGAATAAAATGTTCGGAATTCTTGTTAATATAAACGTACTTCTTTGTGCCATTTTTCTCAGTGCATGCGAGTAAAAAGCAAACAGTACGCCTCTGACCATTAACCTTGAAAAATATAATCCTTCCGCTCATTACTTATCAATAATAAATGTTGGAAACAATATTACAACTAGTCAGTGTGAAGCGTAAAATGTGTAACTACAATCCCTAGTCATGACAAAAGATTTCAGTCACGAAAATTCCAATAAAGTTCCAATAAAATTCAAGCGTCCTTAAGAAAATCTGTACAAGATGTAGATATCCAAGACAAGTTAAAACTAATTTAAGAATTTATTCAAGTTTTTTTTTAATAATTTTATGTTTTAAACCTGGCTCGTATCAAAAATCGTGGCCATTATATTGCCACGCCTGCATGGCTAAGTGACAGCTCTGCAAGTACCCGGAAATGGTGCAAGTTGCAACGGACTAATTGAAACAAAGGAGGCTGTACCTTAGAAAATGTTTATATTCCAAACGAAACGGAAATCTCAGGTTGCAGAGATTTAGAAATGTACCAAATACAGGCTGTTACAAATTCGAGGCTCACCATTGGGATCTCGGAAACGGTAAGAGATACGAAGTCGGTTAAATTGGGGCAAAGTTGCGTATTTTGGGACTGAATAATAATCTGTTCTGAAAAATCTTCTACGATTTGTAGTTTTTGAAATATTTCCAAAAAACAAGAAAACGTAATTTTCTTTTTTATTTTTTTCTGAAGTTATTTTTGCAGGGATCATAACAAAATTAATACATTATACAGGCACTTTTTTAAGCTCTTTACGATGATATCATTAGATTTTACTTAAAACGTTTCGTCTCGTTCTGACCATCATCAACTTCATTTTTTTATTGGCGCTACATTGGGTTTTAATACCATTGAATAGATCTATTTTTCTGATGCTTTTCCATATATCACACATCCCTATTTAATAATTTGAAACAGCTGAAAATGCAAGAAATTGTTGAAAATAACATTGCAACGAAAACATGGTATGCAGTGAAAACAAAAACAAAAAAAAGCTTGATATACCTTCGGAGTTTTATTTCGTTTATCACAAAAACAGATTTTTGAAAAATTTTTAGATATAAAAATGAAGGATGTGAATCCAAGAAAAACGTAGACTTTTAAAACGTATTGTGCTGCAACAATTTAGTAATAGCAAGAGAAATTTACTTCCAACAATGACGATGACACAATATTTAACTACTTTCGTAATTAAATTATACATTTTTATGATTAAAGCAAGTATTACAAGAAATTATGTCTTTAAAAATCTCTCATTCTTGTAAATTTAAAAATGTATTGTGCTAACAATTTAGTAATAGCAAGATAAATTTACTTCCAACAATACCCAGAAAGATGCCATCCACACAGAACAATATTATTAAGTTAGATAGAAACATTGCACTTTATGGATATTTTCATAAAACTCGAACTTATCGAGATCGCCTTAATGATGATGAGAATGAAGAATTATTAGAAGAGTTAATTGATAGTTATTTATAAAATGTTTAAAATTATGAGACTACAAGAAAGAATGTTTCCTCGAGCAGTAACATCTTTTAAGATACGAGTTTTCTAAAGACATGCACATAATTTAATTTGACATTTTCTAGCTTTTTAATAATAATAATGTATAATTTAATTACAAATCTAATTAACAGTTGTTTCGTAGTTGTCTTTCTGGATACTGTTGGAAGGAAATTTCGCTCGCTATTACTGAATTGTTGTTGTTAAGGCCACAAAATTTTTTTAAATTTTTTTGGATTCATAACATTCATTTTTAGATCTAAAAATATTACTAAAATCAGCTTTTGTGATATATGAAATAAAACTCCGAAGATATATCAAACTTTTCTGGCTTTTATTTTCACTGCATACCATGTTTTTCTTTATTTTGTTATTTTCAACAATTTCTTGCATTTCCAGTTGTTTCAAATTATTAAATAGGGATGTGTGATATATGGAAAACCATTAGAAAAAATAGATCTATTCAATGGTATTAAAACCCAATGTAGCGCCCATAAGAAAAAATGAAATTGATGATGGTCAAAACGAGAGAAAACGTTTTAAGTAAAATCTAATGATATCATCGTAAAGAGCTCAAAAAAGTGCCTGTAGAATGTATTAATTTTGTTAAGATCCCTGCAATAATAACTTCAGAAAAAAATAAAAAAGAAAATTACGTTTTCTTGTTTTTTGGGAATATTTCAAAAACTACAAATCGTAGAAGATTTTTCAGAACGGATTATTATTGAGCTCCAAAATACGCAACTTTGCCCCAATTTAACCGACTTCGTATCTCTTACCGTTTCCGAGATCCCAATGGTGAGCCTCGAATTTGTAACAGCCTGTATAGAGTAACGCGGGAGAAAACTTCGCTCTTATCGCAACTGACGCCGGCAGAAACCGCTGAATCAGCACGTCAGTACTTTTCTTGCAGAATCATCAAATCGAGAAGAGAGCCAGAGGAGGAACAATTCAACAATTCCGAAGTTATAAAGTAAGGGGTACGGTAAAAAAGGGCCAAAATTCATACAGTCTTTGAAGGGCGCTGAGCGTGGTTCGTGGATCTCTGTAGACCAGTGCTGGGCACGAGAGTTCCCTCCTCAAGCAATACATTCGCCACTCGTCGAGACATTAATTGCGCGTCGCGTCGTTGGTTCTAGGCGAGCCGATTTCAATTTAAATTGAATAAGCGGGAAACACTTGCGGAGAAGTGTAAGGGGTGGTGGTACTGTTCCCCTACCGTGCCCGGCCCTGCTGTAGACTAATCCCAAACACGCTCAAACAAAGGAACTGCGACTGCCCTGAAGTTTTTCTATAATGAAAGATGAAACAGTGTAAACCGTTTCGAATTTAAAATTAAGACATTCGACAATTTTTGACGTAAAATGAAACAAAAGACGATCGAGAAATAAAGAAAATTTGATTAAAGTCATGTTTGAAATCACTGATTTAATCGAGCCCTTTCTATTTAAAAAAAAAAACATGATTTTTTTTAAAATTTGTTCAGAATTATTAATGAAATATATTTTGTTTTTATTTAAAAATATTTTTGATTTTTTTTAATCGTGATATTTGTCAATACTGACCTTGGGTATGTATACCAGCAGTTCTCAAACATAACACAATTGGGAAATTGAAGTTTAAAAAAATTTATCAGTGTTTAGAAAGAAAAAAATGAATAGGAACACAAAACTTATTTAAAGTTTTCGCGGTTATTGTAATTTTATATTTCAAAACCGAACTCATACAAAAAGATCATAGCCTCATCTGCATGGCTGAGTGGCATATCCACCACTAAGCGCCATCTCATCAGCGAGTAACAACTACATTCATTATAATAATAAATTACTCCTTACTCAAACGCTGCGCTCTGGTGAGATGGATTTGCTTGGAACATTTAATCGAAACGATTAACTATCAAGCCAATAGAAGTTTAAGAAAATATAATATCAGTTTTTGAAAAAGAAACGAATTTAGTTTTTTTTGTTTAATTATAAGTTTCAGGAAGCCAATTTATGGAATAGCTTCTTCCGTTTTTAAAATAGTTTTCAGCAGATTCGAACCTACATTCTTAAAATTAATTGCAAGACTTCGACTATCACACTTTGCGCATTACGCAGCGCCATCTCTTGACAAATTAAGAAAACTTTTAGTAGTTGGTTTAACAACCTTAGCGGCTCTAACTTGCATTTTTTTATCAGTTTTATTGTTAGTATCAGTGGATTTTACCCAATTCAAGGCAAAACCTAATTTCGATGGACGTTCTTAAGTTTTAAGCGAATTTGGATATTTCATCTAGATTTCTGACCATTATCGCGCAACGCCATCCCTTGGCAAACTAAAGAAAATACTTCGTTTTCGATTAGCCTTGTCGCTCACTTGTTGAAATGATGGTGTAACAAATTTTACTCCTTCGTCTGCACTGTCTCTGAAATGTTTCCCAAATTATCCAAGAGCAGATTCAGAACCTTGCAAGACCAACACCAGCGCCATCTTTTGGCAAATGGAAAAAGTTTTTTTTTATCATCAGTTGAAGTTCTACTGACCTACATGATTTACAGGATGCAAAACTTTAACCCTTCGCCTTTAACAGTCTCCGAAATTATAAAGCTCCACGATCATATTTTGCGCATAACGCAGCACCATCTTTTGACAAGTTAAGAAAGCTTTTAAATGTTAGATATTCAATTCAAGGCAAAAATGAATTTTGTTGGACGTTCTTAGAGTTTCGAGCGAATTTTGATATTTCTCGTCATTCTAACGTCATTGTGGCATAGCGCCATCTCTTGGTAAGCTAAGAAAAGTTCTTTTTAATCAGTTTTATCTTTTCTATTGACGTGTTGACGAAACAAATTTTAGCCCTTTGCCTGTTTGTATTGTCTCTCGTATACGTATTTTCAAAAATATCCAAGAGCATATTCTGATCCTACATTGGCGCCATCTCGTGACAAATTGAGCAATCTTTTTTTTTCCGTCGGTTTACGTTCTGTTTACATATCGGGTACTTCTTCGTTGAAGAACCCCACACATGATTTACTGCAAATCTTTAAGCCTTCGCCTATGAAATTATATGACTCCGACAATCACACTTTCCGCATAACACAGCGCCATCTCTTGACGAGTTGAGAAAGCTTCCATCACCTTTATTGTTAGATGCAGTAAATTTTAGCCAATTCTTAGCGAAAACAAATTATAACGAACGTAACACAGTTTTAAGAGAAAATTTTCGGGATTACGCCATCGTGGTGTAACGCCATCTCTTGATAATCTAAGAAAACTTCGTTCTCGATCACGTCTATTGACGTGATGATGGTGCAACAAATTTTAGTCCTTCGTCTGCGTTATTTGTGAAATATTTCCAAAAATATATAACAGCAGGATCTGAACCTTGCGAGACTTATGCCCACTCTCATAAAACGTAGTTAACCACTCGTTCAAGTTAATCGTTTGATTAAGCAATATCATTGGAGGAAATTTAAACTTTCGTCCAATGATATTGCTTAATCACACGATTAACTTGAACGAGTGGTTAACTACGTTTTATGAAACTGGGCCCAACACTAGTGCCATCGAGACCAACACTAGTGCCATCTTTTGACAGATTGAGAAAGCTTTCTTTTAATCATCAGTTTAAGTTCTACTGATCTACATGATTTACAGCAAATCTTTAGCGCTTTGCCTTTATCAGTCTCTGAAACTGCAAAAGTCCAACGATCATCCTATGCGCAGAGCGCAGCGCCATCTCTCGGCAAGTTAACAACTTAGTTGCATTGACAACTGAGTTAGATGTAGTAGGTTTCAGCCAATTCAAAGTGAAAATTAACTTTGCTGGACGTTCTTACAATTTTGAGCGAATTTTGATATTTTTCGTCGATCCATGCGCATTTTGCATAGCACAGCGCCATCTCTTGACAAGTTAAAAATAGATTTTGACGTTTCTATTGTTAGATGTAGTAGGTTTCAGCCAATTCAAAGCGAAAATTAACTTTGCTGGACGTTCTTACAATTTTGAGCGAATTTTTAGATTTTTCGTCGATCCATGGGCGTTTTGGAGTAACACCATCTCTTGGTTAACCAAGAAAATAACTTCGTTTCCTATCAGTTGTGTTATTCCTCTTGATGTGATGATGTTACAAATTTTGGCCCTTCGCCTCTGAAACATTTCCAAATATAACCAAGGGCAGCGCATTCTGAATCTTAAGAGACCAACACTAGCGCCATCTCTTGACAAATTGAGGAAGCTTTTTTTAATCATCGGCCTAAGTTCTGCTAACATAGATACATGATTTATCGCCCTTCACCTTTATCGTTCGCTGAAATTGTAAGACTCACACTTTATGTATAGCGCAACACCATCTCCTGACAAGTCAAGGAAGCTTTTATCGTTTTTATTATTACGATGTGGTGAATTGTCTTTATCGGCTCCTAAAGTAATTCCGGAGATTTAGGAAAACATATTCTGAGACGTGTAAGAGTAATGCACTGCGCCATCTCTTACCGATTCATAAAAGTATTTTTTTTTTATTTTTACTTACTAAAACGGAACTCTCATTCTACTTACTTGAGTGGTCAGGTTCGTGACTTTTAAATAAAACGAGCGAACCTTCAACTCCAAATAAATTCGATTCGACGTTTTCTTTTCATTGTTTCAATTAGCGTTGCTATTTTTATGCGAACGGGAAAAAAATCGAAAGTTGTATTTCAAGGGCAGACGGACGCCAAGGTTCTTCTCCGACGAATATTTTATTCATCGAAGGATCAATGCCGCATCGATTTATTTGATTTAATTTACGGCGAAATTTATTCAATTGCCTTTTTTGCTAGTGTCACCCAGATTAACATTCCAGGAGATGTTAATAAACTAATAAAGCGGCTGAAACTGGCAAGTCGCTTTTATGAAAGACTAAATGCATGATTGGTTGCCTGCAAATAAGGCGCTATTCAATATCGAATTGGCCTAGGAATGTTCGTGAGTTAATTGAAACTGAGACACTTCAACGCGCGAGTAGGAAACAAACTATGTAGACGAGCACGGCGTTAGCTTCGCAGATTTATTTCTTCTTCATTGATCTTCTTATAGAAACCCAGCCACTTTCATTCATGGTCTGTAATACCTACATAAAAAAATCTAAGAACAAAGAAAGTAGGTAACAGAAAATTAAATACGAAATTAAAATATTAAAGAGATATGCCACGATAAAGGACTTGATGTAATAAAAAGGAGTTCCGTATTCATGGACATACAAAAGGAAACGAAATCAATAATAGTAAAACAGTTGATAGAGTGAAATTGTATTCCTTTTATCTCTTTATAGGTCTCCCATCGGAGATCTTCAAATATTCTGTGCTAGATTAGATCAATTGCTGAATATTCTCTATGATAGTAGGAAGATTTTCTTTGTATGCGAAGATTTTAATGTAAATTTTTTATATAATTCAAAGGCATTATGGAAGCTTTTGGTCTAAAGCAATTAAACTATCTGCCTACCAGAAATGAACATGCGTTATTAGATAATGTATTCACAAAATACAACGATAAATGTACCTCAAAGGTAATTTTTACGGAATTCTCAGATCATCATTTCGTTCTAATCAATATTCCGGTTTTTAGTGAATGTAAGAAAAAGGTGAAACATTTATTGTCAAAAGACTCTTCTCTAATCTTAATTACACTTCATTTTATAATGCGCTGCATCAAGAGGGCTGGTCCACAGTGTTTAAAGCTACGAGTGTTAACTCTTTTATATCAATCTTCAAGTATCATATGGACAGTGCTTTTCCTAAACTTACCAAAACTTTTAAGAACAGTAACTGCAGAAAGAAGTGGATAAATAGTGAAGTGACCCAGCTTTCAAATCAGCTAAAAGAACTTGATTAGATATACAAAAATACAAACAACGAAAAGGTGTTAAACAAATATAACGATCTCAAAAAGATTTATAACTGAGAATAACGGGAAGTCAAAAAGAAGGCAATTTCAGAAGAGCTGTTAAATACCAGAAATTTTGGAAAAGCTTGCTGGAAAGTTATCAACACAAACCTTAAAGAAAATATTGATAAATCCTCTCATTTAAATAATAATCTAGAAAACCAATCAAATCAAATATTTTTAAAACAAACTGTCATTTGTTTACTGCGATTGTTTTTATTTCAATCTTGTTTTTGTTTCGTGTTCTGTTCCTATTTAATTATTTTTTTGTTTTACTTAAAGAAAAAAAACATACGATGAGTGTTCAGTTGAAAACTGTATCAGATTGCTTTTGATTTTTTGATAAAAGAAGATAGAGCGACAAAGATGACTACCTAATCCGGTTGACGTTTCACTAATGACAGTTGTCAAAGAGTTGTAATGTTTTGATCATAACCTAACGTGACATAACCTAGAGTATCATTTCACGTTAATATAATTCAAGACCTACTTCACGAAGTTATAAAAAATTCAAAGGTCGGCGCAATAAGAGTTATATAGGAAATAGGAAAATAAATAATAAAACTTCTGACAATACTCTGCATCCCTGAAGATGGCTACGAATTAAGTGAAACGGGGCTATTTTTAAGCCGCTTAGAATGACGACGCCTTTTCAACTCGACGGAATCTCAGAGGCTGGCGCAGATTTAACAACACGCAATTAGCGCCACCTACCTGCCGACTTTGTAAATTAATTGCCTTTTCACTTCTAATGATTTCTTTTTGTTCTTACAAAAATCTCAGCTCGACTGTATCACTGAAGTGATTTCTAAAACTTGCGGAAGTTTCAGTGTCAAGAAATTAGCGCCACCTATTGGCCAACTTGCTAAATTAATTCACTGTTTGCTCCCAATTGCATATTATTTGGTTCGACTTTTCTTACAAGTTTGCAACAATCTCTGCTCGTTTGGATCACTGTAGTCATCTCCAAGAATAGTTTTAACAACTCTCGTTGAAACTAGCGCCACCTATCCGCCGGCTTTGTAAATTAATTGCCTCTTTACTTCCAATGATCTTTTTTTTATAAAAAAATCTCCGCTTGATTCGATCATTGAAATGATTTACAAAAACTTCCGAAGATTCAGCGACAATTAGCGCCAACTTTCTAAATTAATTGACTGTTATTTTCTGGTTCGTATTTCCTTGCAAGTTTACAAAAATCTCAGCTCGACTGCATTACTGAAGTTATTTCTAGGAAGTTACTGACGTTTCAGCGTCACGAAATTAGCGCCACCTATCGACCAACTTTCTAAATTAATTGATTGCTTGCTCCCAATTATTATTATTATTTTTTGGTTCGTCTTTCCTTACAAGTTTGCAAAAATGTATGCGCGATTGGATCACTGTAATGATCTCCATGAACAGTTTCAGTAACACGTAATTAGCGCCACCTATCCGCCGGTTGATACATTAATTGCCTCTTCACTTCCAATGTTATTTTTGTTCTTGCAAAAATCTCACCTTGATTCGATCATCGAAATGATTTACAAAAACTTCCGAAGTTTCAGCGACAAGAAATTATCGCCACCTATTGGTCAACTTTCTAAATTAATTGACCGTTTACTCCCTATTATTATTATTATTATTATTATTATTTGGTTTGTCAATCCAACTGATCCATTGACAATAATTGCTAATAAATTTAATGATTTCTTTTACAAAGAGCTTCAGTGATGACAACTATGAGGCAAAGGATGCTAATGAGTACCCCTCCATGGTAAATTTTTCCATGTTTCTATGCCCAGTTACCACGAATGAAGTTATAATCGCACTGCAACAGATTTCAGCAAGAAACTCGGAAGGTCCAGACGGAGTGCCCTGTTTTTTGGTAGGCCCTGTCGCGGAGTTGCTAGCCGTTTCTTTAACCGATATAATTAACTGTTCCTTCAAACTGCAACTTATCCCGATGATCTGAAAATTGCTAGAGGAGTACAAGTGCACAAAAAAGGTGACACATCAAATATTGAAAACTATAGAGCCATCGCCAACCTTTGCAACCGTCTTTGCAAAGGTCATCGATAAACTCAGGTGCAATCGAATAAAAAAACTTCCTCGAAAAATATAACCTGCTAGCTGAAAGCCACCATGGCTTCCGGAAAGGAAGAAACACTACGAGCGCTCTTTTTTCTGTTGTCCTACTGCAGGCATATTTTACGATCTTACGAGAGCATTTGGCCTCTTGGATCATAAGCTGATGCGATGGAAACTAATCCAACATGGAATACATGGTCCGGCACTAGATTGGTTCGTCTCTTATCTTCAAGATCGCGAGCAGTTTGTCGAAGTGAAACAGGATACACACAAATTAAAGAGGGCGATCTTCAGATCGAATCTTGACATTATGCTACCTACCTGCGTAGATAGGCAGAAGTTTTACATTGGAGCGGAACTTTACTCCAATGTTGCCAGCCAGCACAGTGGGACGGGGGGTTCTCTAACCAAAACGCGAAGGCCAAACCAAAAACAGGCGCCACTTAATTTTTTTGTGAAAGGAAACGCGTGAAAAATTAAGAAAACACGTTACGTCCAAAACATGAACACTTTTATTACTAGAAACACAAAAGCAGATAAAACAAATTCAACGCAAGTCGATCGATCTAAGTACACAACAAGGTCATATACATAATACGTTATTACCTAACTTTTCGGATCCGAAATCGCTACATAACTATATTAAAATAATTCAAATCATCACTAATGCAACAGAATACAAAAGAATGCAATCTCCAGTTATTTGCACGCGTCAACGCTCGTCTGCTTATATCATATTCAAATTACACCGGCAGTTACGCAATAAGTTGCTAGTTTTATTGCGGCAAAATCAAAGTAATGGATCCGAAATAAAATCCGCGAAATATCGCTCAAAACTACGAAAAGAAATTATAACGCTCCGACCTTTATTCCTTTGATGTCCGATTCGTTTGTCGGTGTCTTTGCGGCAATGTCGCAGCGGCTCTTTGTAATGTGCCGGCTTCCGCGTAGAGGGGCGAGGGAGGGAGCTTTCACCGCCGTAATTCGCGATGCACCCAACGAGAAATACCTCTTGATGTAGGTCCCAGATTAAAGTCTAGGATTAATGATAGCTTTTGCTAGAAGATCACGATAAAAGCCTATAAGAAATGAAATAAAACGAACACATAAGTCAAACCGAGAGTTGCTGCGTATAGAACTTACCTCGGTCTATTACCGAAGCTGGGACACCCACGGGATACGCGGTTTTCCTGTCTCACAACTGGGTCTAATCAGAGTCGGCAATTAGCCGTAGATATGCACTAACATCCCTTCGATGTAATGGCACGCACAAATAAAAATATTTACGAAAAGAGAGTGTGACCCAAGAGACGGCAATGACAATGGCGCAACATTTCTCGTTTGACAAACAAGGAAGGATTATAAACAAGCGAGACACCGTCTATTCCTACCTCCGGGGAACTTTCTTAGTAACAGTGGGAACCAATCGGCTGAAAGGACAAAGGTCACGCATAATACGCGTCTAGAAGTAGAACTTCGTTATAATTCGTTCAATTCCTCACATACACGCGATTTTGAACTCAAATAAGGATGGATTACGTATATAAAATGAATTTGTTTAAATAAATGAAGGTCCTGTTAATAGAAATATGCTAAAACGAAAGTTTAAGAAAATTACGCCGGCGAAATACGGGTATTCCTACACTGACTGCAATGTGTACAACGACGCGGTCCAAGGAATAATCCGACACATCGAATTTCGCATATACAGGGCGTGTTCGGAACAGAAATGAAGGCTGGACGGTGGCAATGCATATACAGGGGGTATTCAGAACAGGAATGAAAGAAATGAACTGTAACAATCATTAACACTGGAGTGCCAAAAGGTGGAATTCTATCGTCACTTCTGTTTCTGTTATACAGATTTTCTTAAGCAACACCAGAAATTCGAAGATGGACTGTGTCAGTACGCAACGATGATTATTAAGGCTGGGCGCAGACTGATCAAGCAAAAACGTCTTCAGACATAACGTTTTTATTTGAACTTGTCAAAACCTGTTTTTTACCTGCATTAAAGAGGTACCATCGCACACTGATGAAACAATACTTGCCAAGAAAACACAACGCTGTTAAACAAATTGTTGTGTGAAAAGACAAATTTGCTTAATCAGTGTGCAGCGACATCTAACAAAACGTTGTTCAACAAAACGAATTGCTCTTTGTATTTATAAAAACGTTTTCTGACTAATCAGTATGCGCATACCAGCAGGCACCATCCAACAGGTTACAACAAGATGCAACGTGTTGGGAGTGCAAACATAACGTTCGTTCAGCTCAATATAACTTTCTGTTCAGGCAAAGGCATTGTGAGTCAGTTACTTTTCGTATCATTAATAAAAAGACAGTGTATGACCTTCGACTCAAAGCGAGCTTAATCACCTTTCCATAACGGATTGAATGGGTACGTCCGAGCCGCCGATGAGTCAATTTTAGCCTAATCACAATTATTCCAGTGAATTTCGAGTCGAACGCTAGATGGTTCCAGACGTCTGCTAGGAAATTCTAAAAAAGAAGAATTTCTACTATAAGGGCAGAACCTGGCGGGCAATTTGAATCAGTTACTATTCCGACGGCCATAAAGTGTGAATATGGCGAATAATAAAACGTTTAAGTTATTAAAAAAAGCGTTGATTGTTAGACAAGTGGTACATCTGAGCCGGCGATGAGTTAATTTTAGCCTCATCACGATTATTCCAGCGAATTTCGAGTCAAACGCTAGATGGTTCCAGGCGTTTGCTAGAAAATTCGAGAAAGGAAGGATTTCAACTATAAGGGCAGAACCCGACGGACGATTCGAACCAGTTATTATTCCGAGGCCATAAGATGTGAATATGGTGAATAGTAGAACGTTTAAGTTATAAAAAAAGGCGTTGATTGTTAGGCCAGTGTTGAAACTCGTTATTCTTGCGTTTTTATTGTTAAGCGACTGTTGATATTAAATTAAACGACGATTTTTCTGCGAACCCCGAATTCATAACATAAATGTTAAGAAATCACTTCAGTCAGTTGTTTTTGATTAAATTGCTAAGTTGTAAGGCGAAATCGAAAATTTACAAACATCTGGTAAGTCAATCACAGTCGCAATGGTTAATAAAAAAATCGAAATATTGCCTTTACAGGAAACTTTTCGAATGGAGTTTGTGGCAAACTGAATATTAATTTGTGCCAAAATAATTTCGCAATACCAAGGCGAAACAATGTGTGATCTTTGATGCAACGCGAGTTTACGACATGATTAACATTTACCTGCGATATTTAATCGACGTCGGGCGTTATTAAAACTCGCGTACGAAATAATTCGAGATTGTAAAACTTTAATTATGAGGATTTAAGATTTTTGCTGCATGCTTGGAAAGGTTGATTGCGTGCTTTCAAATGCCTTTAATTGATATTTTATGCAAAGCATCTTTCCAACTACAAAACATCATCATCAAGTGCAATTAAGATTCTGCGCAAAGAAAAATGTTCAAAGCAAAAGTTCTTTCAAAAAGAAATCGACTCTGCTTTCTTCCTCCTCCTCCCCTCCCCCCCACACGCGTTCTTTATTTGTAACTTAGAGTTACTTTCCCGTTTGTCTTGATGTCAAATTCAAAAAACTCGAATGACGTTGAGCTTGATCAAAATAAGTTGACTTCGACGACGAGTTAGTAATCAATTCAGTTAAAAATAACGACAAGTTAGCTGTTATTCATTTGTTTTTACGTACTGTTTGCATTTGAGTTAGTTTAGATGACAATGAATTTGGCTTGAATGACGTCAAATGTGAGTTAGATGACGTTAACCTTAATGAGTTGAATTAAATTGAACGATGAGTGATGCAACGTTGAATTTTGAGTTGAATGATGTGGCGTTTTTCATTTGCTTTTGTGAATGTATTTACTCTAAATTGAACGATGCGACGGCGATGTTGCATTTGAATAAACTTGAATGACGTTAATGAGTTAGATGACGTTGAGTTTGTTTTCACGTATTCTTTACATTTGAGTTTAGATGACAATGAGTTTGACTTGAATGACGTTAAATGCGAATTAGATGACGTTGAACGATGAGTGATGCATCGTTGAATTTTGGGTTGAATGATGTGGCGTTTTTCATTTGTTTTTGTGAATGCATTTACTCTAAATTGAACGACGCGACGGCGATGTTGCATTTGAGTAAACTTGAATGACGTTAATGAGTTAAATGACGTTGAGTTTGTTTTCACGTATTCTTTGCATTTGAGTTTAGATGACAGAGTTTGACTTGAATGACGTTAAATGCGAATTAGATGACGTTAACCTTAATGAGTTGAATGAATGATGAGTTACGTAGCGTTGAATTTGAGTTGAATGACGTTAAATGTGAGTTAGATGACGTTAAACTTAATGAGTTGAATGATGAGTTGTGTAACGTTGAATTTTCAGTTGAATGATGTGGCGTTTTCCATTCGTTCTTGTGGATATCACTTACTCTAAATTGAACAACGTTGCATTTTAGTAAACTTGAATGATGTAATGCCAGCGATGAGTTAAATGACGTTGAGTTTATTCTTATGTATTACTTGCATTTGCGTTTAGATGACAATGAGTCTCACTTGAATGACATTAAATGCGAATTAGATGACGTTAACCTTAATGAGTTGAATGAAGGATGAGTTACGTAGCGTTGAATTTGAGTTGAATGACGTTAAATGTGAGTTAGATGACGTTAAACTTAATGAGATGAATGATGAGCTGTGTAAAGTTGAATGATGTGGCGTTTTTTATTTGTTCATCTTGTGGATGTCACTTATTCTTAATTAGACGACGTTGCATTTGAGCAAACTTGAATGACGTTAATGCCCAGCGATGAGTTAAATAACGTTGAGTTTATTTTTACGTGTTCTTTGCATTTGAGTTTAGATGACAATGAATTTGACTTGGATGACGTTAAATGCGAATTAGGTGACGTTAACCTTAATGAGTTGAATGAATGATGAGTTACGTATCGTTGAATTTGAGTTGACTGACGTTAAATGTACTTTAAATGACGTTATTCGTGAGTTAGAAAACATCGAATTTTGAGTTGAATGATGTGGTGTTTGTGGATACACCTTACTCTAAATTGAGCGACGTTGCATTTGAGTAAACTTGAATGAGATGAATACCAACGATGAGTTAAATGACGTTGAGTTTATTTTTACGTATTCTTTGTGTTTGAGTTTACTGAAAATGAATTTGACTTGAATAACGTTAAATGCGGATTAGATGACGTTAACCTTAATGAGTTGAATGAATAATGAGTTTTGTATCGTCGAATTTCATTGAATGACGTTAACCTTAATGAGTTGAACTGAATTGAACGTTGAGTTATGTAACGTTGAATTGTCAGTTGAATGATGTGACGTTCTTATGGATTTTGTTATTCACTCTAAATTGAACGTTTGCATTCGAGTAAGCTTGAGTGACGTTAACTTCAGCAATGAGTTAAACGACGTTGAGTTCGAGTTAAAATATGTTTACTGCGACAAAGATTTGGATGACACTGAATGATATTACGAAAAGTTTATGTAGGTAGCGTCGTCCTGCGATCGCTTTTTGACCTAACATTGCATTAGGATTGAATGATTGTTCGTTTCTTTTTGTGATTGATATTGAGCTTTTCAATTGGATGACGTTGACTTTAGTTGACGCCGTCAAATCTGAATTGAATATTGAATGACGCTGAATTTGATCAACTTTAACTTGAGATAAGGTCGAGTGTTTCAAGTGAATTTGCATTAAATGACGTTTTGTTTGAACTGATTGTGACATTAACTTTGACAATGAATTAATTATTTAAAATTTCAGTTGAATCAATGAATTAAATAGTTTAAATTAACTTTGGCGACGAGTTGAACAACATTGAATTTGAATGTTTGATGTTACACTGAACATTTGTTTTTTTTTGTTACGTTGAAGTTGTGTCGTTATTTTGTTTTTAAGTGACACGGAATATCAATTTGATAACATAGAGTTTGATGAAGTTGACATGATCATTGAAGTCGGATGACGTTGACTTTGACATTGTATTGAATGACATTGAATCTTAAGATGACGTTGACCTTGACCTTGAATTAAATGGATTGAGTCATATTACGCTATTCATTTGTGTTTAGGTGACATCGAGTTAGCTGTTAAAGTTGAATGGATCGATATTGCACCGTACATTTGCTTTTTTTTTAAATTTGAATGAAGTTGTGCCGCTCATCTGTTTTTAGACGACTTTGAATTTCAATTTCATAACAGTGAGCTTGAGTGAGATGACAGCATCATTGAAGTCGGATGACGTTGACTTTAACATTGTATTGAATAACATCGAATCTTATGATGACGTTGACTTTGACATTGAATGAAATGACGTTAATTCTGACATTGAGTTTGAGTGACATGATGTCATCATTGAAGTCGGATGACTTTGACTTTAACATTCAATTGAACGACGTTGAATTTGAGTTGATTCATAGGTATAGTAAACTGTTCATTTGTGTTAAATTAAACAGTAATAAGAAGAAAGAAGAAGGTGAATGAATTGACAATTTGGAACTAAAATGGGAAATAGAAAGAAACAAAATATATTTTTGTGCGACCATTACAGACTTTGATTTTAACTAGCTTGCAGCAGCTGCGACGAGGTGTGGGGGGTTGCGTGGTAAAACATTTCTCAAAGTATCTGCCTCCTCGTCAAACTGACCTTGAACATTTAATATACAGGGTAATTCTCGAATAGACTTGTACACTTTTGGAAACGTAATTGATTTTAATTAATCTCGTAGCAGTTAAAACACTTGTTCGATTCATTCACCATCAGCTGTGCAACTGTGCGTTTTTAGTTCACGGTCAGGTTTTACGACTGATTCTCTAGATAACACCACCATAAACGTTTATAGCACGCTTTTAAAGTTGTAAGCCAAAGTGGCTTCTTTCGTCAGCATTTTTTGATGATCAAGAACCACCCTGTATGCCATTATACAATTCTTACAAGCACTTTGATCACGAAGTTTCGTATTAATAATCAAAGGTAAGTAGGCTTTCACCTTTTCTACTTGCGCAAGCTCATTCCCACCTTTCGCCACCACTCACTGCGCCTGCCGTACTAAGCTGAAAAGTTGACAATTTCGCAGAGCTGTGCTAATGGCCATTACGCCACAGTTTACACATCCGTGAAAGTGGCGTATTTGAATATTGTCGTAATATTGTTAATAAATGAGCAAAATTCACACTATTCGAAGAATAGTATGAAGTAGAATCCGAACGGAACTTCATACCAGTGAGAGGTGGTTACAATTTGCTCCCAAAGGGATCAAGATGAACTCTTTCAGTTTGGCAATAGAATTTCATAAGCTCCAAATTAGTATTCAAGTCGTTGTCTGTGAATTTTCAAGTAATACCTTATCAGCTATACATATAAATGCTTGATGGTGGTTTGTGGTTTGATCAGGATTCAATCCAAACGTTTTTGACTGGTTGGTTCAAATTTATTTAGAAATTGAAGGAGATGAAAAGCACTTGACTACAAAAACGATCCTTTATTTACATTTTTACACTTTTTGCATTTGACAAGCTGTAGCATACTATAGTTATAGACGAAAAGAGAAAAGCTGGTGGCAGATTCCGCGCGCCCGAAAAACGTCTACGCGATGCTGACTTGCGGCCTGAAGCCGTTCTCCCCCGAGATGTAGGTGACGGTGATGGTCTTTCCGGACTTCTCGTCCGTGTACTTGTAGCTACCGTGCACGTCGATGGCCTCATTCTCCGAGCCGATGTTCTGCAGGGTGCCCTCCTCGTCGTGGCTGATGCCGTTGCTTGTCTCGTAGCCGTATTTGTACCCGTCGATGCCGATGTTCTCGTTGTCGAATCTGAGGATCGTAGCAGCCTGGTCCTGCGGGCGAGCGGCGCAGATTACCACGAGGGCAGCCAAAACGAACACCTAAAATCACAAAAATATATTAAACAAAAAAAAATAATCTCCCTAACAGATAGGCAACCCACATCGCAGCTACGGTAACAAAGTTGCTTGGGTGTAGAGTTGGTCACGTAGGTCAGATTATCTTGAATTGATATTAACAATGAATATGATTATTTTGAATCGATTAAGTTAGATTAAGACAGGGGTCGTTTGCCCCATCACTGGATAGGCACATTTTGCGAATTTTTTTGACCCCTAAACGACGTCAGGACGCATAAAAGGGCACCTAAGGAAAAGAACTTCGAGCAATCCGATGGTGGTATCAAATTTTCGCTTCGAAGCCCGAGTGAGGACGTACAGGTCCGGATTCAAGGAAATCTACCTTTTCGGCACTCTAAAAAATTCCTGCGTGTTATTTACAGGCCGATTCTAAATAAATTTGGAAATTATATGTATTGTGGCTCTCTTTTTCTACTTGCATGAGGTCGCCCAGAAATCCGGCCCTAAATTCGAGCGGGGCCCCAAAAAACGGGGGTCGTTTGCCCCATCCTTTCCATTCGAACTGGATAGGTACTTTTAGCGAATTTTGTTTGATCCTTAAACGACGTAGGGGTGCGAGAAAGCGCACCTTCCAATGGAGAAAAACTTCGAGGAATCGAATGGTGGTGTCGAATTGTCGATTCGATGCCCGAGCGAGCACGTACTGATCTGGATCTAAAAAAATTCCCGTTTTCGGCACTTCAAAAAATTCCATGTGCTTTATTTCCCGGTCGATTCTAAATAAATTTGGAAAGGACATGTATTGTGTCTCTCTCTTTCTACTTGCATGCGGTCGCCCAGAAATTGGGCCCTAAATTCTAAAAAACGGGGGTCGTTTGCCCCATCATTTCGATTCGAACTGGATAGATACGAATTTGCGAAAATTCTTGACCCCTAAACGACGTCAGGTGCGAAAAAGCGCACCTTCCTATGGAGAAAAACTTCAAGGGATCCGACGGTGGTGTTGAATTTTCGCCTCGAAGTCCATGCGAGGATGTACAGGTCCGGATTCGAAGAAATACACCTTTTCGACAATCCAAAAGATTCCACGTGCTTTATTTACCAACCGATTCGAAATAAATTTGGAAATTGTATGTATTGTGGCTCCCTCTGTCATTCTACTTATGTGAGGTCACGTAGAAATTCGAACGGGGCCATGAAAATCGCGATTTTTTTTATTTTCCAATTTTTTTCGAAACGTCATATCGTACGAAATGACTATCCTTCATCGCCTTGAAACGTCCGAGTCCGGTCGGATTCTGTTAGATGTAAGCCGATGTAAGCCGAAGTATGATTTTTTGAAAGAGTCCGCGTCGTGATTATCCCACCTTACTTTTTGCGAATTTTTTGATCCCTAAACGACATCGGGGCGCGAGAAAGCGCACCTTCTGATGGAGAAAAACTTCAAGGAATCCGATGGTGGTGTCAAATTTTCGGTTCGACACCCGAGCGAGCACGTACAGGTCCGAGTTCAAAAAAAAATCAACGTTTTCGCCACTCGAAAAAATTCCACGAGCTTTACTTATCAACCGATTCGAAATAAATTTGGAGAGCATGCGTATTGTGGCTCTCTCTTTCTCTACTTGTGTGAAGTCAGCCAGAAATCCGCCCCTGTATTCGAGCGGGACCCCGAAAACCGCGATTTTTGTAACTTTTCCGAACTTTTGTTTCGTCAGATTGTCTCGTTCGAAGTAACTATTCTTCATCACCCTGAAACACCCGAGTTGGGTCCGGTTCTGTTAGACGTAAACCGAGATATGACTTTTTGAAAGAATCCGTGTCGCGATTTTCCACCTCGTGATTTTTTCGCGGGCGAAATTTCAAACGTAAAACATTGGGGGCGCCTTTTCTGATGCCAGGACCGGTCAAATTTGAAACCAGTGGCGTATCAACGCGATACGAGAGGGCCGACTTTAAGAGGGGGTAACAAAAGCTAAAAAAAGTGTCTTTTTGGACTTCAACGAGACATGAGGAGGCAGGCGTCTATTTTGTACACAATGATCACTATATTTGGACAATGCTTAGTGTAGTGGTGTCGAAATCGAGCTTGCGCTAGTCCTTTAGTTTCACAAAGTCCTCGGCACGAGGGTCTTAGCAGGTCTTTTGATCTTTTAGGTGAACGCGACCTTGAAACTTTGCAGAGAAAGGAAAACTCATCGGATGAGGCGTCAAATGAAAGGTCGCCGTGACGACATCTTGAAATCGAAGATGGCCGAGTTATAATCGAAATCTTTTGGAAAGATAGGAAGCATATCGCGTACCAGATATTACTTTCGAAAAAGACGTAGGTATCAAATAAGAGGTCTTCACGAAGCGAGCTCGATTTTCAGAGTTTGGCCGAAGTTTTAGCTGCCGCCGTCCCTCTATTCGGCGAGCGGCCCTTACAGTGCGTAAAACTTTAACGGGATGTACTTTTTTCATGGAGGACACTACTTATTACTATTAGAGAAGATAAAGTTTTGGTTCAAAATTTTGAATCGCTTTGCATTTAGCTCACTTTCGAATCAAATCAAATTAAGTCGACGCCATCTTGAAATCGAAGATGGCCGAGTTATAACCGAAATGGTTTGAAGCAAAATTTTGTTTGGATTTGGATTTACCCCGATGTCCTTTGAATCAATTAAATCATCGACCCCCTTTCAAACAAGCTTGAAATTTTGCATTTTCGGCTTGAATCTTTCCAGTCAGTGTATGCGTTCGATTGAAAACCCGATATTTTTACATTACATCCAAAACTGACCTCCCCCATCTTCGGCCCAGGTTTTAGAAAATTGAAGGAAAGGATTGAAACACGGCAAAATTGAAAATACTTTTGAATACGATTAAAAAAAAAATAAACATAGAACTAGGCCTACGCTAACTAACATATTGCAGAAAAAAAGGATATTTTCCAAGTTACTAAAGCCTCTGATCTGAGAAGATAAAGCTTTAGTTCCAACTTTTGCTACACAGACCTAAACGTGCGGCGAAAACTATAAAAATCGAAAACAGTGCAGGCAAGTGCTTTTTTGGTGATATAGAAATCCAAAAATTCACGTTGGGTTAATGTAAATTTTTGAAAAAATCCTGAACTTTCGGATGATTTAAAAATGATTTCAAATAGAATTTAATGGCAAGAGGGTTTCATCTCACAGTCACTTAAATAAAATCGAGTTGCACAACACTTCACTAAAAAGTCTGCGTTTATTTAAAATCGTTGATGTAATTGTGTAAGTATTACACGAACGTATTACGCCGAGTTATGTAAGTGTCGAGAGATGATGATGTTACATAGGTAGAAAAAAAAAACCAGGCACTCACCGTTTTCATGATGATTATCTGAGATGCAAGAACAGAATGCAATAATTTAATGGTGGCGTCGTCTTTTATACGTGTGTCCAAACGGCCGGGCACGTTGTTGTGTGTTTGCGCATCTCTCCACTAATTTACATATTAGGGACAATTTATTATTACTTGCCTGCATCTGCAGGCCTCGGGCGGATTTTGACATTTCATAGAAACGTACATATTTGTTATTATTTTTCGTTAATTTTGGCCAAGGTTTCCGACGCTAATTTATGCGCGATTCTTTTTTTTTAATATAAATATTCAACGAGCGGGATAACAATCGTACGTTGTTGCAAAAAAAAAGTTTACGATCATTAATTATGCATGATCGGATTTGCTCTCTTCTTATAACGGTTATTTACTAATTGATGCGCCACGAATTCTTTTTTAATTCTAATTATATTATAAATGAACCGGAACTTCACTGAAATAAATACGAATTAGATCAAACTTCCTTGATACATGCAAGTTTCTGAAAAAATTGACTTGACATTCCATTTTTTAAATCTATGAAGAATTATTCTTACAGACTTTTACCTGCTTGATTCAATCTAAGTACAACATGCGTCAGCTTAATGTCATAAGTTCATGGAATGATGTTACTTAAAAGAGCGTCTCGTTCTTTCATCGGCTCTGTTCTGTAATCAATATAAATAATCTTGTGCTTCTGAAGCGTAAACAAATAAAAAAACCGGCGATTTTGATTTTCTGATTTCTGAGACGTTCCAGCATTCAAGGATCGCATAAATTCCACTTGCGTTATTTTTAGAGTCTTATGGTGCGGAACTCTATGTGCATCGGTTAAGATGGACGTGCAGAAAATGCCAATTGCGAATCACCACAAAGTACAGTTAACAATAACGCAACGATGCTTTTTTTTTAAGGAAACGGAATTCTTGTTTACTCTTCAAGAATTCTAGAATTATTTGAGTTTTATATTCATAACCAAACTGGTCCGTCCTTTCGGGACGTCTTAACTTAATTTGGCTTTGAGGAAGACCCATCTCAAAACAAAACGTCATCTGGCGAATTCGGCGATTTCGTAAGCTCTTTGCAAAACCTATTGGTCCTAAGATGTAATCTCGTGGAACTCTTTTTCATTTCAGATTTCTTTGTAAAATACCTAAACAAAATGGACCTTAACCTAGAGTCCTAGGGCACTCCCATTTTTGTTGTTTTCTTCAAAATTGGGATCAGGGGATCGTTAAATGATGCCACTGAAACCATCACGAGCGTTTCTCGTTTACTCAAAAAAAAAAAAAAACAAGTTTTGTGTTGTTGCATTTTGTCGAGCGTTTTAGTTGAATATAAAAATAAAACAAAGTATTGGAATAACACTTGTTTTATTATTTTTTTTATTATGAGATTTTTCGTTATACACAAAAGATGAACCGTTTGTTAGAAACTGTAAAAAGCTGTAAGAGATCTGCAGGAAGTTTGTCGAGGAGTAAATGTCGACGTCCTTTGTTTGGAAGACGGGTAGTTGTAGTAGACAAATAGCAGTACTTCCGTAACTATTTGTTCTTGTAGTCCTTAACCAAAGGAGTCAAGTTGTTCCTTTCTCGTTCTATTTTTGCTTTGCTGTCTTCATTTTATTTCTTCTTTCTTACGTTCGTCAGGCATCGGAGTTTGTCGGGATTCTTTGTTATGCTTAAGGTTTTGCCTTCGATTTACGTAGTTTCTTCAAGTCCTTCCTCGTTTTGATGGTTTTCTTCCTAACTTGTCGCTTCTTTGTCGTCTTTTTTGCTATCTTTCTTCTTAGAGTTTTCTCATTGACTTCTTGTCGAAGCTTGTTTATTTTATTTATTATAGGATCTCTGTTGTGCTTCTCTAATTTTGCGATGATCTGTTGCCATCAGTTCTTCTTCGTTTTGGGGGACTCTTCTGTCTCCTTTTTTTGCTTCTGTTCTTCTTAGTTTCAATTGGTATTTCCTACCAGACTTAATTCTTTGGCGTTCGAATTATGAATCAAATTTCGCTTCCTATTTTTCCCAAAATAATTTTGTCTCGTGAAATTCTTCTCAATTTCCAGTTTCTCTTTTGTTTCAGCCCCTGGTCTTCTATTCTACCAAAGCAGTTATTCTCTTATTCCTTCTCTGATTTTCTCGTGTTTTTGTAAAGACTCTTTCATCGTTCGCCAAACAAATTGGGCTGTCTTGTTTCTTTTCTCACTTCATTTTGTCTTCAATGCCAACACTTTTCAATCAACCGAACAATCATTTTGTTCCATTGCTGCTTATAATACATACTTCTTCTTCTTCTTTGATGTTTCTGTTTTCTTTCTTCTTCTGAAGAAGTCATTGTTTATCTTCCTTGCATGTCTCTGTGTATTAAAATTTCTTTCATTTTACTTGATTAATGAACGTTAATTCCTCTATCCTTTTTCTCTTCATTCATCATTCTTATGCTCTTCCTTCTATCCTCATTCCTCAAAGATCTCCTTTGCGTAACTTCTCGAGGCGACGTTTCATTCCAATTTCCTCAATGATTCGATGTGTTCCTAGATCTTCTCTTCATTGCTTCTGTTTTATATCAGTTTCTTCTTGCTTTCTTCTTTCCTATTTGAATAAAATCCTCAAGCCGTCTCGCGTAGGATTGTAAACAATTAAAAAAAAATTTCCAATTTGTGGCGATCTGACGCTCTGATTTTAACGTAAAGAAATCGCCTTGTCAATAACAGCCCCAAAAGCCAAAATCTAAAAAGGTATTAGAGGGTGATCTATTTGTGTATGTATGAGGCATGGGGGTGGGGGAGTACTACGACTTCTGTCGCATCCCAAATTTCGATCGCAATGTCCTATCTCTTCATTTTCCTTCGTCAGTAATTCTGTCCCTCATTGTTTCTTATTCCATTCATCCATCCATCCATCCATGTCAATTAAGGTCTTTCTTGCTTGAATTGGCTTCCGGTTGGAACCGTGTCATGTCTACTTCTTCTGCCGGTAGAAGGCAGAAGTAGAAGAAGTCCACGACGACGGCCGCGGAAGCCTTCAAGTCAAATTAAGATCTTCCTTTCTTTTTTCGTTTTGGTCACCTTTCTTCTTTCATCCTCATCATCCTCTATCGCGTGGTACTATGCATTGTATGTCACCCTGTATAACAATGATATTAAAACGAATATTATACAAAAGACAACCGATTTTAGGGCATAATTCAGTAGATTCACAAATTAAAAGCAGGAATATTTGAAACAAACAGTGACAAGATAAAGAATTATTTGCCTTCCACGTGATCAACAGATTTAAAAAAGAAACTGTAACAAATAGATTGCGCCATTCAACTTCTCACAAGAATGCAATCCATTTCGTCCTTTACTGACGACGAGTGGCATTTTCTTATTGAACTTCCGCATCGCGGGAAAATTAGGTGGTGAACCACCTCCGCAAAAGCAAACGACAAATAAACTTTCGGCATGTTTTAACAACTCGCGATTGTTGAACGTCTTAGCAACAACGCAAGTCATTTGTATGTTATCTTCCAGAAATGAATGTCAGTTCAGTTGAAACTTTGCTCAATAGATGGTGGTTTTTCAATGATAACTGTTTAGTGACTGTCGGCTTTCTTTTATGAAATAAAATTTGAATCCAATTCTTAGGCCAAATGTCATTTTCGTAGTCCAGTTATGTTGGAATTATTAATGTCTCCAATTTTTTTGCGCTTTGTGTGTGATTCGTTTCGGTTCTCTTTTTGTTTCTGTTTTTCCAGTTAACTTGTAACAAAATGATTTTGTTATGTTATATTTTATATTTATTTCAGTATTATATTTATATGATGCTATGATTTATGAGATGCAATTGTATATTGTAAATCTTCTGGAGATCTGAAACAATCTAGCAAAGTAGAAGCAAGGAAACCCCAAGGAAAAAAGGCGCTGGACAAGAACCTCTCATATGCAAGACAGATAAATGGGAGACAGAAGAAAAAGATGCATCATCCAAAAAGAAAAAAAAATCAAGATAAAAGAGGAAGAATAAGTGATGTAAAAACAAATTAAGATCTGAAATTGAACGAGGATCTCTCATACATAGGAGAGATAAATGGGTGACGGAAAGAGAAGAAGATGTACTCTCCAAGCCATGAACCAAAAAGATAGATATCAGAGAAAGGAACCAAGTTAGTAGAGAGAAAAGAACCGAAAATGTAGACCTGAAATTAAACAAGGATCTCTCACGTATAAGACAGATGAATGGAAGACAGTAAGAAAAGAAGATTTCGTCTCCATACATGGTCCAAAAGATACATAAATATCAGAGAAAGGGACCAAGTTAGTAGAGAGAAAAGAAGCGAAAATGTAGACCTAAAATTAAACAAGGAGCTCTCGCGTGTAAGACAGATGAATGGAAGACAGTAAGAAAAGAAGATTTCGTCTCCATACATGGTCCAAAAGATACCTAAATATCAGAGAAAGAAACCAAGACAGAAAAGGAAGAAGAAGCGATACAAAAATTGAACGAAGACCTCTCATACATAAGAGAGATAAATGTGTGATGGAAAGAGAAGAAGATTTGGTCTCCAAGCCATGAACCAAAAAGATAGATACGAGAGAAAGGAACCAAGATAGAAGAAGGAGAAGAAGCGATATAAAAAAAGTAAAAGACCTGAAATTAAACAAGGATCTCTCATGTATAAGACAGATAACTGGGAGAAGGTAAGAAAAGAAGATTTCGTCTCCATGGATGAGCCAAAAAGATACCTGTAGACCAGAGAAAGAAACCAAAATAGAAGAAGAGGAAGAAGAAGTGATAGAAAAACAAATTAGGCGTTTTAGTCGTTATATCAAACATGACTGACGCAGTTAAAGGCTCCAAGTAAACCTCCAATTATTTTCTAAGAAGAAGGCAGGGAAATAAAAAATAAAATGCTAGAGGGAAGAGAAAAATTAGATCGAAATAGAAATGTTAAATCTAAATTTGCATAAGATTCACTTAATTAGTTAATTAATTAATTACTTTCCAAGTAATGCATCACAGAAATAAAGAAGAAATGTATTAGGTGAAGATGAAGGAAGAAAGAAAGTCTAAAAGTTTGAAGTAAAATAAGAAGAGGAAGTAGTTGTAATTCCCAATGTATTCACACAGCCGATGACTTTAAGCAAAACTCCAATTATTTGCAAGCAAAGCCACAGGAAAATTTAAAAAAATATCAGGTGACTTCAGATGAAGAAACGGAAGAAAAAAGATTTTCGTTTGGTGGGTGAAGGAATCCAAAGCTCGAAACAGAAGGAAAAGAAGAAATCATGATTCCCATCGACTGATTCACATAGCCGATGACTTTAAGCAAAACTCCAATTATTTTACAAGCATAGACACAGAAAAATGAAGAAGAAAGATAACTGGTGACTCCAGATGAAGAAAGCAAAGGAAAAAGATTTCTCGTTTAGTGGGTGGAGAAACATCGAAATAGAAGAAATGATTCCCGTTGTATTATTTAAGCAAATCTCCAATTATATTCCAAGTAAAATCACAGGAAAATAAAGAAGAAATATATCGGGCGAGCCCAGATGATGTAGCAGAGGAGAAAAGAATTTCTTTCAGTGGTTGGAGCAATCCAAAATTCGAAAAAGAAGAAAAAGAAACAAACATGATCCCATTGTATTCAAACAGCTGCCGACTTTAAGCCAAACTCCAAATATTTTACAAGAAAACGTCTGAATAATAAAGAAGAAAGATGCCAAATGATACTAGAAGAAGAGACAAAGGAATAGAATCTTTCATTTAACAGATGAAGAAATTCAAGGTAAAATTTGGAGTTCCTTGCCTTCTCCAACGCAAATCCAAATTTATAATTCGAACAAGCCATCAAGATATCAAAAAAGAAAATAACACCACAAGAATCAAAAAGGAAAAACGCGTCATTGAAGAACACAACAAGAGAACAAAGAAGAAGAAAATAGCGCAAGAATTAGAAAGGAGAAACGCAAGTCTTTAAAGAAAAGTAAGAAAATCTTACGCTAACCACCTATTATAATTTCTAGCAAATTTAGCCAAAAGAAGAAAATATCTAAAGTAGTAAAAAAGCATTGCCCACTCAATTAAAGATTAGGTCCAGCTCTGATTGCATCCAAAAAGACACCAAGAAAGCAAGATATAAAATGCCAGAGAAAACAGGGAGATAAATCCGAGACAGAAGAAGAAATAGAGGTTCTCTTAAAACTCACACGGGGCAAAGATTTTAAGACAAATTTTCATTAATTTTCGACCGAATCAACAAGATAATAACGAAGATACTATATGAAGCTGGACGAAGAAGAAAGAAAGGAGAAATCTTACGCTGAATTTTAAAATAGATTCAAACAAGATTACAAAGAAAAAATACAAAAAAATTAAAGAAGAAAATTGTAAGTAAATAAAAATCTAAGATAGAGAAAAAGACGCCAGTCTTGAAAGCCGTCTTAAGCTGAAAATGAAGGAAAAACAAAAGGAAGCTCAGTCAAGAAAGACTAAAGAAAGAGTTCCAAAGTAAAAGAAAAGCCAAATTTACAATAATTTCCAAGCAAGTTACCAGGATAATTAAAGAAGGTGCTAGGTGAAACTAGAGGAAGAAAAAAGAGAAGTCTCATAAGCCGAATTGTGTATGATTCAAACAAAACTTCAAATCAAAAATGCAAAAAATCAAGGAAGAAAGTGCGAGTAAGTAAAAATCCAAGACAAAGAAACAGACGCCAATCTTGAAGGTAACCTTCAGATAAACGTGAAGAAACAACTAAAAGAAGCTCAAGCAAGAAAGGCGCAAGGAAAAGATTCACAGTGGAAGAAAAGAAAGAGAGAAAGGAAAGCAACTTTCGTTTGGTTGAAGGAAAGATCTAAGATTCAAGAAGGAGCTTCTAGACTTAAACTAAAATCCGAGAATGATTCAAACAAGGCGCCAAAAGAAAAACAAAGAAGAGGAAAAATACCAAAAAAGAAAAGTGCGAGTAAGTTAAAATCCAAGACAAAGAAACAGACGCCAATCTTGAAGCTAACCTTGAGATAAGCGTGAAGAAACAACTAAAAGAAGCTCAAGCAAGAAAGGCGCAAGGAAAAGATTCACAGTGGAAGAAAAGAAAGAGAGAAAGAAAAGGAACTTTCGTTTGGTTGAAGGAAAGATCTAAGATTCAAGAAGGAGCTTCTAGACTTAAACTAAAATCCGAGAATGATTCAAAGAAGGCGCCAAAAGAAAACAAAGAAGAGAAAAAATACCAAAAAGGAAAAGTGCAAGTAAGTACAAATCCAAAACACAGAAGGTGCTAGTCTTGAAGAAAGAAAGGAAAGAAAATGATCTCTCGCTTAGTAGTTGGGAAGATACAAGATCCAAGATGGAGTTTCTAGTCTTACAATAAATTCAAAATACGATTCAAAGCATCGATAAGGTAAAGAAAAGTGTCAAGAAATCAAAGAAAAGTGCTATTAAGTAAAAATACAAATTAGAGAAAAAGGTTGAAGGTCTTTCGAAAAAGCCTTAAGATAAAAATGAAGAAAATACGTAAAGTAGAAGAAAGAAAAGAAAGTAAAAGATCTCTCGTTTGTTAGTTGAAAAAATTTAAAGATCTAAGAAGAAGGAAGAAGTGATGTGACCGTGACCTTGCACGGGCTGCTGCTGTTGGTATACATGCGTACATCAACAGCAGCAGCCCGTGCAAGGTCACGTGCTGCTGCTGTTGCTGCTGGAATATAAGAAGATAGTTATCTTCTTATAGGACAAGCCCCCAGTCCCGGCTCGGGGAAAAGTTTGCGGTCACCGCCGTTTAATTGTTACTGGTTTTTCTTACCTGCGGTTTTCCCTGTTTTGTGGGGGACAGAGTATAAAGCCCAGCTACGTGCATGTCTTAAATATTCACGCCAAAATGGCATCGTCCTCAGTTTCCTCGTGCGAGTGTTCTTGTGATAAACGCACCCTGTATCAGGTGTATGGCGAAGCTTTCAGTTTAAGAAATAAAGTTCCCTTGCCGGGACCAGTGCAAGCGTTTTTGAGTGAAACGCTCGCAAATAATTTAATTTTGGCGCAGCAAAAAACTTTGACGAGTTATCAATATCGTGGAGATTTATATTCCGCGATAGGAACTTTATTAGACGAATGGAATTCTACTTCTACAACTTTTTGTAGAATCGATAATTACGTGATCATAGATGCATGTAATTTAGACGTTCCGTTTGTGCGTCCACCAGCTCGTCCTGAAGAAGAAGATAATTGGGATACTTTAGTATCCATTTGTAATACTTGTACCACAGATTTAAAAATTCCGACTTCAGCAATTTGGTCTGAAGTACAAACCCACAATTTAGAAGTTGTGATTTGGGACACGTTGAAGAAACAGTATGTATATATATATGTTTATACTTTTTGCATTATCACTATTATTTTGTAGATATCGTTTTGGACATTCAGAAAAGTGTGTCAATTGTTATTTGGCACTAAATACATACACTCATTGTACGCAGTGCGAAGTGTGTTTACGTAAACACTTACAGCATTTAACAGTTCCATATATTTCTTAAGTTTTTTATTCTTTTCGTCTATATCTATGGCTGAAACGTTATCGTTACGCGATATTATAAACCTCTGCGAAGAATTATGGAATACCCCGATAGAAATGACGCAACTCTTGACTCAATTTTCGAAGACATTACTCCTGACATTCGGACACCCGATTTTACCCTTTCTGCGTTGCTTGAAGAAGCTGCTGAACTCGGTATTCGAGAACCCCGACAAAACGCTTTCGTGGACACCATATTTCGAGCTGGCCTCCGACGACGACTTTGCCACGACGTGCTTCCCATCAGATCTCGTGATGAAGGCACTCAAATGCTTGCAGAAATGTGTCAGCGACGATACCACGGACAACTGTTTATCGTCTCCTATCACGGGGAATCCCCCGACTGGCAGCACTTACACGTCGTCCATGATTGCGGCTGGACCGCCGGTACTTGTCGGTGCACCACCTTCCGAGGATTGCCTTTCCAGCGACGGCGACGAGCTAGGTGGACCGGTGGTACAGGACGAGGTGAGCATTAACGTTAATGGTTAATATGTTAATTATATCTCTTGTAGCCTATACGATATATTACTTTAATGTTATTGCTCCCAGATTATTTCCGAGCACTCGGAATATATATGTTCCTACACCCCCGAGAATGTCTCTACTATTACTTCGCCGGCGCCCGACGGGAAATTCCTGGTGCAGCTGAAATTGATTCCGATGAGCGAAGCGAAGAAAGTCCCGAAAGAACAACTGTGGACGAAATTAACGAAATCAGCGCAGTTTGTAGCGACACCGTTGATGGTCCGTCGATATCAACTCCTGGTCGAATTGTTGACAGATGTCAAAACAAATATACTGCAAAATCAAAAACACAAAAAAACAAAACGCTTTCGACGATTCTCGCCTTTTTCGAAAAATTTCCGGTTTGTCCCTTATTAAGTACATGTAAAACGGCACAATGGTGTGAAAATGAAACTTTACGTGGTATTGGAAGAACATCACTAATTTTTCAACAAGCTATTGATATTTTTCAACGTATCATTTGTAACAAATCCGTACCGGAATTAATTGAATTCTATTTAAATTCACAACCGCTATTTGCGTGTACATCGGGTCATATTTTTGATTTTTATTATACTGTTGACGAATCGAAAACCAAATTATATGAATTATTACAATATCAATGTAATTATGACGAAGAATTTATTACATATTTTTTACAAATTATTTACAATTTATTAGATCGTCAAGAAGAAAAAAAAAATTGTGTTCAAATAAAAGGACCAAGTAATGCCGGGAAAACATTATTTTCTAAATTATGTGCGTCATTGTGTTTAGTAAAAGGACAGATTGCTAATTTTAATAAATACAATCAGTTTCCGTTACAAGATTGTGTTGACAAACGTATTTTAATATGGGACGAACCGAATTGCGAACCGTGTGCGTTCGATACTTGTAAAATGTTATTTGCTGGTGATCCATGTATGGCTAATATTAAATATCAAAGTCACGTCCAAATTGATCGTACACCTGTGTTAATCACAACAAATCAGGAGGTATTTCCAAATAACGAAATTTTTAACAACCGAATGTACAAATTTACGTGGCATACTGCTCCGTTATTACAATCATATAAAAAACATATTCATCCTTTAGGTTTATATGAATTATGGAAGCAGTATAAAATTATCAATGTCGCTTCCGATAATGTTTCAACCCTTGTAAATTAATACGAAATTATTATATTATTTGTGGGATTGGGAAAACCGGTGATGGTAAATAAAATATATAATCTGTATGTATAATATATTAATAAAAATAGTAATACATTTTATGCAGTTGTTGTATATGATCCATCCCAATTATAACAATAGTGACCTCCGACATGATTCTGTTGCATGTAGTAATGTTGTTTATCGTCTTTGTATCCTGCTGGAAATGCCAGTTTGGAAGCAAATGCATTATTAGCATAGTTGTATTGGAAATCAAATCCTATTTTACACGTTGATTTAATTTCGTATTCTGCACAAGCGTTAACGAACGTGGGTGCTGTATCATTAGGAGCAGTACTTTGCACCGGTTCAATTCCAATATGACATTGTGGTTGGGCCTCACACGGCAACATATTATTATCGTAAGCAATTAAATGACTTTTTTCAACAATATTTTCATAGTCGAAAACTTGTTTATTTTTAAAACGAAAAGGAAAACTGTTTAATCCACTTTGAGCGAAAGCACTATCGTCAATAAATTGTGTTGCTTTGCACCCAAAATCAACACGTCCTGTAAAGGGTTTCACTTTGTTTGGTACAATTGCAGAATTGTAAATATGTTTTATTAAACCATTTTTCGGTTTGTAGGAATAATTAATACATGGAGTATTAATATGTTCATTTAAATTGTACCGATCTTCTCACTTCTCACAAGAATGCAATCCATTTCATCCTTTACTGACGACGAGTGGCATTTTCTTATTGAACTTCCGCATCGCGGGAAAATCGTGGAAATAGTTAGGTGGTGAACCACCTCCGCAAAAGCAAACGACAAATAAACTTTCGGCATGTTTTAACAACTCGCGATTGTTGAACGTCTTAGCAACAACGCAAGTCATTTGTATATTATCTTCCAGAAATGAATGTTAGTTCAGTTGAAACTTTGGTCAATAGATGGTGGTTTTTCAATGATAACTGTTTAGTGACTGTCGGCTTTCTTTTACGAAATAAAATTTGAATCCAATTCTTAGGCCAAATGTCATTTTCGTAGTCCATACACACGTAACTCAGTTATGTTGGAATTATTAATGTCTCCAATTTTTTTGCGCTTTGTGTGTGATTCGTTTCGGTTCTCTTTTTGTTTCTGTTTTTCCAGTTAACTTGTAACAAAATTATTTTGTTATGTTATATTTTATATTTATTTCAGTATTATATTTATATGATGCTATGATTTATGAGATGCAATTGTATATTGTAAATCTTCTGGAGATCTGAAACAATCTAGCAAAGTAGAAGCAAGGAAACCCCAAGGAAAAAAGGCGCTGGACAAGAACCTCTCATATGCAAGACAGATAAATGGGAGACAGAAGAAAAAGATGCATCATCCAAAAAGAAAAAAAAATCAAGATAAAAGAGGAAGAATAAGTGATGTAAAAACAAATTAAGATCTGAAATTGAACGAGGATCTCTCATACATAGGAGAGATAAATGGGTGACGGGAAGAGAAGAAGATTTACTCTCCAAGCCATGAACCAAAAAGATAGATATCACAGAAAGGAACCAAGATAGTAGAGAGAGAAGAAGCGAAAATGTAGACCTGAAATTAAACAAGGATCTCTCACGTATAAGACAGATGAATGGAAGACAGGACAAAAAAGAAGATTTCGTCTCCATACATGGTCCAAAAGATACCTAAATATCAGAGAAAGGGACCAAGTTAGTAGAGAGAAAAGAAGCGAAAATGTAGACCTAAAATTAAACAAGGAGCTCTCGCGTGTAAGACAGATGAATGGAAGACAGTCAGAAAAGAAGATTTCATCTCCATACATGGTCCAAAAGATACCTAAATATCAGAGAAAGAAACCAAGGAGGAAGAAGCGATATAAAAATTGAACGACGACCTCTCATACATAAGAGAGACAAATGTGTGACGGAAAGAGAAGAAGATTTAGTCTCCAAGCCATGAACCAAAAAGATAGATACCAGAGAAAGAAACCAAGATATAAGAGGAAGAAGAAGCGATATAAAAAAAATTGAAGACCTGAAATCAAACAAGGATCTCTCATGTATAAGACAGATAACTGCGAGAAGGTAAGAAAAGAAGATTTCGTCTCCATGCATGATCCAAAAAGATACCTATAAACCAGAGAAAGAAACCAAGATAGAAGAAGAAGAAGTGATAGAAAAATAAATGAGGCGTTTTAGTCGTTATATCAAACATGACTGCCGTAGTTAAAAGCTCCAAGTAAACCTCCAATTATTTCTAAGAAGAAGGCCAGGGAAGTGAAAAGTAAAATGCTAGAGGGAAGAGAAAAATGAGATCGAAGTAAAAATGTTAATCTTGATTTGCATAAAACTCACTTAATTAAAGGCTTTTAGCTAACCTTTAACTTTTTCCAAGTAATGCATCACAGAAATAAAGAAGAAAGTTATTAGGTGAAGATGAAGGAAGAAGGAAAGTCTAAAAGTTTGAAGTAAAATAAGAAGTAGTAACAGTTCCCAAAGTATTCACACAGCCGATGACTTTAAGCCATAGAAAATTTTAAAAAAATATCAGGTGACTTCAGATAAAGAAACGGCAAAAAAAAGATTTCAGTTTCGTGGGTAGAGGAATTCAAAGCTCGAAACAGAAGAAAAAGAAGAAATCATGATTCCCATTGATTGATTTTCATAGCCGATGACTTTAAGCAAAACTCCAATTATTTTACAAGCAAAGACACAGAAAAATGAAGAAGAAAGATAACGGGTGACTCCAGATGAACAAAGCAAAGGAAAAAGATTTCTCGTTTAGTGGGTGGAGAAACATCGAAAGAGAAGAAATGATTCGCGTTGTATTCACACTTTAAGCAAATCTCCAATTATATTCCAAGCCACAGGAAAATAAAGAAGAAAGATACCAGGCGACTCCAGATGAAGTAGCAGAGGAGAAAAGCATTTCTTTCAGTGGATGGAGCAATCCAAAATTCGAAATAAAAGAAAAAGAAGAAAACGTGATCCTATTGTATTCAAACAGCTGCTGACTTTAAGCCAAACTCCAATCATTTTTCAAGGAAACGTCTGAATAATAAAGAAGAAAGATACCAAATGATACTTGAGGAAGAGACAGAAGAATAGAATCTTTCATTTAACAGATGAAAATATTCAAGGTAAAATGAGGAGTTCCTTGTCTTCTCCAACGCAAATCCAAATTTATAATTCGAACAAGCCATCAAGATATCAAAAAAGAAAATAACACCACAAGAATCAAAAAGAAGGAAAAACGCAAGTCTTTAAAGAAAAGTAAGAAAATCTTAAGCTAACCACCTATTATAATTTCTAGCAAATTAAGCTAAAAGAATAAAATATCCAAAGTAGTAAAAAAGCATTGCCCACGCAATTAAAGATTAGGTCCAGCTCTGATTGCATCCAAAAAGACACCAAGAAATCAAGATACAAAATGCCAGAGAAAACAGGGAGATAAATCCGAGACAGAAGAAGAAATAGTGGTTCTCTTAAAACTCACACTGGGCAAAGATTTTAAGCCAAATTTTCATTAATTTTCGATCGAATCAACAAGATAATAACGAAGATACTATATGAAGCTGGACGAAGAAGAAAGAAAGGAGAAATCTTACGCTGAATTTTAAAATAGATTCAAACAAGATTTCAAAGAAAAAATACAAAAAAATCAAAGAAGAAAAGTGAAAGTAAGTAAAAATCTAAGATAGAGAAAAAGACGCCAGTCTTGAAAGCCATCTTAAGCTGAAAATGAAGGAAAAACAAAAGGAAGTTCAGTCAAGAAAGGCTAAAGAAAGAGTTCCAAAGTAAAAGAAAAGCCAAATTTACAATAATTTCCAAGCAAGTTACCAGGATAATAAAGAAGGTGCTAGGTGAAACTAGAGGAAGACAAAAGAGAAGTCTCATAAGCCGAATTTTGTATGATTCAAACAAAATTTCAAAGCAAAATTGCAAGAAATCAATGAACAAAGGCGAGTAAGTTAAAATCCAAGACAAAAAAACAGACGCCAATCTTAAAGATAACATTCAGATAAACGTGAAGAAACAACTAAAAGGAGCTCAAGCAAGAAAGGCCCAAGGAAGAGATTCACAGTGGAAGAAAAGAAAGAGAGAAAGAAAAGCAACTTTCGTTTAGTTGAAGGAAAGATCTAAGATTCAAGAAGGAGCTTCTAGACTTAAACTAAAATCCGAGAATGATTCAAACAAGGCGCCAAAAGAAACCAAAGAAGAGGAAAAATACCAAAAAAGAAAAGTGCGAGTAAGTTAAAATCCAAGACAAAGAAACAGACGCCAATCTTGAAGCTAACCTTGAGATAAGCGTGAAGAAACAACTAAAAGAAGCTCAAGCAAGAAAGGCCCAAGGAAAAAAGATTCACAGTGGAAGAAAAGAAAGAGAGAAAGAAAAGCAACTTTCGTTTGGTTGAAGGAAAGATCTAAGATTCAACAAGGAGCTCCTAGACTTAAACTAAATTCCGAGAATGATTCAAAGAAGGCGCCAAAAGAAAAACAAAGAAGAGAAAAAATACCAAAAAAGAAAAGTGCAAGTAAGTACAAATCCAAAACACAGAAGGTGCTAGTCTTGAAGGAAGAAAGGAAAGAAAATGATCTCTCGCTTAGTAGTTGGGAAGATACAAGATGCAAGATGGAGTTTCTTGTCTTACAATAAATTTAAAATACGATTCAAAGCATCGATAAGGCAAAGAAAAGTGCTACTAAGTAAAAATGCTAATTAGAGAAAAAGGTTGAAGGTCTCTCGAAAAAACCTTAAGATAAAAATGAAGAAAATACGTAAAGTGAAAGATCCAAAGTAGAAGAAAGAAAAGAAAGTAAAGGATCTCTCGTTTGTTAGTTGAAAAAATTTAAAGATCTAAGAAGAAGGAAGAAGTTATTTAAACTTACAAGAAAACAAAGAAAAGACTAAAATAATGAAAAGAGAAAAGTGCAAGTAAATATAAATCCAAGACAGAGAAGAAGACTCTTGAAGGTAGTATTTCGAAAACCTTAACCAAAAAAATGAAGACGAAAAAGAAAGGAGGGTCAAATAAGAAGGGTCCAAGGAAAGTAATGAAATGGAAAGGACCTTTCGTTTAGTAGATGGAAAGACCTAAGATCCAAGAAGTTTCTTGACTTAAACTAAATCCTGAGAACTGTGTAAAAAGCCATCAAGAAAACAAAGTAAAGACAAAGAATGAAGACAAGTAGACATTATGAAACTTCTAGCAGAAACAAGAGCAAATACCAGAAGATTTAAGAAGAGAGATACCAAGAAAAGTCCTTCGCATGGCAGTAGACACAAGAAACCAAGAACGAATAACAAAAGAAAAATCAAAATCCGTCGTTTTCAAATAGGATGAAGACCTTGCGCGCTGCAGGAAGGAAATAGATAAATTTCAATACAAGAAAGATCTAAAGAGTAAGAAAAAATTTTAAAACTTCAGAAAACGAACTGGTTTCATCTTCACCAGGGCTTCCGATTTGAACCGCGTCACAAATTTCTTCCCTCTTCAAACGAATATTTTCTGTTCTTAATTAGGAAAACAAAGACTTATCTTTTCGCACCACAACGAATCCACAAAAGAAAATTGAGGATTTATTTCGTCCGCAATTGAGGACTTCTCAATTAAGGTAATTAAACAGTACCATGGGAAATGTAAAAGGCCATTGAGCTAACAATATTTCAAAAGATTAAAGCAACAACCTTTCAAATGAACCTGTCAGGAGGTGATGTATTTAGCGGAAGTAATTGCCAAAACAATACTCATGGTCTCAAAATGGGACAATGCGGCACACCTTCCACTTTCATTTTCAAGCTTTCGGCGGTTATTTTCTTCACAGTAAATTGTTGCTAGTAAAATAGTTTGAGGCAGTGAACGGTTACCATAATAACGATCTCATAATAAATGCGTTCTAAGTCGAGGTGAGTGAGGAAGAGATCCATATTTAGCTCGGCTCGCCTCAGAAAGTCTAATTAAAGCAGGTCGGCTGCCAGACGTGCTACATTTAATCCAAGTATAAATTTCAGCACTGCCAATGTCAATGCCGCACGTTTATTTATTTATTTATTTATGGACGCCTCGGGAATTTTCAGTAATTATCGGTCTTCGGCTATTAATATTAATGAAACTTCACAACAATATTTTTACGCGTTTTTGGTCAACGTTAAAATTAGCTACCGAGCGAATGGTTCATTATGTATGTATACAAACAAATTATGAATTTTAATTTTTAATTAAAAAAAATACAAAGATAATTATGGAAGTGTTTAAGCTTCGCGTAAATCCGTGTTGTTATGAGTTCAGTCGTGGTGATGAAAACCTGTGGTTTATTTATAATGGTCGCGTACTTTTCAAGGAGGACTTTAAGATGAATATATGTAATTTAAAAAAAAGAAATGAAGAATGAGGAAAACGCTTTCAAAAATTTCCAGACGTACGTGAGGTCGTTTCCAAGGATGTTTCGGAGCAAGTGTCTCCAATTTGCGTGGCCCAAATTATTAATAGCTTTTAGAATTGTTTGGAGTTTCTGGACTTTAAATGCATTTTGAATATTTTCTTTAATTTTTGCCTCATTTTCATTAGATTTTTTTTGGAAAATTACCTACACTATTGATTCATTAAGAAAAATCTAAACGAAACTACTTTAAATTTGGAAGAAAAAATATGCACACTAAAAATGAATTTGGTTTGATTTTCTTGTCCTTTTTGCATCCTTTCTCTCACTGTGGGCCTTACCACCCTGCTATTTAAATCATCAGTCTCCTGTTTTCCTTTAGTTTTCCTTTAGTTTTGTTTATATTTAGATTTTTTATTTTATTTTAGAAAATGTTCGCTAAAAAGGCTAAAAAAAGCAAAGTAAACTTAAAAAACCGAAGAAACACACCTCATTATGATAAGCAATAATAAACAAAAAAAAAACTAAGAATTTGATGAAACATGCTTGAGTCAATCGCAAGAAAAAATAAATCCGTTAATTCATGAGCCACATCCAAACCGCGTCGCCTGCGCCTCCCAGTTCTCAAAGATGATGATGACCCGCAGATGATGTAATGAGTTTTTTAAAGAACTCTTTTTTGCCACATAGAAGACCTTCATCGGCGTACTTAAACCCCCCCAAAAACTACACGTAAACGGCGTCATTATTATTTCCGGAATTTCGCATTCGAGGTCGCCGCTCGCGTTCCCCTCGTTCATTTTGGGGTTAAACCACTCGGCACTTTCGCGAAGAGCAATTAAACATAATGCCAATGAAACACGCCTGATTGTGCGTGTGAATCCCTGGACGCCGCCGAAGAAAAGTGCTGACATTTAAAGCATCTCTTGCTTCGGGCAAGGGCAGCTAGTGACCAATGCTGTCGAGGCGATGCGATGGTAACTTTTTCCAGATTTGCGTTTTAATCGAAGACGACGATGTTTCACACGATTTACTCCTCGGTACACTCAAGGACGTCCGTAATTGCCTGGCGCTCTAACCTCGTCCGCAATTGTGTACGAAACGAAATGGTCAAAGTGCAAAGCGAAACACTTCCTTAAATTTCTGCCTCCGAAAATAAAAATAAACGCCACAACATTTATTTCATTAAGTAATAACATTCAACGTTTCGATAATTAATTATCCGCTGCCATCATCCGTGGATATTGCCTTGAGGAGAGCAATTTTTTATTTAAGACTTCACGAGGGTTGTTAGCATTCGTTGTAATTACTTGAATTACTTAAAATCCGACGTTTCGATAATTAATTATCGGCTACCATCATCAAAGGATATTGCCTCGAGAAGGCATTTATTTGTCGATTTATTCATTATTATTATTATTTTTTTTTCTTGTTAATACCCTCACTGTGTAAGACTTCACTGAGAGTTGTTGATTATGGAGTGCTCACAGTATTAGTATTCATTGTAATTTTTTTCGATTATTTAAAATCCAACGTTTCAATAAATAATTAATCATTCGCAGCCCATCATCAGAGGATATTGCCTTAAGAAAAGCATTTATTTCTTAATTGATAACATCCAACGTTTCGATAATTAATTAGCGGCAGCCCAGCTTCAGAGTATATTGCCTTGAGAATGGCATTTATTCATTAAATGATAACATCCAACGTTTCGATAAATAATTAATTATCCGCTGTCATCATCAGAGGATATTGCCTGGAGAAGGCATTTATTTATTTATTCATTAATTTTTTTTACGCCCTGACTATTTAAAACTTCACAGAAGGTTGTTAGTGAAGGAGTGCTAACAGTGTTAGTACTCATTGTTGTTATTTGAATTATTTCAAATCCGACGTTTCGATAACTAATTGTCCGCTGTCCATCATCAGAGGATCTTGGCTTGAAAAGGCCACTTATTTTTATTTAACATTCTTTTTCTCACTTTGAATTAATTTTTAGATTTATTATTAAAAAAAAAGGTCAATTTACTTCTTCAATTTCCATTAACAACCTTGTTTATTATGACAACTTGTTTATGTTTTTTCACTTCTGACGAAGCTGTCGAAACGTTAATTATTAGCGCGCATATTCAGTGTCCGTTTCAAAGAATTTGTGATACAATTTTCATCGGACAAGAACCTGCTCGAATTATCTGTTTTATAGTGAATATATTGTCTTGCCAGCTTCTGCCCTTTCTTAAGCCACTTTGGGATTCTATCAGAGTTACTTCTATAATATTTTGGAGTTTCTTGTTTAGGATTTGTTCATACAGCTTCATTCCCGTGCTTAGTAATATTATACCTCTATAATTGTTACATTCTTTTTGATCTCTTTTTTTTTAATTGGCAAAATCATTTCTGTTCCCCAATCATTAGGTATATCTTCTTCCATCCAAACTTTATTCATAATTTATAGTAATATTTGTTTTCCTGTTTCCCCCATATATATTTTTCAATTTTCGTAAAGCTTCTTTTAATTCTTCCATTGTTATTCCCTCTTCGTTGTTTATTATTCCTTTTTTGTTTGCAATTATTTCTTTTTCTTCCCCTACCAGCAATTTCTTGAAATATTCTCGCCATCTTTTCATTTTTTCCTTCCCTTCTGTTAATATATTTCCTTTTGAGACTTTCATGTACCTTGTCTGGTTTGTTTTCTTCTTCCTTATATTTTTCATTACTTTAAAGAACAGTTTTCGGTTGCTTTTTTATCTTCTTCCAGTTTTGTTCCTAATCCTGTCCATGTTTTCTCTTTTGCTTCACGCATCATCCTTTTTACAATTTCTTTTTGTTGTTTATATTCTTCATAACCTTCAACTGTTTTCTTTTTGTAAGTACGATTTCCAGTTTCTTTTCTTTATTCTTACTTGTTTCTGTATTTCCTCTGTCCATTCCACTGCTGCTGCTCTCTTATTATTTTCTATTCCACTATAAGTTAATAGATATCCATTATCTAGCTCTACACATCCTTTTCCTTTTTTTTGTCTCCGATATACCTAGTATGTCCAACCCACCATCTTGGAATTCTTGTGTTCATTCTTTCTCTTTCCCACTTATCTAGCTTCTAATATTCCATGTTCCTATTTTCAGTAACCTTTCTTTTCTTTTTTCTTGCGTAATCGTCGAGATTGTTCTCTCCAATTTAGACTTATCTGTTTTTTTGAGTTCTTACCTTTTCTCGTTTTTTCCAATTTTAAACATGGTCACGTTAGTATTTTCTAATATTGTTTGTTTGATGTCTTTGCTTATTTTCGTTTTTCCTTTTTTCATTTCCTTTTTCGTGGCTAGTTCGTTTATTTTAAGTATGTTTTTTTTTCTATCGTGTTCATTTAGTTTTTTGGAATTGTTGGTTCTAATAGTCTTCTATTTTTGTTCCTCCTCCATTCTTTTCCGGTTATTTTATTATATCCCGGTTTTACTTCTTTTCCGTTCATCCTTTCTTCCTTGGCTTTCTTTCTTATTTGTCGCTGTTTTTCTTTTTCTTGCATCGTTAGATCATTGTTAATATATATTTCCTCCTCTTTATAATTCCTTTTTTTTGCTCGTTTTCTAATTCAATTTCCTGTCCTTTCTCCTAATTGTTGGACTTTTTTCTTTATCTGAGTTATGACGTTGAGATGCTTGTTCATGAATTTACTTATCATTTCTTTTGGCTCTGTTGGCTCTTTTGTGCTTACCTTTATTCCATTTACGAATATTGTTTTTCTTTTTATTTTTTTCCATTCATTCAACATTATTTTTAATGTTTTGTAATTCTTTCTTAATTTCGGCGCTTTCTTTTCTTAACCTTTCATTTTCTACTTTCATTTTTTTCATTTCCTTTGAGTATTCTTTTTGTTCTTTTCTGACCTGATGTATTTCCGCCTTTATATCCGTTTTCATTTCTTGCATCATTTTTATTATCATATCTAATTTTTCCTCATTTCTATCCATCTGTTTTATAGGTGATTTGGTTATTTTCTTGCTTCTCTCGAAACCTTCTTTGATGTCTCCTTCCTCCATTCTCCTTTTCTTTGTTTGTTCGTCAGTTGAAGAATCGCTGTACATTTTTCTTTTATAAATTGTGTTGTATGTTAGGAAGTGCGTACCGTTTGTTTACTCTCTGATTGGTTTTGTTTTGTCTTATAATAAAATTATAATATCTGAAACAAAGTCCATTCTCTGAGAAGTGTGATATAATCAAATCGTCAACAGAAAAAAAAAACAAAAGGATAATCAATTGTAAGTATAGAATGCAGTTTGAAAAATTAATTGTAAAATAAAAATCCAAAGAAAATTCGACGGAGAAAAAGATTAACAAAAACAATAAGCGCGGGCGAATTGTTCGAAAATCAAAACTGACAAGAAAACAAAAGAAGAAACCAATAAAAAACTGAGGCAAGTAAACAACGTCGAAATACAAAGAATATGGCGAACAAAAAAAAGCTTAGAAATTTGATGCAAGTCTGTTTTGATTGCAACGGATCCCCTGGACAGCTGTTTCGGCCCTATTTAGGGCCTCGTCAGCAGAAGGGTAGCTCGAGGTCCAAAATCGGCCCTTAGATGTCGCAACCTAAAGTATTAAAGAAACCAAAGCAAAAGAAAACGTTTCTGCAGCCAAATGTAAGATATCAAATTGCCAGCAGAGAACAAGCGATGGGCGAGGAATGTTAATTATAACAAATTATAACATGAAACGTTAATGCGATAAAAAGAAACAAAAGCCTTGATTTTCAAAAATTCCGCGCAGGAAATCGTCAATTTTTCATTTGTTATCTTTTGCTCTTTTTAAAATACAAAGAGACAAATGAAAGCTTTAAATACTTATACATAAAGAAACATATGTAGATTTGATTTGATTTTCAAAACTGCGCATATTTTTCGATGGTAAAAATACGAGAGTGTTAATAAACAGCTAAAAGTGACATTTGACAAAGCAAATATTGATGAAATCCTGTCCGTAAGTACTTCCACAAACAATTGCGCCGACGACGTGACATAAACACCTCCAGCTCTAACTGATGAAAAACGAAATCTGAATTTTAAGGCCGCAAGTTCATCTCTCTTGAGCAAGCCGACTTGCGAACACCTTAGAAGGCAATCGCAGACATTCCGGATTTTCAACAGTTACCGTCCCGCATGCATTATTCATTCAAATCCACGCGCTGAACAGGGCCGGCCTAATCCGCGAAGGTTCGCGCACGCACGTCGTGCGCACTTTCTTGAGCAAACTGTTGCAACAGTCACACATAAAACGAAGAAGCGACGTCCTCTCTGTACCCCCTCGTGCACAGAGAAAGGCAGATGCTTTGACCTATTACCTCACACAATCTAGGAAAGGTCAGGTGACACACACACACAGAGACTTGACTAAATAACACCTAACACGAAATTACTTAATGTTGTGACTTGGCGTTATGGTGTTTAATTATCGGTTAAAAAAACGAAACCAACTTGAATTGTGTTTGTAGAAAGTGTCTCGTCACTTTCTTCTACATAACGAAAAGCGAAACTCGTTTACTCTTACGAACGAGGTTCACACGTTCGAGAAATTAGACGAAAACAGCAATTGTAAAATAAACTAAGACTTTTTTAAATATGTATAAAGAAAGCGGTTATAAATTCATCCTTACATTTTAACTAACCAAAAAGCTGAGTGCTTTTAGAGGTTCATTCAAATAGAAGAGAAATGTAGTCCCATGTAGAAGATCCAGCGCTGGAATCGAAAAAAAAAAAACTTCTCGTGACCGTCAAGAGATGGCGCCCCTAATCACTCACTGTAACTATAAATTACTAAGTGCGAAAATTAAGACTGTAATTTAATGAAATTGTCAAGAAACTTGATGATAAATACTTACCGCCGTATTTCAGTACAAATGATACTTTCTTTAGAACGGAAAAAAGAAATCGCGCTGCAGTATTTAAGAAGCTTTCACTATTAGCCGAAAGATGGCATCACATATGTTTCGGTGTTAAACTCTTCATTTCTCTTACGACTTGCTTTTGATCTAAAGAAAGCAGAAAAATGTTCACGTTGTCGCTAAAGCTTTAGTTTTTTATTATAACAGCCAATAGATGGCGTTTGAACGATCCTACAGCTTCAATAGATGGCGTTTGAACGACGACACTGTTTCAGTAAATGTGTCCTGTTTTCGTTTCCTATTTTGACTTTGTTTAACAGGAAAATCGATTTTATTGATTTGATGTGATTTTAAACGAAAATAATCCCTACAACCACCAGAGGACGCTGTACATGCTTTTTCAAGAAATTACAGCAACTTTCTTAATTAACCGATCACAGGGTGCGCTACGCGTCCTATTTTATAATCTAACTCAGGAAATTCTAAGAAACTAATAGCTCTTTCGATTAAAAGCTTTTTGCGTGAGCGTTTGATCTTCTTTTCATGATGTGGGGGCTCGCACGTTACCCAGCGACCAACGAAACATGTCATGAATACAGATGACAACAAAACTTCAAAATGATAGATATCAAAAACGTCAAGTTGGGAAACGTCAACATTTTCTACACTCTACAAAAGTGGGACGTAAAAAGTGCTCCCGTTGTCATGGTAATAATATAGACACGAGACTTCTTGAAACAGATGAGCGAAACGCAAAATAAGCAAATAATCGTGATTAAGAGAGAGACGATTACACGCCCAAGGTGCAGTCAAAGGTGTATTTTATGAACGCAACCTAGAATACCTAGATAAACAAATTCGGGCGAAGCGTCGTGTGGATATCTACGTAACAAAAGGCCTGTTCGTTTATTACGCACTTTTCTACACTTTTCGCTCCAACGCTCCTGAAGGCTGGTTTACACGGGGATAGTTGCGGGTAGAGTAGAGTAGCAAGTAGAGTGCACTCTACCGTCTTCTCTTCCGTTTTACCTCTGGGACTGGTCACACAAACAGCGTTTTCGATTCACCTGCACCGGTTGCTCTCAGTGTATTTGCATCTTTTTTTAACCTCATGCAATAACATGAGATGAAGATACTCTGAGTGCGCACTAGCGCGATCAATCGAAAACGCTGAAAGTATAGGACTGAAGCTAGTATAGTGTGTCCTCACTCTCCTACCTACTCTACTCTACAAAACCGAGATATATCCAGAACCGGGCGCGTTCCATGTGTAGAGTGCGTAGGCGAGTGGACATTTTGACGGTAGTGGTGGTAGTAGAGTAGAGTTACTTTGCCACATGTTGCTAGTTACTCTACTGTACTACCTACCATGCACTCTACTCGCTACTCTCTTCTACTGTTCGGTTTTACGGGTAAAGTCCTCTACTCTATCAAGTACTTGCTTCATTACTCTACCCGTGTAAACCAGCCTTAAGAGAGTGAGATGTATATGATATAATGTAAGTAGGCATGAGAAAAATAAAGTAAAGAAGTTAAAAGTGTAGAAACTGCAGAACAAACCTAAAGAAACGATGACGATCATCGTAAATAAACAAAATTTAGGCCGCCCTTTGACGAATTAAAGCGCAACCGCATTCGATCATGATTGGCCCGCAAATAAGATCGCATTCTCAAATTTGGTCGCTGAGACAACCTCCGGAGTAAACACGAAAAGACTGCCCTCCGACGAATGAGATACAACACTGATCATCGGTGTTTCGTTTACACTCTTAGACTAATGAAACAGAGTTACTTAATCCCCCGCTACGAAAACAGCGAGAACACAGACCGCTTTAGCTTCAGTCAAAGTGCGTGGAAAACACTCACCATCATGAGCCTCCCGTGCATTAATTGTCAGGAGCAATACACACAACCCCTCTGTGCAAATCGTTGTCGGAAGCATATCCAAAGCCTCTCGTGCGTTAATTGTCAGGAGCAATACACACACTCTTCCGTGTAAATCATTGTAGAAAGCACATCCAAAACCTACCGTACGTTAATTGTCACGAGCAACATCTACTCTTCCGCGCAACTTATTGTCGGAAGCCACCACAAATCTATCGATGTCATCAATGTACGTTATTTTGTGTAATTTTAAACAAGAAGAAAAACTTTAAACTAAAAATTTCATTGCAATCCAAATGCAATGTTAGGTCAAAAAGCGATCGCAGGATGTCGCGACTAAAACTTTTCAAAAAGATAAACTTTTCCCACGATCGCAGAGGGCGCTGTCCTCTTTTTTCCGTAATAGGTCAGAAACTTTTCCCGAAAATCAATAACCATCTTAATGAAAAGCTTTTTATCTGACAGTTTGAATTTCTTTTTCATTCGATGGAACTTATTTAAACCATGGCCAGCAACATTAACATTCACTGACGTGTATGTATGGCCGTGTCAATTCACCTAAAATTCGGTTCCGGAAAGCATGCCATGGAGTACTCCCCTCAGCGCTCTCTATTAAAGATACTACAGAACTACTGACAGTAACGTAATGGCAACTGCAATTACTTAAAAACTCACAAGAGGCGCTGAGTGGAGTACCCGTCAAATTTTTAAAAGTCAAATTGAAACGGCCATACATACACGTCAGTGAATGTTAATGGAGTTGGCCATGATTTAAACAAGGAAGACGTTTTGCACCGATCATAGAGGGCATCGTGCGCCTTTTCGATAAATCTGACAAAAACGTGTCCCAGAAACTAATAACTTTTTAATATTGCATTTTTTACACGGCTATTTTTTTCTGTGACTTGTTTTATGTAATTTTAAATAAAAATATTTTTTCCTCCGACCAATAGAGAACGTTTCCCAAAAACTAATAATTTCTTTAATGAATTTTTTTTACGTGACTTGATTTTTTTATGATAGAACATACTTTGAACAAAAAACTTCCTTCACCGGCCAACAGAAGGCGCTGTGCGTTTTTTTCAACAACCTACAAGAACTTTCCTAAATTGATTTCTAGTGATTTTCTTTCCGGCAAGTATAAATGGCCGACTTTTCTAGTGATTTCCTTTCCGGCAAGTTTAATCAGACTTAACCCCTGTCAAATAAAAGTTTAAAATGCCCGGAGTCTGTCGTTGTTAGGGTTAGACGTTTAAATTTCCCGCCAATATTTTGCACTAAAATGGCGGCTGATTGAGATACACGAGTGTGTTCAGAATCTTTACCTCCGAGAGCGTTTTGGGCGTGTAATCGCGTCTTTCTCTCTCACGATTTTTAATATATTTTGCGTCTCGCGCATTCGTTTTCAGACGACTTGTGCTTACATTATTTCCATGACAACGGACGCACTCTAAGCGCCCTACTTACAAGTGGGGTGTGAAAAGTGCACCCGTTGTCATGGAAATAATGTAAACACGAGACGTTTTAAAACGGATGAGCGAGAAGCAAAATATGTTAAAAATCGTGAGTGAGGAAGCCGTAATTACACGCCCAAGACGCTCTCGGAGGTAAAGATTCTGAACGCACTCCTGGAGTTATTTAGTGACGGTATTAAACTTTTGTTTGTTGTAATAAATGTCATAGTTTTTCACAATAGAGGACACCGTTTTTATCGAAAAGTTTTTTAATGAAAAATTAATTTCATCTGAAATAATTGCGCCCCAGCACAACTATTTTCCGACTTATAATTCGTGTCGTGAAAGCAAATAGCAACAATGCGTCATGAGGCAGCGGCATTGTTGCTATTTGCTTTCACGACACGAATTATAAGTCGGAAAATAGTTGTGCTGGGGCGCAATTATTTCACCTGTTTGCTTTCACGTGCTAAGCGTGCGTATATCTTGTTGGTCGTCGGGGTTGCAGTGGAGTTCTCGGGCTACTGTTCTGCTGATGAGGCCCCAATTAGGGCCGAAATAGCTATACAGAATATGCTCGGGGGCCCCATTGCGATCCTGACGACTCGCAACCAACAATTACAATTAATTTCATCGTAATTAAAGTCTAACTTAATTTTTCTCTCAATAGATGACATGCAGACCATTTATTTATTAAAGTTCCTAGATAGTTAAAGACAAAGTACCATAATTACCGCCTTTTTGAGCCAAACTAATAGCGTTTTCCACTGGCTGCACTAGTGTGCACAGAGTGTATTTTCATCTCGGTTCAGCTTTATGTAATAAAACGAGATAGAGATATCCTGAGTCAGTGGAAAACGCTATAAGGGTGCGTTCGGCATTACGCTCGGGGCACGCTCTGAGCAAAAGTATGACGGAGAGCGAATGAGTTTCAGTGTATGTTAGAGTGAGAAAAAGGAAGATCCCCGAGCGCTCCGAGCGTGATGTCGAATGCACCCAAAGGGTATGTACCATAAGTGTCCAATTTTCCGAAAAATTTGACAGCAGTTTACTCTGGTGAGCTGAAAATAGTGGTATGTTACGGAACGCGTTGGTTTACAAACGAAACGATCATAACCTATTATCGAAAAATATAACAAATAAATTTGTAAAAACTGTTTTTCGGACAACGTTTAATGACGTTTCAAATATCTGCGCTTCGCTATTCATTTGACCGCTTCTTCATTTCTCAAATCATTTTGTTATTTTATAAAAGCTATCAATGAACAAGAAACGTACATTGCGTAATAAATTCGTAATTTCAACACCTAACTTTAAGCCTAACCTCATAATAACGTCGTTATTGACGTTAACTCAAATATGTACCACAACAACCGGCTTCGTAGAATGGTTGTTTTGGTTACTAAAAATTTACCGCTTTTCCTGTAAGTGTGTTCCGTAAGTAAACTATCTTTCAGGTGATGGCTACTTACGGAACGTGTAACCGTAACCATGGTTAAAATTTTGGAACGTACCCTAAACGCGTAAATTTAAAATTGAACGTAACAAGATTGTTTGGCGCGCTGGTGGTAATTGCGGTACTTTATCTATCTAGGGACTTTATTATTTATTTTTTGTTTGACAACAAAGGATACCGTGTGGCTTTTCTTTTAATAATCCACAAAAACGCACAACTTTTTTAATGAAAAATTAATTTCATCGCAATTTGTTTTGTTTCTTTTTGTTTTTTTTTTTTTCTAGACGACAATTATTTACCTTATCACCAGAGTCGAATTTAATTTTTTCTCAACAGATGGCATGCAAAGCGTTTGTTTGTTTATTTATTTTCTTGTTTAACAACAAAAAGGGTGCTGCTGCTTCAGCCTTTATTTTTTATTACAACAAATGTCTTCTCTTCATTTTGATTCAAGAATCTCTAGGCACCTGCAGAAAATGGCGCTGTGCATTTTCTATAGTGATTTACTGCCTCGTTTGTCGATGCTTGCCGACGATTTTGTCGTTCTTAGTGCGCGGTAAAAAACTGCAGGCCAAGAGGTGGCGCTGTGAAATTCATTTTCAAGACACATTTTGTACAAATATTTTACAGCAAATATGTATCTTAATAAGACATTTCATTCGAAAAAAAATTACACATTACGATTTATAAAATAGTTAATTTTTGAAGACTGAAGAAGACTTTACCTCCTAAATCAGAGAGAGGGCGTTGCGATATAATGAAGTGTTTTGTGAATTTTATTTACTTAAAATTTAAACATTTACCCATAAATGCACACATCTTTGGAATTCAGAATGCGAAATGCTTAGTCCTTGAGAAAATTATTCGTACAACAAATACATAAACCTAATATTTTTGGCGGCCTCCTGTATACCCGGAAAGACGAAGTTTTTGTCAACCCTAAGGAATGCTTCATACGACATGGAAAATAGGTCTTTGTAGCCAACACGCTCGGCCAAAACCTGAGACGTAGTTGAGGTGAAAATCGTTGCAGTCACCCTCACCCCCACAGCTCTGCACAAGTGCTCCCTAAAAAGCAATAACCTTAGTAAAGTTTTTTGCAGAGCAAACGGAAGTTTTTCTACGTACCTCGCTCTTAGTAAAGCTTCCCCAATTCCTTCCCCTCTAAATCTATGGGGCACATAGAGCCCCATGGCCGTTACGTAGCGATCTACCCCGAAGGTTTTGAACAGATCGACCGTTTTACATAGGAACATGCAAGCGTCGTAAACTCGTTCACTTTTTTCTTGCTTCGACTGAAAATGAATTAGGAAATGAAAATATACACTCGCAGTCATCAACTGAATTGATACCCCCGCGCCCTTATCGATTTAGTTGAACATTCCGTGCATGTCGCAATTTTAATTTCATAAATTTTGTTGTTCTGTTTCGGCCCTATTTGGGGGCTCGTCAGCAGAAGCGTAGCAAGATGTCGCAATTAAAACTTATCGTCAATTTCATAGTTTGTGAACTTGCTAGATCGTACCTTGTGCTCAGGTTGTTCCTGCAAAGACATGTAGGTGCAATTCATTCCGACGATTTCCGTTCCGCCCTTTTCGTTCTTGGTCAAGCAAACGAGTCCAATTTTTTGGGACAGTAGCTGCCTCCAGATGTCGGCGAATTCCTCCAAGCCATTCTTGTCGTCATACATTCCTGCGTTAAAGAGAATGTCTTAAAATTCACTTCTGCTTTTTTAAAACTTACGCTTAGACTTCTGGCTTAAACGGACGGAAACGAAACGTCGTTTGTAAAAAAAAGTTCGTCGTACTCACCAGAATATTTACAGAGTGCCTCTTCCGATGCAAACTCCCCGGTCATGTACCTGACGACGTCTTCGACGTATTCCTCGGTGATGTCCTGAATCCAGTACTGTCTCTTGGCCCCGTTCACTTCCTTCCTGCCCTGAAACCTGGCCCAAACCGAGGGAAAAGGGACAGATTCGGGCCGCTTCCATTCACCCATGCCCAAACCCAGTTAATTCGAGCTCGTTCTCCTCAGAACTAAAGAGAGAGGAGAAACTAAACATTTAAAATCTGATAAGATTTGGAAGATTAGACTTTGATGCACGTTGCTTGCTTTTCATATTACACCCATAATATGTACACGATGAGTCACTCTAAAATGCATTGTTATGCTTTGGTGTCAAGCCATTTTTTTAAATAGCATATTGTTAGTACAAAAGAATCCTTAGTGCCTATACTGTCTGTATGTCACGAAGAAATACCATACCATCATCTTTGAAGCGCCCATTGCGCATGACTCTTCACGTTTAAGGATTCTTCTTCTTCAAAATGTCCATGCATCTTAATTCCGAATCTATCATTTGCTCAACAAAGTTTCATTATCTGCTATGAAGAAAACACCACACACATCTCTTTGAAACTCCCATTGCGCAAACGCCTGTGAAGGTCCTTGTTTCCACGTTTAAGAAATGTTTCTTCTTTTTCAAAACGCTGCAGTGTGTGTTAATTTTGAATGACCAACAACGTAGCCACCATTAAGTTTATCATTTCCTCAGCAAAATCAGTATCACGACGCTGAGGATATCCTTTTACATACAAACCAGTAACTTCACTTCTGTTACATCATAAGTACAATGCGTATGGCAAAGGATTACTTTTCCTTTCTACATATGATATGGGTGTATCATACTACAATTTATGAAACCCCGTTTTATGGCGGCAAGGATTTCTTATTCAAATTCTGCGGTACACTCATGTCCTAATTTTGGACGACCGCTATCAAGGGTGCCATTCCCCGAACGCGATGTAGGAAGGGTCGTGGGGGTGAAGGATGAAGAGTTTCCCCATAATTACCCCTCGTGTTCTGGTATCGGGTGCCAACTCTGTTCTCACGCGCTCGGCTCGGTGGTTTATTTATTTTAGCGTATCTAAATGGCCCTTATCTTAAAGAGGTTTGCGTTTTGGCTAACACTTGTCGCTCGGGTCTGGGAACTGTTTACATTAACGATTAAAGCCTAACGTGAAATACTTTCGTGAATAACCCCAAAGTAATATTAGATTAAAAAAATATTGAATTTCGATTAACAGTGACATTGAATTGAAGAAGAAAGATTGGCTGTTACGATGAGGGTCCCTCTTCATACAAACCAATTGCAGACGCAAATTTATCAATAAAAAATAACTTATCAAATCCCTTTTATATGTATCTGGCCAAAGCTCATCAGTTTATTTCGGGGAACCCTGTATATTACTTACGAGCAAGATACTGCACGCGGTTTTCAGAGCAAAGCAAAGCGAACTTGTCGATTATTTTTTTAAATGTAATTGCAAATAAAAAAATATGCAATAAAATCATCAACAATTAACTTAAAAAAAAAGATGGGTCGATAAAGTAGGTATACGTAGCAGGTACTATGTATAGTTGGAGCTATTCTTAGATATACTGACAGAATTTATTTATAACAAAAAATGTATAATTACTGCTGCAAATACTCTGGAAATAGAATGTGTTGCATTTGCTGGTGTACAGCATGGACTTAAAATAATTGCTACAAAAAAGGGTGTACCTTTTAATAATTCTCTCTAATCTTTCACTCACAGCACTTTTTCGAACACACCTACCCACGAGTGTGTAACACATATCAGGAACGACGTCCTTGGCAGTAAAATTGGATAATTCGCCGCGAAATAATAATAGACTAAGTTAATTCTAGACCATTAGAGAAGGATCAAAGGTCGCAAGGGAATTTGCACGCACTTAGACTAATTTACAAACACGTCTGGACTGTATGTACTATCGTTCAAGTGTTTCGAGATAATACTACTACTACAAAAATCGATCTTATAGATATTTGGCAGCTTGGGAATGTTGAATTCTCATCCTTTTAAAGAATGCCAAATTTCTAGTAATTAACAAACACAATTACAAACATCCCAATTGGTTTAAAAACAAAAAAAATAAACCATATTGAAGGCAACAATTTCAAAATTTTCTGCAAACATTCCAGCTGGTTTGCAAACAAAAACCAAATTCTGTTTGAGTTGGTTTAACTACTAAACTAAATAAATAAATAAAAATCGCAAATTCCGTTTAATTCATTCGTACAATAAATACATGAACTTTATGTCTTTGGTGTGCTTCTCAATGCCGGGGTAGATGAACTTCCCCGTGTCCTTTCCCAAATCGGCGTACGAAACGCTGTACAGATCCTTAAATCCCGCCTTCGCCGCCAGGCCTTGCGAAATATAAGACGTGAACACCGTCAATGTGGCTTTCAACCCCAAAGCCCTACACAAGGGCTCACTGAAAATCAAAGTGTTAGTCGTATTGTGTTCCGTAGTTTCCAAAGGAGGACGCACCGAGCCTTCAGGAGTTCCAATCCGATTCCTTCGCCTCTAAATTCGGGGGGTACGACGAGTCCCATCGCAGAGAGATACGCTGTTAATCCGAATTTTTTGAAAGGGTCCACCTTTTTGCTCATGTAATCGCACGTGCCGTAGAGCTTCCTGGTTAGTTCGGTTTCGAACTGAAAAAAGAAAACGAAATAGAACGATTTTGGAAGCGAATTTACTGCGTCTGATGTTTTTTTTTAATATCTGCATGTGCCGCTCTGCTAGTTTGATCCCATGGTTTGGTCAAATAAGAAATATTCCAGTCTGAATACTGACTCTCCTTCCGATAAGTGACCATTAAGGTACGTTAAAATAAATAACCCTCAACGCGTGAGAACGGCTAACTGGCGCCCACGCGCGGCGAGTCAGTCAAAGTCGACTATAGAGTAGGCAACTTAATTTACTCCCATGACCCTTTCGGACAGATCGCCAGCCTAAGATGGTAGCACGTCTCGAGGGGGACGTGGCATCTTACTTTTCAAAATGTAGACATTAAGCCGTTGCGGTTCCAGAGGAATTTCAAGAAAAAATTATTAATGTTCGTTAAGAAGCATCATCCTAGTTCTGTGCAAACTTTTACTCGCACATTTGTACTGCTTGTTAAATAACGATCGTTCGCTTGTTAAATAATGATTCGTGGAATTATTTGATAAAAAGAAGAAAACGTGCAAGAATGAAAGAACAAAGAAGACTGGTTCAAGATTCACTTGCAAAAAAGAAAGAAACTGACAATCAATTGCATTTTCTTTACTGCCTTAACGAATTCGGATGTGCGGCTCTATTGTATCTGATTCCAATTTAACTCTACTCTTAAATCCACACATGCCACATAAGGTTCAAAGCACTACCTTATGCGAAGGAGGGAGAAATTATTTCCTTTTTTTTGTTTTAAATTTACTGCCAAATATATTTTATAAATAATTTTGTCAGTACTTTGTCACATTGTACATTTTTATCAAATTTGTAGTGAATTTGAACTATACAACCTTATCAGTGTTTACCAAAATTTCTCAATGCCCCCTTAAGACGGACCCGGCAACATGAGTAAATAATTTATTAAATAAGAAAACATATTTTATTATACAACATATTATCTTATCACTGGATTTTTTTTTAAGTCACCTGTAACTATGTATTTATTTTTATCTCACTTTGAAGTTGTTTACTTCGTTCAATTAGGAAGAGCTCAAAAATAAAATAAAACCGATCGATGTGATCGATACTCGATGAGTAACAAACGTTCGATTTTGCAAACAAGATAAGGAACCGTTTGTTTCCTTCGAAAATGCAGGAAATAAACAACGATAAGATTAGCCAACTCGAAGTGAACTTGAACTTTTTAGTGCCTGCACTTGAAACGCTGCAATTTTCAAGTTATCTACTTGTTTTCAATTATTGAACTTTAAATAACGAATTTAAACGAAGTTTAAGGTCCACCCCCGAAAACCCCGAAAAGGCCCAAACGTGGAAGGGTTTCTAATTTTAATGAGGAGGAAATTTTTTGGCTACGCCACTGACCTCGATGTCGTCCTTTTCGTCTTTGACGCTCAGGCAGGTGCAGTTCATCCCGGCGACTTTTATTTCGCCGTTTTCGTCCTTCGTCAGGCACACCAAGCCAACTTTTTGGGCGAGCAGTTCCTTCCACATTTGCCCGAATTCCTCCACGGATTTAATATCTTCCGTAGCTCCTAAAATCAAATGTTGAATAAATTTTTGAAAATATAATATCCAATTGGGTTTGGACTAGTGGATGATAAAAATGGGGGCAAGCCGAATTTGCATTTTATTTAGGAAGGAGGGAACCTTGATGGGATCGTTTAGTTTTGAATTGAAAATGATAGAAAGAATCAAATCAATCAAACTATAGGTATTTTTTTATCTTGAAAAGCTTTATTTATGTTTTTTTGGAAGAATTCTCATGCATTTCTTTTAGGATGAGTAATTCCTTTCACTTTTGCCTGAATTTCTCCAGGAATTCAATCTTATCTTGTTAAACTTAAAAATCGCAATTAATTTTGGAAATAGAGGAAGAAGAAACCCATTTGGTTTTCAACTGGAAGGAGAAAATAACAATAAAGACCTTATTTCCATCAAGCACTTTAAGAGACTCTTGGGAATTTAAAACTGGATTCAAAATTCAATCCGACTTCTAAAATCAAACTCTGAAAACAGAACTGATTTTGAAAGTAAAGGACAAAGAAATCCATTTGGATTTGAACTGTAAAAAAAATAAATAAAAAATAAAGGGGGGATGATGGGTGCTTATTTATTCGAATCTCCAATTGAATTTGGATCAAATCAAATTTCTTTTTAATTTGTGAATGGGAAGATGCTAGGGCCCGGTATTTCCGTTACAGTTTAACTTTAATCTTCAGTTTATTTCCAAAGGAACAATTTTATTGTTCTTATAATTGTTTTACTATGGGAATAAACTAAAGATTAAAGTTAAACTGTTAAACTGTTACTGTTAATACCAGGCCTAGCAAGAACGAAATGAACTAAACTGATTTTGCTGATTGTTTTAGGAAAATATTGGTCGCCTTCTCCTTGAATGGTTAGGATGAGAAATTAGAAGATAATTTTTTTGAGGTGAAAAAAGACCTATCAAACCACCTTTTTAGATTGGGCCATCCACATTTGCCGAAATTCCTCGACGGATTCAAACCATCAAATGCTTCTGCAAGAGAGGGGTGTAGGAATTCATTTATTTTTAACTCGGGCTGAACGAAATCAATTTTGTCTTTATTGGGGAGGGATGGGGATGACCATCCGGATGACCATCTAGATTGAAAATTGCAGGACGAAAGAAAGCAACTAAACTGTTCCTTTTTTTTCGTATTAAGAAGACAATGGGCAGATTTAGTTTGAAAGATTGGAAGAATAAAATTTTACTTTTTGGGGGGTGAAAACGAGACACCTAACCTTCCACATTTGTCTAATGATGAATTTCACCAACGCGGATTGACACTAGCACTCGGATTAAGTGTTTATAATGTGACATTTGAGGTTAGACAACGTAGTGGTAAGTCATATTCTAAGTGTTGACACTAGATTTAATCCGCAATCCGCGTTGGTGAAATCGGGCATAAATCTTCTTGATTGTTAACATAAAGGGCGAAGGTGTTCCCTCTGGATTTGAACTGGAGGAGTGATAAGACTTAAATAAATCCAATTCTCTTTCTACTTTGTGGAATGGGAATGACGATTGATAGCAAGAACCGATTGGCCAAATAAGTTTTAGGGCGTGTACCGCAATTACCAAATTGTAACCAGGATTGGTTGTGGTAGCTAAATATTGCGTTTCTTAAATGGAATCTGTTATTTACAGAACGCAATATTTAGCAATCACAACCAACCTGGTTACAATTTGGTAATTGCGGTACACGCCCTTAATTGAAAATAAATATCAGCTTATCTTAGTAAAAATAAAAACACAACTATTACGATGGTTTGGACTTATGGTTAGGATGGACAGCAGTCGCACAACAAAAACAATATGGGAAATGGGTGTAGATGAGAAAAAAAAATTGGAACAATAATATGGCCAATATATTAAAGGAAAAAGGGCTCAACTAGACCCAAGCACTGGACAGAAAAGAATGGAGAAAGTTCATTACCTCGACATCTATGATATGCAAGAGGTTGGAGATAAATAAGTGAGTAATAAATTTGAGCTGGACTGATTTTCTTTTTATTTGAGGAGATAGTCGGCGGATATGGATTAGATAATTGGGGTTAAAATTTATTTATTTATTTATTTTTCTCACTATTATGTGGAATGGAATGACGAATGAATAACCATGAATCAATAATGATGACCAAATGGATTTTAATTGAAAAAAAAAACAACAGCCAAACTGTTTTATTATTATTATTTTTTTTATTTAGGGAAATAGTGGGCGGATTTGTATTGGAATATTAGGTTCAAAAGGGACACCACACTGCCCAACTTTTTGACTAAGCAATTCCTCCAAAGATTAAAAGAATCTTTCTTACTATTTTGTGGAATGGGAATGACGAATAAGCAAAAATCCTGATGACCAAATAGATTTTGGAATCAAAAATCTATTTGGTTATCAGGATTTTGGCTGTCAAAGTGATTTTTTTAATTTGGATTGGAAAATTAGGATCACCTTCAACATTTGTTTGAATTCCTCCATAGTTTAAATGAATCAAATTAACTTTTCTTACTATTTTGTAGAATAGGAATAACGAACGAACAAAAATCCTGATGACCAAATGGATTTCGATTGGATTTTGACATCAGCCAAGCTGACTTTTTTTATTTAGGAAGATAGTGGACGGATTTGGATTGGAAAATTGGGGTTAGAAGGAGCACACGTTGCCCAATTTTTTGACTGAACAATTCCTTCAACATTTGCTTGAATTTCTCCATAGAGTAATGAACCCAATTAATTTTTTTCTTACTATTTTGTCGAATGGGAATGACGAATGGACAAGAATCCGGAAGACCAAATGGATTAATTTGGGATGATGCTCAACTTTTTGACTGAACAATTCCTTCCACGTTTGCCTGAATTCCTCCATAGATTAAATTTAATTTTTCTTACTATGTATATTTGTGGAATAGGAATAACGAATGAGTAAGGATTCGAATGACCAAATGGATTTTAATTTGAGAAGATAGTGGGCGGATTTGGATTGGAAAATTGGATTCAAAATGAACTTCTTTACTGAACAAGTCCTTCCACATTTGCTTGATTTCCTCCATAGATTCAATCTGATCAGTAACGATCGAAATAATCGAACCTATTTTGAAAATAAAGGATGAAATTCTATCTGGATTGGAACTCGAAGACGATAAAAGGAATTAAGTGTACATTAATTTTTGTTTTTACTTTAGGGGCGCCTGTTCATCAGGACGTCCATCTGACGTCATGAAATGAAAACGAAAAGAAGAATGAAATTTTTATTTCGAGTAGACGATGAGCGGATTTGGAATGGAAGTTGGAAGAATCTAGGATTGAAAAGGGCGGATAATGGAGGATGACATTCATCTGAATTGATTGGATTGAAAATAACAGGGCAATTTGATCAGCCAAACTTTTTTTTTTTATTTAGGGGAGGCCTTGGGCGGATTTGGATTGACAGATTAGAAGAATCAAATTTAATATTTTAGGCTTGAAAAGGGCGAATGGTGAGTCAAGCTGATAAATTTTTTATTTTGGGAACTTAGTTATTTTCTTATCTTGGGGAGACGATGGGCAGATTCGGATCGGAAGATTAGACAAATTTGTTTGAGATGGAAAAAGCTTTTCACATTTAAACGAATTCAATCTCTCCTAACCAACTGAACTTAAAAATGAAAGGTGACGAAACCATTTGGATTTGAACTGAAAGCGGCTTTGCTTTTTATTTTGGAGGGACGATGGGGATGGAGGTGGAAGGAAGAATAGAAAGTCAAATTACTTCTTTTTTTAATTTTGCAGGAGATAATCTACCGATTTGGATTGGACGAGTCAAACTTGATTTGATTTGAGATTAAAAGGGACGCACACAAATCCAGATTTTTTGGCCGAGCAATTGCCTCAACATTTGCATAATTTCTTCTATAGATTCGATCTCATCAGGGAAAGCTGATTTTGGAAATGAAGGATGACGATATCCGTTTGGATTTGGAGATAAGGAATCAAATGAGCCGTTCGCACGTCCGTACTTGAATCAAAATTTACAGGAAGAGTAAAATCAGCCAAACTAATAGGAAGACAATGGAATAAATTATAGGGTTTTTCAATGGGACTAAATTGTGCACTTAGAGTATTCTCATCTTATTTTAACATCATATAATGTAACAAGATGGAGATACTCTGAGTGCACACTCAGTACAGAATTTAGTCCCAGTGAAAAACGCTATAAGATTGAAGGATCTTCACCACGCAGTCTCCGGTTGAACCGCGTTACTGTTTCCGACGTTGCATTTTCGTTATGGTGCTGCCCATCGTTTCATTGTGTCGAGCCAAACGCCAAACAAAAAAGAAAAAATTGTGACGCGCTTCGACCGGAAGTCCAAAGTTAATCTTAGACTGAAGGAAGATTAAATATCCTAATATTTCGAGGTAAAAACAGGCTCACCACTGAACATGCACATGGGTTCGTCCCTGAGGAATATCGTACACATGTAATGGATGACTTGATCCACGTATTCCTCGGTGATATCTTGGATCCAATAGTGGCGTTTGTGGCCATTCCATACCTTTCTGCCCTCGAAGGTCCTCCAGGTTGACGGAAAAGGAACCACTTCTGGCCTTGTCCATGGCGTCATTCTTCTTAAAACTGAAATGAATGAATTTAATTCGATGGTTTCAATTTAATTGAATAAGTGAAGTAGGTAAATATGAAAATTCTTACTTGCAGATGAAATGTCACCGGCGTGATGCTTCCAAAATTCAATCGCACTCCGATTATTGCCTTCGTTAACATCTGGTGATTGATAAGAAAACGGACTGTTTGTTGGCGGAATTATTCGCATTGCGTAACCAAGAGAGATATGCGAATAAGTTAATCGCGTTCGCCAAATTTAGCCGGGGGCCCATACATTAACTCGTTATCATCCGAGATGCTCGATTTCGCGCCGTCATTTCCGCACGTACGCGCCGAGGACTTCGTTCTTGTTTGCTCCGAGGATTAGAGGATTCCTTGTTTGCCCAAAAGATTACTGGAGGCACAAAAACAGAAACAAAGTTGCAAAAATATTTCAAGGACGACGTGTTTCATAAACTTAAAAATTTGTCATTTTGGCGCTTTCTAAATTTTTAAAAATACGAAAAAAGTAACAGTTAGGAAGAAAAAGTGACAAAACAAAGAAAATAAATGAAAAAAATTATAAAAAATATACATGTAATAATATTTCAAAAAATAAAATAAAGCAAAAGGGCACAACAAACCAGAATTCGGTAGATTCATAAATTAAAGCAAACGAAAAAAAAACTTTCAACATATTTAAACAGATGGCGCTGTTGAATATCATAACAACGCAAGTCATTTTTGTGACTAATCACAAATGACTCGCAGTGCTCAAGGGATGGTGGGTTTTTAAATATAACCCGTCAATGACCAGTGAATCACTCTCAGAAGACTAACGGCATGTTTCAACAGAGACGTCGCTGAATGTCTTAAAATGACGCAATAAATAGTTCTAGAAACATATCCAAAGATGCTTTGAGAAACTTTTGCGAAGCATATTCATATTATACAAGGTGCCCATTTTAAATCGTGTCCCCTGAAGATTTTAGAAAAGGCAACCCATCAATCTAATCAGGAATAACTTCGTATTTTCATAACGTATTAAAAACACGGAAGTAGAGTGGGTGGCCTATTTTCAATTTTTAAGGCGTCGCAACCTAAAATGGGCACCATATACCGTGATTTTATTTGAATCTGAAACATTGCTCTTCTTATTACTATGGAAAGTGATTCCAATGTTTAAAAATGTCGTTGCATGATCGTCGTCGTTAGGGTTTCTAATGTCATATCAAATAAAACTTGTCCATTTTAATTTGGAACATCTGTCAGGCGAAGAAAGTTAGTGAAAATGTATCAGGAAGAATTATCTCTGGACAAGTAACTAATGCAATTAACAACTTTTATAATCGTTTAGAATATTGCATGGAGGTAAATGAAGAAATTTTTCAAGAAACTTGTGAGTCAGTCAAGCAACCGGTTCGGAACTTTATGTAAGTAAAATATAAGGGCGGTTTTGTGAAAAACTCGTCCCAAATGTATTAAACTTCTTGTTAAAAAAAACTCCGAACTTCTTTACGCGATAAATTTGTTTGTGCAACTCTTTTAAATTGGACCAATAAATTGTCGTTTTTTACGTTTTATTCTACGAAATATCTCTTTTATTATTCACACACGCGCGCGCGCACACACACACATACTGACACAGATAATTTTGAATGTTAATGCTCGCGAGTGCCATCTACATCCAAAATGTATCACACAACAAATACACCGTACAAGCAAGAATCAGTCTACGAGAGACACTGCAAAATCCATCATCGAAGCAGGAGACTATGTAAGTAAACAACGAAGTAAGAAAGCAAATAAGAATAACAATAATCAAATAAGATTTAGAAAAAAATTGCAAAATACCCTGAGATACCATAACATTGCATAAAATTGTAATTGTAATGTAATTGATTGATTCGCCCTGACTGCACATTGATATTTAACGACGCTTCATACGTTCAAACCCGTATATTTCATATAACTGCCCCTGAGTATAACGTAGCCTGCATTTATAAGCTGTGTTAAAAAAAATTGAAACGCGTCATGCAATAGTGAGAATGGAAGAGTAATTTCTTGTGAAAAGGCGAATTTAAATCCATCATAAAAAATAACTTTGTAATCCTTTTTCTTTCACATTCGTGCTTGGTCTTAAATGAATCCCATGTAATTCTCTATCGCGTGTTAATTTTGAACTGCCAACAAAGTACCTAGTCACCTCAGCAAAACTGGTATGACGAAGTTGAGGATATCTCTTTGCATACAAACCAGTAACTATACATCTATTTCATCGATATTCTTTCCCATAAGTAAAATGAGTATGGCGAAGGATTGCTTTCCCATTCTAGATATGGTATGGGTGTATCTGTCAGGCATGAGGAATCCGTCATACTACAATTTTTGGAACCCCGTTTAATAGCGTCAAGGATTTCTTGTTTAAATTCTTATGTTCATTTTGGACGATCGCTATCAAGAGTGCCATTCCTCGAACGCGATGTAGGAAGGATTGGGGGGGGGAACGAAAATGAAGAGTTTCCCCATAATTACCCTTCGTGCTGTGGTAGCGGGTGCTAACTCTGGTCTCACGCTCTCGGTGGTTTATTTTTTATTTATTTTAGCATATCTAAATGGCCCTTATCTTTGTTTTGGTTAACAATTGTCGCTCGGGCGTGGGAACTATTTACAGTAACGATTAAAGCGTGAAATACTTTCGTGAATAACCCCAAAGTAATTCTAGATTTAAAAAAGGAAAAGAAAGATTGGCTGTAAGGATGAGGACATTGAGAATGTCCCTCTTCATACAGATGCAAATTTATCAATAAAAAATAACTTGTTAACGCCGATTTTACAATCGTCGGATAAGCATTACTTTTAGAATAACGTGACGTAGGTATGACGTAGATATGGAGAAACATTAAAGGATATTCGGCGAACAGTTATTCCACGATTGTAAAACTGGGCCTGAATGTCTTTTATATACATGTGGCCAAAGCTTATTAGTTTAATTTCGGGGTACCCCGTATATTACGAACAAGATACTGCACGCAGTTTTCAGAACAAAGCAAAGCGAACTTGTCGATTATTTTTTTTAATGTAATTGCAAATAAAAAATATGCAATAAAACCATCAACAATTTACTACAAAAAAAAAATAGGTAGATAAAGTCGTTATAAGTAGTACTATAGTTGGAGCTAATCTTATCTTAAACTTACTGGCAGAATTTACTTATTAAAAAAATGTGTAATTACTGCTGCAAACACTCTGGAAATGAGACGTGTTGTATTTCCTGGTGTACAGCGTGGATTTAAAATAATTGCTACAAAAACGCGTGTACCTTTTAATAATTCTCTCTAATCTTTCACTCACAGCACTTTTTCGAACACACCTACCCACGAGTGTGTAACACATATCAGGAACGACGTCCTTGGCAGTAAAATTGGATAATTCGCCGCGAAACAATAATAGACTAAGTAGTTAATTTTAGACCATTAGAGAAGGATCAAAGGTCGCAAGGGAATTTGCACGCACTTAGACTAATTTACAAACACTTCTGAATTGTATGTACTATCGTTCAAGTGCTTCCAAAAAATATTACTACATAAATCTATCTTATAGATTTTTGGCAGCTTGGGAATGTTGAATTCTCATCAGTTTTAAAGAATACCAAATTTCTAGTAATTAACAAACACAATTACAAACATCCCAACTGGTTTAAAAACAAAAAAAATAGACCATATTGAAGGCAACAATTTCAAAATTTTCTGGCACAGTTGCAAACATTCCAGCTGGTTTGGAAACAAAAACCAAATTCTGTTGTTTGAGTTGGTTTAACTACTAAACTAAATAAATAAATAAAAATCGCAAATTTCGTTTAATTCACTCGTACAATAAATACATGAACCTGATGCCTTTGGTGTGCTTCTCGATGCCGGGGTAGATGAACTTCCCCGTCTCCTTCCCCAAATCGACGTACGAAACGCTGTACAGGTCCTGAAATCCCGCCTTCGTCGCCAGGCCTTGCGAAATATGAGACGAGAACACCGTCAACGTGGCTTTCAACCCCAAAGCCCTACTTAAGGGCTCACTGAAAATCAAAATGTTAGTTGTTTTGTGTTCTGTAGTTTCCACAGGAGGACGCACCGAGCCTTCAGGAGTTCCAATCCGATTCCTTCGCCTCTAAATTCGGGGGGTACAACGAGTCCCATCGCTGAGAGATATGCTGTTAATCCAAATTTTTCGAAAGCGTCCACCTTTTTGGTCATGTAATCGCACGTGCCGTAGAGTTTCTTGGCTAGTTGGGATTTCAGCTGAAAAAAGGACACGAAGTAGAACGATTTCGGAAGCGAATTTACTGCGTCTGATGTTTTCTTTTTTAATCTACACGTTCTGCTAGTTGTTCCCATGGTTTGGCCAAACAGGAAATATCCCAGTCTGAACACTAACTCTCCTTCCGATAAGTGGCCTTTAAGGTACGTTAGAATAAATAACCCTAACTGGTGCCCATGCGCGGCGAGAGGCGATCGGCCAAACTAGCCTGTAGAGTAGGCAACTTAATTTACCCCCATGACCTTCCTTGGATAGACCACCAAGGGAAAAAACCAAAGATGGCAGCACGTCTCGAGGCGGGCATGCCATCTTATTTTTCAAAATGTAAATAATAAGCCGTCGCGGTTCCGGAGGGATTTAAAAAAAAAATTAAAATTCGCCGAATCCTCGTCTTAAAACCAACGTTTCCTTTTTTTTAATATTGATATTCAATTTTTTTAATTTGCACCTTGTTTTGTTTGATTTATTCGCCGACCCTTTTTTCGCGAGTTGGTGTTCAACTTAATTCTCGGTGTGGGTTTATAGGCGGGTTTAGACTTTCAGATAATTCGCCCAATTCAGATAATTCGCTATAAAGTCTTAAAAAAATGGAAATTGATGATGAATTATTGTTATCCTTTGCTGCAGTGTGTATAATTTTGAAGAAAAAATTAGAAAAAGAAAGTGATTGAAATCTTGGTTATTTCTAAGAGAAAAGCAGTCTCATTTAAACGTCAAAATTGTCTGTCCAATTTATCTCAATCACTTTTACATTGTCAGATATCTGTACCAACCTCGGTTAATTTTCAAGACGAAACAGATTTCATACAAGCCAAATTTTTGAACTGCACAAATTATCAATTTCCGTTTATACTTATCAATTTATTTGCATAAACTGGCTTACACAGACCAATTTGTGTAAATTATCTGAGAGTGTAAACCCGCCTTAAGACGGGCCTGGCAACATGAGTAAATAATTTTATTAGATAAGGAAACATATTACATTATACGTAACAGGTTTTCTTATCACTGAGAATTTTTTACATTTATTTTTATATCACTTCGAAGTTGTTTACTTCGTTCAGTGATTCAATTAGGAAGAGCTCAAAAAATATAATAAAATAAAACCGATCGATGTGATTAATAGTCGATGAGTAAAAAAAAGCGGCCCCTAGACTGTCAATAATAATGCGCAATAATATTGTACAATAAAATTGAGATTTGCCCTAGACAGCCTACTACGATTGCACAATATACAGCCAGTCAGTTTGAGTTGTTAACTTTTTAGCGGCAAACATGCTAATTGATGTTGAAACAGCTTGTGTTGCCATCGCATTGTCTGCGAGCTTTCGTAATAAACGGAAAAAGAAAATGCGCAGATGGTTGAAAGACTGTTGCTGTAATTTTTTGATTTTATATCCTACAAGGCTGGCAAATTTCTATACACCTCGATGCACTCTAAAATGAACCGCCTTTCCTCCTCTTTCGCTGCCATGACTTCCGCACTCGAGGAAATACTGAATAATATTGCACAATATTAACCACACACTGCATCCTTTTTTCAGATTGCGCAATAAATATCAAACCTTCCTTGATCTGCTCAATATATTGCACAATGTTTCAATATCATTCACAGACTATCAATAATATTGCGCAATATGAAATATTGTGCAATATTATTGACAGTCTAGGGGCCACTTTAGGTACTGTTTGTGTTCTAAAAAAAATGCAGGAAATAAACAGTGATAAGATTAGCCAACTCGAAGTAAACTTTTAAACCTTTTTAGCGCCTGCACTTGAAACCGTGCATATTTGTCTTCAATTAACTACTACAAGCAGTTTTTAAATTTTTTTTATTGAACTTTAAACAGTCCAAAAGAGTTTAACGTCCACCCCCCATGTATCACGAGAAGTTCCAAACTGTTTTAGATGAGGAGTCCCGTGTGGGAATTTTTCTTAGCTACGTCACTGACCTCGACATCGTTCTTTTCGTCCTTGACGATCGGGTAGGTGCAGTTGATCCCGGCGATTTTTATTTCGCCGTTTTCGTCCTTCGTCAGGCACACCAAGCTGGCATTTCTGGCGAGCAATTCCTTCCACAATTGCCTGAATTCTTCCACGGTTTCACTATCTTCGGCAACTTCTATAACCAAATTTTGAAGAAGTCAGAACTGTTTTCGAAAATAAAATCCAATTGGATTTGGACTAGTGGGCGATAACAATGAGGCAAACCGAGTTTGTGAAATCGGAATTGATTTTGAAAATCAAGTAAGAAAAAGCCCATTTGGTTTTGAACTGGAAAAAGATGGTGACACTAAAGTCCTCATGTCCTCAATTCCATCAAGAACGTGCTTTTCAAGCATCCACGGAAAAAGTTGAGAGGCTTTGGAATTTAGAGCGAGATTCAAAATTTCAATCTCATCGTAACTTCTAAAATCAAACTCAGAAATCGGAACTGTTTTGAAATTAAAGGACAAAGAAATCCGTTTGAATTTGAATTGGAAAATAATTAAAAAAATGAATTTAGATCAAAGCAATTTTTTTCTTTTTGTGAAGGAGTAGACGAATTTGGATTGGATGGGGATAGTGAAAACTAAATAAGCTATACTGATCGTTTTGGGAAAATAACAGTCACCTTTTTCTTGAGTGGTTTGGATGAAAAATTAAAAGACTGGTTCTTTTTGAGGTGAAAAGAAGCACCTACCAAACAGCTTTTTGATTGAGCAATGTCTTCCACATTTTAGATTGAAACTCATCAGATGCTTCTGAAAAAACGAGATGTAGGCATTCTTTTGAATTTGGGCTAAACAAAATCCATTTTGCCTTTTTTGAGGGAGTGTGGATAATGAGCGCCTGCCCAACCGGATGTCCATCTAGACTGAAAATTATAGATAGAAAGAAAGTTCTTTTTTTGTATTGAGAAGACAATGGGCGGATTTAGTTTGAAATATTGTAGCAATTAAATTTTATTTTTTGGAAAACAAGGCACCTAATTAATTAAGTACCTAATTGGTTCCACATTCGTCTGAATTCACCTGATTCTGAAAATAAAGGACTGGATTTGAACTGGGAAATGATAAGAAGACTTAAATTAATCCAATGAACTCTTCTTTCTATGTATATGTTGTGGAATGGAAATTAATTTGGGGCGGATATGGATTGAAAAATTGGAGGCAAAGGGGACATATATTGCCCAACTTTTTGGCTAAACAATTACTTCCACATTTGCTTGACTCAATCTGATCAGTAACCATCGAAATAATCGAACATATTTTAAAAATAAAGGATGAAATTCCATCTGGATTGGACTTGGAAGACGATAAAAGGAATTAAATTTTGTTTTTCATTTTAGGGGCGCCTGTTCATCAGGACGACCATCTGACGTCATTAAATAAAATGATAAAAAGGATCACATTTTTTATTTCGGGTAGACGTTGGGCGGATTTGGATTGGTAGAATGAAATTTAACTTTTTCGGATTGAAAAGACCACAACCACGCCCATTTTTAGCGCATAATGGGGGATGATATCCATCAGAATTGATTGCATGGAAAATAATAGGAGAAATTGAATCAGCCAAACTGATTTCTCTTTTTTTATTTAGATGAGGCGATGGTCAGATTTGGATGATTAGAAGAATCCAATTTAATTTTTTAGGATTAAAAAGGGCGAAACGATGCCCATTTTTCGGCGGATGATGGGAGATGATATCCATTTCAATTTATTAGATAAAATATTATAGAAGGTAATTCTATAATATTTTATCAGCCAAACTGATTTATTTCTTTTTATTTTGCGAAGGCAGTGGATTTGGACTGGAAGATTGGGGGGAAGACTGAAAATTATAGAACGAATTCAATCAGCGAAACTGATTTATTTATTTTGTTATTTTGAGAAGACGATGGGCGGATTCGCATCGGAAGATTGGACAAATAAAACCTTTTGGTGTGAAAAGAACTTTCTGGCTGCATTATTCCTGTCACATTTGCCTGAATTCTTTAACGAATTCAATCTCCCTTGACCAAACTGAAACCGGAACGAATTTGAAAATGAAAGGTGTTTGGATTTGAAGTGAAAGATGATGGAAGAAAAATCAAACCAGCTTTGCTTTTTATTTTGAGTGGATAATGGGATTGCAGGTGGAAGCAAGAATAGAAAGAATCAAATATCCAAATTGTTTCTTTTTTAATTTTTCAGGAGATTTAGATTGGGAGAATCAAATTTGACTTTTTGAGGTTCAAAGTAAAGCGGACATATCCAACTTCATTGGGCGAGCATTGCCTGATTTCGTCTACGAATTCGATCACATCAGAGAAGAATAAAACTGATTTTGAAAATGAAGGTTAATGATACTCGTTTGGATCTGAATAAGATGAGTCAAATCAGCCAAATTGAACGTGCTTTTTATTTTGGAGAGATGGGACGCTTATTCATTCGGATGTCCATACTTGGATTGAAATTGGTAGAAAGAGTAAAATCAGCCAAAACGATGGAAAGACAATAGACTAAATTAGATTGAAGGATCTTCACTACGGTCTCCAGTTGAACCGTATCACTTCTTCGTTCTTCGTATGGTGCTATCCATCATTTCATTGAGTCAACCGAAACGCCAGCAAAAAAAGAGAAATTGGTGACGCTGTTCAACCGGAAGTTCAAAGCTAATCTTAGACTGTGAAAGAATCAAATATAATATTTTGAGACAAAAAGAGGCTCACCACTGAACATGCACAACGGCTCGTCCCTGAGGAATATTGTACACATGTAATGGACGACTTGATCCACATATTCCTCGGTGATATCTTGGATCCAGTAGTTGCGTTTGTGGCCATTCCATATCTTTCTGCCCTCGAAGGTCCTCCAGGTTGAGGGAAAAGGAATCGCTTCTGGCCTTGTCCACGCCGTCATTCTGAACTGAGATGACTGGATTTAATAAAAAAAAACAATTCAATATAGTTTTTAATAGAATAAGTAAAATACATAGATATGCAAACTTCTTACTTAAAAATGAAATGTCATCGGCGTGATGCTTCCAAAATTTTATCGCACTTCGATTATTGGCTTCGTTAACATCGGGTGATAAAAAAACAGACCGTTTGTTGGCAGAATTATTCGCATTGCGTAACCAAGAGAGATGTATACATGCGAATAAGTTCACCGAATTTAGTCAAGGCCCATACATTGACTCATTATCATCTGAGATACTTGATTTCGCACCGTCACTTCCGTACATACGCGCTAAGGACTTCGTCCTTGATTGCTGCGAGGATCAGAAGATTCCTTGTTTGCGAAAAAGATTATTGGAGGCAGAGAAACAAAAACCAACTTGCAAAAATATTCCAAGGCCGACGCGTTTCATAAATTTCAAAATTTGTAATTCTTTGCCGAAGTTTTTGGCGCTCTTGAATTTGATTATTCAATCAAGTCCAAATTTAGGAAAGAAATTCTCAATAGTTACAGGAGTATAATAATAGCCTAACCTATGTCGACGACCACATTTAGAGGAAGAGAATAATTTAATAGCAGAGTTTTGCTAAATTTCGTTCCACATAGAGTAAGATCTTCAAGAAACGCAGTAATTAGAGACAATATAGAGCTCCGTAAACTTAGCAATCCAAATATAAGGAATCTTTAAAACAATTATGTCAAAATAAAGTGCTTTTTAGGTGTTATTTTAGTGCGCTAAAAAAAATTAGTGCTGAAATGATATTACAGATAAATAAAAAAGAATGCGGGACTGCTGAGTTTTGGTAATTTAGCGGTACCCAAGTTAAAAAATAAAGTTACCTAAAAAATAATTGACATAGAAATTAAGTGCTATTTAAGTGTTTTCGTATTACCTAATGTTAATTATTAAAGTTCTAACGTTATACACATTTTTTTAAACACGAAAAGAGACTGCTGAATGCATGCAATTTTAACAGTATCAGAGTAGAAATAATAAAATTTTCCTTAACCAAACGTGATTTATATTTAAGCGCTAATTATGTTCAAACTACATCAGTAGCAAAGGTTCTCCAATTTTCATGCTGATTCTGAATATTTAATCAAAAAACAATTGTACTGCTAGTTGCCAAAATATTTGTACAACCGTATTTTATAACGTGCCTTTTTTAATTTCTCCTTCTAGTTGCCCGTGAATTGTTAGTTGTGAACCAGCCTCAATCGACCCTGATGTATGAAATAACGAGTGTTTTTTTTTAATTTGGTGTCGAAGGTGGCCGTGAACCGTGACAAGGTACTTTTGTGAACGCACGACAATTTTGATTATTTGTTGTAAATATTCATTGTTACAACAGATCTCATTCTTATTGTCGTTTTTCATTTATTACAATAGATTATACTGTTGTGTCGTCCTCCTGTACTGTTGAGTTCGAAATCTCGAATGCTTTCGAGATTTCGGAATTGCAAGTTCCAACGTCAAATTAACAACTGTCATGACGATGAATGATGATGGTCCACAATGGCCAACTTCGACGCCAGATTTAAAAGAACACTCTTTAGCATAATTCCACTAACTAGACTAATAAAACCTTTATGTTATGACATTTTTTGAGTTCGGCTGTTCGGCATTTCACTCGGTGCAAGCACGGAGTAAAAAGTGGAATTACCGAATTCCTTCAGTAAGAAAAGTGTGGTTATGATATATGTCAATTTATTAAAAGTTTCAAGTAAAGCTGATTCACAACTAACAATTCACGGTCAATGGCCAACCACGGCCATATTCGAGATGACGAACGGGGCAGTCCGAGCGCTCCAAGCCTCAACTCGAATTTGGTCCACAAGAAGAAATTTTAAAAAAGGCGCGTTAACATCTTTTAAATTTATTCTGAGGTACCAACTGTAAAAAAAGAACAAGAAGAAACATTTTCCGTGTAAAATATCAGTGATGCTATAACTATTCCTATAAAATTATTTTTCTATTACTTCTGCTGTTTTCCCCAGAAATTTATATATTTTTGCTTCTCTCCCCCTTTTCCCCATTCGTTATTTTTCTAGAGTATTTTCCCCACATTATGGGACTTTCTCCCCACGAGTTGGCAACACTGCCAAGTTCAAAGAAAGAAACAAGAGAAGAATAAATTGAACAATTGTCTCCTGTCGAAAAGGATATTTTGTCCATTCTGACGAAGGTAGATTTTCTATTTTTTAAAGTTACTTCATAATAGCAGAGTAAAACCATAAAATATTAATCCTATAATAGGAAAAGTATTCGACAAGGTTATTAAAAATTTGAGAGTACCAGATTTGTAGCATTTGTTTGTTATCTTTTTATTGCTTTGCTTCAAGCATGATATGAAGATTAATAAATTTCTATTGGTCTACTTTTGTTAACTAGTTACTAACTTTTCCAGCCATAATACCTACCGATTTGCAAATTACATTTCCATAAGGGTATTAAACAGTATGGCCGCTTTTTTTTATACTGACGTTTAAGTGTCGCTACTGGGTAATTACTTATACTGTGTCATCGCCGCCATGTCGCCAACACAGTATAAGATAGGGATGCGCATCGAATAGCAAAACATCGATGTTGAACATCGATGGTAACATCGAAAAGCAAAATCGATGTCGCTAATACATCGTAATAAAAATATCGATGTTTTCTAACATCGATTTTTCTATATAATTACTAGACCTTTGCCAAGGAATTTTTTGTTGCTGCCTACTTAATTCAACAGGTAATGGTTTTATAATTTTTGCAAAGATGATAAGTAATGAAACATATTTTGATTTAAATTTTATCTAAAAAATGAAGTACTAGTTAAATAAACTCACCAAAAGACAACACATTATTACACTTATTAATGCACTTTTTTGCAACAGTCATGCACTTATATAATATATGCGTACAACGTACAACACACACAATTTGCAAAACACAACTTACTCTAGTTTGTGTTTTACAGTAATGACCACAGAACACACACTGTTCTGTTACGTGTTCTGTGGTAATGACACAAAAATTGTCCGAAGTCGTATTTATAACCTCGGAACATGTGAAATGTTCGGGGAAGGCCCTAATTTTAAATCAGAATTAAAAAAAAAATAATCAAAGAAAACATTTTCGGTTCTTTTAGTAATTCTACTTACCGCTAGATGACTATCGCTTAACTTCGATGTTTTAAAAACATCGATTGAAAATATCGATGTTCTAAAAACATCGACAGAAAAACATCGATGTATTTTTGTTCAACATCGATGTTTGGAAAACATCGGTATTCGATGCGCATCCCTAGTATAAGAGTCACACAGTAGCGTCACTAAAGTATAACTGTCACATTTGCTCTTTTGTTTGATACCTACCCAGCTGCAAATTACATTGCATTTCCATATGGGTATCAATGCTGGGTTCGGTAATTTCTCCGCGCTTACTCTATTCACCCCGCGAGCACTTTTGTCTCACTTTTACGTATATCAAAACAGCTGCGCTCTCACTCTACTTTTCACTCGGAGCTTGCACCGTGTGAATTTCCGAACTCAACACAAATAGAATGGAGTTTTTTTTTGACACTGACGTTTAAGTGACGCTACTGGGTAATTACTTATACTGTGCCTCCAACCTAAATAATGTCAACCAAAGAAATTTTAATTCACCAGTTTTCTGTGGTAAGACTAGCGTTGTTAAATTACCGGTAATTTATTTTTATTAGCTTTGTTCCTACACAGTACTAAATCAGTTCGGAACTGTACTGCTCGTGCGCTCTTGCTAAATACACAGCATTTTTAGTAAGAGCGCATGAGCAATACAGTTCCGAACTGATTTAGAACTGTGTAGGAACAAAACTATTAGCTTTGTTCCTTGTTACCTTACCGGTAATGTTGCCGTAACATTACCAACTACATTGGTACATTACCACAAGAGAGCATCTTGGGCCCTCTGCTATATACGATATATACTTCAAATATTGCAAAATGCTTGAGGTATTGTAAATATCATCTCTATGCAGATGATAGATCTATAGTTCTTTTAATGTTGAAAATGTCTCCATCGCTATTTCAAATATTAATACTGATATTCAGGCTCTTATAAGTACATCGTCGAAGCACTGTCTTCACATTAATAGCAAAAAAACGTCAGAATTGGTTTTTGGTCGCGCTAAAAATAGATCAGCTGTTATGAAATTTATTAAGATTAAAATTAACAACGCAATAATTCCAGTATCTGACTGTGCTCGAGATTTAGATTTATATGTAGATACGAAATTACGTTTCAAGGAGCATGTTTCGCGATTAATTAGGCAGGGATTTTGCAATCTAAAAACTTTGTATGGAAGTAGAGAATGTTTAGACATTCATTTGAGAAAAATGTTATGTCAATCATTGGTGCTCTCCCGATTTAAATTTTGTATGAGTGTCTATTATCATTGTCTGGATAGCACTGACAGAACGAGGATTCAACGTTTGCAGAATGCCTGTCTAAGATTTATTTATGGTATTAGCAAATATAGCCGAATATCACATACTCTGATTTGAGCTGGCTGGTTCAATATGTCTAGAATAGCCGAATTACACTCCTTGATTTTCTATCACAAAATACTCTTTCATAAAAAGCCCACTTACCTCTATCGCAAAATTGTATTTAGAACAGACGTACATAATATTAACATTAGACATAAGGGCTTATTAACTCCCCCAGTTTATCATGTTGAGATTTTTAAGAGATCGTTCAGCTATAATGTCGTTAAACTTATTAATAATCTTTCGCCTGTTTTGCGTTCTATGTCTCCACCGTTGTTTACCCGTCAGCTGCGAAAACATTTAACTCCGGCAGATCAGTCCGGATTCAATGTGTTATTGTAAGATTCTAGTTAAAATAATTTATAATGAACATGATATAGTCAATATTCTTGGATACATTTTATTAATATTTTTACACTTGTAAACATCATTTATCTTTAGTCTAGTGTGTTTTAATTCTTGTTATTGTTATAAATTGCTTGGCTTACTATTCTTATTTAATATTTGGTTATTGAGTTCAAGAGGTAGAGCAGCTACTTTTTAGGTCGCTGATTTTGAACTCTTTGGCATCATACAGGTATAGAATCTTTATGCTTATGTTTTACGTTTTGCGCTTTACGTTCTATCTGTATACATACATGTATGTTGTCAATAAATTGCTATTATTATTATTATTATTATTATTATTGTTTTTTTTTTTTTAACTAAAAATTAAATACCTATACCTATACTTAATTAGAATTTTTTCATTAATTTAATATTTATATCAAAATACACATCTTCCTTTGTTTTGCTAAAAAAATTGAGTTTTCAATGTTTTTTATTATTTCATATTATTTTTACCTACTGAATAATTTTAAAATTTTAAAGTTTCTAATCTAATTTAAAATTTAACAGGCACTTCTTTGTCCTTTAAAATTTATCACAGATTATAAACATTTTTATTTATTTTTATTTTATGCATTTGGACATGATCCACAGTCTACAGATGTTTTACAGTTTTCTTCTTCATACATGTTATAGGTATCTCTAAAAAATAAATCCAAATCATACTTTCACTCTTTGGCATTTTTCCTTTTTTTTAGCTTCTAACAACTGTTAAAATAGTTAAAAATAATGAAACTCTAAACGAAAATCATTTTAAAATATAAAGTAATACTTTTTTATTTAGTACTTAATGTTTTTCCTAAAGAATAAAAAGTAAGCCTTAAGATTAGATTTTATTTATAATTTATTTTATTACTTAAGTTGCAATTTACAAGTTTACAACTCAATTATTTGAGTTGTTATATTACATTCAAAAATTACCTTTAATAAATGAATGTCACTTTACCGGTAATATTGGAAATTTATCGTCAGGTAAGGTGGTAAAATTACCGACTCACAACATTAGGTAAAGCAAATTCATGGTATAATAAACTATTTATGCAGTTTGCACAAAATTAGCACTTATGGCCGATTTCTTCACCGCCATTAGTCACAGTAGTCCCCTTTCGTGTTTAAAAAAATGTGTATAACGTTAGAAATTTAATAATTAACATTAGGTAATGCAAAAACACTTAAATAGCACTTAATTTCTATGTCAATTATTTTTTAGATAACTTTATTTTTCAACTTGTGTACGGCAAGTTATCAAAACTCAGCAGTCCCGCATTCTTTTTTGTTTTTCTGTAATATAATTTCAGCACTAATTTTTTTTAGCGCACTAAAATAACACCTAAAAAGCACTTTATTTTGATATAATTGTTTTAAAGATTCCTTATATGTGGATTGCTAAGTTTAGGGAGCTACAATATAGTCATAAATATATTTTATAGTTTTGTGATTGTTACGGTGCGGCCTCGGGGGTGAACTTGACCTTTATTTTCAACAACTTCTTCGAGACCTTCGTCTCTTGCACGTTTACTTCTACTTGGCAGGAGATGGAGGACATCATGGCGCAGCTTGCCAAGATCATACCTTTCTCAATGTTGACGAGAAAACAGTTCACATTCATTAGGCGGACTGGTATTTCCTTCTTTGCTGTCAACAACATTTCTCCAACGAGAACTCTTCTTCCAATCTTCTGATCGTCAGTATTAAGTTCGACCGTAATGACTTGCCTATCTTGGAAAGCGTCGTTCAGGTTTGCGTCGACTATGACCTCGGTCCTGGGTAATACGATATCTTCGACGAGAACAACTCGAGCGGCACGTCCTCTCGTTGATGAAGAACCAACTCCTCTTTGTTAACCGCGATCACGCCACACTGGAGATCCAATTGGAACCTATGGGCACACATAACGTTCATGCCAGAATCGCCTCGTGCTCTAATTCTGCTACCAGCGCACGGACGGTGTTTGATGGGGGTCGATCTAATGGTAATGATCACCTCTACTTCACCGTGGACAGTTGCTGATGTTCTGGTTGCTGTCCTTAGTGTCTACTTAGTCGACTCGGTGCATCTTGATGACTTGATAACGTCGGGACTGAAGATAGTCTTCGTCGCACCCGTATCCAGTAACATGGTGTGAGGGATGTCATCAATGGTGGCATCCACGAAGACACTGTTGATTAATCGCCGCAGGGCTATCACTTTCGTGGCTTTTGTCTTTGGAGGCCTTTGAATACGGGTCGACGTTTGCCTCGAATTCCTGAAGACTCTCTCTGGATTTCTGGTAACCCTAGTGGATAATAAAGTAATTTTATTCCACTAGTGGATAATAGTTCACTTTAAATGCTTCATAAGTGTGGATAAAGGTCCAATTATAATGTGGTAGTGAATAAATAAATAAAAATCGCAAATTCAAAACAAATATTATTGCTGTATCATCCATATACGTAAATTCTAAATTTAATGTACTAATCCGCCAAAACAATTCCGTTCAATTTACTCGTACAATAAGTACATGAACTTTATGTCTTTGGTGTGCTTCTCAATGCCAGGGTAGACGTGTCCCGTGATCTTCCCCAGATCGGCGTATGAAACGCTGTACAGATCCTTAAACCCCGCCTTTGCCGCCAGGCCTTGTGAAATATGAGACGTGAACACCGTCAACGTGGCTTTCAACCCCAAAGCCCTACTCAAGGGCTCACTGAGAATTAAAATGTTAGTTGTTTTGTGTTCTATAGCTTCCAAAGGGGAACACACCGAGCCTTCAAGAGTTCCAATCCGATTCCTTCGCCTCTAAATTCGGGGAGTACGAGGAGTCCCATCGCAGAGAGATACGCTGTTAAGCCGAATTTTTCGAAAGGGTCCACCTTTTTGCACATGTAAAGGTACGTGCCGTAGAGTTTCCTGGATAGTTCGGATTTCACCTGAAAAAAAAGGAAACGAAATAGAACGATTTTGGAAGCGAATTTACTGCGTCTGATGTTTTTTTTTTCAATCTGCACGTGCCGCTCTACTGGTTTGATCCCGTGGATTGGTCAAATAGGAAATAGATCAGTCTAAACACTAACTCTCCTTCCGATAAGTGGTCATTAGGTACGTTAAAATAAATAACCCTTAAAGCCTTGGACACATATACGTGATCGCGTCCACGATCACGATAGCGATAGCGATGGCGAACACACGCTCTTTAGTAAATAAATGAGTCCGCACATACCGTTGCGACTTGTTGGCGATAGATTGTCATCGCTTGATCGCCATCGCTATCGTGATCGTGATCGTGGTCGCGATCGCCTATATGTATTCTTCGCTTAACGCGTGAGTACAGCTAACTGGTGCCCATCCGCGGCAAGAAACGATCGGTCAAAATTGACTCACACTAAGAAAAGATGGCAGCACATCTAGAGGGGAGCATAGCATCTTATTTTTCAAAATGTAAACAATAAGCCGTCGCGGTTCCGGAGGGATCTCTAAAAGAATTAATTAATATTCGCCGAACCCTCGTCTTAAAACCAACGTTTCCTTTTTTTTTAATATTGAAATTCCATTTTTTTTTTTTTTTAATTTTCACTTTGATTTATTCGCCGACCTCCTTTTCGTGAGTTGGTGTTCAATTTAATTCCTGGTATAACATATTTCAATATACGTAAGTATTCTTATCACCTGTAGTGTGAATTTATTTTTATCTCACTTCGAAGTTGTTTACTTCGTTCAATGATTCAATTGGGAAGAGCTCAAAAATTAAGTAAAATAAAACCGATCGATGTGATTGATAGTCGATGAGTAACAAACGTTCGATACTGCAAACAAGATAAGGGACTGTTTCCTCAAAAAATGCAGGAAATAAACAACGATGAGATTAGCCAACTCGAAGTAAACTTAGCGCCTACACTTGAAACCGTGCATACTTTGTCTTCAGTTAACTGATGCAAGCAGTTTTTAATTTTTTTTATTGAACTTTAAACAGACCAGAAGAGTTTAAGGTGCACCCCTCTCCCCCATGTATTACGAGAAGTTCCAAACATAGAAGCGTTTCTGTTTTTAATGAGGAGTCCCGTGTGGGAATGTTTAGCTACGCCACTGACCTCGAAATCATCCTTTTCGTCCTTGAAGCTCAGGCAGGTGAGATTGACGCCGGCGACTTTTATTTCGCCGTTTTCGTCCTTCGTCAGGCACACCAAGCCAGTATTTTTGGCGAGCACTCCCTTCCACACTTGGCTGGATTCTTCTATGTTTTCATTATCTTCGGCAAGTCCTAAAACCGAATTTTGAAGAAATCAGAACTGTTTTCGAAAATACAATCCAATTGGAGTTGGACTAGTGGGTGATGAGAATGAGGCAAACCAAGTTTGTGAAATCGGAACTGATTTTGAAAATCAAGTAAGAAAAAGCCCATTTGGTTTTGAACTGGAAGAAGATGGTGACAATAAAGTCCTCAATTCCATCAAGCATCCACGGAAAAAGATGAGAGGCTTTGGAATTTCAGTCTCATCGCAACTTCTAAAATCAAACTTCAGAAATCGGAACTGTTTTGAAATTAAAGGACAAAGAAATCCATTTGGATTTGATCTGGAAAATAATTTAAAAAATGAATTCAGATCAAAGCAATTTTTTTCTTTTTGTGAAGGAGTAGACGAATTTGGACTGGATGGTGATAGGGAAAACTAAATAACTAAACTAATTTTGCTGATCCTTTTGGGAAAATAACGGTCGCCTTCTTCTTGAGTGGTTTGGATGAAAAATTAAAAGACTGGTTCTTTTTGAGGTGAAAAGAAGTGCCTACCAAACAGCTTTTTGATTGAGCAATGTCTTCCATATTTTGGATTGAAATTCATCAGATGTTTTGGAAAAAACGGGATGTAGGAATTCATTGGAATTTGGGCTAAACAAAATCCATTTTGCCTTTTTTGAGGGAATGTGGATAATGAGCGCCTGCCCAACCGGATGTCCATCTAGACTGAAAATTATAGATCGAAAGAAAGTTCTTTTTTTATATCGAGAAGACAATGGGGGGGATTTAGTTTGAAATATTGTAGCAATTAATTTTTATTTTTTGGAAAACAAGGCACCTAATTAATTAAGTAATTGGTTCCACATTTGCCTGAATTCACCTGATTCTGAAAATAAAGGACTGGATTTGAACTGGGAAATGATAAGAAGACTTAAATTATTCTAACGAACTCTTCTTTCTATGTATATGTTGTGGAATGGAAATTAATTTGATATGGATTGGAAAATTGGAGGCAAAGGGGACATACATTGCCCAACTTTTTGGCTAAACAATTGCTTCCACATTTGCTTAATTCAATATGATCAGTAACCATCGAAATAATCGAACCTATTTTAAAAATAAAGGAGATTCCATCTGGATTGGACTTGGAAGACGATAAAAGGAATTAAATTTTGTTTTTCATTTTAGGGGCGCCTATTCATCAGGACGACCATCTGACGTCATTAAATAAAATGATAAAAAGGATCACATTTTTTATTTCGGGTAGACGTTGGGCGGATTTGGATTGGTAGAATGAGATTTAACTTTTTCGGATTGAAAAGACCACAACCACGCCCATTTTTAGTGGATAATGGGGGATGATATCCATCAAAATTGATTGCATGGAAAATAACAGGAGAAATTGAATCAGCCAAACTGATTTCTCTTTTTTTATTTAGATGAGGCGATGGTCAGATTTGGATGATTAGAAGAATCCAATTTAATTTTTTAGGATTAAAAAGGGCGAAACGATGCCCATTTTTCGGCGGATGATGGGGGATGATATCCATTTCAATTTATTAGATAAAATATTATAGAAGGTAATTCTATAATATTTTATCAGCCAAACTGATTTATTTCTTTTTATTTTGCGAAGGCAGTGGATTTGGACTGGAAGATTGGGGGGAAGACTGAAAATTATAGAACGAATTCAATCAGCGAAACTGATTTATTTTGTTATTTTGAGAAGACGATGGGCGGATTCGCATCGGAAGATTGGACAAATAAAACCTTTTAGTGTGAAAGGAACTTTCTGGCTGCATTATTCCTGTCACATTTGCCTGAATTCTTTAACGAATTCAATCTCCCTTGACCAAACTGAAACCGAAACGAATTTGAAAATGAAAGGTGTTTGGATTTGAAGTGGAAGATGATGGAAGAAAAATCAAACCAGCTTTGCTTTTTATTTTGAGTAGATAATGGGATTGCAGGTGGAAGCAAGAATAGAAAGAATCAAATATCCAAATTGTTTCTTTTTTAATTTTTCAGGAGATTTAGATTGGGAGAATCAAATTTGACTTTTTGAGGTTCAAAGTAATGCGGTCATATTCAATTTCATTGGGCGAGCAATTGCCTGATTTCGTCTACGAATTCGATCACATCAGAGAAGAATAAAACTGATTTTGAAAATGAAGGATAATGATACCCGTTTGGATCTGAATAAGATGAGTCAAATCAGCCAAAGTGAACGTGCTTTTTATTTTGGAGAGATGGGACGCTTATTCATTCGGATGTCCATACTTGGATTGAAATTGGCAGGAAGAGTAAAATCAGCCAAACTGATGGAAAGACAATAGATTAAATTAGATTGAAGTTGAACCGTATCACTTGTTCGTTCTTCATATGTGCTATAAACGCCAGCAAAATAAGATAAATTGGTGACGCGGTTCAACCGGAAATTCAAAGTTAATCTTAGACTGCCGAAGAATCAAATACAGTATGAGCATAAATGATTGAGGACAAGTTGAATTTCCCGCGTCTCTATCTAGTAATTTTTACTCTTTGTGTGTGGCCGTCCTGAGAAATTAATTTTTGTTCAGGTCGCCTGTGTAAATTTTGCAGCCGGCTCCAAGAATTCATAAGACAAAATGGGGTGCGTTTGCCTAATGTACCTGTCAGTAGTTATTGCCGCTTCTTGAATTAAAATAAACAAATTACTTGCCTATTTTTTTTGTAACCTATGTATTTGACCAACTTAAGAAAAATATTGAAAGGCGGGAAATTCAACTTGTCCTCAAACATTTAGGCTCATACTGTATAATATTTTGAGGCAAAAGAGGCTCACCACTGTACATGCACAACGGTTCGTCCCTGACGAATACTGTACACATGTAATGGACTATTTGATCCGCATATTCCTCGGTGATATCTTGGATCCAATAGTGGCGTTTGTGGCCATTCCAGACCTTTCTACCCTCGAAGGTCCTCCAGGTTGAAGGAAAAGGAACCGTTTCTGGTCTTGTCCATGCCGTCATTCTGAACTGAAATGAGTGAATTTCAAGAAAGTTTTTACTTAAATAAGTACAATACACAGATATGGAAAATTCTTACTTAAAAATGCAATGTCATCGGCGTGATGCTTCCAAAATTTATCGCACCTCTATTATTGGCTTCGTTAACATCGGATGATAAGAAAAAAGACCGTTAGTTGGCAGAATTATTCGCATTGAGTAACCAAGAGAGAGATACATACATGCGAATAATTTCGCCGAATTTAGTCGGGGCTAGGGATGCACCAAAATGAAAAAAAATCGATTTTTTTAATCGATTCTGAATCGACCATGTAGAATCGATTTAACTCTGGTACATGTTAAAAAATATCGATATTAGAAAAGATCATAATATAATGCCTAAAAACATATAATAATATGTAAGTACGTAATAAGTAATTAGCAAAAATTTTGTCTTAAATTTATCATAAATTTTATTTCATGACAAAATTAATTCTTGAAAAGAATTGCAAATTTCTTGGTTATGTTAAAATCATTGAAATCGCCGACTGGCTAACTGTCCCGAAATTATTCAGAAAATCGATTCGCACATGTGTGTATCGATATGTACTAAAAATCGGAAGTTTAAAAGGAAAATATGATTCTTCCAAAAGTATCGATTTAAATCGTGCATCCCTAGTTCGGGGCTTGATTTCGCGTCCTCATTTTGCGCACGTACGCACTGAGGACTTCGTCCTTAATTGCTCCGAGGATTATTGAAGATTATTGAAGACAGAAAAACAAAAACCAAGTTGCAAAAACATTTCAAGGACGACGCGTTTATACATTTCAAAATTTGTAATTCTTTGTGAAAGCTTTTGGGGCTCTTGAATTTGATTATTCAATCAGGTCCAAATTTAGGGAAAAAATTCTCGATAGTTACATGAGTAATAGCCCAACCTATTCAGACATTTAAAGAAAGAGCATAATATAATAGAGTTTTGCTAAATTTCGTTCCACAAAGAGTAAGAACTTCAAGAAACATGACCCTCAGACGCTATTCCCTCATTTTCTTTATTTCATTTTAACTTAACGTGGAAACATTTCCGGACACAGCTTTATTAGTAAAAGTTGCTTAATTACATGCCACTTCTGAAAGTTAGGAACTGTTTTTCTGAGACATCCTGTATATGCAGAATTTAATAAGCATCACCCTATACACAAATTGTATTCTATAGATACATAGAGTCGTACTATGTGTTTTTAGGGTAAATTTTTCATTCAATTTAATTTGTCGAATCGAATTTCTTAAACATATTTCCCGCAACTAGCACATCTATTCGGTTTCTGTTTATTTTGTGGACTTTATTAAGACTCATTCTGTATATACACGGCGATCGAAATGGATTGTCCTGATCCTACACTGCTTGATAGCAATATTTACATCAATAAAGTTAGCAACAAAGGGAGATTTGGGGAAGTTACTAGATATCTCAAGATTTTGTTGACAGTTCTTTGCCATTCATTCATGAAAAATTGTTTATTTCATTGTAATAGCAATCTAATTAAACAATAATTATGTTCTTTATTAATTAGGTTAGGTTTGGTTGTAAGTTTCATGAATGTTCTATGCACGCACTGCTTTTCGTACCAACTTTCATGTGATAGATGTAAATATTTATATCAAGCAACCGAAAAGTAATGTAGGATCAGGACAATCATTTTCGATCACCTGTATTTATGGAATTTTATTATGGTGGTATTTTATTGGTTAAAAATTATCCTGCCATTAGTGTGTCGGTTACTGAATCGTAAATGTTATGAAATTCGGAGCTACTTTGTAAATTTAAGAACTAATATTATTTTTTAATTTTGCAAAATTGACTCAGCGTGACAACTTCAAAAATTTAAGTTGGCAGTACTGACTCCGAATGCACACCGAATGCTGTGACATACCATCAACAAAAACTTAGGTTAAGTTTCGGAAATAAAAATGTCTTTTAGAACTTTATCCAAGTTAATCAAGCCCAGTAATGCAACGGCAAGTAAAATTTGTCTCAACTCAAAATTCCTCTCGATCAGGTAACGGCTAAAACCTGAGCTGAAGTGAATAACACAACATAACCTCAAATTCCAGGTCCTTAACCACAAGCAAACGCTTGGATGATTTGATGGAATTTTTCGACGATAAAAAAAACTGGGGTGTCCAACAGGTACGCTCGGGGCGTTCATGGAGGAAAGAAGAGCTTCGCTTGAAATCGAACTCAGACTTGCACAAACTCTGGTAATGATTTCTAGGGCGTAAGTAACAGACAGCCTAATAAAATAGGCCTTAATGTTCAAGGTACGTCCTGTTGAAGGAACGCAACATGTTGCTAACGATGGAATACGAGTGTAAAGAGAGCGCCCAGTTATTTCCCAGCCCAGAAAGAATAGACAAGGTAGAGGAATCAATGGAGAATTTAGAGGCGGTTGTCCGAGAGCGTAACGTTGCCTACCACCAGCTTGAAACGGGTGAAACTGGCGAGAGGGTGACTAAAGAGATGACAAACGCACTGGGCCTTCCGTACCAACACACAGAAAGCGAATACCCCATACCCAAACACGAGAACGAGGAATGGCTGAAGAAATACGGTGTTAAACAGGACGAGAAAGAAGTCGTCGAGTTTTTGAGGCTCTACAAAGAGAGGCAGTACTTGGAGAAGCGCAGAGAAAAGACGTGAGTGTTTCGGTAAGACTTTGCCTTGAAATGATTGAGTTTAATTCCAGTCGTAACTTCAACCATGTAATTGGTTTATTGAAACGGTTCCCCAACATGGACATGGAAGCTTTGAAGGCACAATATCCGGACGTTGATATTGAGAAAGCTAAGCAGAACAGCAAAAGCAGGGGACACTTTGTCCCTAAGTGAAGACTACGCCATCTAGTTGAAATAATAGAGTTATTTTTTTATCATTAGTCCCCCCCCATATTTTCTTTTGCAGAAGTTTAACGCCTTAGCATCAGATTTAATGAAACGTGCAAATGAACAATGTTTAAGGTATTTTAATAAGAACAACGCCATCTGTGTGTAACAATTGAACCTCGTCATTTTGCACGTAGAAAAAAAAACATGATTAATGATATTTTGGAAACAAAAAATGAAGCAAGGTGTAGATAATAGTTTTTAAAAACGAGAAATAGGGGTTGATTTGTTGTTTCATAAATAAATAAATAAAAATTGCGACATCTAGTATATCAGTTATTACTATTTCTTGTCATTTGTTTGTATCAAAAAAAAGAAGTGACGTTTTAATAATCTCATAAAAACTTTACAAAAATAACATAGGTATATAATGGGTGGTATGCATAAAACAAAGTAGATGCTAATACTTCTCAAATTAGTATATTCTTCGAAGTATCTTCTATTACATAAAGTACCTACTGCAGCTCTGAAGCATATACTACGAAAGCAAAGTTTATACTACAGCATGTAGCAAATACTACGCTGCTGTAGTATTTACTATTAAAATGAATCTGAGGCTTTGAAGTAGATACTACAGTAGGTGCTTCTACAGCGAAGTAAAAACTTCTATGTGCTCTTGTACTCTAGTATCTACTAGATCGCATAGTAAATACTACGTTACTATAGTAGGTACTTCAGTTTTGAAGTAGGTGCTTGAAGTATTAGCATGTACTTCGTTTTATGCATACCACCCATTATGTGAACCATTAAAAGTTTTATAAACAGAGCAGAGATCATTTTGTCTTCATAGGTATAGTAAATACTAAGTAAATAGAGACGTGCGCGCCATCTAGGTACAGTAATAAATTTCTTGTATTTCGTGCCCATGGCCAGCTCCATTAACAATATTAACATTCACTGACGTGTATGTATGGCCATTGCCATCTTAATAATACTAGTCCAGGCCTTTAGGCAGCAAATGTTTTTAGCTGTGACGTCACGATAAAGGGGTAACTGTCAAGCACATAAATTTATTTCACTTTAAAATTTCAAGCTTATTTAATAAAAATGTAAGCTTTCTTTAATTTATATTACTTTTCTTAACACTACGCGTCTGTAGTTTACACATATCCTTGCGTTAATGTTAAGAAAATGTGTTTATATAAGTTTTAAAAATAAGGTTAAGCGTTAAAAATTTCCGAGGAAAATCATTACAGATCTGTATGATACTTTCCATCAGGCAAAAAATGCTTTATTGAAGCAATGATTCTGCTTTGTATTGGTATTAATTTGTCCAAATATAAACTCTTCTCATTATTTTCACGGAACCATTCCATCATCTTAATGCTTGGCTCCAACTACTTAAACCAACGAGTTTTACGTTGTTTTGCTGATTTTCGCTTTAAAACGCTTTAACAATAAGTTTAGTGATGTTTTATAATATAATTTGAACAATATGAGACCGTATAAGACTTTAAAATTCAAATACCTGTCAATTTTGGTAGTGATTTTGAATTCGGTTAATTATTAATCTTCTACGACTTCGTTCTGTGGCAAAAAACTATTAAATAGACTTACTCCATTCTTTACGGGACAATTTTATTTACTTTTTCTTCACAAGCACTGATAAAAATGATAAAATAACGCATTATGAGAAACGTCAAAACTCCTTTATCGTGACGTCACAATTTCTGCCTATAGGCCTGGACTAACAGCGTTTTCGATTGACCGCCTTAGTGCGCACTCAGGGTATCTTCATCTCGTGTTATTACATGAGGTTAAAAGAAGATGCAAATGCACTGAGTGCAACCGGTACACGTGAATCGAAAACGCTATAAATGTCAAGATGGCAATGGTATGGCCGTTTCAATTCGCCTAAAATTCGGTTCCGAGAAAGCATGCCGTGGAGTACTCCCCTCAGCGCTCCCTATTAAAGATACTACAAAACTACTGATAGTAACGTAATGACCATGGCCAGCTCCATTAACATTCACTGACCTGTATGTATGGCCGTTTCAGTTCGCCTAAAATTCGGTTCCGAGATAGCATGCTGTGCAGTACTCCCCTCAGCGCTCCCTATTAAAGATACTATAGAACTACTGACAGGCTAATAATGTTGTACTCTATTTTATGAGTTATACAAAAATGATTATGAAACAGAAAGAAAACCCATATTATTTTATGAGACTAATATTATTAGCTAATAAAATTAGCAACGTTTATGAAACAGGCCCCTGGATTGTTTTATTAAAATTTTTGAGCAAACGACTCTAAAGTAAGACTGCGCCATCTAGTGTATGTCCTTATCGTTTTACTTGCAAGGAAATCATAGCTTCAACGATTTTATTGAAATGTCCAATTTAATGAAGTTTGGATTCGATTTAAAAAAAAAATCTCAGCGATTTTATTGAAATTTCTAGAGAAAGTAGAAGTTATTTTGTCTGTAATTAAAGAAACGCCATCTATTTACAACAATAAGAAATTCTCGCAAATTTTTTCTCTAAGGCCCGGTTTTTCCATCTCCAATTATATCCGACGATTAATTCCCATAGTAACGTTTGTGATCACAATTGTTACTATGGGAATAAACCCGTCACATATAGATAACTGGAGGTGAAAAAATCGGGCCTAAATAATTCGATTGATATTGTTAAGAACAAAGTACAACAAACGTTTCCAAATCAAGAGTGCACCATCTAGTTCAGATTTTTTAAATAATTTTGTTTGCAAGGAAAACAGCATTTCAACATTTTTAATGAAATGTTCAATACAGTAAAGCTTGAATTCTATTTAAAATTCACGTCGATTTTAGTGAAATTTTTAAAGAAATCATTTTTCTCTTAAACAAAAAAGCGCCATCTATTTGTAATAATAACAACCACAGCATTTTTGTACATAGGCAAAAGTACTCTTCGTCATTTCAACACTTCCATTCTTTTTCGGGACGATTTTATATCCACATTTCCAACGAGCGCATCAGAGTTCGTGTCGGTCGTAATTACAAACAGCGCCATCGATTGGCAGTAATAACAAGTTATTTACTGCCTTTTTTTTTAGAGAAAAAAACTCAGCATCTCAACAATTTTATTGAAACATGCAACGAAACAAAATTCAGACAACTTTCTTCGATTTCACTAAAATTTTCATTCAACAGAAAAATAAAAAACCGACAGCACCATCGACGGTTTCCGAAAACTCAATCTTTAAAGCACCACATTTAACAATTCAGAGCACGCAAAAGCAAATTTTTGGAGCAAAGAGAAGATGAGCATTTCATTTCTTTCTTCAATAACAACAACAAAACAAAAATTAGTACAACTTTTAAAAACAAATTACCACAATTTCCCATCGGTTATAAATAAATAAATGCTCAACTCCAATCTTAATTTAATTAAAAAAAAAAAATTATAATAAAAATTGTGACTACTAATACACCTAAGCATTACACACCTAAATTACCTACGTAAATCCGAAAAAATAAATTATCTAATGTTTTTTGATTATAACTCAATAACAAAAAAAAATACCAAAGAACGACGCCCCATTTTTTTTTTAATATCAAGGGGGTCATCGCCGTCACAGCTCTAACACATTCAAATTGTGCACGAGGAATGATACAACAGCAAAGAAAATCGTCATACAAGTCATGATTTGCAACGAACCGACACAGAATTATGCTATACGATTTACAGTAAGATTTTTTTAATACATATCCAATAAATAAATACATATTTCACATGATTATCACTACTATTATATGCTATTATTGTTAGGTAACACGTTATAAAATGTTTTTAAGGACCTCGTCTCGTCATCATCATCAAAACTGACTGACTTTAACGAAGGAAGGGTGCGGGGGGCGCAGGAGTTCAAAGACATTTAACTGTGCAAATCCAAAATTTGAATTTAGAAACAAAATATCACATTCGTTGACTAGATTTTGTCGTTATTGCTGCTGTGCTTAATTTCTGATTCGTCAAAATCAGTCAGTTTTGAGCTCAGTCAAATACTACTACTCGTCAAATATATAGGTATGCATAATGCAAGTAAGATTATATAATAAATGTGCAACTGTCTACACGTGCAACACTCATAATAAGCGTTCATTAATTACTTATCGATTAATTGGTAATACGAAAATTATATCGTCTATCACAATATTTGAGTTTCTTTTTAAAATTTGCATTACTAACGTGGAGTATTGGGACTAGATTCTAACTATCGATCGACGGTCACTGGTTTAGTGATGGATATAAAAAAGAAAAAACCAGATCTGTGCCTCAAAATAAAAAAAAATTACCTCTGCATCATTCATTTAGAGAGCCGACTAAAAATGTAAACATCAAAAATTACGTCAAAAAAAGATTGAAAAAAAATTAGTCTCTAATTAAAAGATTCTTCTTTCAGTTAATAAAAAATAAATAAAATAAATATGTACATATACAATGGAATAGAAAAATAAATTAATCTCAATGCGTATAAAAAAATAGCAAGATGAAATTAGCCTAATTAATTATTTATACTTTCATGGGAGGAATCCGTTTTGTTTTTTTTTTCTTTTTGTTGTTAACCCGTTCAGTTCGGTGCTGTCACACAGGGCAAGTAAGCCCAGGCGTTTTGGAGCATTTTGTAGGTTTCAACGCAGCGTCGGTTTATTGGGTCAGTTTCTGGTATTGTGCTCAGCGGAAAGCTTTCACCCTAACACACAAAAAGAAAATTGTTAAAAACTAAAAGATCTGGTTGAAATAGCCCCTCCATCCCTAAACTATTTAAAAGATAAACGAACCTCATTATGGTACGCCCAAATCATTTCCAAAGTAGAAATAAACGACTCCAGCTCCATGTTACTGGCGAAAAACAAAATCCAATCCCCGCTGCTTTCATGCACTTCTCTGCACGCAAATTCCTGCAAAGCAAAGCGAAACAATAACAAAAGAAAACACTGACGCTTTTAATGGGGCACAATACCAAAATGCACCAGCTATGCTCAGCAGACGGTAAACGAAATGCTGTTATGTCGGATATAGTTGCGCAGCTCAACGCTTGAGCACCTTTGATCGGTTGATGGGGCCTCGTCATCTTCGTGCTTATGCTATTGGGAAAGGCTTCACGCACAGTCAAAATATGGTCACTGGTCATCAAGAGCGAGCACGATTGAGCCAACAATTTCTCTCGGTTATTATAAGTCTGAAAAACAAAAACAAATTTTGCTTGGGTTTATGTTTATGCCCTGACATGAACTTACCCCGCTTGCTGCGTGCACCAGGGCTTGCAACCACTCGCTTGCCACGAACTCGTCAGGCGCAGCAAGGTGCAAGGTGGTGTTCGCAATCAACAACTGAAACGTGTGAGGTCGAGCGTAATTGTAAATCCGCCTGGCACCTTGGCAGGCCCCGTTGATAAGCGGAAGCACCCTCATCGGCACCCTGTGAGACGGAGATGACAGCATGTACAAAACCCCCGCCCTAAAACACACCCAATTAATCCTGGATCTCACCACACGAACCCACTACACGAACTTCAAAATGAAATACGCAGTTTCCCAACGGGCTTCGCTCTCAGAAATCTTGAACATGAGGGGGCCCTCCTTGTTCGGGCCTAGTGGGGTGTCGTTGGTTTCTGTGTTGTACTCCTGAAGCTTGATGATGCTGTAGTGAAAGTATTCTTCGTCCTAAAGACAACGGTGATTAGTGCTTTTGTATTTTTGAGGCGAAGGGGGGTTGGTTTTACCAGATCTACCGACGTTTGTTTGCAGATGGCCTTGCGCAAGTTCGTCATGTCTCGGAGGGTGAGTTGTTTGACGGCTGGCAAACTCGGCTTGTGTTTGTCTCTGCGCATAGCCATCTCGAGCTGGCCTATGATGTCGCCGGTGAGGTTCGCACAGCCCGTGGTTATGATGCACTGCATGTCTCTGTCGTAGTTCGAGATGTGAATGGTTTGGGCGTTTGGGCCCACCAAAATCGTGTTGAGTTCTGTGTAGGGTAGAACAAAGTGATTGCAATACGTATTGTTGGGTTTGTGGCTAGAGACGTAGAATGTCGTGTTGGTGATCAAGACTAACAATGCGGTGCTTTCACCACTTGTGGTGTACGCACTGTGCACAGGGAATACCTGCAAAAATGATTTGATTTTCAATTCTTGCGCACTTAGTTGAAATGAACAAAAAACTTTAAAAATGAGAATCGAGAGAAAAACGCAAGAAATAATAAAAGAGTACTCTGGGGGCAAACCAAAAAACAAAGAGGAAGGATTAAAAACAACTAAACTCACCCTTAACAAATTTTCCTTCTTATCTCTAAACAAATCATTCCTAAGTCGAAATATAAACTTCGAATCAATACTTCTACTACACGACGACTTCTTCGCCAAACCGAGCGCAAGCTCCTCTTCAATTTGCTTATCCAAACCATCATTGACACTTGCTTTAACATCCACCCCCTTCACGTACAATCCCAGGTACTTGTGGGCGTTCTTGTCTTTTTTCTGCTGCTTCAAGTCGATCATCTTTTTGATAGTGACGTTCCTCAAGAACCTATTGATAAGGGACGTCTTCGAAGTCGACGGTTTCAAATTCTGCTCGCTTTTAGAACTGTCGGGTTTAACCTCGGGGCTTTCGAACTTAAAGGTTTGAAGGGCGTAGTGGTTGGCCTTGCTGATCTTGCGCTTGGGCGAGTTCAGGTGTTTCGTGTTTGAATGCTCGGTGTAATCAGAGATCGTGTCATTGTCTGACCAATCAAGCTTCGTGGAAGACGCGTACTTGCTCAAGCCGGGCTCGTTTTTTGAAGTCGGGGTGGTCGAATGAAGGAACTCGAAGTCCTCGACGAGGTCGCTCTTCGGTTCTTGATTGGCCTTCTTTTTAAAAAAATTGAATTCCCTCAGGATCATTTGGTAGATGGTCGATGACTTTGGTTTTTGTTGCTCGAATGTCTTCTGGAAGTTGTCGTACTCGTAGGAGTAACTTATGCCCTTGTGCTCGTAGACGTTACTGTCGCATAGTATCACGTTAGCCGGTAGGTTTTGATTTGGAGGGTAGTTGGGGTAAAACCCTTCGCTCTTTGTTAGCTTCAAGTTGGTCTTGGCCAGCTCGATGTTTAGGTTTCCGATTTTTTTAATTGGGGCCGGGTTTTCGCAGTTCTCGTAGCTTCCACTTGATCGCCTGCTCTTTGAAATGACGTCGCAGGAAGTCGAAAACACCCCCACTTCCTCCTGCCCCTCAGAAACGCTCTTCTCCGCTATCAGTGGAACGGACGTGGAAAAATTGAGGATGTTCTTCAGGCTTCCGAATAAATTCGAGTCTTCGGATTTCTTCTTTCGCAGCTTTGTTTCTTCCTCGACTATGTTCGTATCGATATATTTTTTATTCTTGCTTTTCTTCAAGCAACTCGATTTTGGTAGCTTCGGCTGAAACGGGTCTTTCTTCGCAGCGGTCTCCTCGGTCGACGTGCTGGTGTCCTCTTCGTCTATTGAACTCGATATGCTCGCACTGGAACTGGAGGAAGTCGAAGAAAACCGGGCTGAATGAATGTATATGTCGGATTTGACTTCCCTCTCGGATTTGTTGCTTTCAAAGTAGGGGGCGTCCCCCTCAGCGGCCCAACTGTAACGACCTTTAACCACATCGGGCTTTCGCTTGAATCCTCTTTGGAAAAAACTCACTGATACATCCGGTTCGATCGTTATAAACCCGTGGTTGATGTGAATGTCATCGATTTTCGTGCTGTTGAGGATGTCTTCGTGGAACGACACTCGTTTCTTGGGGGTGTCAGATTTCGATTTCTTTTTGCGTTGCCTCCTGAACACGATCTGTTCATCGGAGGGGGTCTGAATTTCTTTGACCGGGGGTAACTCGATTGCATCCGCATTAGTATTGAGGCTGACCTTCAAATTCTCGTTGACTTCCTCCGATAAACTCACGTGCATCTCATCCGGCTTGCAATTAGTTTTGTTTTGCAAAGTATAATCTAACAATTCGTAGCTGTTCAGCGAAAGCTTCATGACGTCCTCGACTCTTTCCCCGTTGCTTTCGTCCCTGTGCAGTTTCACGTCTTCCATTTCAAAGATCTCGTCCGCGTTGAAACTCTTCTTGGGGGATTCACCGACGCTGACTTTAGAAGAAAAACTCTGACTAACATTTTGATTTACGATATCACTTTTGGTCATTAGATCTTTGGTTTTCGCCGATTTTTCGTTGCTCTTGAGCATCTCGTGCGACCACTCGAGTATTTCAACGATCAAAGTCGACTCCTTGTCTTTTCTTTGCTGTTTCCCTCCGGCCTCCCCCTCGTCGTATATAATTTTACACTCACCGACCAGGATGTTTTGATTGTAAGCCTTGAGGTCGCTTTCGTCGTTCTCGAGGGGAAGGACCGAGTCGATATCACAGCCGATTCCGCTTGCCGACATGACCGAGGTCATTTCACTTTCGCTGTCCAGTAATTGCACGCCGGAATCACCGGGGGAGGCCAGGCTTGAGTTGGCCGAAGTCGTGCTCGAGGTCATTATTTCTTGACTGCCGGCTTTCTTGTTGACGTCCTCCAAAAACGACTTTGGTTTCTTCAAGTCAACTTCGAAATCGTGGTGAAGCCTTTCAGTTTCCATTTTGGCTGTAAAACACAAAGATATTCCTAACTCTGCGGCTAAGAAATGCACTGCAAAGCATCACATCATCAAACCCCCTCTATTTAAATGCAAATTTAAAAACATAGAAATCTGTTTGATACACGGCTTGGTCCTTTAAGATCGATTTAAACTTGTTTGATTTAAATAGAGTTATTGAGTCTCGTAACAGTTGTAGAAAGGAACAAATAAAAACATTAATTTTTGCAAGTCATATGAAATTTGCTTACAAACAAAATCAGATTCTTGTATTCTTCTTTTTCATTACTTTAGGGGAGAGTTGCGTATATTGGACCGGCTCCTAAATTGGACCGCTTCTGAATAAATAAAAATAAACTAGAAACTTCAATAACAGTAAGCACTACATATACCTCAGATGGTACTGTATTAAAAAACGTTTCTGCAAGTATTTTTTTTTAATACCGATAGATACTTCTAGTTGGTTTTAATTTAAATCGAATTGAAGTGGTCCAATTTTGGAGCCGGTCCAATATACGTAACTCTCCCCTATTATGTAGAATTTTTTAGAGGAAAGTGCAATTTGATAGGAAAATATTTTTGCATACAGAGCCTCAAGCCTCGTTATAACTTTGCAATCTATTAGCCCTCTTCACAATTACCCAATCTTTGCAATTTAACTTTTATTAAAAATATGATAACACATAGACAAGATTTTTTTTAAAGAGATAGCGAAGTTATCATTGTTTGAATCTGAACAGTACTTTGTAGACGGCTTATATATCATTTTTAAATGACTAAAAACCTATTATAATATTACTTTTACTTTCTGATTTTGTCTCTGTTCCCTTCTTCCTCTTCCTGTCCTGTCCAATTTGAATGAAGGACAGGGGGTGAAAACTTTCTTATCACTGACGTTTATTGATTACAACAAATTTCAATCGACTTGATGTTGATATATAACCGGCAGAGCGTTTCTGAAACTCCTACGGCCCCCCAAGCAAAGCGAGCAATTTATTTTTGGACTTTTTACGTAGAACAACGTTGGCTGGACGCCGCCGAAGTTGGGGCAGGTTAATTAAAGGAAATGCGTTGGAACTTACGTGTCGAGATGCGTCCTAATTTCCGGTTGACATTACGCACGGGTCACACACTTTATTTTCTTGAAACACAAACGGGGAGCCACAAAAACTAATGCTTCGCACAACAACAAAAATTGCACATTTTGACGTACGGCGGACCTGCGCGTTACGGGCGCTGTTATCGATTTCGATGCAGAAAACAATTGCAATTTCCGCGGGAAATTTAAAATAGTTAGTTTGCACAGTTTATTGAAATTAAATCAAAACTGAACGGAAGCAGTGTGCAAATGAGCGTTTAACTTACTTGCTGCACTTAATTCAAGTGCAATGACGTCACTTGATATGACTAACAGCACGCTTTGTGTTTAATTTATACAATGTATTTTTTTAAAAATGCCATAAAGGTTGGCCATGAAAATTAAAACTCATGTCGTAGCTTGGCATCTAACACATGCCAAATCTGAAAATTTAAAGTAAATGAATGGAGCTAAGACATGAATTTTCTTTTCCACAGCCACCCCTTATGCATTTTTAAAAAAACACATAGTATAATAATTTAAAAGATGTTAGGCGGTGGTAGCTAGGCAACCAGACTAACAAACTTTTAAAGCAGGTAACATCATAATATAATATAAATATCATAACATATTACTGGTGGATTTCACATACGTTATTTAAATTTAATCATCCGTTAAAAGTAAACGTTGCCATGGTTACATGTGTTGAAGGTATAGGAATGATTATTCTTAATCAATGATTAAAGTTAAGTGACGTTTGTGAAATCCAGCGTACATCTCTTAAATCTAATATCATATCTTTAGTTTCACATGGTGCAATATACAGGTGCCCCAATAGTGTGTTCTCGGGCAATATCTCGATAACTATCGTCTGAAGCCAGCTTTACACTTTAAAGTTCAGAAATGATTAAAAGGCGTTTGAATTTCCCGCTTGCTAGATTATTTTTAAAAGTTGGTACTAAATTCTGTACTGTTTTACTATGGACGTCACATGGGATAATTTATTTATTATTTTATCTTTACATATTTATGTGGCAATTTTTCATTTACCAATAGAAAATATACGGGGGCAAAAGTGGTAATGCGAAAAACCTATTTTGATAATAATAGGAAAATAAGAAAATCAAAATATAATAATAGCACACTATCAGAATTCGGAAAACTACATTTTTAATGCAATAAATAATAGTAGTTCTTGTAATAAATTAAAAAATCACATAACCTTAATTTTTATTACACTTTGTAATTGGTCAAATCAAACGCCCTTTGGGAGAAAAGTGACAAAACAAAGAAAACAAATTAATAAAATTAAAAAAATAAAACAAAAAAATTTTATTTCGATTTTAGAGCACAATTCAATAGATTCATAAATTGGAAAAAGAAACAGTGACAAAATAAAGAATTGTTTGTCTTCCACATGATCAACAGATTACAAGAAAAGAAAGTGCAATAGATGGCGCTGTTCTATATCTCACACAAATACAGTTCATTTGTTCTTTTACTGATTGACTGACTAAATGATAATCTTATTCATCTTCAGCATCGCGGGGAATAGCTAGTTGCTACCTACCTGAAGGACAGCAAATTGTGCGAGTACATTCAATGATGTCCAGCACCGCCGGCTAAACTCCTGGAGAAGGGAGGGTTCAACGAAACCCCAAAAGCAAAGGAGGGAAAAATTAAATAAAATAAAAGTCACCAGCTGAGCACACTTGTTTTTATTTCAAATGCTCAAAAATGTAATAAAATAAATAAGTAACGAGTACGACCCAGAAGGGTCACAAAGCGTTGAGCAAGAAATAAATAAACTTGTTATTAGAGGTGGGCGATACGGGAAATTGTGTATCGAATTTCGATACGATTTCTGTATCGATACGTATCGATATATCGAATATCGATACATATCGAGTATCGGCTACCGATACGTATCGATATATCGAATATCGAAACGTATCGAGTATCGGCTACCGATACGTATCGAAATATCGGATCGATATGTATCGATATATCGATATGTTTCGAAATATAAGATCGCAATATTGAACAGAGGCTTAAAAAATATGAGATAAAAAATAGAGCTGGAATAAGTTTAAATAATAACGCTGAATATTCGACCATATAAATGCAAATAAATAAATAAAATGTTTAGTTAGCCTGTAATTAAATGTTTCAATATATGTCGGTATATCGATATTCGATATTTCGATACATATCGACATCCGATATTTCGATAGATATCGATATTCGCTATGCGATATTTCGATTCGTATCGATATTTCGATACGTATCGGTATTCGATATCCGATATTTCGATACGTATCGATATTCGATACGTCGATACAGCTGAAAATGTGTATCGATACAGCTGGCGTATCGATACGTATCGATATATCGATACATCGACCCAGCCCTACTTGTTATCACTCTGATGATTAATTAAAACTTTGACCAAGAAACAGATCTGCTTTTCGTTTACAGAAAAAGCTTAAAATAAATATCTAAAGCAGCGGTTCCCAAAGTTTTTTTTGTCACGCCTCCCTACTGCCTGAAATGAAAATACCCCCCCTCCCCCCCAGAGGAAGCCAGTCGGCTCGCTCGCCATGTGGTTTTAAAATACAACAAGGGTAATAGATAAGTTTATACTATAACCAGACTGTCACGCCATCTAGTATCAATCTTTATTAGTGCAGTTACGCGCGCGCCGGCGCGCCCGCGCCCCCCTTTACATGTTGTTGCGCCCCCCAGTTTGAAAATCACTGATCTAAAGTCACTTGTTTAGAATTGAAATAACGTAACACAACGTTTAGACGACGCAAACGAATAAATAAATAAATAAAATGTTTCCGACCTTATAACCAAAATCCACGTTAAGACAATCAGCTGTCAATAGTGGGGCGGAAGAATCCGATTGAGCGCCCTCCATCGAAGGACAGTGCTGCGCTGCCAATGACATAAAACGGCGTTCAGTATTACGTCACGAACTCTCCGGTTGCGACGTCACGTCTAAGGTCAAGTCCAACTTTTACCGGACGAGGGGTGGACCATGATACCAGGACCTTTAGCAGCTACGACTTCAATTGCGGCTTTTTCTTCCACACAAAAGGTCGTTATTAATAGTCAGAAAGGGAGTATGACTGCCACTGGAAGCCGCCTAAGTAGAGGAAAGATACGCGTTACAAACTGAAATTACACACAAAGTTGCCGATCAAACCTACCTGTCTTCTTTGTCCCGGAAACAGGCTTACAGAAGCTTATAAAGAGCTTGAATCTTACTTGGCGTGCACTTAAGCAAATCTCGGAGTAAATTCCGTTTCAGGTTTCAATCAAAAGATTCACATGAAAAGAAGCACAAAGATCGTAATCACACACAAACAATAGACGTGCACGCCGAGAAATATTTCGCAACAATCAGAGCGTCGCGGAGAGAACGCGTTCTGCCCAGTTACGCTGGGACGGAGGTCGTTACGAGATGAACTCAGTTTTAACCGGGCGAAAGAGTGAAATGAACTGATACCGCAGGGCTTAGGCAGCGGCGTATGGTTTTCTGATGCAATCTGGTGCAACGTTACAAACGGCACGTAGGCCAAAGTTAACAGTTATTTCCTGCACAAATATAGGGCGACTGGCAAATATTGTAAATAATTTAAATGAATTTTCCAGCCGTAACATAGTGAACCACCCCGTAAAAGCAAATGAAAATAAATTTTCGGCATTTTTAAGAGTTGGCGTTGTCTTACAACAACGCAAGTCATTTTTTGTTACCATCCAGAAATGACAGAAACCCTGTAAAACCATAAAAAATGGTCCACTCTGTACTGAAAACACGGAAGTAGAATGAGTTGCCTATTTTCAATTTTTTGCATAAGTGGGTTTCCTAAATACAACATAAAAGATCAACTTTGAGCTATCTAGGAGCTTTCAGTTTTTTTTTTACGAAATAAAACTTGATAATCCCTTTTTTAGAAAAAAAATCGTATTTAATTTCTAATGAGTTAAAAAACGCCCTACAAGGGATTCATCGCTTAATTTGGCAACGCTGTAGATGGTGCTTTGATAGAAAAACGAAAGCTAAAAAACCGTCCAAGTCCAACGTCTATAAAGTGCCCAAATTGTTCAGTAGAAAATTCATTATTTCTTGAGGAAAGAAATTAATTTGGACACTTGCATTCCTTCCCCTTAATTTACTTTTTCTTTGGTAAACTGATTTTATATTATTCCATTTGACAACTGTCATCTAATGTCAGCAGGCATCTTTCTTTGATAAAAAAAGAGCAAAATGGAAAAGACCGAGTTTCCCTGCAAGGAAATCCAAAACTGCTGCCAGCTGATCCGAAAGCTGGTGAAGCTGATGGGCAATCCGGTTTCAGCTGAATTCCTAGATCGCCACCTCACACTCTTAGACGAATTTTTCAGGGCCTCCCCCTGCGGCTTCGTATCCTTTCCTCGATCTTTTCCACAACTAATCCAACCCAATTCCTAACTCCCTTTTAACAGTGGGTGAGAGACTTGCCCTACATAATCCGCCTCATCACGCTCATGTCCGCCAAACTCGACGAACTGACACTCCTGCGTCCATATTTCAAGCAAATTTTACAACTCTGCCGCATTCCACCTATGCTAACCCGTTCATCCGAAGTGCTGGATTACGAGCGGGACATCCAGGAATATTTCTCAACATTCGGTACGACCCTGTCTTAAAAAAAAAAGTTTCACCGCCTGTTTCAGGATACCTCCTAGCAACTCTCAGGGACCTGGAACTGCAAGACATGGTTTTCCAAGCGCTAAACAGTTTGCTGACGAGGAAGGTTCCAGTGGGGATTTGCTGCGTGAGTCTCGAAGTCTGCAAGGCCGCCATGGAGAAGAGCCACCTGCCGGAAATCCTTACAGAGTTACTGGGGATGACTGAAATGTATTATTACAAGAAGTTGCTGAAACTCACCGAGTTGTTAATTGAACAATCAGATACAGTCTGTAAGTTTATGTATTTTCAGCGCCCGCTTTAGCAAACCATGGCTTTTCCTGTAGGTCGAATAATGGCAAAAGGAAATGTCTTAAATACACTAATCCTGAGACTGATGCCTAATTGTGATAAAATGCCTGAAAGCACTTCGCTCTTGGAGATGACCGAAAGCAAATTCAGGAGGACGGACGTTTTGGACATCACTCTGAAAATAATCCTGCCTCTCCTGGAAGCCTGCCGAAGAAGCGACGATGAATTCAAGAGTCAACTTGCGCCTCCTAACTACACAGCTTGGAAGTAAGGTACTCGCTTTTTGAAGGCCTAAAACTCCAGCTGGCTTTCCAGGTGGACGCACTACGTGTTCCGGATGTTATCCATGGACGAACTCGCGAAGCCACAGAGGAACGCCACCCTCATCTTCATCATACAATGCGTAGAGATCTTCAACAACATTCCAGTAGTTGGCATACTCCCAGATGGTCGTCTTCTCAACCTCATGGTCCACTCCTTAATCACTTATTCTTAATTGCAGACGTTGCGATCTTGTGTTCGGCCGCGGTGTCTGAGGCCCAGGGAACTTGGGCATCCAACATCCGGTTCACCACAGACGAATACGACTTTAGATTCATGCAGATGATTCTTCTTCTCCTATGCTATCACGTGAAATGCCCTGATTCCTTCAAGGCAGGTCTCTTCTTTCTTCTTATTAAGGCTTGCACTATCTCCATGTGTTTACAGTATTTCCTAAAAAGAGAGTCACTCGCGAGGATTCTGTTGCTGATCAATACCAAAGTCCAATTGATTTGGACTCACAAGCAGAGGTGCACCCTAATCTTGCAAAGTCTTCGGGTGCTTACGGTGATTGCCCCCGTCGTCATCAACCAGTTTGTGTTATATGATGGCCCTTTAAGGTAGTTTCCGGCGCTTTGTAGATTCTTGACCTGGGCCATCCGATTTATGTACTTTCAGGCTTCTGAGCTTATGCAAACTGTATATGACGGAGGGGTATTACGAAGACGTACTCTACGCCGCCTTGCAGTGCATGTTTGCGACGGTTCAAGTGAAAGACGCCGCGGCCATTTCTAAATACAGAGAAAAATTTGGAATTGATGTTTTGCTAGGTAAGTGAAGCAGAAGGCGAACCACCTATTCTGATAGTTTGATGGACATGTTAAGGGGAACTGGCGGAGTTAAAAAAGTAAAAATAAACTTGCAGGACTCATTGATCACTTATTAATGACGGAAATCTTGACGATGGAAGTTCAAGAGGCTGTGATGCATGCCTTCACCGTCCTAGAAGTATTAAACAAAGAGTACGAGTACTCCAATCAAAAAGTGGTCACGATTTGTTTGCCCCACATGAAGAGATGTCTGCGCCCAAACGACAAGGACATGGTCCAGAACCCCAGATTGTTGATCGCCGTGCTGGATTTTCTCTGGGAGAACCTCTGCTGGTCTTCGTCGAATCTCAGCCACTTTGTCACTGAGGGTGGAGTGTACTGTCTCCTGGACATCATCGAGGTTGCCTCACCCCTGTAATTGCCCCTATAATTTCCAATCCTTTGCAGAAGTGTTGTTTCCCTGTGAAAGTAATTGCGCTGGGAATGCTGGTGGATCTATGCGAGGAAGGCTCCTGCATCCCCCATTTGTTAACCTGGCGTGGAAACAGAACCACCCTAATTCCAATGTTGTTAAAACTGTTTCGGCTTGAAGATCGAAAGCTGGGGGTGAAGAGGACTAACCGAGGCGTAATTGCAGGTAAGTGACTCACTTTCACATTCCTCTAAATCAATCTTGCCAGACATAGAACTACCTTTGATGGGGAAACTCCAATGGAAGAAGACCTTCGAAGAAGAAAAAGACCTCAATTCCAGCCCTTCAACAATCGACTTACTTGGGTCAGCACGTCCGAAAATCTACTCGATCTTACACTTGCTGAACTGCAGATACAAAAACAAAGTGGACGCGGTTAACAGCGTTTATAAAATATCTTCCGATCAGTATAGCATCGACGACCAGGCAATTACTTCCACCTCCACTCGCCACGTCACAAAATAAAATTCTTGTGTTTAGATAACGAAACTCGTCGCTGAAAACTACCTACCCCTAAAACTGGGGGAAGTTTGGGTCGAATTGAACAGGGACTTGGAAAGGGCCTCCATAAAACCGCTGGTTTTTGACCAACAACTCCTTTCAGCTATAATCCAGCGTTTCTACCAATGGTCCCTACATATTAAGACGGTGCAGGAGGAACTCTTAAAACAAGAGAAATTTCAGGTCTTCCTCTGACACCTGCCACTTAAAAAATTAAATAAATTCGTTTGCGTCACAGGAAGGAGTTGATGAACGTTTACTCTACAACATGCTGAGGGAAACCCGACTAGCATCGTCGTTGCAAGCAATGAGAGAGCTGCGATACATAGCAAGATGCACAGAGACTTTGTTTAGATTGATGGCGAAAATGAATCAGAAGGATCGCGTGATGGCTTCTCTGGAAAACGCGGAGGTGTCCGAGAGTAAATTCCACCCCACGTTCGACACCGCAGTGAGAGTGACGGTAAACACTGGGAATCCCAGGAACTACCCTCAAACGCATCATCCTCCTTTTTTCCAGCCGGTTTTCAATCAAAAACTCAACATACAAAGCAATGTGATCATCGACCCGAACGAGGAACCGTTCGACCTGAAGCCCGTCTCTCCGCCAGAGAGCGCTACCCAATTTTAAACTTCGCCCAAAGCATCCACTTATATGTATATAAACTTTTCTTTATTTATTTACATTAAATGAAATTACAAAATGTAATATTATTAATACTATTGTTATTATTATTATTAAATCGAAGTTGTTTACATGTGTTAATAATATCTAAATTTATTTGGGAATACTTTCGTTTATACACAAATGAAATACTGACGAGAACACAGGCATGTAAACAACCATAATAATTGACTAAAATGTAATTGTAAACCTAATAAGTGTAAGCCTAGGGGAGAACACTGATTTATGCGTCAGTTTGCCTAACAAACAAGTTAGCAAGTTGACGCCGAAATCACGTCAGGCCTTCATTAAAATGACTAGAAAGAAAAACAGTCTGAGGGGAAAGTAAATAATATCGAACCAAATCGAACCTTGCAAGATTCAAGCTGGCATTTGGCTTTCGCCACAGTCTTAACACTATCTAACATTTTTCAACGACAACAGAGGAGTTAGTAATTTAAAGGAGTTAAAGAAAAGTTTGAGTTTGGTTCGATTTGGAACACTTTTAGACACCCAATCATCACGGAACTAATACAAAAATATATCTTACAAGATTTATCTTACACGCAAAAAATTGAGCTCAATAATTAGTTGAAGGTCTTTATGTCAAACGGGTGTTTGTTCAAAAAAGGTCGTCAGTCGATAACGTCGTTAATGATCCAGATACAATTTTTTTTGTTTCAATGCCTTTAGATTTGCATGTGCCAGATTTAATAAATTAATGATTTAAATGAAAGGCTCTGCACATTTTGCTTCCAAATTAAAATTGTCGTTTTATTTTATTTTGTAATGCACAAGCGGGTTAGCCATGACTGGGTTAAAATGGTCAAGAATTGCCTGAAACTGAAATAAATGAAATTACGGCTGCGTTAAGTGCTCGAAATCATCAGTCGACGATCAGATTAAATCACGAGATCCTTCAGTCTGACCGTTGACTTGGCGATTTTGTGCAAATTAACTGTTCGCTTAATGCAGTTATAATTTCATTATTTGAAAAGTTCGAAATAATATTAAATTTTCAAATTTCTGACAGTTGACAATTCATGAATCTGATTTAGCAGTGCATGTGCAGTGATTCTGTACGGGTCGCCTATTTACTTAACGCAGTCTATAGTACATTCACTGAAATAAGTGAAATTATGTCAAGAAATGCTTTGCAATTGCTTCAGTGCTAATCTGGAGGATATTTTTATTATTTTTTTTTTCGTACATACAAAATTACTGTATTATTTTTAGTGTGGTAAAACAATTCGCACTGAAACAACTAACAACATATTGAAAGCAAATATGTAATACAAAAGAGGAACAGGAACATCGCAGACTCAGGTTAAAGGCAAGCTTGAATGTAAAAGTATTTTTGTCTGCTAATGATATCGAACCCAATCCATGTTTTCTAAAGAAAAAAACTGACTAAACAAACTTGAAGGTTTCCGCCGCCGTTGTCCATCTTCTTCTGGCTCAGGGATGTACCACACACTGCTAATGTTTTGTTTTTTCTTCCAAAAAGAGACGAAACGTCAGAGAAAGAAAAAGTTGTGACGCGGTACATCCAGAAGCCAAAAAAAAAAAACAATAAAGTTGAACTTCATATAAAAATATTAAATAATTCCTTCTAACACATTTTTAATAATTATCCTCATCGTAAATTATATTAACATCAACGTTTCACTGTACGTTGCCGGCTTTCTCAGGAATAAATCAACCTCATATAATCTTGAAAAAACGATCAACAGTATTAATAAACGTTGTCTGTAGGATGATACTTGCAAATTTATGACATAACAATATAATTTTTTAAAAATATTCTTCATTACTTTTGCATCCAATTTATTGGCTTCGTCTGAATTTCTTGTACATCGATTTTAAAACTTCCTTTCTTAACTTTTTTAAGAGAAACTTTTTCCCTACTTCCTTTTTAGGAACCTCAATCTTTTCCTGCTTTTGTTTTGTCTCTCATATTTTTTTGTAACCAATGTATGTATCAACTCTATTACTTCTATTAGGTTCTTCTTCATCTTTTGTGTTTCTCTTTGATAACATCATCCTCACTTACATTACATTACATAAACTTCTAACTTTTTTTACTTGATGGGAACCTCTATACATAATGTTAGTTTATATCTTATAATTATGATGTAATGACACGCTTATTTCTGTTATGCTTGAAATCGGCATGTAATTAAATATACTAGAGATAAATATGACGCTACCCTAATTTGACGAACATTATTGAAATTTACCTTACAGTATATGTAATAACTAATAAAGAATTTGATTTAATAAATTAAACATTCCATAAAGATCATGAAAGAAGTTAGTACCAACAGGACTTTAAAATCATCTTGTGTAACACATGCTTTCCTTAACCCTTAAGAACCATGGCAGAACTTTAAAATCATCTTGTGTAACCCATGCTTTCCTTAACCCTTAAGAACCATGGCAGAACTTTAAAATCATCTTGTGTAACACATGCTTTCCTTAACCCTTAAGAACCATGGCAGGGTCAAATTTGACCCCGAGAAATTTGAAACTGTAATTTTACCGCTAACAGTCGGGTGGCGAGTAGAATTTGATTCTTCCTGGAAGAGTTGAGGGGATCCAAAAGAGGTAGATGTCATAATTGTCCATATACTCAAACAAAACATAGTGCTATTCGCGGAATGTGTAAGAAATTTGTGTATAGAAATCACGAGGTTGTTTCTACAAAGTGCCAGCGCCAGGTATGTATTAAAAGGTAAGGTCAAAAACGTTTATAGTCGTCTCAGTTTTGTATCGGTTTTATGGTCTTGCTATAAAAAATCGACAGAGAGGAGACAAAGAGACTGCAGTGCCGGTCTCTTTTCCGCTTTTTTGTAGCAAGACCATAAAACCGATACGAAACTGAGACGCTGTTTTTTGATTGGTGAAATTATGAAAGTCTTTCTTGTTACAGGGAAGAAACATAAATATTTATTTTGAAGAAAACCCACATCAGAGACATTTGCAATTTAGACAGTTAGAAACTTTTTGTAAGGGAAAGTTATTTTTGTAAATGATAAACTTTGAGGTAGAAAGTATTTTAAAAAAATTCCTATTTTGTATTTTTATCATAAAATCGTTGAAAGAGATTGTCTAAGCAATTCTCTAACTTCAATAACAACACATACTTCATAAGTAACACAAAAAATAGAGAGGGTCTTATTTGACCTTGTCATGGTAAATACGTGCGCTCAGAATTGAAGCCATGCTACTTGAGGGTTAATTTAAGACAATGTTACTCACTGAGTTTGCCATTTTCACTTCTTCACTGGATCGCTGGATAAGATGTTATTAGCAAAATATAGAGGTTCTTCGTTGCTACTTCAATCACATCCATTTCGGTAATTCAGAATACTGAGACATGTCTCCTAAGATTATCCAAAAAAGCTGAGTTTGCAGATTTATTTTTCTTAGGCAGTGACGTGCTTTCTTACTCATTTTGAAGGAAAGATGTGAATGCACGATCTTAATAAGAAAAATATTCTCCAGAATCGTGCTGAAGCATTGTAGAAAAAAGGTTTAAGTTCAATTTACACGACGCGACATTGAAATGATTTTATTTATAAAGTCAGCAGCAGATGAGAAAAATACTGAGAAAAAAAATTATGTCTCAAACTTGCAGCTATCATCATCCAGGCAATTTCTATGTATTAACATTACTGATAGCTTTCTCAAGATTACTTACATGAGATTGGTTTGTCCTTGAGAAAGCTGGAGGCATCGACATTAATATAATTATCATCATTCATTTTTATCAACATTTGCTATTGTTGCTGTGTCACAGTTTCTTTTGGAACAGCTGTATGTAATTGTTAATGGGCTGGCTCATTTTGCTAAGCCACAAATAATTAATTAATTGCGCGAAGTAGTCGTTGGGGGCCATCTGGAAAGGCTTTTTTCAGGGCAAAGAACAGAACAAGGTAAGAAATCCTTTGTTTTTTGGGTAAACTACACCATAGTGTCTTTAACCCATACCAAGGCGGCACCTTCTACTGTGACCTACATTTTTTCCTGTAGCTGAAATGATTGCAGGTCAGACTCTCAGAGAGCCCTGATTTTCCCTAGAAAAATGCATTTATTGTAACAAAAAGAGCAAAGGGAAAAGTTTGACAATTTATTCCTTTGTTTCAACAGTGCTTTCACATGCTCTTTAAAATTTAAAAAAAAAACTATTACACTCTCGTTTACTACTGTAAGTTAGGGAAGTCAAGCATATGCACAGAGGTATAGCCTGAGAGATATAAGAAGTCCACGATCAGATTAAGTCTCCTGGCACTATTCTTAAGAATTCAGAGAATACGTTTACTTGGTATCGTTATTTTACAAAGAAGTAAAACAGAGTGAGGGAGTGCTGCCGGTAAAACAGAGGCTCCGCCTCCCGGGACGAGTACTTAATCCAATCGTGGACTTCTTATACTATGTGTTTTTTTTTAAAATGCCATAAAGGTTGGCTATGAAAATTAAAACTCATGTCGTAGCTTGGCATCTAACACATGCCAAATCTGAAAATTTCAAGTAAATGAATGGAGCTAAGACATGAATTTTCTTTTCCACAGCCACCCCTTATGGCATTTTTAAAAAAACACATGTTATCTCTCAGCCTATATCATAATTCACAGTTAGGTCCACAAGAAACTACTTTTTAATATCAAGTTGCTGTAGTGCCCTGAGATTTTTACCATTACCAGCTTTACTGGCTTTCTCATTTTTATTGTCTACAACGCTTGGCTTCCGAGAGGTACTGGGCGCCTCCACCATCACCTTCGTATGAAGCACTATCGGATAGTTTACCCAAAAACCAAAACTTTGGCTTACTTTTCTTACCTTATCCCAGTTTTCCGTCCTGCAAAAGGAATATTCCTTTATTGAGCGTTTCTCATTATTGGGACACCTTTCCAGACGGTCCCCAATTGATCGTCTTGCACAATTAAATAATTACCTGTAGCTCAGCAAAGTGACTCTGTTAATAATTGCACTAATTGCACAAGGGTTTTATGATTTTATATTTCATGTAAAATCCAACTTTACTTCCTTTGCATCAAAACAAAAACAATGGAAAAACAAATGGCTATTTAGTTTTTAAGTGTCTGGTTCATTAACGTTCATTGGCATTGATTGATCAAACACCCTGTAGAATGTGAGAGCCCCATCATCCATCATTCTATCACACATAATTATAGTATACGAAATCAAACAGCTCGACCTCAACAACATTTCAGACAAAGACCACGTGTAAACTGACAACATTAAAAAAAAAATCGAATGGAATTTTGCCCCCCCCCCCCTCCTCCCTCTTAAATGACAGGGCCCCAATAGTGGATATACATACGTACAGCTAGGGTTAAATATAATTTTAGCATCCGAAACAGTTACATCCGACAATATTAAAAGTGATTTAACTGGAAAGTGACATCTTAAGTGGAACAGTAATCTACTTTGCGCTGGTTGTACTTAAGCTGATAGTCCTTGCCCTCATAGTGAAGGGGCGTCTGCGCGTCTTTCGGCACGACGGGAAAACAACACCACAGCACGAAGGCGACGAAAGCCACGATCGTACCGACGAGCAGGATGAAATCTTCAATGGTCTGCGAACACATTTTGTTATTGCTATTATTTTTACAACACAATGATAGTATTTCTTGCACTTACTGGTTCTTCCCCTAGCAGCACATTGTTCACGAGGTAAACGAAGTCATCAAAAGGGGTAATCATGTTCTTCTTCAGTTTGAGGTTATGTTACATGTTTCTGGTTTTACGATTTTACCACAAGGAGGAACTCACGGCTTGAATGCACTTACATGAACCTCGACGCCTTTTCTATGTTGAGCGCATATGCATTTCTTGCCTTGCATTTAATTTTGCGTTTCTTCGATAAATCACTCGCAAGAACCAAACTCGTTAATTTTTACAGTGTTGCCGAATTTCCGAGTTCCGACAATTAAGATTCAACACAAGGAATAAATTCCCGTTGCTATTAACTCCGCTAGAATTATGCCTTTTTAAACTCATTGTGACTTGTGGCTAAAGCGGTAATTCCGCTATGGCGTTAATTCACCATAATTAATTAATTGCTTGGGTCAAACGGTGTTGCCATTTTCCGCTTCGCGACTGTAAGCGCAAGCGACATCTGCTTGAGAGAATCCGCCGTAAATTTCTATTAATTAATGATTTTATTGCGTTGTAAATATAATGTTGATGTCAGCATTGTTGTAATTATTAAATTGGATTCGCTTTAATCAATTTGGATAATAATTTTAAACGTCGGGAATTCTGAACGTATCCTCTGACGCAATGATTCTTGAAATTTACGGCAAAGCAAGAGTGTAAACTGAATTCGCTTTGGACTAAATCAAAGTCGAAGTTGTTTTCAACTTGTATTCAACGGAAACTTATTCGTTTAAGTAATTCATTTCAAAAATCGCTTTTGTTTCTGAACGTACCCGTGCGTCACGTCAAGTGAATCCAAATTCCAGTCGCGACTGAAATTAGTAGCAAAACAAAAATGGCGAGAGTGTGTGTGGTGTGTGTCAGTTACTGTGTTTATTTCTTGATTTTCGCTGCGTTTCGGCTGGTTTTTACGGCGGAAGGTGAGTATTTCTGTGACGGCGAACGCCTTAAGAAATTCGCGGACACCGGAAACCATAGGATGACAAACGTGCGCCGGGCGAATATTGCATTTGTGCCAGTGCAAGTCTTTTTCTTTTGCTTCGCGATCAATTTACGCCTGCACGAGGTGTGTGGTGCACATACACTTCTTTATGGTGATCTTGAAGGATCGGTTCTTGCGTAAATGTGTTTACTTTGCGCGAGGAGTAAATTGATACCGGTGCGTTTTTTTTTTTTTTTGGCGTGCGGTTTCAAGCGATAAAGTTTTCGCATTCGACTTAAATAAGATTCTCGTTGAAGTTAGAAAATAAAGCACGTTGCTTGATTTTCCAGTATGCTAAATCCAGCTTCGGAAGCTAATTCTATTGAAGCGGACAACAAATTATATTGAGGCGTAGCGTTAATGCAAACGGAGATGATTAACGCCGCTAGAGAAATTGTGTTACCAAATAGAACAAGACACCCCCAAAACATGTCTGTTCTTTCATTTATACTGCGCTTCTGAAAATAAATACCCGTACCCACTACCCACTAATGCCCAAACCGTGGCATAAGAGTAGGACGTTATTCGGCGAAGAAACCTGTGACCTTGTCTGGATGGTATTGCCAAAAAATGTTGATGTGTATCAACCTGTTTTAAGTTGGAATTACGTCAACATTATTAGATTCCGAATTAAAAACATACGTAAATTATACCCGGTTGTCACATAAAAACAGTCTACAAGTAGGTCGTGATTATCACATGCTAATGCGCCCAGCATGTGACTCTAATAAATCTAAATTATATTAACGCGTTTGCTTTTGCGTCATTAAATAAATAAAAAAATAAAACTATGGAGGGGGAGGATGCAAGACGCAGAAATATTTTTGACATTGCACTGTCAATCGTGACGTATTTGTTTACATGTTCAGTTGAAATAATTTTCCTGTTTACTGCATATTATCTGTAAATTAATAAAAATTTCTACCCTGCATATCGTTAATAGATTAAGATAGATGTTATGAAATCAAACGTTTTAGGTTATAAATTTTGACAGATCAAGTTAACGATGTTGCCAATTCGTTTATTACAGACAGGATGGTTCACAATAGCTTCGAGTAATTTTTTTCAATGCTACACTCGTAGCCAGGAAAGATGAAGGCTCGACATGAATCACACGCGTGTGATTTAAGATTAAAAATACTATTCAAATCAACAATTACAAACATAGGCAAAGTTAGAGGCAAATTTAACATTTCTAATTTGCCTTAAATTATACTAGACGTTTGAAAGTAAGGTTATGTTTATCACTTCCTGCTGGCTGGCGTTTTGTTTAAGTTCAAAGATCAAGGTACTTTATTAAACGAAATCAATTTTATTGCCACAAGACGAAACTAAATCCTGAAAGAACTGTTTTTATATTAAAGCGGTTAAACAATTAAACACACCATGCTTGTGAAACATATGAAGTGACAGCTAACTTATTACAGCGCGAAAAGGCGACACTTGAATGAAGTCTGTCTTTGTTTATTTCATTTTTAACTCATAAGACTATCTTTGTTTTACACGCCTGGGTGACATATGACCAGTGTTGCCAACCGGGTTGTAGAAATTCCGCTACATCTCCCTCCATAGGTTTGCTAACGAGCCTTCATCTTTCCTGATTACGCGTTTATAATATTTCATTATGGCTGGGTTAAGTTTAAGTTAAAATCGTTAATGTTCGTATTCATAGTGCTGTCTCGAGGCTTCCTTGAATGAGAAACCCCTTAGAATGGGATTGTAGTACGGCAGTTGCATTATAACAATTCCATTGTAAGGTGTTCCTCATTCAAGGAAGCCTCGAGGCAGTACTATGAATACGGACATAAGTGTACGATGGAATTCTGAGGAATTTTCAATCAGATGTCATTAGCGGGAAGCGGTTACATTTCAAACGTGCCCGAGGTGTTAATTAGATCGTCCGACCAATCAGCTGACTGATTATATTAAATTTCAATATTTATTTACATTTAATATCATAACCTACTTTGATACTCCAGTTTTGTCACTATTTCATCAAAATTTTCACGGGGTGTAGCTATCCATAATAGCCACCGCACTGTGACAGTTAAATTTAATTTGTTTCGGTGTCTTTTTCGTCGGATAATTTTTGGTCGTTTAGATTAAATTTCTGACAATTATTTTATTTGTATTGAAATTGAGGCGCTTATTAAGACGTTAACGTTTGACGTCGCTGTTATCACTTTAACGTCTAACTTCAAGGGAGACAGAATGCAAAGCGCGTTAATATTTGACAATGCAATTGTCACTGACAATTAAATTTCAATTTTCATCAGTGCTGTCACAAATAACAATCGTGATTTACTTGGTTTGTTTAAAGAAATTTTTTTACTTATTACATATTTACAATTATAAAGGATACGGATTAACCTTCGAAATTTGTCACAGTTTCTACCGTGTGTATCGTTAATAAAATAGAGGTTATGAAATCAAACGTTTTAGGTTATAAATTTTGACAAGTTAGCGACGTTGCCAACTCGTTTTGTGTTTGTACCAACCAATTTATTTACAGGATTGTTCAGAATAGGATTTCTTTTTCAATGCTGAAAACCAAAAAATGTCTTTTAAGACTTTAACATTGAGGAATTTGTCGATTTTTAAATCAATAATCGGCCGCAAGATGTCGCCACATAAACTCTTTGATAATTAAGATTTAAAAAGTGATGTTTCGTTTCTTCAGTTGTGCCGTCTAAACCTTCAGTCCATTGTTTTTATCAGTGCTGCCAATTTGCAAAACATAAATCACGGCGCCAATCGACATTAAATTGTAATAATTATTGTAAATAAACGATACAATGACATTTGACAGCTGTCATTTCGATCATTAAATTTCATTAAAATCTAACCTACTTTGATCTTTCAGTTTCAAAAAATTTGTAGTAACACCTCCGAGGGTCTACACTACCACAGCTGTATTTTGACTGTCAAATTTCATTTGTTTCAGTGGCTTCAATGCCCTAACGCGCTTAAGGGCGCCCCCCAGATGGTGGCAAGTAAGTTAAACGCTCAGCCCCTCTCATCGTTCTCGTCAGAATGCGGAGATGGGGTAAAACGTTGACGTTTGACGTCGCGACTGTCACTTTCACGGTTAATTTCAATTTCAATAGTATTCCTGCACTAACTTTGATTTTTTTTAATTTGAAAAAAGTGAATTCAGTCGTGCTGTCTCAACTTTATCAGTGGTGCCAATTTGCAAGACATAAATTACGACCAATCGACATTGAATTGTAATTGTAAACAAACGATATAATGACATTTGACAGCTGTCATTTCGATAACTAAATTTCAATGTGTATTTATTTATACAAAGTAGTCAAGAATCACTGTTTGAGTTGGCAGTACTGAATTTTATTTTTAAATGGTACAACTGGAGTAACTTCCGATCGTTGACGGCTCGACACTGACAGCCGTCACTTTACAAGCGTCATTTGACATTTCAAATTCAAATTAAAACACTAATTTTTATTCACATAGGGCCGTTTTCATAATAGTGCTAAAGGAGACTTTAATTTAAAGTCACTTTAAGCATAGGAAAACTAATGTGTTTTTATAGGTTAAAGTCACTTTAAATTTAAAGTTCTATTATGAAAATGGCCCATAACCTATAATCTTGTCGCTGTTGATGTTACGTCAAATAAATTAACAAAGCATATATCCGGTCAGTGTTGCAAATAGTCGAATAAAAAAACGCTCTTAATTGTATTGCCTACTCAAACAGTTATTCTTGACCACTTTGTATTTAAAATCATAGACTACTTTGATCTTTCAATTTCAAAATTTCTAGTAACATCTCCGAGGGTCTACACTACCACAGTTGTATTTGACGTTGACATTTGACGTCGCGGCTGTCACTTTCACGGTTAATTTCAATTTCAGTGGTGTTCCTGCACTTACTTTGATTTTTTTTTTAATTTGATCGCTTGAATGCGTTTTCTTAGCACGTTAAGAGAAGACCTACGCTGGTACTTTGACAGTTAAATTACATTTACCTCGGTGACATTTTTGTTTGATAAATTATGACCGCGATGTAGATTGAGTTTGTGATCGTTCAGTTTGCACTGAAGTTTTTATCAAATCATATTTTATAATTACCTACAGAATTGTTGTAAACGTACACATTTTAGATGCAAGACATTTGACGTTGAGATTTGTTAGTTTGACAGCTTTTACTCTGCTTAGTAACTTTTATGCTTATGGCATTTTTCATGTAAATATGTATCCATATTTTTTCAGCTGTTTATCTTGAAGTTGGTGTTCATTGAAAAATTCACAAAAAAAACATTTGACATTGCAACTGTCACTTTGACAATTAAGACTTGATTTTAACAGCGCTGCTACTTTTTTTATTTTCTAACATTCAATTTCTCAGAAAATTTCGCGTTTTATTTTTGTTGTCTGTGTATTAGTGTTTATTGAAACAATTGTATTTGAAGTTGAAGCTGTCACTTTGACAAATAAACCTTGATTTTAACAACGCTGTCAATTTTACATGTTTTTTTACATTTAAGTACATATTTCAGAAAATTTCACGAATTAATTTTGCTCTGTGAGTTAGTGCTTATTAAAATAATTGTATTTAAAGTTGCAGCTGTCATTTTGACAAGTAAATATTGATTTTAACAGTGCTACCACGTGTCACATGGCAATCACAAGCCTATATGTATTTATAAGTAGGCCTGTGGTTGCCATTAAAAATTCCTGACATTGTTAATTAAGTGAATTAATTCCTTACGAAGTTTTTGATTATTCGCGATTTATTTTTACACTGTTTGTGCACACATTAGCGTGCACTTACCAAATAAAAAATCCTTCGTCCTTCAACGTTAATTAAACACGAGCGTTTTTTTTTTCTTACTATAATTATCAATAAAAAAAGGAAACACGTTAGAATTTAATTCGAAATCGTGTGCACATGCAGAAGATCCGACCTTGGTAAAAATGCGAAGAAAACTTTTTCCTGGAGGCGGCGAACTGGAGCGTGATTTTCTATAAACTCCGTGTCCGCCGGACCAAAAAATAAAAAATAACGAGATAAGTTTCGAAAGCTCGCGCTCTCGTCAGGTTAGTCACTGGACTTTCTCCGGCGTTCTGCTGAAAAAAGTGCGTTCTCCAAGCCGCAACGTCGATGTGTTTGGGTTAATTACCCGTGAAACCCAAATAGCCGAGTGTTACAAATTCTGTGCTCGCTTCAGTGGAAACCCCTGTTTTATTGCGGAATGTGGCACGCGCGATTTTTCCCCGCCTCTGTTTGTCTAGTTTTTTTTTATATATAACTGTTGCGGGTCAAGTCTACCAAAAATGCACGATTTCGATAAGAAAGGAGGTCGGGGCATACTACGAGAAGCTTTTTCTGACCTGGGGGCTACGATAATGTCGACTCGGTTGACATACGTTAAGTGCTATCAATGAAATTTGTTTGGTTTAATGCTTTCTGTTTGCGTTTCGTAAATCGATATTCGAAGTACAAAGTATGTTTGACAAATTTAAAGTCCAACTTTGATCTGCAAATAATTCTTAGATTTATTAGTTTCCAGTTTAATGTTTTTTCTGAAGATCTCGTGTCGTTTGAATTGTTTTCGTGTTGTAGTGATTTATTTGTTTACCTGTCAAAGTAGGTGTTCAGTGTTATCCTTCTTTTATACAATTTGTACGGAATAATTTACTTCAGGTGATTTACTTGCGTTTGTCAAGTAAATATTTTGGAGTTCGTATTTCAGCTGATCACGTCAATTCCCTTTGAAGGTCAAGTTCACGCCCGACGCCACGCCGCGCCGTAACAATCATAAAACTATAAAGCACTTTTATGACTGTATTTATTTCGTTCATCTGCTGCTCTTTCTTAACCAGGGACGTATCGTCGTTTTGGGGAAAATTTTTCATTATTTATTTCTGGAAAACTAAAATAAATAAAATTTTTCTTCGGAGACCTTGTCAAGTACGTAGCTTTTTCATCCAATTTTCAAGAAGCTTTAGAAAATCAATCAAGTCTATAATTAATATAAAAAAAATTGAAACAAAATCAACAAACGAGATCCAGATTGAATCGAGCCAACTAACAGAATTTAATTTAGATTTTTTCCCAGTTACAAATTACATCCTGCAATTTCACAATTTATTTTGTTTATTGCACTTTGCTAATCTCGAGTAACGGCCAAGCAAACGCAGGCACGCCACAAACAATAAAGAAGCGTTTCCTCTGAATGTGGCTAAAATTACTTATCGTGAAGCGGCGGTTTTCTAGATCGAACTTGATTAAAGTCGTTGTGCCGGAATTAACACAAGAAAGAAAACAAGTGTGCTCGTCGTGAATTTTTGCAATGTGAGAATTACTGGCGTAAATTGTAAAATGTAAACTGAGATATTTCACGGGGGGCAAGGACGGTCGTCACGTTGGCAATTTCACAAAAGGGGAATTTGGCCAACTCTTTCGAAATCTATTTTTTGTGATTCCAGTTTAGTGTGATTGATATATTTTTGATTTCTTGCACATTTTTAAACCAATCCCAAATCGCGGTTCAAAAAATAGGTTTTATTTCAATAAATTTTCAGTAGTTTAACTTTTTTTTAATAAAATAAGATTTTTAAATTCGGTGGTATTCAGGTATTTTGACTGACATTTTGTGACGTAGTGTAACTTAAGATCTGCTATACAGGGTGCACCTCTTGGCCCTTTCATCTGTATTGTTACATCCACGCCGTCGACAAATTTATTTTTATAATTGTCACGCCTTGTTGGGTAAATATAAGACGTAAGCTTTTTGAACCAAACTATGATTAATTTAACTTGAAGGCTTCCGCGGCCGTCGTCCATGTTTGAATTGGCTTCCGGTTGGAACCGCGTCACGTTGATTGCTTCTACTGCCTAGTAGAAGCAGTCAACGTGATGCCGTTCCAACCAGAAGCCAATTCAAACACAAACTATGATTTTTTTTTGGAAATAAGAAAAACATCTTTGTGTTGGTGTCTAATCTGAAATTTAGTCCAACACCAGAATAGTGTCTGCAAGATTATATGTATAGTCTAGAAAGTATCCGGAAAATAACACTGCAACTTCCAGTTTTTTTAAATTTATGAACGAAATAATTACATTAGAGGAAAACAATTCTAGTTACTTTTTTATGTACAGTTGTCGCCTAAAGAAACTGATACAACAAATGTGTAATGTAATAGTATTTTCTTTTCGTTTCATGCGAGTAAAATTTATGCTGTTATTTAATTTTTTGCTTACATTTTTTGGTAGAAAAGTTTTACAAATCCTTTGTCTTTAATTATGACAAATTTGACACAATTACTCAAATTTTTCTTCTTATTTAAAAGTGTTAACATTCAACATTTGTCGTCACTTTTTTTGTTAGATTCTTTGAAAAATATTATTTTAACAAAATACTGTAATCCTAAAAATATCGTAAATATAATATAATATAATATTTTATAAGAAATCTGACATTATTAGTCACACTCCAATGACCTTGATATCGTTTTTGCATGTTTCTATATCTTGATGGAATATTTCGTCTTGTTCCTCACTCACTGTACAAAGATTTTCTGGAAAATAGTCCAATTGTGTCACATTGGTGAGACAAAAGGAACATTCTGCGTGACTCACAGGCTCAGACCATATGTAGGTTTTCCAAAATTCAAAGGTTTCATTTGCCCATGAAACCACCTCCTCAATTGCTCGGCACATGTATGGCAAACTTGAAACCCAATATTTATCTTGGACATAAATACATATGGAGAAACCAAAATATAAATAATATGTAGGTACTTTTTTTTACAAATTCAATTATAGTTCATCGTCGCTTTTACATTACTTACATAAATATCACGTATGTATTTAACAAAAACTGCCAGGAATATTAGTACAGTATCCACGAGACGAAATTGAAGCCATTTTATCACTTTTCAACAGTTTTGAACAAAAACTGTAATGACAGTTGTTAATATTTGTTTGATTTGATTTAAATATAAATGAACAACTTAGTGAATTGTTGATTTCTTTAAAAGAAATGAACAATTCACTAAGTTTTCTAGATGTAAATATCATCAGACGTAATAACAAATTAATAACAAATTGGTTTCATAAACCTACGTGGTCAGGTAGATATATTAATTTTCATTCGTATACTTCTAAAAACTATAAAATTGCAACAATTATTTCTTTAACAGATCGAGCTGTTTTACTTTCAGATAAAATTTTCATTTATGATAATTTAAATTTAATAAAAAAGACTCTTGTTCAAAATTCTTATCCAATAAATCTTATAGAATCAGTAATAAAAAATCGTATTAAATATTTACAAAATTCAAAAATCCACAATAACAATAAACAAATTTCAAACAAAAAATACATATCCATTACCTTACATTGAACCACTATATGACACATTTAAACACTTATTCAAAAAACACAATTTAATTTTAGCTAGCAAATCTGTAAATAATTTAAATAGTATTTTCTCAAATTTAAAAACCAAAACACCAAAACTAAAACAACCTAACGTAGTTTATGAAATTAAATGTTTAAATTGTAATTCGTGTTATATTGGAGAAACAAGCCAAAATTTAAAAAAACGTCTAGACCAACATAAATATCATATCCAAAAAAATAATCAAAATCATTCAATGCTTGTAGAACATTCATTAGAAAATGACCATAATTTTGATTTTGAAAATACTAATATTTTGTATTACGAGTCTAATATTTTCAAAAGACGTTTTATAGAAATGTGTAAAATAAAAATGTCGTCGAATTCTATTAATAAACGTACTGATTTTGCAAATTTAAACGATACATTTTGTAGTTTTCTCGATTCCTTAAATAGAATATAGATCTGTCAATTTTTTAACATTTATAATGTTCAAATTATTTTTAGATTAAAAAAAAAAAAAATCAAGTTACTTTTTCAGTTTCCGTTGACAACCTTGTTTATTTTGACAACATATTTTTCACTTCTGACGAAGCGGTCGAACGACTGCGAAACGTAAAGTGTAAAGTGCGCGATTTAGTGTCCGCTTAAAAGATTTTGTGATAATATTCTTGTTTGTAATTTTACTACAACTGTGTCAATATCTCATACAATTTGTTACTGACTTCATTTCAGCGACAATTGTGTTACTTTTCACTACATACAGTCGCACCTCTATAACTCGAACCTCCACAACTCGAAACTTTCTGTAAGTCGAAATTTACTGATATCCCTGCACATTGTGCATAATTGAAATCTCTTTCTTTAACTCGAAATTTCTATAACTCGAAGTAATTTTCCGGTGCCTTGAGATTCGAGTTATGGAGGTTCGACTGTATTTTTCTCTGTGTGTTCAATTAGATGAAAGAGCTGAAACGTAGAAGTGTTTTATTCATAATTAGTGGTCACAAAAATTATTTTTACTGTGCATAACTAATCATAAATATCTAGTAGAATAATCTCTATGAGTAATAGTAACACTTTTCATGTGCGTTTACATAGAAACAATTGAAACTTAAAAGCTAAATGTTCTTAAAAAATTTAAATGGGACGCCCTGTACTTGGTCTAAAGCTCATGGTTTTCGACATATCTGCCCTCACAGTTACAACTTCTAATAAAAAGCATATTTCAAGAAAATAAACAAAAAGAGAATGTTGAATATCTGCTAAAGTTTTCTGGCTAAATTTTGCAAATGCTTGTCTCATTTTATTTTTTCAATATTAAGTCGTATTTGGTTGAATTTGAAATAAAAAAAATAAGTAATGCTAAAGGTTAGTGACAACAAGAAGTGCATTGATTCCTTATCATCGATATCCGAGTCAATACCTGAATGAAATGTTTGTTTATGGGGGCACTTCTGTGGGCCTTAAGTCTATTAGTCTTTTAGAACCTTAAATTACTTACTGTAATGATGTGAAATATAAAAATAAATATATGTAAAAATATAAATTTAGACTTCAATTAACGACTAAAGACTCAATAAATAAAATTGCTGATATGAATAAAAAAATATGAGTAAATATCTTCGTATGGTTAAAATTACATTTTGAAGGATTTTGTTTGTATTTTAGCAGTTAGTTGGTTTTATGTACTCAGATTACTTATAGAAGCTTTTACTTCGTTTAGATTTACTAGATAATTATGATGTTGCCCTTTTCTTTTTGTTTATTATCTTGAAACATGGTTCTTATCGTAAGTTGTATCTGTGAGTGCGAACGCACACGTGTGTGTAAACGCTCATGGAAGATGTTACTATCACTAATAGAGATTATTCTACTAGATATTTATAATTAGTTACTGCATTTCAGCTCTTTTCCAATTGAATAACTGTAGATTGCGAATGCTTTGATTTAGAACTATAGTTGCTTAATTAAAAATGTTTACTTTTAGTAGAAGTAGAAGTTTGGTGGATAACTAACTTATGGAATATGCTGTGCATGTGAAAATAATTTGCTAATATAGAACTCATTATTGTCGATAACTTTTATACAAGATATACTTTCCTTTATAACCAATAGTTAAGGAGCTATTGACAAAATCCAAACCAGTGATATACGCTGCATGTAAGGGGGATGCTAGGGATAACATATTTTTGAAATTATCTAGAGGGTTTCCTAACTACCACGAAAAGAACCCCACAAGTACAGACCAACCGTTTTTAAGATATTGCCTAGTAACAATTAATTTGGGGCACCCTGTAGAATCAAGTTTTCTGTAACAAGGTTTTTTCGACACATCTGCATATTTTTTTGTGATCGTTTTCAAATACATAATAATTAACAAAAAATGAACTAACCTTATTTTGTTTTTTCTCTTGTTTTCCTCATCTTCACAGTCTGCTTATCTTTTAGGTTTGCGCATTTTTTTTTTGTAACAAAAATTGCATAGGTTTGTGCAAACAAATTATGAATCAGATCAGGAGACTTCATTTTATTTAATAATTTAAAATAAATGATTTTTTTTGAGAAAATTCAAGTTTTTGTCTTCTCAGCTTTTTAAAATGATTTTAATTAATGACATATTACGTTTTTGCCGAGCAATTTTCATTATGCAGTTTGGATTAAACCGGCTTCTTCCATTTATGCATAACGAGCAATAAAAAAAATCACAATTATTGATTGAATCACCTCGTTCGAATGCACTTCGCCGACCCCTCAATTGCGAACTTAAGCAATCGCAAAATCCAGGTCAGGCCTTGGCTTACGCCGCCCAATTTCGATCATCGTCTGCGCCCTTGATTACGCAGTTCATTATGCAAATCGCCTTTTGTTCTGCGTCGTTGTGTACGCACGAAGTGCCACTTCCGCACCGGAACTGCAAACGCAAGATCCTCTTCAGGCACGTGACAATGCATTCAAAAAAAAATACTTCTGCTTTGGTGAAGCGTTAACGCAAAACGAATTTACTATTTCATGTTAATTGAATTACCGGCCGGCCTGTACGTGTTAGTTTTGGGTCAAAGTGACAGAGACCAATTCGACTTTGCACTTTGGAAATTGAGGGCGATTGAATTTGAAAAGACAAACGCAAATTAAATCGGTTCTGATTTTGGACTCACATTTGTTTTTATTTGTAATCAACATTCTGCGCATGCACGTCGGACGCTAATTTGCTTATTGCGCTTGAAAATTGATTAAAACGCAGGTTAATTAAGCGAGAGCGCGAGCGAGAAAGAAAACAACACCTCAAGGTTTTCCACTTGGAAGAATCCACGATCAATTTTTTTACCGAGTCCAAAAAATATTTAAACTCAAGGTCAGTCAGTGGTACTCGAATAGGGTGCACATTATTGATACCAAAAGCAAGGGAAGAAAGAACGTAACTTTGCAAGATTTAAACCAACAGAACGTTGCTTTTGCTTTTCTTTTTATGACTTATTGTTAGCACGCCTTAATTAAACGACTGCGCCAATTAATTAGCTTGATGACATTGAAGAAGATACTGATAAGTTGCACGAAGGGCAAACGCGATAATACCTGCTTATCTCAGTTTTGCACAAAAAGAAAAAAGGAAAAGAAGTAAAGAAAGTGAAACGAAGAACTTTTACTTTTCGTTTTTTAAATATTTACGTGCGCGTACAGATTAATAATTGTTGAAACACCTCGGGACACATCGACGAACATAATTTACCGGACATGGATTTTGTAGTCACGCCGTGCCAAGGCGAATGACCTTATCCACCTATGCAGACCAAGAACGATAAAGAAAAACCATTCTGTAATTAGTAGGTCGTTGATTTGTGCGTTGTTTTCACAGTGCAATGATTCATGATGCCTCCTGATAATCTTGTTTTATTTCAGATTATTATTTTTACGACACAGAATCGAGCTTCAAACAAGGGGATGATGAATTCATAAAATTGAATTTGGTAGACGGAAACCACCATGTGCAGAAGAGACATGTTTTGAACACCACGCTCCACCAACTCATCAACGAAACCATCTCGAACAATGATTCTGTGTCTACAGAGTTAATGCCTTCAACTACTGCCATTCCTGAGAAGAATTTGGTAAGGATTCACAAAACGCATTTTTGTATAGTATGTATAGATCGACCTTTAAATTTAGTTTACTTGTCGGCCTTCTCAATAATGCATGGTGAGAAGCTAATAGAGTAAAAAAAAGCAAAAAATGAAGTTTTTTTTGTAAATTTTCGTTCTGAGTATCCCCGACGTAAACCAGCTTATTAAACTTTGATTAAAATGCGCTAGATGGTGCCAGGTGCTGGCATTTAAAACGGACGCACAGATTAAAATTTAAATCTTTTAAATAGGGATATTTTCTTTTAATAATTTATTAAGATTGTCGCCTATTGTATTTTAACTTATCCAATAGATGGCACCAGCTAACATGAAAATAAAATTGACAGCAAAACATTTTGTAAGCAACCTTTGGCGATGCAATATTTTGCAATATGTAATTTCAAACATTGTCATTTTCGCATTGAAACAATGGCGCCATATTTGAAATTATTTGAACTTGTTTGAAACATTCTTGGGAGGATAGTTCATGAAGAAAAAGTGACTTGGGCAACATCCATTTAAAATGTTTCTTTGCTACATGATCGACAATTCATTCCAGGGATGCCGTTTGCCCGATAATTGTCCCATTTAATTCACAATCCTACCATAAGTGAAACTTGACAGGCATTTGACAATAGTTGCAATCGTAGTCGAAATATTTTCATTTTAGCGATTCTCATTTTCATGACGTCATAGACTAAATTATTTCAACATATTGGTTGAAAATATTGGCATCGCCAAAAAACGACTTTAGTTTACGAGACTATTTTTTAAAATATTTATTAAGTTCACCTTCAGTTGTATTTCAACTAATCCAATAGGTGGCGCCAGCCGATTTTGTAAATAAAATTGTTAGTAAAACTTCGCATATGTAAGAAATCTTGATTTGAAGGATGACGAGTTTTTTAAAGATTTATTGAGGTCATCATCTATTGTATTTTAATTAATTCAATAGATGGCACCAGCTGATATAAAAATCAAACAAAGTTTACTGTAAATGTCTTAAAAGAAGTCTTACTTTGTAAGTTTTTTTCTATGAAAGAAAACTATTTCTTTAAATATGTATTTATTGAAATCGTCGTCTGTTATATAAACACCTTATATTTTTAATCTACTTACGTCATATTCACATACTAGGCCATAAAAAGTGTTGCTGCACGACAGATTTTTTTGTTGACTATGACTGGTACTATACAGGCTTATTTACGTAAACCGTTCATTAAAATTTTTAAGTTAAAGGCTTTCTGGGAAACAAGAAAGATAAAAATTATAAAATATTAATAAATGAACTGCTGGAATCGTATAAAGCTTTAGGATGCAGAATGTCATTAAAAATTCATTTTCTGTATTATCATTTGGACTTTTTTTCCTAATAATCTCGGCGCTGTTAGTGACGAACAAGCTGAAAGCTTTCATCAAAAAATCAGAACAATGGAAAGCAGATATCAAGGATGATGGGATCCGGCTGTGATGGGGGATTTTTGTTGGTTCTTGAAACGAGAGGATTTAACACCCAATAAAAAGCAGAAAAAAAGTCATTGAAATTTGTATAATTATTGTAACTATATTTTAATACAGTTTAAGAATCGTTTGATTAAAAAAATATATTTGCGTTTAAAATCAACAATTTTTTTTAATAAAAACATTTTCTTATTCACCCTTTTGTATTCGTTTTAGTAATTTTTGATTTATTTCAAAAACTGCATATCTAGACGTGCTGCAGATTTTCTAATACTTTTTTTTATTAAGTGAGATGAATGTAACTAGAAACAAATATTTTTTTTGAAGTTGTCGACGAATGTTTAAAATTTGTTCCCTAGTGTTATTAATCTAGGAAGCCGTGAAACGCTTGAATTTTATTTCATTAAAGTCCGCTAGATGGAATCAGTTGCCAATCTTAAAAGGAAACGCGTACATTCGTCTTTTTAAATAAAACTGATCGTAAAACATCTTACAGGAAATCTTAACTTATTGTTAGTTTGCAAGTCCTTTGACTAGAGGCGATTTTTTAAATATTTATTCTGCGTTTAGTTCATGGGCGACGTTGTCGATTTCGTTTAGTCCGTAGTTATTTTACGATGTCTGACCAATTAGCTGAGTGGTCACGGTGGTCGTCATTTGAAATGCGACCATTAGGCAACCACGGTGGGTATGAGTTCCATTTAGAAGACAGTCTGCCCGAGCTCATTAAACTTTGACGGTTCGTCCGTCCATCAACCAACGCAGGCTTAATTGAGATCGTCGAGTATTGTGTTTTGACTAATCCAGTAGATGGCGCCAGCTGTATGAAAAGCAAATTAAGAACTTCTTTTTGGGTCTTTCGATTCAATTAGAAAGTCCTTGGTAATCCTCGAAAGGAAACTTCTTTACCGGCTTTGAGCCTGCTTGTGTGTGATGGCACCATGTCGTTGAGAATCTGTTTCATCAAAAACGAGCAAGTGAAGTGCTTGCAGAAAAAAGTAAACAATATTTTACTGCGTCATGCTTATTTTTATTGTTGCTATTAAATAGCGCCATCTAGTGAATCAAGGATGGTAGTTTTACGTGGACAAAATGAGTGTCAAGGATCTGAAAGTGCGCAGAACTTTTTCTTGTAAATTTAGGTTTCAATTTTAGGAACCCTTGAAGCTTATTTCTTATTTATATTTTGTTTCCAAAGCCGTTCGTTTCGATAACGCCATGTTGATTTTGAACCACCATCTTTTAGTCAAAGAAATAACGAAGCGTTTCATGAAAAAAACCTTGGCGAGTTTTTTTCGGTTTTGAGGAATTTTGCTCTAGATTAAAGATCCAATAGTCACTGTATCAGATCATTATCTGATTTTGGTTGATTTTATCCTTACAGTTAAAATTTTGTGAAACGGTGAAATTTTTATTTAAAGTGTCCAACAGGTGGCACCAGTTTTTATGTTGCTTACCAGCACCATCTAACGGGTACAATTTTTTTTCTCTATTTTCCAGAACAATAAAATCGGAAAATTACAAAAACCCGTCCAGAACTTCACCTTAGCCAAGGACCTGCAGAAGAACCTAGGCGAAAATGGGACCGGCATACGCAAGAACTACACGTTGCCCATTCCGGTGTTACAAGAGAAAATCCTAGCGAAACCGGTAATCATTGACAACACCACTTTAACGAGGACCACCGAGCCGGAAGAAGACTACTTCTTGCCTCCCATAGAAGAAATCGAGGAGAACGACGAGGAGTTCAACCTAACCTTATCCAAGCACAATGTCACGGAAGTGAAAATGGTAAGAGCGCCGTTATGACTTTGACTCGTGTAATGACCCCGGTCATTTGATGACAGGAAACGCACACGTATTACAACAGCACAATTATAACCACCGAAGAATCGGGGCAACATCATTGGGTGCCTGATAGTTCGGCCTTCATCACCAATGAGTTGCTGTCAAAAACTCACAGGCGAGCCGCTGTAAGTACTCTAATTGAGAATTAATTAGTTGTGACTTTGTAAAATTGATTGCAAGAATGCTTGGCATATACAGGATGACTGAAATAACACCCAACAAAATTAAACGATTTACAACACTACCTGAGAAATACAACGCGCCGTTCTATTAATAAGGCAGTAAAACTGCAATAACGTTTTACAATTGTATTCGTCCAGCGCAGCGTGATTTTAACACCTGCCGGTTTCTTACGGCGTCGGTCGCGATAAGAGCGAAATTCTATGCTCCAGACGGGGTTCACACGGTCTTAAGTCACGTTTTCAATTCTATCTCTGCAGTGTAAGATTTCCGTTTCGTTTTAAATATAAAAATTTGCTAAGATACTGTTTACTTTGTTTGGACTGCGTTTCAAATCTTGACGTGAAAACATAATTTCATTACTTTCAATTAAAAAAGTGAATTTTCTTCGGTTTCTTACAATGCTAATTGAATTAATTCGAAGATAAACTAAGAAATAAACTAAATTATACTAGAGACAATAATTTACAGTTGGTTCTTGTCCGATGAAATTTGTGTCCGCTTAAAAGATTTTGTGATAGAGACAATAATGTTTAAATTGCTGGGGATATTTGGAACTCGCCACGAGACGCGGTGATCACATTTGCAAGGAATCGCTTAAACATATCAGTTTCTTCCGACTTCATTTAAAACGCTTCATTTTACCTGCAATCGCGGTAGACGATAAGATACTTGTCCCGACGAACACGGCTATGTGTATGTGCTGAGATTGGTGGCGGTCGAGTATACGACGATGCGAGAAAGAATAAAATTGTTTTCTCAAATGTTTGTGCTTATTTTTAAACCTAGAAATTAATGAAACTTAAATGTAAGAGGTTTTAAAATATTCTTTCGTCGCTCTTGCAAACGTTTTGTTTGAAATCTCGACCCGCCTTGTGTTGTCTCTCTCGCACAAGGCGTCTTACGTCCGCCTACCGCACCCGAATAGGACGTCGGAAGACCTCCATACCTACCGCCGTACCACTGAGAATTTTTTTATTTTAGTTAAAATAAAACTTTATTAGATACAGCTGTAGAATGCAACGTAACCGTCAGTGTCGTACCATGGTTTTGGGTACGATTTTTGATCAACTATACCTCGAAAACTAAGAGACCTGGAATTGTTTTTATATTTGTCCCGTAATCTATGATAACAGTTTTATATTGTCGGATCAACAATATGCAACATTGCAGACGGTGAAACTGTCTTTCGAATTTCCGTTCTACGGCCATTTAGTACGCAACGTGACCGTCGCAACCGGCGGTTTCATATACACCGGTGACTACGTACATTCCTGGCTTGCTGCGACTCAATACATAGCCCCACTCATGGCAAACTTTGACACGAGTTTATCCAACGATAGCCTGATAAAGTACAGAGACAATGGTAAGTGTGTGATTGTGAACCCTCGCTAGAACAAGTAGTAAACAAAGCCTACCCTCGCAGGTACTGCGTTCACTGTCCAGTGGGAGAAAGTTGCGCTCCAGGATAAGCCGAAAGACGGCCAATTCTCCTTCCAGGCGACGATCCACAAGAACGGAGACATCGTCTTTGTCTACCAGAATGTTCCGCCCATCATCAAAAATATGCAGGATAATCTTCACCCCGTCAAAGTCGGATTATCAGATGCCTACATCATGGACCATGAAGACTACCGTACGTTGCTTCACCCTCACATTTTTTTTACTTTATTAATTAATAATGTTGCAGACGTTCGTCGTAAGACCATCTACGAGTACCACAGGGTCAACTTCCCCAAAGAAGAAATCAAAAACTGGACGCTCATTTATCTAAGGGCTTTACCCACGTGCCTTGATCATAAAACCTGCCAAACGTGTTTGACAAACGAGGAAACGAATTTCCAGGTAGGCCTTAACCAACACAAAACCAAAGTATTTACTAAAAACTTGCAGTGTCTGTGGTGCCCTGCTACTAAGAGATGCTCGACTGGCATGGACAGGCACTATCAAGAGTGGTTGCTCAAGGGATGCGTCGAGAAACAGGTTTCCAACGCATCAGATTGCCTGCACGTGTACAATAACGATAATTACAACGACGACTTCGCCTATGTTAACCACCAAGTCTCGAATAATTTGCCCTTAAATTCCGGGCAGATGTCGCCCAATATCATTACGATTTCCCCCAAAACTCCGGTGCAGATGGGCGTGTCCGGGATATTGGCGATTTTATTTATTGTCGCCATGGTGGCTGGACTGGGGATGTGGGTCATCTACGCGTACAGAAATCCTCACACTACAAGTGGACAGATTCTAATCAGGGTAAGTTTCTAAACTCCGGTTTCACTTGGGGGAGGTGTTAAAATAAAACCAAATACAAAAATTGTACAATACGACATTTTTGGGTAACGTGCAGTTGTCATGTTTAACGATTGATGGCCCCAGCAGTCACGAATTGAATCACACGGTTGCGTTCATAATTTATAGCTCGGGGAGCGTCTTTCTCAGTCACGATTTTTAACATATTTTGCGTCTCACTCATCCGTTTCAAAACGACTTGTGTTTACATTATTTCCATGACAACGGGCGCACTCTAAGCTTCCCACGGTTCGTCTGAATACAACTTTACCTCGAAAAAAATGTCCATGTTTAATTTTTGTTTTTATCACCTTTTAATAGTTTTCTTTATTAAAAAACATTAACCTTTAAATCTTCCTACGTCGGGTTTTCTTTTAATTAAGAGTTATTTCGAAATACCTAGCTCTTTTTGGTATTTCATAAATTGTATACACAAAACAAAAGAAATTAGTAAGCAAACAACATTGTTTTTGTATTTGTATGGTAATTATACATTTCAGCTTACAAATGAATGCCGTTGTATCTAACGGAGTTCAAAAATTTTGACGGAAAATCAGGATGAGTTCTCCCACACTTTCTTAAAATTTATTTGCGCTACTTCAAAAGCTTGATCACTGAATTGTTCTAATTCTGGTTCTTATTTAGAATTGCAGAATTCTTGAACATGGTGAAATATGGCATGGCGTTAACATGTTATATCTAATTCAATGAAATTCTACCGGAATTGATCGATTGCTCTTTCAAAATCAGATGCCAAGTTGTTACCAAAACATAACTTAACAACGAGTTCTAAACTTGATAAACACTTGACATATTTTAAACTGTTAATTGAAGAAATGGAACGTAAAACGTCAATTTTCGAAAGCAATTAGTGGCAGGAGTTGCCATTAAAGGAACCTTCATGAAGGGCTTCCAATTGTACAGTGATGGCCCTTAATATCGTGACCTCTGCATGCTAACCTCGCCCTTATTGACCTGCAATGGAAACAATGGCTATCGTACTCTATCGTACGGCTATAGTCCCTCCACTCATATTGCTGCTAAGAGTTACGTGTAGGGATGTGGAATAGAGCTGGCAACGGTTAACCGATTTTGGATATTTTGGATATCTAAAATATTATTATTAAATATTCGCGGTGTACAGCATGTCACTCATGCAAATAGAGTTGCATGAAGAAAATTTTTTCACTTAGATTCACATTCAAGTTATGCAACTCTATTTGCATAAGTGACATGCTGTACACCGCGAATATCCAAAATATTCAAAACCGGTTAACCGTTGCCAGCTCTAATGTGGAAATTTCAGAAAAAAAAAATTTTAACGAAGCTCGGAAATTTCATTATTTTTAATATGAAACTTTTCAACAGCAATGAAATTTCACATTACAAAAAATAATAAAATTTCTTTGAAATTTCAATGAAATGTCAAATAAATCAAAATCTCAAATCACGGCGTTATTTAGAAATTTTTTTAATACAAGTGTAAATAATGTACAGTTGCGGAATGTAAAAAAGCATACAAGTCTTTAAGCTTTATTTTGCAATATTAGAATTGTAAATCGATTTCTGTCTGATTGACATAAACACTGATAATTAAATCAGGTCACTTTCACTTTTAGGAGTCAAGAAAAAACTGTATGGTGCTTTTATTAACCCCAAATCTTTCGGGTAATCTTCTTACTGACCACCCTTCTTCAATAATGTATACAGGGATATCCACATAAACCGTTCGTTAAAAGTTTTCAAGGTTGCAGTTCACGTAGATATTTGAAATTTAAGGAGCAAGGGTTTTCCGCAGAGATCTCTTTAAATTAAATAAAATTGTCACGGCGTCACGTTTTTTTTGTTATATTCAAAAGCGTCTTGATTTCTTTAACGTCCAGGTGGCCTCGAATTTTTAATCGAAACGACTTCGTGTTAACTGGCGCCATCTGTTGATCGCAATTAATTTTAGATGGAAAATAAACATTCTCAATCAAACAACGTTTTCTTTTTTTTTTTCTGTTATTATAATCTTGATTTATTTCACTTAAATCCGCGGGATGACGTCGAAATTTGGGGCGTTTTTAAATATTAACGATTGACGCCTAGTAGATCTAGTGATCGAAAAAACTATACAGCATAACTCGGATATAATGAGGGCTCAAGGCAATTACTGCTATATGCAAGTGCTCGTTATAAACGAAAAAACATACGTACGAACTTTTCAAGTTTCTCGCTAAATCCGAGATCTTGTTGTAACCAGTGCTCGTTATAAGCGAGTTTCACTGTATTTCTTTCTCATTTAATTTTATAGAAAACCATGATTTATTTATTTGGACTGTATTAAATTTCCTAGGTATATTATCTAGGGATTTTACTGTATTTAAAGTTGGTGCCATCAATGAATATCAAACGATTTTATTAAAATTATTATTATTAAAATCAAGCACGTCTTGATTTGTTTAATTCAAATCCGCAAGATGTCGAAATTTGGACAATTTTATATAAAATCGTATTTTGTACATTTCGACTCGTAAAAAAAATAGATGGCGCCAGTATTTAAAACGCCGCCGTCGAATTGTTGCATGTAAATTTTTGGCAGGTCGAAATACGCAAGTCATGATTTTATATGAAATTAAATGAGAAAGAAATAAAGCTTTTTATTCGATCGTTGCGGTATTTTAAATACTGGCGACATCTATCGGAAACTGTGCAAAATTTTTAAATTGTAGTATAAAAACAGCTTTTTGGAACTAGGTGTAAGGTTTAATTAATTTTTGTAATAAAACTTTGGTTGTTTGATTTTTGTTTTTGTTTTAGTACCGTCCTAGTCAATGGAGATGGAGAAGAGGTGAGGCACGCTACACCGCCGCCACAATACACATGTGACGAACTACGAAATTAGAGGCATTTACATTCCTGTCCCCGTTCACATATCACCAAGAATATCAGACGAAAGTACTCCGAGCTCTCTGTTAAGAATTTCATGCTTTAAAATTCGCGCGGACTCTTTGACATTTCTGACACGACTACGGCTTCTTGAGTAAGTGCATTTATTTTCGAATGGCGTTCGCTTGTTTCTGTGATAAATTTTTAACGTGACGTATGTTTTTTGCGAAAGGGAAAAATTTCTGGCCTATCCGAGTGCCTTACATTTTTTACTGAATTAGGAATTTTTACGAACTTTATATACATGTTGTGAATTATTGTAAATTTTTTTTGTTTGTTTTTCTTTTTTTAACTAATGTTAGTGTTGTGCAAGCGTGCTTTTACTTCAGTGTTAATAATAATCAATCACATTTATGTCTTTTGTTTTTTTAATTTTTAATCAATCAGTCGTCAGTATTTTTTATTTTATTTTTTGTTTTAGATATTGTGCAAATTTTGACGAACGTTGTTAATACATTCACTGCGCTTACATAATAATATGTAATCGCCGGCGAAGGTATTAACTTTGAATCTCTGAGTTGATTCTAGTGTTTTTTTTTTAATTTTGTCAAATTTTATTTCTATTAATTTTTTTTTATTTTAATAGTAATTGTACACTAGTTATTTTAATTTGTACATAGCTATATTAGAAGTTTATGTATACCGGTTATGTGTTAGCGAATTTTTTATATAAAAGTCTCTGTACTCGATATTAAATTAATGTAAAATTGTTTTGAATATATAAATATTTGGTATTATTATTATTATTATGTAAAATATATATATTTCTACGTGACAGTTTTTCTACACATTCCTCTTTGCTTAACAGATGTGTGTGTACTGCTGGAATTAATAAAAAAGAAAGTTCGAAAACAAAAACTCTTTCATTAAGCGAAGCATGGAACGTTTACTGTTTTAAAACATAAATTACAATAAGCATCTACTCACTCACATGATTTTTAACGAATCACAATCACAGTTAAAAGGAAAATTTTAGCAACCGGGAGAGGGTGGTTTTAAAAGCCGGCTCGTTCCAGGCTGTGCAACTGTTGAGACAGCTTTTCCTCCTTGGTCTTCCTAGCCTGACTCAAAGTCCTCGATTGTAAGTACAAAGAAACAAACTCGTCCACGTCGATTTTGCCTTGAAGGAATGCATCGGCTATCCTTTCACTTTCTATATTCATTTTTTCTGCTGCACGTTTCAGCAAGTCCTAAAAATATTTTTCATTTTATTTCTAACCTGTTTTTTTCTTCATGCACAAGCAGACCCCACACAAGGGCGCCAAATTGTTTGTAATTATTTACACAGACATACTTAACCAAGGTTACTAAAGAGAGGTTGCCTGGTAAGTCGTGGAGTGACGCGTCATTCAGTAGGCCATCTATTTGTGTATATGCATTAAATGGGCCTACTGAGTGACGTTGCAGTGACGTTGAAAGTTACCAGGCAACCTGTCTTTTTAGTAACCTTGATACTTAACTAAAAATGAATTGCTTTTGAGACTAAAACAGCAAAAATAATTCAAAAGCACCTTGTTTGTGAACTCTATTTCAGCAGAATTAGTTTTCGTTCAGAATTTTAAAAGGGCGCCAAAGCATACCTTAATGTTTTTAGGCGAGTACTTCTCGGACAAACTTTGATACACAGCGTTCAGTCTTTCGTTCTCAAATGCTAATTTAGTAACCTCCTCGATTCTAGCTTCCACGTCCCTCTGGAGGGAGGACAGCTTATCTTCCTTGCCCAAATTTGAATCTTGAAACGAAAAGACTTCAAGGTAAAAGCCAGATTTTTTTTTTTTATTGTAACAAAGCAACCTGCTAACTCCTCAACTTGCGAAATAAAGTCGTCCAAAGTTTTGTTCATCTCGCGGATTTGAGGCAAATCCCCCAGAAACTCCTCCCGTCGCTCGGGGCTCTCGTTCAAAAACTGCAACTCATCCAAACTCAAAGTATTGAGTTCGGGGAAGGCGATCGCTTGATACACATTCGTGACGTGCGAGGGCGGTGAGAAATTCTGCCTATTCAAGTAGCCGACTGTGTAACTGGGGCTGACACGTCCCATTGTGTCAGATTCTGCGTTAAATTAAATTAAAATCATCTCGGAAACACAACAAAAAGACAAAACAAGACATACCCCGAATAGGGACCGTGGGTGATGTAATGGTGCTGTTATTGGTATGCTCGGAGGCTAAAAGGGGGGGTGAAGTAACGAACTCTCGGATCACCGCCTGAACCACTCGCCCCAAATCCGAGTGGACGGTGTTATACTAAAACAATCAATGTTAAAACAAAGTCAGGGGGGTGATTTTGTGACGTAGGTACGTTTAGTAAGCCGGGGGCGGACGTGACTTCGCCTTCGGCGTTCACCCATGGGTGCACAATCAATGGGGACACCTTCAAGATGGGCTTGTCCTTGGGAAAGTCCGTCGTCAAGGACACGATGAGCGTGAAGCTGTTCGTCCCCGAAGTGAACAGGACTTGATACTCAAAGCCTTCCTTAATTTCCTTCACACTGAAACGTGTCTGGTGGTAGCTTGAAAGGGGCCTTCTCAAATATGGTGTTTACTTACTTATCGTTGAAGACCTTCAAGGTATTGATTTGTTGTTTACGTATTTCCGAGTCCGTGCGATAGATTCTCGATAACATCACATCCGTTTTACGTGTTTCTATTCACGAAAAACCGTATAGAAAACACACCTATCAGTTTGATGTTGATGAAGAGTAAACGAAACTGACAGGATATAGTGGCGCCATCTAGCGACTGTTTTTGGTAGTTCTGTATATTCGGTTGCCTATCGGAGCGTTTCATTTTTTTTTATAAAAAAAGTCAATTCTTTTAATTTTTTTATTCTATTTTTATAAAGAAAGAAATTCAATTCATTTAAAAACTTTTAGTTGCCTGCCTTTGGTGTGAAGTATCGCTACAGATACCAATTAAGTCAAACTACACCAAAAGAAAAAATGTTGTTAAAATAAATTCTTTAATATCAGACTGTACACTGTACTAATTGAGACAATAAAAAAATCAGTCGAAATAAATAGGATTTAAGACAAGTACACAATGAATTTGCATAAAACATAAGACATAAGGCATAAGCCGTAAGTAATTCGACCTATGTAAAGAAGCTCCATAACGAGAACAATGCAAATGTGTTTCTTACGGTTTATGTCTTATGTTTTATGCAAATCCATTGTATTCTAGGCTTTAACTGTGTGAAATATATAAAAACTTTATGTATAATGAGAAAATTAAATAATCAAACAAAAAAATAAGCGGAAAGCAAGGAAAAATTAATTCAACTGAAAAAGGTGTTCAGCAAAAAAAAGTAAAAAAAAACGGTAATGCAATACCGAATACGAACAAAAATTCGAAGAAATGAGAAACAAAAGAAGATTGACATTTCTTTTTTTTCTTAGGCAGAGTTTGAAAGTGAAAAAATGAATAAACGACAAGAGAAAATTGTAAATATGTACGAAATATAGTTGAAATACAAAAAATAAAATAAATGAAATACAAAAACAACGAAATACAATAAAAGAAAAGATGGATGATTTTTCGGCCATGAGACGAAATGACGAAATCAAAGAACCAGGCAAAAAATCGACGCAATAAGAAAACTAAGAAATGAGACAATACAGAATTACAGAATTAAATGTACATGAACATGAAGCAAGAGAAGATCAACGATCGTAGTCAGGCGAATAATGGTTGGAACAGGGTTGGGAAAACTACGTGTAAAAAATATTTTCTACATTACATTACGTGTGGACGTAGTTAAATGTAATTTTTACTCGACGTAGTTTATATGAAATGTCATATTTCTAACCTCAAAATAAATGTTTATTTGACGTATTTCAAATAAATATTGCGTTTTACATGATTTTTAATTCTTGTATACAATAATTTTATTCATTTTACATTAAAATAGATAATAGTTTGTCTATAAACAATTAATTATAACCTTAAAATGAAGAAGTAGGAACCAACGTAATTTTAAAGTAGTTAATTCATTTTTCACGGCGTAGATAATTACAAAATCTACGCGTAATTAATGGGTATTTATACGTATCATTTTCTACGTCCCAACCCTGGGTTGGAATAAAGAATAAAAATTTCAAATTTCGCGCCAAAAAATTATAGTCCGACAAGATTTACATAGATGGTATTTTTAATGACGGCATTAGTTTAACAAGAAGAAATAAAAGAAAACTTTAAACAAATACCGACATAATAGATGAATAAAAGCCGATTGACGGTACTCAAATGACGAAGATTGATTGAAATTGATTGATTAATTGATAGAAAAAGGCACAAAAGAGTATCTATGATTGTTCCTCTCCTTTTTCTTGAAATATAAACGCAATAAAAGCAACAAATTTATTTCTAATTTCACAGCAAAAACATTGTTATAGTCCCACAAACAAGATTTACATAGGTGGCGCGCCAGATAACTTTGGTTTTATTATTAATTTAATTCGGTAAGAAGGGACGAGTAAAGAATAAACAGGAGGGAGTCATTTCTAGTTTCTTGTCCAAAGTGGTAACTAAACATGGCCGCGATATGTCACAGAGGCACACAATCGTTTTATAAAATTCTGGAACGACCACAAACCACACAGTTCACCATTATTTGTAATACACTTAGGGTGGGTTTACAGAAAGCAAATCAAATATTTAATTGCGAATTAAACTAATTACGATTAAGTTGCCATAAGAATTACATTGCGAAATGTCAAATTAACAACGTCATTAAAATTTGATTGCAATTAAAGTTTCTGTAAACTGGGCCTTACTTTCACTAAATTTAACTAAATAAGAAATGTCAATTGTATTCTAGGCACTAGGAGTTCTATGATAAATGTACTTAGAAGGAAGTAACTACTGCAGCCGAAAAAATGGCAACTCCAGGATAAATCGAATGACTAGTTTTTATAAATTTTAGATATCGTGATTATGGTTTAAATATCACAGGTGACATTTCCCTACGATGACAAATAGCGTTTTCGACTGACTGCAGTAATACGCACTCAGAATATCTGCATGTCGTTTTATTACATGAGGTTAAAAGAAGATCCAAATACACTGAGTGCAACCGATGCAGATGAATCGAGAACGCTAAAAGAGAGTATCGCAATTATTTTAACTAACATAACATGGTGTAAATTTTTCTTTCTCGTTTAGCATTTTACAATTTCGAAATAAACTCTTGTCAAAGTGATATTTTGCAATGAAATCTCATTACATGTATTTGGTTTACTTAAGAAACCATCACTACAAAGAACAAAAACGGGTGTTTCCATTTTTTCGGCCTCAATTGTACTTACTGTTGGACCACTGATGATCGAAAAATTGCAAAAGTAACCTAAAAGTCATTCACTTTTTAATTGAAGTCTATAATAGCCTATTAATCGTTACCCTAATTCGCAAATGTCCACTTTTTGTCAAAATTGAGATTTTAACACCACGTTAACAAACGACTAACCTACCTACTAAAGAAATTGTAGCGCAAAAACTTAAGTTTTCTATTATTAAAGGCCATTTTAAAAAACATCGTAATTTCAGCACTTGACAATTTGAATAAGAAATTATAGCAAATCTGTCAGTTTGCATTGTCAAATCAATAGTGTTTGAATCTTAATAGGTAAACTATCATTACGGTTTTTATCGTCTCCTGTAAAATTAGTAAAAATGAAGTTACGACATTTGCGAATTAGGGTAACGGTAATGTATCGTTTGTATATGCGTATTAACTAAATAAACACATAAATTCTTTCTAAACTCAGATACAAATACAAAATCCGGCAATTATTCTACAACAACAACAAACCGCCATATAGCAGAAACTGACCCACCGCAAAGTTGTAACTTCCGTGAAATGTAATTGAAGGCATTATTCCAAAAACCGGACAAGTCCAAAATATCTGGTTTACAAGTTGTCGCTATTTTATATACGTTAAGACAATGGCTGTCTAGTGGTATAATTTGTTTCGCTATGAAGCAGATATGTCCGATGATTTTGCACGGAGAAATATGTGCGATTCTATAAAAGCAAGGTAAATCCCACTTGTTTCCTGCAAAAGCCAGACAATTATCATTTTTGGACTTGTCTGGTTTTTGGAATAATGCCTTCAATTGCACTCTGCCACTGCTGTAGGTTCCCTCCTGTTAATTTTTAACTCGTTGGTAAGAAGACAAATTATCAGAGACGTAAATAAATGAACAAAAACCGATGGACGATTCTCATACGATTCATATAAATGAAGTAAAACGAAAAATTAATTGATGGAAAAGACGAAAGATAATTGAAACCAAATCTTTGATTGAAACTACAATCCACGATTCTTTGTATGCACGTCGCTCAGTGTTGCCAGGTGTGGCGCCTTTGACTGAATAAATTGCGCTTGAAAATTTCACTTTGGCGCTTGGCGCTAAATGTGGCCAGGGGCGGACGGCTAATTTTGGGGGCCCTGGACTATTACTGTTTGGGGGCCTACCCAATTAACACAAATTAACCCAAGTTTGGGTTAATTGTGGCGACTCATTCTCCAATTTGCCGCGAAGGGGGCCCTTTGATTGGCGGGGCCCTGGACTGCACCCCATAATGACCATGCCTAAATCCGCCCCTGAATGTGGCACCTTTAAACAACAAATTTGGCGAATTTTAGCGCTTTGCAATTAATTCTTAAAAAGCTACTTATGCATATTTTAAACGGTACTTGGGGAATTCTTGATCTTCCATTTATGCGTACGGGCATAAATCTTAGACTTAAGCCAAAATCAACCTTTACTTTCTATACAATGATGTGGTAAGACGTATGTAGATACACAGTGCCTTATGTTTCCTGCATTCTCGATTGATATAAGTATGTGAGTGAAATAGCGAATATCTGTGAGTAATTTTAGCTTATGTATGCGACAAGGATGTCACTCAAAGCCTAGATCACGTGACTTAGAATGAACAATGCTTTTGAAACGGATGGATATACCATCTCCCTCTTAAGTTAATATCAATTCCTCTTTCTCTACAGGGAATTCATTGGTAACTTCATATACGAGCACAATTTGATATGAAGTTAGCTTTAAGTATCACTTTTTCCTTAAGTCTACCTTGAGATTTGTCTATGCATACGGGCATTAGTAACATATGGCCGTATGCACAGACAAATCTTTAGACTTAAGCCAAAGTAAACCTTTACTTTGAACAATGTATTTATACGGCGAACAGTTTGATATGAAGTTAGCTTTAAGTATCAAGTCCACCTTGAGATTTGTCTGTGCATACGGCCATTAGATTATTCAATGGGCGCATTTAGCAGACCCAAAAGTTGTGCAACTGTTGACCAAATTTCTGCTGAATACGACCTCTCACAAGTTGATGAGTTGGAGCGGTTGCCATTTTTTGTAACGTAACTTTTCCGCTACCTGACAGGAACATGTTATGATGAATGATCTTCATTCAGCAGAAATGAGTGCTCAGTCTCAACTGTTGGAGCGGGAACTGTTACTGATATGTTCTGCTGAATCAGCCCATTAACTTTTCATTTCTTTGGCACAATAGTTGGTAGACGTGCATTCGCATGACACACGACACTTAACGTTTGATAGCTCTGTTTAAAATTATTTATAAAGGTTCTCGCGCCAAAAATGTTCATAGACAAAACAACATAATTTCACTCTGTCTAAAAATATATTGCTAGAATTTAAGAACAATATGTATTTAAAAATTATCGTACCTAAAGAAGAAGAACAATTATTGAACAAAATTATACAAATATTCCAGGTATATGAAATATATACATACAGTTCATTTTTTTATTATATGCCGATTGATCGATCGATAAGTCGAGGAACTTTTATATAAGCTATCTCCTTCTAACTTTCGTAACACGGCTTGCGACTTTTGTCATGCTATGTTATTTCGTCGTATATTTTCTTAATTCAGATCTATACGATCGCCATATAATTAAAAAAATTAACTTTAGTCCATGTTTTGTATGTTTTTATTGACAGTAGAGAATATTACATGTAGTTTGTTTTTCTTGTGAGAATTTACATTACGTTATTAGATTAAAGGGTAAATATTATGTACTTGTTTTAATGTTTAAATTTTAGTAAAAAGTCCAGAAATACTTTTAGATAATTACAAAAAATACTTTAAATGAATATCGGGTACTTTAAAAAAAGCAATGTACGGTGGCGTGCAAAAAAATCGCGTACACCCAATTTTTGTTGCATTAAGTCGGTCTTATTTATAATCTGTCAGTGTCAAACAATAAAAATGCCGAACTGACACAAACAGAATCAATTTTAATACTCTCTTAGAAAATGCATGACGAATAAGAGCAGTGGCGGATAATTATGGTCTAAATAAATGCACTCTTACACGAACAGAGAAGATGTAGATAGAGAAAGAAACTGTAATTAGAAAAGCAGCTTTGGGACGTTAAAAAAATTCAAGTCATGAGCAAGATGAAGCCCTCTTTAAGCATTTGAAGTAATATCCATCTCAAATAATAGGAGATCTTGTTATTTGTGACAAACCTTCCGGCATTATGGTCAACTGCAAGTCGAAGGATTATAAATTCTGATTCAAAGAATTCGACAAGTTCCAAAAAATAGTATTGATGGAAGAACAGAAGCTGTCACGCTTTCTATTTTACTTGAATCATGATAAAGTAGAATTAAGCCAGGATGAAAATTATTGGTGAAATCTTATATCATATTATGCCTGAAAGATTGAATCGAGTATCAGAAGCTGATGGAGAAAATATTGAACTTTATATTACCTTTATTCATAAATTCTATGTTATAAAAATAAATGCACCTCTGTTACGTTTGTTTCCTGATACTTTAATAACAAATTCACACTTAAATAAATCGTAACAAGAATCTTAAATTCTCAGTTTATAACCTACATTGTTGATTGTATGTCAAAATTCACAAAATACCGATTTACAAAGCCAAAAATAGGTAAAAACTGTGTTACTTGATTTTGAAGGTGTACGCGATTTTATTGCACGCGAGTGTATACATATGTATAAATTACAACATTTTCAAACTCTGGCGCCAAGTGGCGCTTTAGAATATTTCCTTTGGCGCCACTAGCGTTTACCAAAATTTTCCATAGCTTACTTGACCAGTATTTTTTTTCTTTAATTATTATTTAGATTCTCCAATAACCTTAAATTGTTAAATGTCAAATTTGCTTGCTTGCTTGCTTTTTGCTTTGCGCAGTACCCGCCAACTCTGGCCGAACTACTAAGGCTCATTTTGCCAGTCACATAGTGTGATAAAGCTGGGTGTAAATCCTTGCACAGCACAAACAACCATGGCTAAATGGTAGGATTCGAACCTACGCCGCCAAGCGACACGACTTTACAAAGTCGGCTAGGCTGCCGCTAAGCCACCGGGCGACCCAAATGTCAAATTTAGAACGAAAAGAATAAGCGGTGCCGATGCTGCCAACACAATTTTTTGAAGTCGCACGACAAAACTTTTTCAATCACACTCGAATGCTTCTTGATTCAAGCTGGCCTGTTTATTATACCACGCGACCATTTAAATTTATAATTAGAGTAGGCTATGAGTTTTGAATTAGATTGGCAACACTAACTGTTGACAACCTAATTTGAATTTGAATTTTCAAAATGACGCTTCAAAATGTTTAATTTATTGCCGGGGGCGAACACTTTGAACATTTGCTATGGTTTCACTGTTTCACTTCCTTTAAACTAAAACGATTGAACCCGATGAGAATCCTGTAAACGTCAAAATATTTACATAACCTCTAATCTACACAGCGAGTCGATTCGCAAGGGGTACAATCGTATAAAAAAAATCCCGCCTACTTTAGTTATAAATTTAAATGATCGCGTGGTACCTGTATTTTCTTCACGTACGTTTTTTAAAACTTGATGAAACTGGCATTTTGTGAAAATTTATGTGATGTTCCCTTCGAATTCTTGCTAAAGCAGTGACGATGATAATTACGAATGGATGCTCGCATCTTCAAAAATTTTTTTTGGAAAAAATAGATAAAATTGTGCTAATTTCACGTTCGTGGTTCAAAGGAAATCTGCGAAAGTCTTAGTAAATATATTAAACGATTTTCTTTAGAAGACTTAAAAAAATTGAAACGCAAATTGTACTATGTAATTCTTCATAAATATGATTGTAGTAATGTCTATGTTCATCTTTGCTAACGTAGTTCTTCATGTATGGCTTGCTTAACACGACAAAAAACTGAACATTTTTTGCACTCGCTCTTATCGACTCAAAATAAGTAAACTTGTACTTACCACAGTCTATTGTACCTACTCGAAACAAAGACAACTGCAAAAAAAGTGTAAATCAAGTTGGCCGTGTCCAAGAAAAATTTGAAAATCGCTGCACGCATCAGTTAGTCATGAACGCTCGCCGAAGGCGTCGACTCGCTTTGTTTTAAATTAAAAAATTTTCGCGGTCGGAAAATTCGCGTTAAAAAGATGTTTTGGCCTGTGTTTGATATACATTTATGTGAGTGTGTGTGTGTACGAGGGGAGAAGTTGGAATAGCGTAGCGCTGCGAAGAAAAATGTAAGTGCTTTTACTATCTTGATTGCTTGATTTTTCGTTACAAGCTACTTTGTACGGTAATGCGAACACCTGTGTCTTTTAATTGTATCTGTGCTTCTTTATTTAATTAAATTCCATGTTCTGAAAACCTAAAATCTATGTATAAATATAGGTAAATAAAAAATGGCGCCGTAAATTTTCTTGTACAGTTATGGTGGAGGAACCGTTTCGGAAACAAATGAAACAACGAACGAACCATTTTTAGGTCTTTCTTTTTATTCGTAACAAAGATGTTCCAGTGCATTCATTTTTTAAACTTAAGGCGTTTTTTTGTGACACAACGTTTTAAACACGGTTGATTCATTGGTTTGAACCGTTTTGAACTGTGACGTCACTATTTCATACAGCAAGAAAATGCATTTGTTTGAAACATAAGGTTTGTTCGTTTGTCCTGCACGAAGTTACACTGAAAAGAGTTAGGTGTAATTTTGCACAACGTCACGTGATGTGCAGTGTAGTTTCGTGCAGAAAAAACTTTAGAGACAAACGAACGCGACTTAAACATGCGTGACAGATGATCAGTACAGTTAACCTTGCTTTCATCCAGGAAAAAGCATAAAATAATGGATCCTACAAAAACATATAGGTCTGTTCCATTTGATAAGATTTCAAGCTCTGAACCGTTCACATCATGCGCAGTATGAAGTTTATATCCAATTTTGTGCACTGCTCATGCTCAGTAAGATTTTGAACGGTTCAGAACTCGAAATCCTGACGAATGGAACAGACCTTATAATTATAACTGTACGGTCACAGATGTTGACCCTGTGAATCAGTGCTATATTTTCAAATCACGCGAAAGTGAGTATAATATTTTTAGTGTGAACTGTTTTCATATTAATAGTTATTTGTTTACCAAGACCTAAATTTAATGAGTGTACATTCAACTACGTCACATTCCAACTTACAGATAAATTAACCTTAGGATAAACATCGACCATTAGAAGTGAGATTTTTCAGGTTAGGATATACTGCACTTTCTTGTTCGCACTTCAAACACCGAGCAAGAAAGTGCAGTCAATAACGGAACAGATTGCACTGGACAAACGAACGCGATCAGTGCACTTGCACTGTGACAAACGAATGCATTTTTCTGCACTAGGGCACATGGTGTGCACTGGTGTAGACAAACGAACAAACCTATAAGCTTCGATACTTTTCGGTTTGGCGGTAAATGAATGAATTTAAAAGTTTACTTACGTTTGGGAAGATCATTTATTTTGCGGATCTTAACAAATGTTTTCGAAAATCAAGAAATTCTTTCAAGAATGTTTGTTTTTTGCAGAAAAGTAAAGAAAGCCACTTTTTTAATATCTCCACTCCGATGACGAGAAAGAAATTTGGTTACGCTCAACCTTTGTGTCTTATTTCAGAGATACATATCTTTGAATAATTCATTCGTGTAAATCAAGCGTGTCAAACTCGCGGCCCATCACGATTATTTGTGCGGCCCAAGTCTTAATATTTTAGCAGATTGTGACCACATTTTGCGGCCCAGATAATCTTATTATTTGTCTATTTGGCCCATGTCAGCCTTTGAGTTTGACACGCTTGGTATAAATAATCAGTGCCGGATTACCCTATCCCTATACGCAAAATACGCACGTGCGTATAGCGGCAAATTTCTGGAGGGGGCAAAATCAAACATTCATTTAACAAAATCATATTTACGGTCTATCATGAGAGAAGGCAGGCTAAATTCACTAGCAATTTTAGCGATAGAAAGTGACTTAACAGTGAATATTGATTTTGGACCTATACTTAATGAATTTGCATCCAAAAAATCACGGCGGAGACAATTTTGACAAGGTAAATGAGTATTTTCATTTCGGGGCGACAATTTTAGCGTAGAGCGGCAAATTCTTTAATCCGGCACTGTAAATAATGTGAATTTATTTTTATTTACCTATTAATAGATTTGCAATAGCACATGCAATAGTTTCTCACCTAACCTACAAATAATTCGTCCGTTTACCCTTCCACAAATTTACGAACTCGTTTCAAACCGAGCTCCGAGCGCGGTTCAAACCAGCATCAATTATTTTGAACCAGTTGCGTCTGTGACGTCACCGTTGTAACACTAAGGCTAAGTTCATTTTAAAACTCCATCGAGCGAGTAGTGTCAGAGCAGAGTACGTGACGTCATTGACAGAGCTTCGTGGTTCACGCGAACGACACAAAACTCCAGCCAGCTGTTTAAGAAATTTGTCAAATGTCAAGTACGATAACGAAGTTATTTTATGGTTATTTTTGATTGCAAATAATAAACAGACAGAATTGCGTTTAATTAATAAATAATAAATTGTACACTCTCCATAATTTTGATAAATACGCACCAAAACTTAAATTTAAGGTTAGAATATGCACATGTGATTACCAACAATAACAAGTCAAATTCGCAGTGCGCATGCGGAACTTCAGAACTCTACAATTGAATCCAGAGCACATCGAGCAAACTCCGTGCAACATTTGAGTGCCATGTCGAACGAAATAGACTAAACTCCGTGCACTAAAACGAACGTGTTTGTGAACTCCGAGCGCTCGGAGCTCTTAAACGTACTTACCCTAAAACGTTTTGAAACGTTTCAAACCAATGTGTCACAAAAAACACCTTTAATAATTAATTGGATGCTCACCAACACAAGGACCCATTGCGGTTTGCTGGTTTCTTTCCTTCGGTATTATTGTGTTATGTGTGTGGAAAAGAGATGAATCACCAGCCTTGCATTTATCTCATGGATGCGATCGGCAACGCTGCCGCAAGTACTTGAACATTTTTACAGATATCTATGTTTTCGCGGCATCGTAAAATTCACGTAAAATTTTACGCATTTTAAGTTTCGCCGCCAGATTACTGACGCCCACCAACACGGAGTACCAACCAAAATATATCCGGGAATTTTATGATTCGGCAACATAATTTAACAGGTGGTATTTTAATTTTTTTAATTTTGAGGCGGAATATAAAGAGTAAACACGACCAATATTAACGCCAATTTTTTTTTTAATATTCCTGGGCTTGTTTTTAGAGAGATAGCCAGTGATCATACTCCACGGTCCTTTGAATATAAAACTACAGGAAGGAGTATATATTAAATGAATATGTGTCCGGAATGGGGGTTGCAAATGATGCAGAACTGATTCCGGGACACAGTGGCGCACTGTTTCAAAACGATATAAGAATATAAATTCAGTTAATCCATAATCCGTAAGAATATAAAGAATTTACGTGTTTGATTCGGCTGGAGTCACCATAAACGAAACCGGTCCAAATCACTTCTAAGTGATCTACTGATAAGAACGAATTGATATCGAATGCAGCTAATATCTACGTTACGCCCATGATCTTCACTTGAATCACAACCTCATTTTTTGTTTATAGATACTTTTAAGTACCGTAACATTCAGATAAATTAAACGAATGAAAATACTTACGTGTGAAACGTAATTCCCAATTCTTTATTCTTCGTGGTTAGGGAAGAACCACAAGCCGATATAAATAATTATAAACACAACTGTTATGTATACATGTATAGTGATTTTTACTATAAGCAGTTGTCATTACTACTTACCAGTAGGCAATCGCCAATCAAGGGAAGCGAGAGCAATGGCGGTGAACCCTGAAGCCATCACGTCATGCATTTTATGTCTGTGTTGTAATGTTGTGTTTAATAAATAATTAAAATACTTACCGGCCTTTCGTCATCTTAATAATATAAAACATGGTGCCATTCAAAACGTCAACAAGTAATGAATCATACCTGGAGGTTCAAAACGACTACTTCCGTCGCACTTTTCAATTTAGCATTTACAGTAAAGACTCGTTCCTGATAGTTTTATCACAGTATAAGAATCTACACAGTAGTGTCACTTGCCATTTTGTTTGATACCTACTGAGTTGCAAATTACATTGCATTTGCATAAGGGCATCAAACAGTAGGGCGTCTTTTTCTGATATTGATGTTTACTTGTCGCTACTGGGTAATTACTTATACTATAGTCACAAAATACTAATCTAAACAGAAGCGTCACTTGAAAAGGAGCTTCATAATTAGAAAGAGTAAGAAGAGCACTACCAGTTTAAAGGTCTTTCGTGTCCACTCGGCAACACTCGCGCGTTTCCTTCGACGCCTTACTTGAAGGCGTAACGCGAGAGAGAAAAAAGAACGCGTTACCCTCGAGTTAACACAGGATGGATAAATTTGCGTATGAAGAAGCATGGCGGAGTAAAATTTCGTAACGGGAATTACACAAGTTCAGTAGCGGACAATAAAATCCGGGCAAGAATCTGTCATCTCGTGCATATTTATAGCGTTTTCCACTTTGTAATTAATTTTTTACTTTAGGCAATTGTAATAAATAGTCCACAGTTATTATTTGCATTGTTTCTCAATTTTATTAACTAATAAACGAAATACATTTCCCTACAATTGAGTCGTTTCTCTAATAGCGAATTCCTCTTATCGAACTCTGTGTATAATAGGTACTCTCATCCATCTCTCATCTCATTTTAGCGGTAGCGTGTCCAAGGAGCGAAAGTGCAACAATAGAAATCGTTATGATAAAATTCGGAGCAGGTTTCATTTTCCGAACAAAATTTCAAATGCGAACCCCCAATGACCAAATCCTGGTTACGACAGTGTGTTTTATTAGTGCGCACCAATGCCGCAAGTGGTACTCGTTTTAAAATTAATAGCGTAGATTATAATCCCATTTCTACCTCAGCTCTAAATATTTTCAAAGCACGCACGCATCTCTACTGCACTACCGATTTAAATGGCCAAGGTCATCGGCAGGTTGTGCAGAAGATCAAAGGTGCCGCGTCTAGTGATGCTTCTGTATAGATTAGTCTTCTGTGCTATAGTCATATAGTTTTATATTCAAAGCCACGGATGGCCATGGACACAGGCCACGGATAATGTGATATTCATACCAGCTGTAAGCTCATAAGTTTGTTTATTGCTTGGCGAGGATACAGTGTCGTCAACTGTACGATATTTTCAATCAAAATACGGTAAAGTAGAGTAGCGGAGAATAAAATCCGGGCAAGAATTTGACATGTCGTTCATATTTAGACAAATTTAGTAAATCAGGCTTTTATTGAGGTTATATTTCTGTCAAAATTTGTAATAAACGTCTGAATTTCTAGTGACATTTTGTATAAGTGAGGTTTACATTGTACAAATGATGTGCCCAGATTTTATTGTCCGCTACTGTACATTCTCTTTTGTAATGAACTAATGAGTATCTAAAGTTATATGATTTAGTAACTTTCACCATTGAAACCTAACTTCTTTTAGTTGTCGTATTTTGTAAATGGGATTTTTATTTTTAAGTTATGTTGGTTTCAGTTTTGTGCTGTTAGTTGTCATGCCGTTATCGTAAATGCGCTTTTCAGGGTTGCTAGATTAGGCGAAATTCCGCCAATTGGCCTTGGGCTACCTTGATACACTTGATACTTAAAAATCTTATTTGGCGACTGGTGCCTAATTCGGGCTACTCCGTTCGTACAATGAACAATTAACCAATTACTATTCTATTCAATTTTTTTTTTCATTCTAATTTTCTCCTTGTTAATTACAATATTTATTTTCAATAAGAACAATGACATGCATCAGTGTTAGAAATTCAAAGAGACACTTGTTTTTCACTCGTCTCTCTTGCCATTTTTTTACGAAAGAAGACAAGACAAAACAAATGCCGATTGTAACAACTTTCATTTTTCATTTATTTTAATATCTATTTTTAATTTTGTTTGCCTTTTGTCTTTCAATTTTTCATTTCATTCTTGGTTTTGTTTTTTTTTCCTTTCCATTCAGTTTTTAATTTGTCTTTGGTCTTTCATTTTCGTTTTCTCCTTGTTTTTCACTTGTATAGTAGTGCGCATGGCCGTACCTCTTTTCATTTAATGTCTGCTTTTTTTTCTAATTTTTCCTTTATTTTTAGTTTTTCATTTCCCTTTGGTCTTTCATTTGATAAAGAAAATGTTGACGTCACAACGCATGTCTTCTATTAGCCCTTTGATTTTATCTACTTTTTTATTTTAGTGCACAAATTAAAAAGAAAACTGTAGTATAGAGTCTGGTACAATTTAGGGTGGCCCAACGAAAACGACACAGACTGAATATCTCACAAGAAATTTTTTGTTTGAAAAAACACAAAAATAGGTCGATTTATAATCCCTGGGGGACACTTTTGTATCCTGTCATATGTCGTCCCCCTCCCTTCCAGCTCTCTAACCACTAGAATTTAAATAGGGAATGTACTATGAATGGCATTGAAAAAGTAATTTTATAGAGAATGTGAATATGAATATCCGAAAATTTGATTTTAGCGCCTTCTTTCGGGGAAAAAATTGTTACATTATCCAAAGTGTGACAACTCATATGACAGCTAATTTTAATAGTAATTCATTGCGCGAATTGAAATTACGTAAAGATATTGAAAACTGACTGAAATAACTAAAAATATTCATAACACACAAATTTGGTATCCTTATTTTGTATTTCTTGCACTGACTTGTCCTATCCTCTATTAAGGCAAAAAAGGGATCAATAAAAGATTCGATTTGATTTGGTTTGATTTGAATAAAATTCAAGCAAGTGCAAAGTAGGAGTTTAAAGTTGATATTGAAGGACAGAGTAATAGAATGCGGGATAGAAAAAGAAACGAAGCAAGGCAAGTTTTTTATCTTCTTCTTCTTCTTTCAGCCTCATGCATTCCAACGTTTCAATCGAAAGGCAAACGTCAACCTTCCTTTGTTTTCCTTATTCATCATACTTCCTTGCAGTTGTTTCTTCTTCTTTTTATTTCACTATTACATCAGAAGAAAAACGACGGCAAAGGTGAGTGACAGAATCGGGTGTTGCCAATTTAGTATGGAGGTAAATTCAATCATTAAAAATCACACTGTACTTTAAAAAATACAACATTAATTAAAAATAACTTATTTATTAGTGGCTTACAACAAAAAAATATCACAAAATTGAGTCAAACGGAGCGCAACGCGTCCCAACATTATCGTTGTTAATTTGGTGAAGATTTAATTCAACTTGTGCCCGCGCTCGCGGAGACAATAGGGACGCTGGCGTTCGTTGCTACGCCAAAAGCGGATATGAATACATTCACGACTGTGATTAGGAATATGCCGATTATCGTGAAATTGTTGATCTTGTTGGCGATGCAGATCTCCCTCTTGTCCTTGACGTCATACCGGGTGTTCATTAACAAACCGACTCCTACTGCCACCTGAAACATATAATTATGCAATCAGTACTATTTTAAGTAATTATGCATCGTGCGTCACTAGAGCTATCGCTGCCGTGCTGATAAGTTCGGGGTCAAAATAAATTGCATGCAATTATCGCATTCTCTGTTTACAAAATACTTGCATTTGCTCTATTTTATATTTCTTTAAATTTTACAGAAATTTAATAAAAACATTGATTTACTGTATTGCCTCTAACAAAGTAGTAAGAAAACTGATGAGGCGAAACGTTGCATGCTTGATCCGACATCACTTTAAGGGTCGAAAATTCTTCTTTCTTTACATTTCTTCATATAATAGAATTACAACAAAAAAATTATCTTTGTCGAATTCCTAAATGGTGCGTGTCCTGGATGGTAAATGGGGGAAAACCCTGGAGACAAGATTATTACATATTATGAATAGAGCAAGACAGAAGAGAAGGCTGAAGGGAAGTATTCTACTGAGTTCTAATTATATGAACACCCGTACTAAGCAATGTGGAAGATAGACATTACCTCAAAGTAATGAGGATCTTGTCAAGGGCCAATCTTCACTCTCACACCAAGGTATTTAAGATTCAGAGAAAAACAATTAATCTCAGAAACTTTAAAAATCGACTAAACCAGTGAAGAAGACTGAAGCGAGAACATGGAACATGGAAGAGCACTAATAGGAAAAAAGAAGAAACTAAGTAGAACAAGAGTTAATAGAGTACACGACGAATGATGAAAGGACAAGAATTTACAGAATGATACAGAAAATAGATCGAAGCTCCTGCGTTATAAAACAAAAGATAAACGAGGACGAAGAAGAAACGTTTGACTGACTTTTAAGGCACGGAACAAGCGAGGCAAAAGAAGCTCTTTGATCGACCTCATAAGGTACTGGAGGACAAGCAATTCCAAGAAGCAAGGAAAACACAAACAATTAGAAGAACAAGAAGACTTTTAAGTAACTCCGTAAGGTAAAGGATAAGCGAGAAAGATTGATTCTGTAAAGCAAGGAATGAAAGAAATAGAAGACTAACTCCATAAAACAAAAGATAAGCAAAATAAAGGATAAGCAAGAATCGTTTCTAAATTATGCTCAACTTCGGACCCAGAAAGAAGCTGAGCGGGGTAGAGAAGACGAAACAAATAATTTTTGAGAACTAAGAAGAAGTGCCTCGATCGACTTCCTAAAGCAAGGAATAAGCAAGAAAAAATAAGAACAAGTTCACGGATAAACAGAAAAAAAAGAGAAGACTTGACTGACTTCCGAAGACAAATGATAAGCGAGAAAGAAGTAGAAGACATTTGATTGATTCTATAAGGCAAAGAACAAGAGAAGATTCTAAAAGGAAGGGACCTCTGCAGCAAGAAATCGACCAATCGAGAAAGAAAAAGAAAGAAGAGAGTAAGCAAGAGATAATTGAGAAAAAAAGACTTCATTGATTCGATAAGGTAAGCGAGATGTGGGATATGCAAGAAAGAAGAAGAATTTCGGTCAAAATATATTTTATGATCAGAGTCGGATCCAGAAGGGAATTGAGCGGGGCGGAGAAGGCGATCCCTAGAAAAAGGGGCAAGCGAAAAAGGAAAAGAAGAAGACCTTCCATCATCTTTCTAAGGTAAAGAATGAATAAGAAAGAAGAGAAAGATTTTTCAACGAATCCACGAGACAGGAAATAAGCAAAGAAAGAAAAAAGACTGACTTCGTAAGGCAAAGGGTAAACGAGGAAGAAGAAGGCAGGTTTTTGACTGACTCTATAAAATAAGGAACAAGCGAGATAGAGGAAGGAGTAACAGACTTTTGGCTTGTCTATAAGCCAAGGAAGAAGCGAGAAAAAAAGAAGAAGATTTTAATTGCTACTATAAGGAAAGGGATACGTGAGAATGGTTTTGATTCTTTGTAGAAAGGAATCGAGAAAGAGAAGAAAGACTCTCAACTGTCTTCGTAAGGTAAAGAGTAAGCAAGAAAGAAGAAGAAGAAAAAGAGATTTAACAGACTCTGCGAGAAAGAGATAAGCAAGAGGGATTTCATAAGGCAAGGGCTATGCAAGGAGGTAGAAGAAAAAGAAAATTTTTTGAACTGAGCTTTCGCATTTGACAATAGGCAAACATTTTGATAATCTCTGATTTTTTATGGAGTCGCGAAGTCGACGCTTGATTCTAGAGTTTATTGAAGAAATTAAAAAAGATTCTATTTTTTTTAACTGTTTCAACTACAGTGCTCATAGGTAAACATTTTGACGGTCTCTGAAATTTTGTGTATATACTTCGTCAGCAGGCGCAGCTATAGCTCCAGCTTATCAAAACGAAAAAATGTTATCCAATCAAGAGAACCAACGTCTATTGAGTGCATTATATTAGTTAGGTTTAAGTTTGAATCAAAAATTAAATTACAACTTTTTCTAACATTATTTTAACAACGGCGAACATTTTGATGGTCTCTGGAAATTTGCGCAAGTTAACAGCGCACATATTTACACACTTCCCATTAACAATTGCCCAAGGTTATCAAAACAAAAGATTTATTTACTCGCAAGGCGTTTATAAAAAAAAAACCTCACCTGGAATATTAAACTGAAGGTGATCAAGATAACTCCGGGCCAAAAGTACGGGTGATTACTGCTCTCCATAACGTACCGCAGCTGATTGGCATTGGCCGAAAACAGCGCAATGTCCATCATGCCTTGAGCCACGGTCTTCTTGTGTTGGTAAATGTTAACATCCGGTACAGCTTCCGGTCCGGGGTAGACCCCGATGAACTCCGGAGGTACGGGAAAAGCTCCGTTAGGTCTCTTCGGGTCATCCCCGCCTGCCCTGCTTGAAAAATCGAAGTCATCCAAAGGTATGACTTCAGAGTCCCGGTTTTCCGGATCGAAGAATCCATCGTCGACTCCTGGGTGGGGCTTCGTGGTGACCGTTCTTTCCTCATCTAGGTCATCGGCTTCGGACGTTGCGATGGGTGGTGCAGGTGTTGTAGTTGTTGATTCCGCATCTATTAAAGGCAGCGATTCTTCTTCTGCGTTTCCCGAAATCTCCGTGTCTTTAGGCTTGCGGTACCTCACAACATTCGCGTCTGTTCCCGAAACGCTTTCTGCAGGTGGCACAGGTGGTACAGGTTGGGCGAACAAGTCGTTTATCGCGCGCGTATGTGGCGAATCCATTCAATTTGTTTATTTAAGTGCGCGGTTTGATTGTTCAAAGTAAAGCGTTCGGCGAGACGCTAACGTAAACACTGCAAGTGTTGAAACAGAAATGGCAAGCCTGGCGTTAGGCCAAGGATTTTATGGGAGTGCGAACTACGCGGTGCAGTACTTTACGCAGAAGTTAATTTCAGTTTTCAATGAAACAGAGCGGAAAACCAGATGAATGACGCGTTTTATTTGTTGTTAATGCAAGGTTAAAGAGCGTGCTCGAAAGTACAGAACCTATTTATGTACTGTGATAGTCTTCTAGGAAACCTCAAATAAATTCATTAATCCAGCGACTTTTAATTGTCTTACTGTCTGGAAAAGGAGAAAGTTTTCTAAGCCTCGTACACACTTCAATTTTTCGTCTGGCAGTTAAGCCGCGTGTACACTTCGCTAAGTGAAAGTGGGCGTTTCTCTAAACTCAAAGAAATGACGAAATTCAAATGAGGTTTCCCATGACGACTATGTCGGTGACTTCACAACCACATCGTGGTCTCTCTGACGAAAATAAATTGCAAAATACATCTAAAAATGAAATCTACGTTGCTTCGAGTTCTCTAATTTTAATCGGACCAACTTTGTTAGGAGAGATTAATTTCACCTTGGCAGGATATGGCATGATGATTAAAATAGTCGGTAAACAAAAAGCATTACGAGTGTAACTGATTTGGACGTTTTAGTTTCTGCGCAAGCGATGTCCGTGATGATAGCCGTTTTCCTTTTTTGCCTCTACATATGACTTCAGTGAATTTCCCTGAATGTTTGCAAAAATTAAAAAAAAAATTAGATATTAAATCTCTTGGACATCTTAAAAATTTTGTTTCAAATACACAAATAACGCTGATGATGATAGCCTCTTTTTCTTTCTTAATTCTCCACACAACCCCAATGAGTTTCCCACAGAAAGATTACAAAATAGATATGAAAAAAAAACCTCTATTTATAGTTTGTTGAGACTTCAAGCCATTTGGCTATTTTTGTTTTGTGGAAAAAAGTTCCGACGATAGCCTTTTTCCAACTTCAATCGGTTTCCAGAAAGCTTACAAAAAATAAATGAAAGAATAATGTATCTTTTCATAGTTGATTGAGATTTCAAGTCACTTGGCTATTTTGAACATTTTGTTTTGTGTAAAAAAATGCCGGTGATAGCCTTTTTGCAAGTTCAGTTGATCCCCAGGTCATAGTTGGTTGAGATTTCAAGTCACTTGGCTATTTTGAACATTTTGTTTTGTATGAAAAGATGTCGATGATAGCCTTTTTGCAATTTCAATTGGTTCCCAGGTCTTTTCATAATTGGTTGAGATTTCGAGTTACTTGGCTATTTTGAACATTTTGTTTTATGCAGAAAAATACCGCCGATAGCCTATTTCCAACTTCAATTGGTTTGCAGAAAGTTTACAAATGAAAGAATACTGTACCTTTTCATAGTTGGTTGAGGTTTGAATTCACTTGTCTATTTTGAGCGTTTTGTTTTGTTTAAAAAGATTCCGATGATAGCCTTTTTTCTTTCTTGCTTCTACATACGATTTCAGTGAATTTTCCTAAATGTTTGCTTGAAAGTTTTGTTTTACACAAATAACGCTGATGATGATAGCCTCTTCTTTTTTTCTTAATTCTCCACACAACCTCAATTAGCTTCCAACAGAAAGATTGCAAAATAAATATTAAGAGGAAAAGTTCCGACGATAGCCTTTTTCCAACTTCAATTGGTTTCCACAAAGAAAGAATGAAAGAATCTTTTCATAGTTGATTGAGATTTCAAGTCTCTTGACAATTTTGAACATTCTTTGTGCAAAAAATACCGACGATAGCCTCTTTCTATTTCCAACTGTAACTGCTTTCCAGAAAGTTTGAAAAATAAAAATGAAAGACTAATGTATCTTTTCATAGTTAGTTAAGATTTCAAGTCATTTTCACTTGGCTATTTTCAACATTTTGTTTTGAGCAAAAAAATACCGACGATAGCCTGTTTCCAACTTCAATTGGTTCCCAGAAAGTTTTCAAAATAAAAATGAAAGAGAAATACATCTTTACATGTTTGGTTGAAACCTCAAGTTACTTGATTACTTTAAATAATTTAATTTTGTGCAAAAAGTTACAACGATAGCCTTTTCCAACTTCAATTGAATCGCAAAAAGTTTACCAACTACGAAAAAATAGTTTTTTCTTTCATTTTCATTTGGCAAAGACCTATGTATTTAGAAAATTTTCTTTTGTGTAAAGAAAATACCGACGATAGCCTTTTTTCTTTTTTAGTTTTCCATGAATTTCGGTAGAGAAGTTTTAATATTTCAAAGGTGATTGAAATATAAAGTGTCAAGTCACAATTTTGTTTTGTGTAAAAGATTCCGTTAATGAAAGCCTTTTCTTCTTTTTTAGTCATGCATACATACCTCTTCAGTAAGTTTTCCTGAAAGTTTGCAAAAAAAGAAAGTCGCCTCTTTTTATTTTGTGTAAAAAGTATTGATGACGTTAGCATTTTTTTCTTTTTTAGTTTTCCAAACCACTTCAGCAAATTTTCCAAAAAAATTGCTAAACAAAAATTACAAGAAATGTATTATTTTAGAGTTGCTTGGTCTTCAAGTCACAATTTTGTCTTGTGTAAAATAAATGCCGGTGATAGCCTTTTCCTAACTCCAGTTGGTGCCAAGAAAGTTTGCAAAAGAAAAAAACTTCGTAGTTGGTTGAGACCTCAAGTCACTTGGCTATTTTGAAATTCAGTTTTGTTTAAGAAAAATGCCGACGATAGCCTTTTTCTCTTTTTTAGTTTTCCACGTACCTAATTTCGTTTTCCAAAAAGTGTGGGAAACAAGAATTAAAGAAAAATGTAATATGTATTTTAAAGTTGATTGAAATATCAAGTCACCTGGCTATTTTAAAGAATTTGTTTGTGTAGAAAGAAGCCGATGATGATAGCCTTTTTTTAAATTGGGTATACATACCACTTCAGTAATTTTCTAGAAAGTTTGCGAAACAAAAGAAAAGTCACCTAGTTATTTTGAAAGTTTTGTTTTGTAACAGAATATTGATGATGATAGCCTTTTTTCCTTTTTAGTTTTTCAAACCGCTTCAGCAAATTTTTCATAAAGTTTGCGAAACAAAAATTATAGAAAAATGCATTATTTTAGAATTGATTGGTGCATCAAGTCACTTGGCTATTTTGTATGAAAAATGCTCTTGCGAGTAACCCTTTTTCTTTCTTAATTATCCATTTAACTTCAGTGGGTGTCCGAGAAAGTTTGCAAAACAAAATAAAAGAAAAATGCATTACTTCAAACATGATTGAAGCATTGAAGTCATTAAGCTGTTTTGGTAGTTCTTTTTTGTACATAACAGATCTTAAGATGATAGCCTAATTGTCAAATTCAATTAGTTTTCCAGAATGTTTTAGAAACAAAAATGAAAAAAGGCATTATTCCAAAGTAATTTCAGATTTTAAATCGCTTGGCTATTCTGAATGTTTTGTTCTGCACAAAAAATGCTTGTGACGGTAGCCCTTTTTTCCTCTCCACAAAAGTAAAAGAAAAATTATTTCAAAGTTGATGACGATAGCCTTTTTCTCTCTTAATTTTACATATAACTTCAATAACATTTCAAGAAACAAAAATTAAAGAAAATTGCATTATTACAAATTTGGTAAAATAAGACTAAATCCTTTGTGTTATACAATGATAGCCTTTTTTCTTCCAGCCTTACCGAAAGTACGCAAAGCAAAACTTAAAGAAGAAATTACAGGTTGGTTGAAATATCAAAATTCTTGGCCATTCTGAAAGTTCCGTTTTGTACAAATAATGCCGATGTTGATAGCCTTTTTTTCTTCCTTACTGCTCCAAACGACTTCAGTGAGTCTCCCAGAAAGCTTGCGGAACAAAAATTAAAGAAAGATGTAGTATTTTAAAATTACTAAAGATCATTTGTCCATTTTTAGAAGTTTCATTTTATACAAGTAAAACTGATGATAGCCTTTTTTATATAATGAGAACTTGTCAGTTAAAATGACCGTTAAAAAGAAAAATAAATTTATGGTTGTAACTGACTTGGATGCTTTCATTTTTGCGCGAGCAATGCCCATACGATCTTATTGTGTTTTACGAAAAGCTTGTGCAAAACAAAAATTAAAGAAAATGTATTACTACAAAGTTGGTTGAATTGAGATAGTCAAAAGTTACTTGGCTTTTTTGTGTCTTTTGTTTAGCACAAGCAACCTCTTGATGATAGCCTCTTTTCTTCCTTACTCCTCCGTGCAATTTCTAGAGAAAGTTCGCAAAGCAAAACTTAAAGAAAAAACGTTACTTCAAAGTTGCTTGACGTATCGTATCACTTGGCTATTTCGAGAGGTTCGTTTTGTACAAATCAAGCCTTCCTTGTGGCTGTTAATCAAAGTTGTATCCGACGTTCTTGCTATGCGCAAGCAATGCCGTTAATGAAACCTTTTTTCTTTCCCAAAAATTAAAAAATGTATTATTTCAAAGCCGGTTGAGCGAAGGGGAGGAATTCATTCTCAAAAGTCACTCGGCTACTCTGGAAGTTTTATTTTGCGCAAACAATCCCAATGATGATAGCCTTTTTATTATTGCCACAAGAACACGTTAATTAAAAATTTTCGTTAATCAAAGTTGTATTTACGAATGTAATTGACTTGTAAGGTTTTGTTTCGCGCGAGTAAAGTCGATGATGATAGCCCTTTTTTCTTTCTTGGTTCTGTGTACGACCTCGTTGAGTCTCCCCAGAAAGTGTAGCAAAACGAAGATTAAAGAAGAATAGTATTTCAAAGTTGGTTGAGTGATGTAGCCAAGACACCAAGTCACTTGATGTTCCAGCGGATTGAAGGCTAAGTTAAAACGCAAGTATAAAAAAGAGAATTGACGTTTTTTTTTCTTTCTTTCTCTTGACCAGGTTACATCATTTTTTTCAGTTCTTAGTGGCCTCGTACTCTTATTGGTTATTTTGTTTTGAGTAAAAACGGGCGTTACTTTATGGTCTCAACAAAAGCAAACTTTCCGATTGGTTTGATTCTCTCGCTCATTGGGATGAAAGAGGACGTAACTCTTTTCTCTCTTCGCACTTACAAAAAAAACTCTCTAATTGGTCGTTTTCTTGTTTGGAAGTAAGGAAGCAAGGAAAACACGAACAAAAAGAAGAAGAAGAGTACTTCTAAATAGGAAAAACGAGAGAGATTGATTCTATAAAGCAATGAACGAACGAGAAAGAAGAAGATTAATGCCATAAGGCGAAAGGTAAGCAAAATAAAGGATGAGCAGGAAATTAGAAATGTTTCTAAATTACGATCAGCATCGGACCCGGAAACAAGTTGAGCGGGATAGAGAAGACTGATTCTTGAAATAAAAGATAAGCGAGAAATAAGAAGAACTCGTTCGATCGACTTCCTAAAATAAGGATTAAACAAGAAAGAATAAAATGTTTCGCTAAATTTACGAGACCAATGGACAAACAAGAAAAGAAGACTTGACTGACTTCCTAAGACAAAGGATAAACGAGAAAGATACAGAAGACATTTGAAATGTTTAAGTGAGTCCATAAAGCAAGGATTACACGAACCAATAGAAGAAAATAGAAGACTTTCAAGTAACTCCATAAAGCAGAGGATAAGCCAGAAATATTTATTCTACAAAGGGAAAAAGGGGACTAACTCCATAAGATAAAAGCAAAATAAAAAGAAGAACATGAGACAATGGAAAAGCAAGAAAAAAGAGAAAACTTGACTGACTTCCTAAAACAAAGGATAAACGAGAAAGAAATAGAAGACATTTGATAGATTCTGTAAGGCAACGTATAAGCGAGAAAGAAGGAGAAGGAAATATTTGATCGATTCTAAAAGGAAGGAATCTCTGCAGTAAAGAATGGAGAAAGCAAAAGAAGATTCTTGACTGACTTCGTAAAAGAAGGAATACATCTAAATGAGAAAGAAGAAGACTCTGTTAGGAAAAAAATAAGTACATAATTCTATGTGGCAAAGGAATAAATAAAAAAGTGACTCGATAAGGTAAGAGGTAAACGAGATAAAAAATAAGCAATTTTGGTCAAAATGTATTTTCTGATCAACAGCGTCCGATTCGAAGGGAATTGAGCGGGGCGGAGAAGGCGATTCCTAAAACAAGGGACAAGCGAAAAAGAAAAAGAAGAAGACCTCCTATCGTCTTTCTAAGACAAAGAATAAACAAGAAAGAAATTTTTCAACGAATCCATGAGTCAGGAAATAAACAAAGAATGAAAAAAGACTGACCTCGTAAGTCAAAGGATAAGCAAAGAAGAAGAAGCAGAGTTTTGACTTCTCCATAACTTAAGGGAAAAGCGAGAAAGAATAAAAAGAAGAAAGAAGGAAAGGGATATGTGAGAATGATTCTGATTCTCTGTACAAAGATATCGAAGAAGAAAAGGAAGACTTTGAACTTGCTTCATAAAGTAAAGAGTAAGCAAGAAAGGAGAAGAGGAAGAAAAAGAGATTTGCTAAACTCTACGAGAAAGAGATAAGCGAGAGGGAAGATTTTTGAACAATTTCCTAAGGTAAGGGCTGCACAAGAAATAAGAAGAAAATTTTTGACTGAAATACATTGGAATTGTTTCTAAAAAATGTCCAGCGTCGAATCTAGGAGGAAATTGAGGGTGTAGGAGGGGAATTCTGGCGAATTCTGGAATTTTGAGCACTTCGACAGTGAACTGCTATTTTATCAAAACAAAACTCCTCGATTGGTCGGTTTCTTGTTTGTTGAGAAACAGCTCTCTTCTTTCGGTTATGTAGAAATGAAAGTGGGCAGTACTGAAAGAGGTATTACTTTGTGACCTTATGTGATTGGCCGTTCTCCAAAAACAAACACTCTGATTGGTCATTCTCTTGTTTGTTGGGATGAAAGTGGGCGTTACTTTATTTCGTCATTAAAAAAACGCTCTCTTCTCTCGGTTTTTTCACGGAAATGAAAGTGGACTGTTTCAAAGCGTACAAATGGGCGTTACTTCATTGTCGCTTCAGAAACAAACCGTCTGATTGGTCGTTTTCTTGTTTGTTGAAATGGAAGTGGGCGTTATTAACGACAAGTTTCCTTCTCTCGGTTATTTTCAAGGAGATGAAAATGTTTAGCTGAAAGAGTAAAAATGATCGCTACAAAAGCAAACTCTCTGATTGGTCGTTCTTTTGTTTATTGAAATGGGGGGCGTTATTTCATTTCGTGATTAAGGACAAGCTTCTTCTCTCGGTTACTTTCAAGGAAATGAAAGTGGGTGGCAGCTGAAAGAGTAAAAATGATCGCTTCAGAAACAAACTCTCTGATTGGTCGCTCTCTTGTTTGTTGGGATGAAAATGGGCGGTACTTCATGTCGCTTCAGAAACAAACTGTCTGATTGGTCGTTTTCTTGTCTGTTGAAATGGAAGTGGGCGTTATTTTATTTCTTCATTAAGGACAAGCTTTCTTCTCTCGGTTATTTTTAAGGAAATGAAAGTGGGTTGCTGATCGTTTCAGAAACAAACTCTCTGATTGGTCGTTCCCTTGTTTGTTGGGGTGGAAGTGGGCGTTACTTTATTTCGTCATTAGGAATTAATGGAAAATGTTCGATGGAATGAGAATGAGCGTAGCTCCAAAACCTCATTAAGAACAATGTTTTTAATAGAATGTGTTTAACGGCGCTTTCTGGAATCCAGGAGTTCTTGACGGTCTTTGAAGATGGTCCAAAATGTGCACTAACTGTTTATGGAAGCGAAACATAAACTAGAAAAAATTGTATTTACACCTATGTTACAACGTTACCTAGAAAAGAAAACAAACGGTTTTGAACTTGAACGGTTGAACACTCATAATTATGTGAACCCGAGACACTTGTAGTTCTGTCTAAATTTTCTTTGCAAAACATGAATTTAAATATGTTGCAGAGATTAAAGAATTAAACAGGGGAGAAGTGGGCAGAAAATGGAATAGCAATTCTGATTGGCTGTGGTTCTAATTAGGGAGTGAATGTGCAGCGACAAACATGAAAATTTTGGCGATTTCGAATTCTCTGAATTTAAAACGGGTAAAACCAAATTTGTCTTTAGCTGGAACCCGATGTAATTTAGAATTGAAATTCATCTTTACGCAGTCGGGGGTTAGAAATAACGAGCTCAGATTACCCTAATCGGTTAATCAAATGCTAGCTTAGCCGCACTTGAGTATCATTAAGAAATGTGCATGAGGGTTGTTCAGGCAGATGAGAAAATTCCCGACATTGAGGACGCGAAATGAATAATTACGGGTCTTACCTGACGTTGTGGGGATGCTAAATCAACATGCGGAAGTCCCTCTTTGTTGTTACATAACTTAACTTTGTTGCACTTTTTTTTATAAATAGGTACATATAATTTTGTTTTACCTATTTTTAAATTGTATGCCAACTAAGAGGTTATTTTTTGTTTAATTTGTTGACAGGTGTTATAAATTATAAATAGATCGATCCACCGAATTTTATTATTGTTCTTTTCTCTGAAAGTTGTTTTGAGATTAACCTATTTGGCGAGATGCCAAGGGCTTACCAATCGATTTTGCTTTCACATTCAACGCTCAATTAAATTACGCAGCGAGTGTTTGCTTATTTAGTTTCAAAGTCTTGGGGACCTTCCAGATTAAGTCCTAGTGTATACATAGTGTATGTTCAAACAAGCACGATCTTATAAACGTGGAATTTTTAGCGTAGATACGTACTTCAACGGCTAAGCTGTCATCCTCAGTACACATTTTATGGAATCATTGGCTGGTATAACCGGAGGACACGGGACGATGAAACCATAAGATTTTTTTACTGAAGGTGACAGCTTAACTGTTGAAATTCATATGTTAAAATATTTGACTAAGCAATTTCTTCTTTTCTTCTTAAATCCTTCGTGAAACCTAGCGTCGTTTTATCGTTTCTTTTTTTATGATAGTGTTTGAAGTAGCCAATCCTACGCTTGCGCTTCTGGAATTGGAGCTGTCTTTCTCATCCGCGTCTTTAATTTCCTTCATTTCCTCTCTGTTCTTTGCTTTCCGAATCATGTCTTTCTGAAGTCCTTCTTCTCGTTTTCACGGACCTTCCAGTTCTCCAAACTTTACTTCTTCTCCCATCGAACTGCCCAACCCCAACATTTTTTGTGGTAAATAAGTAGCTTCCACTTTCTTTCTTCCCGATATTTAAAGCCTCACTTATTTTCAACTCCCACGCAACAGTACGCTTGAGGTTTTTTTTTCTCTTTTTGCATTAATTGCACTACAACTTCTGTGTTTTGTAACGTTATTCCCCGGTTCTACTGCAAGTTTAGTTTTATTTGGACTTGTTGTTTTTAGCTGGATTGCTTTCCTCTGCAGGTGCACGCGATCTTCCAATCATTCGATTTGGTAATTTCATTTGGGAACATCAGCGAGGGCAAGTTCTTCATAAGTAATTTAAACTTTTAAATAAAGACAATTTCAGTTGGTTTGAAGTGATAAGCTGTCACCTGCATTGCTCATTATCATCATTAACATAGTTGGCGAGGATTTCGGAACAGAAGTATTTCTATGAGTCAGATTTAATTTGGTAATAACGGAGGAAGCTACCGGACTGGTTTCCGCACAGAAAACACGTTACCACCACAGCGTAAACCGGCCTTATCTGGATGCTATCAATGAATGAATAAACTTTTGGTTTTGTTGTGGTTTCCAACTACGCATTCATTGAACGAATATCTTACGACATCCTTCGACATACCGGAAGCAAGCTACCAGAATAGATCAAAATAAATATTTTAATTTACTTATTCCTTGGGTTTAAAGTTTTATGGAGGTCATTGCTCCTTTTATTCTGAAATCCTTCAGGCCTTCTTTTCCGTTCAACTTCTCTAGCCTTATACATCCTCCTTCTCTTTCTTTTTCTTTATATATAACTTAACCATTCATCATCAGTTGATTTTATTGCTGATTTCTCATTTTATTCTTTCTCTTTTATCATTGTATTTTTCTTAGAAACTTCGCTCGGTATTTGTCAGGCCCTTCTTTTGTTTCTTTATTGTCGTTGTTAGGGGATGATTTGTTTCTGCAAGTTTTAAACTGGCTATTATCGTCGCCGACACCACTGTTGTAACTCTTCCTTTTCGGGAATATGATTTTTAAATTTACGCTTATCGAGATATATGGGTCTTACTGAATTTTCTCATATTGCGAAAATTATACGACTGATACTCTATCGACGTGCTACGTCAGATAATAGCGTCGATAATAAAAAGAAAAACGAGGAGAAACTTTTTCTAAAATGTCTATATACAGGGTCATTCACGTAACATTCACGTACAAGTGCTATCTGTTCGGTTGTTACATACTTTCATTATAAAATTATCAGCTTTATTAAATGACAACATCGGTTACTCACTGTCAGTTTCGATTAAACCGGAAGTGACTTCAGTTTTTGTTTTTCAAACTGAATGACGTACATTTTTAATTTCTGTTGTATAGCAGGTCTTTTGTGTTTAAGAAATGTAACATCTGTACGAATTTATATTGAAAAATATGCCACTAAAGCTCAATAACTAATTTAAAAAAATATATTAACCTAGTTTGTGGGATGCTACAAAAACAATTGGAACATTTAACTAATTAATAAAATAAGTTTCTCTGGTAAATTTAATTACAATATCTGTTCCAATTAATGCCCTTCTTCTTGAAGAGCGATGACTGATGACACGTGTGCAGTATGTGCACTTGAATATGATGGCTGGCGTTATTATACCACAAATATTAAGTTGGTCATGAAACAATTGTTTGTTTACATTAATATGAAACAATAAAGCGTAGTGTCAATGTGTTTTCGTTGTGTTCTTTTAAAATGAATTCAAAAGCATTCAAGGTGCGTCAAAATATTTTGCGCAAACATTGCGAAAATGTCTAGAAATTCCGAAATCGATCGCTGCAAATGTTTTGAATAATTTCTCCGTACGTTTGACATTAAATAGGCAGAAAGAAGAGGAAAAGTAGGTGCAGGATGTAAGAAAACGGAGAGAAAGGTGCTTTCAGACAAAATCCAAACTTGTCGGTAGGAGATATGACGGAAATCTTCGTCTTATGTTCAAAAAGTAAAAACAGATGCGGATTGAAAACGTTCATGGTGCAAAAAGTTCCTGACCGGGATGCAAAACAAAATGAAAAGTCAAAGACCCGCTTCAAGCGGAAGTGAAAAGATATATTTAATACCGTGACTCAATAGAGTTTTTGATTCCATACAAAATATACATATCAATCGAAAAGCTTGTACTTAGGCCCGGTCTTTCCACCTCTTAATAGACTGACTGATAGCTATTCGGCAAATAATTACAATGGAAACAATTCATAAAATGAAACAGCCATTCAGAAAAAATCAAGTTATCCGCCGAATAAATTTATTAGGCAGATGGAAAGACCGGGCCTTACTGAGATATTAACAGTTACATGTTACGTGAATGACCCTGTATACATATTTGTTATCACCGTAACTCAACCCAATATGTAGGCTGTTCACTTAAAAAAATCTATTTTTTGTTCATCCGGTTCATATAAGACCAATTTCTTAATATTTTATTAATAAATAAAACATTAATTAAAGTAACCCTGTAAATTTTAGCGCCAACAATTTTACCAAAAACTTTTAGGTATTCTAATTTGTTATATTTTTTTTAAGTCTTTAAACCCATTGAAAATATTTGTCGGACAAATTTCCTTTTTTTTAAATTTTGTACATCACGGATTCGCCTAATATTTCAACTCAAAAAAATACGTTTATTTAAACATTTTTCCGGCCGCCTCCTGAGAGAATTAAATGTTTACTTCTAAATCAAAGCAAGTAGAATCCAGCTTAACTTAAGCCCCATCCAGACGACATGGCCAACATTAGCCAGTGTTGGCTATTGGGTAGTTTGCCATGCCATGTGGACGAAATACACATGGCCAATAAACGCCAACCAATCGCTAATGTTGATATTGGAATGCATTCGCTATGAGGGCGGTTTTTTCGACACGCATCAAAAAGTTTAACCAACGTTGGCCTTCATATGCCATCACGTTTGTTTTTACGTCCAAACGACTTGAACAATTTGCACACGATATTTCTCGAATATTATTTATTTTTGTATATTATGCGCGTTGAGTTGTACTAACTTGGTGGCAAAGTGGGTCTGCTTTCGGTTTACTGTTTTTTAAATTTGACCAGAAAAATGTCGTCATCAGAGACCGAATGGAGTAACCCATTAATTTTGGAATTCCTCAGCTTTATGAAAAATACCCAGTCATTTGGGATCCGAAAGAACTACACAAGCACTTGCAACAACCGTATCATATTCTTCGTTCTCCATATCTTTTTAATTTAACAATTGTTGCTATTCGCTATACATTGGCCGAACTTTTTTGTCTTTGAAGTTTGACGAGCAATGTGGACAGGTAATGTGCATATGGTAAACTTGCCCAACGTTGGTTAAAAATTTTGTTGCCAATGCATTCACCAACGTTGGCCATGTCGTCTGGATGCGGCATTATGTATGTATCCTTTGCGATATGTGTTCGACAAAAACGCGCCCCTTACGTTTTTTTTTTACACAGAAAAACGCAAAAGCTGATTGGTCTTTACTTTCGGCAAAAATACTCAGGAAGTTTGCTTCGCATTATCGACAATTCGGCATCGTCCATCGGACCAGTTTGTTTTAAGTACGAGATGTTACAGTGTCATTAATTTTTGTGTTTTAAACTGATTATGTATTTGCGTAATTAATTAAATAATTGGGTAAGAGTATTTAATATTACAGATCAACTTTAGAGACACTTTTGAGTCGATAACAAAAGTTTTTACACAAACTCTTCTGTTACCTTATTTCGAAATAAATTTATGATGATATTGTTAAATAGACAAAACATCTGATTTTGTACATATCCTATGCTTTAGTGTTATACTTAATGTGTGCACAACTTTGTTTTCTTATCACTTTATCAGGTACAGCTGAAAATCAGCAATACTGATTGTGAGTCTGCACCTTTTGGATGCAACATATTCTATTAATCTCTGTTTTTTGTTATTATCTTTTTTTTGCTATTGTTATTGATATTATTTACGTCGCATTATTATTATTACCTTTAGTTTTTATTAAACAGTAATTTTTCTTTTCAGTGATATCTAGTGATTACTGTAGCAGGGTGGATTTAAGAAATAGATTTGTACGCTGCGATTCACGGTAGGGTAAGTATCAATTTCTTTTTGTTTAATTTAGTTTTCTTGTTGAAAATAAGGCTTCCGTTGCAAATACTGCGCGACAAAAGTCTATGTTCACTCACTTTTTTTTGAATAAAAATAAAATTAGCTGAATAAAAAATAGCTCTGATGTGAATTACATACATATATAATTTACAAAAATCATTTAAACAGAAATTAGTGAAAAACAATAAAATTAAATATATATAGAAAGCATTCTTAATTTAGGTATAAAATTCAAAATTTCTAGTGACTTTTGACGCGCAGTGTAAAAAATAAAAACGATTACCTTTTCTTTTCTCAACTTAATTTCTGTGCAGCGTTCAATTGCAAACGAAATAAAAAAATAATAAGGCTTTCATGGCAAATGGAAATAAAATGAAAGGACCTATTTTCTTGGATTAATAAAAACAATTTTTTTTTAAATAACATTATTATTTTTCTACTGCAAGTAAAATTTAAAAAATAATAATTAAGACGTTCCTTGCATATGAAAGTAAAGAAAAGGGCTGAAAGTACCTTTCTTCCATGGAATAAAACAAAACTCTTAAATACTTAACGTTCTATTGCAAACTAAATAATAATAATAAAAATAATAAGGTTACAAATTAAGTCATTGCATTGAAATAAATGGCAGTAAAAATAGTGCTGAAAGGACCTTTTTTTCCATGGATTAATAAAAACAATTACATTTTTTTTAAATTTAAAAACAGCATTTGTTATTGGTTCCATTGCAAATATAATAAAAATAATATTGATAATAATAATAATATAAGTTAAGGCTTTTACTGCAAATGGAAATTTAAAAAAAAGGCGCTTATAGGACCATGCTTTTTCGATTAACAAAAATAAGTAATTGCATTTTTTTTTAAATAACTTTTTATTCCACTGTAAAGAAGGCTTTATTTGCAAGCGGAATTAAAAAAAAAGTGCTGAAAGGATCATTTTCTTGGATTAAAAAAATCAATTGCATTTCTTTTAAAAAGCAAGAACAATCAAATATTATTAATTTATTGCACTGAAATAAATGGAAATAGAAAGGGCCATTTTAAATCTGGAATTAATGAAAACAATTACATTTTAAAAAATTTAGAAACAACGTTGTCATTGTTCGGGGGGGGGGATCAAAGCGATCGTCCCCCCCCCCCAACAAGTCACTTTTTCCGCACTATGCGTAACCTATACATATAAAAATTTCCTTTATTGTTGCAATGCAAATTTAAAAACAAATGGCACGATTTTTTTCAAATGTATATTTTTACGATTGCATTTGTCTTTTTTAACACTAACGGAAGAACCCCCCCCCCCCCCTAAAGAAGCACTTCTAGGACAGCGCCAAGTTCCGTTGCAAACAAAATAAAATAATAATAATAAGGTAAGTTAAGGCCTTCATTGCATTGACATGAATCGAAATAAAAAAGAACCTTTTTTATTCTTGAATTAGTGGAAACAATTACGTTTTTTTTTTTTTAATTTCAAAAAACAACATTACCATTGTTCCACTGAAAATAAAATTTTAAAATTTCTAATCTTTAATATTTGTCGCTGTTTTTCTCTCTCTTGCATCGTTAGGTCATTGTTAATATATACTTCCTCCTCTATAATTCCTTAACCTGTGCTTATTTGCCATAATTTTAGATATTTCTTGCTCGTTTTCTAATTCAATTAAGCATGTTCTTTCCCCTAATCGTTGGACTTTTTTTATCTGAGTTATGACGTTGAGATGCCTGTTTAACAATCACTAACAATAAGAAATAATTGCATTAGTGAGTGACCTTGTGCTTACATACAAAGCGACATCTTTTGATTATCTTTAAAACTATTTATTGGAATTTCAAAGAACATTGATGAAGCAGCGTTCACAATGACTTAACGTAACAAAATTAACCTCTAAACACAGGTTTGAAGCGTTTTGTTTTAATGTAAATACTTAAAACTCTAAACTGAAACTAATTAATGTGTTTAATTATGAACAGTAAATCATTTAAATTTAGAATTACATACTTCGTTTACATTAACAACCAGTGCATTCAAATTATTAATTTACGTTACGTTAAGTGTTTGTGAACGCTACATTAGGCTTTAGTTGCAAATAGAATTAAGAAATACTGAAAGGACCTATTTTCTTGAATTAATGAAAACAATGACATTATTTTTTCAAAAACAATATTGTTCCGTTGCAAATAAAATTTAGAAAATGACAATTAAACATTAAATAGTTAATGTAATACGTCAAAAATAGGAAACAAAAATTCGTCATCAATTGAATGCTGACAATCCCTCCGAAAAGGGATTTCGTTTGCACAATCCGTGTTGCCAGACATACGAAAAATTCCCTTTTTCGCGGGAAATTTCGGGTTGTGTAAGAAATCAACTTCCGTATAAAATTGGGCGAAAAATAATAAACGAAATAAAAGAAAAAATAAAATCTTGCAAACACATTTACTGAACTGTTTTTTTATAGAAGTTGTTATCTGCTTAAAAATATAAATGTATATAATATAATTAAATTAAATATAATTAATTAAAAATTTGAATTTTTTTAGTTCCACTTCAGGTTGCAGGAGGGATGCAGACGGGTGAGTAGGTACTTATATTTTTTCTCGTATAGTAATATGCATTTTATCAAGACACTGTTTCTCGATTAAATTGCTATATTAGAAGGTACAGCGGTATTTTTACAAAGAGATCATAAATGGATCACAGAAATGCCTTATATCACCTCTTTTTAAGCATTCTCGAGTCCACCTTGATTAATTTATACCCTCTCGCGTGTAACAGAAAAGGAAATTGAAACAAGAGTTCCGTTTATATTATTAGCCAATTGCGTTGCAAAATCGAGAAATTAAACCCAATAGTATTCATCTTTGATCTACCTTTTTCTACCATATTTAGAACCGTAAATAGCTTTTATTGAGATTTACTGAAACCACCGCAAAGCATAATCTGTTTTTGTTAGCAGCAATGCGTCCACAAAAACGTCATAAACTTATTTATTGACGATCGGCTTCCTTTGACAAGTCAAAATCGCGAAACAACACCTTGATAAAGTGCATGCTACTACCTATAACTTTAGTGGCGGATTTCACAAACGTTACTTAAATTTAATCATCCGTTAAAAGTAAACGTTGCCATGGTTACACGTGTTGAAGGTATAGGAATGACTATTCTTAATCGATGTTTAAAGTTAAGTGACGTTTGTGAAATCCAGCGTGAGTCTGTTCGATAACTCTGCACTTTCTACACTTTTAACACCTTTACTCTATTTTTCTCACTCCTACTTATGTTATATTATATCCATCGTACTTTCTCAGGAACGGTTGGTGCAAAAAGTGTAGAAAAGTGCAGAGCTATCGAACAGACCTATTATTAAAATTCACATCCACAAGGGAGAGGGGGCGATGTTAGTTTGAATTTAATTAAGGGGTCACTGACACTTGACATTTTCATCCATTTTCATTTGTACCATTTTCATAGTTCTCATGAAAGATATTCCTTTGCGGTTTTAGGGGTGTATTTCTCAATCGCAGAAAAATACTGTAACGCGCCCACTAAACCCTTGTTTATTTACTGTTGCGTACAAGTAAATAAGCAATAAAAATGTACAAACAAACACAACTTAAAATTTATTGCCGGTTTAAATAGCTTACCCACCGTATAACCCTGGGGATTCCGAAAAGCCGCACAGTTAGTTAGTAATACTATCTGTCCTACGGGTCTGCCTGCTACCTGCTATTGACTACTGCGGCCGCCTAAAAGTTATTCTACTGACCTATATTTTCTGTGAGGTTGAACGACCCTTCGGAATGAAAGGAATGATAATATTTAATTATGCTCGTGATCGTTGCTAGGAGGAATATACGTTGTGATAACCCGCTCTCTTGGTGTATACGGTAAAAACTCTTGAAAGAACAAGTGCTAATTACGTAAATACGAAATTAGATTTAATTAATTATTTATTGAAAAAAAAAAGGTAAAAACTCCTTGTACCCGTCACTGAGGGGCCGGGTATAGTGAGCGGAAAAACCTTGCGTTGAAATTAAATACAAAGAAACAAAAATTACGATTTTAAGAAAGTACAGTGTAACTCGCTTAACAGATTTCACTTTCGAATATCGGCGCGATCTACTTTCTTTCAATTCACACCGTTGGTGGTTTAGCTCTGCTCCTTAATTGGATTAACAATTAATTGAATTTCAACTTAGCTCGAGTCTTGGTACTAGTGTTCGTCACTTCAAATCGTACTCTAAGACTTGTTCTGTTTAATAAACCAACGCACAATGTGTCACAGTGGGACTACAGTGTACTTAATTAATGGAGTTAATTAATGAATTAATCAGATGTTTTGGAGAAGTATGTGATACAAAATGCCGCCTTCAGCGATCAATTTGCAAGTAAATCAGTAGCAATCACCTGTTTTTCAGGGACTCCCGTGGGAGGTGTTGGATACCTATCTCTAGCTAACCTGATTAATAAGGTGGAGTGTAGTGAGCCTACGCTACTGCTACTCCTCTCACCAGAGCGTTAATTAAGGTCGAAATAGTAGGAGCTTCTCGACTACTTTCGCCTTGCTTCGAGGGTGGTACTCTGTACCCGCCTGCCTGGTTTTCAGGTCCCTCTATTTGTCGCTCTTTCGCCGTCTAACCTATCTAATTAATTTATAGCGTAAGAAATCAGTTTTGACTGCTTTTTTGGCACTCCACTATGGGTGGTTTTGGCCTTGCAGTCTCTAGGCAATCGCTTCTAATTAACCGGCAAATCTCTCGGCAAAGACCCCAATTCGGTTCACACACATACAGGGTGAAAGAGAAACTTTACTAAGAGAATGGCTATGACTATGCAGTTCAAATTGTTCGGCCTCGTAGTTTCACGAAATTCGTAGTGACAATTAATTGGCCTTGATTTTTTTGTTTATTTTGTACTGGCGCACTTGGTTCCAGCGGCAAATATAATTGCCTCACGCCAGTGATTTAGATTGGTGACTTCCCTGTACAAATCGAAAACAACCGCTAGTGTGTTTCCAACTTGCCGGAGAAGATCCCCAAGGGTAGAATGATTTCTAAAAGTACACTGTATCGAATTCCCAGGTAGATGTGGGGAATAGTTAATAGCAGCTGGTTGATTAAATTACAGAATTGGTTTAATAACTAAAGAAACAATGACCAATAAATTTTTTTAAGGTGAATGCCACTAGTGAGTTTCAATACCAGCTTCGATGTAAATAAAAATAGTTTGATTAAGTTATCTAATTGCAATGGTAATATGAACCTTACTGACTCTTTAGTCTAATTAATGCAAATCAAACTATCCCTACGCAGTTGTTACCACCAAAGGTGCGCTGAAGGAATACAAATAAATGTCAATTACCTACAACCGGTTAATTCGTGTCACATCCGCATACTGCTCACTCTGCTTTAATCACTCGTGTCGCGACGCGTACGTGTTTGGTTTTAATTGCCTTTCTTAACACACTGTATTTAAACCGTACCGAAATAAATGATTTATCTAGAAAATGAATAAAGACTACAAGCGCTTAAGGAAACACAGCTAAGCCAAATTAGAATGGAACTGAACCGTTCTCGGTAAAGCGTCAATGCTATCTGCCCTCTTTTTCGCGTCCCGTACTTTCAAGTAAAAAATTAAACACACCCCTCGGACTTTTGCAGCTAATTTGATATAACTTCGACCAATCATAGTGGTTGCACTTAGTTCCCACCCACGCCTATTCCAGATGACCAGAATGTATCAAGAGACACCCCATTAGCTTATCGTTACCCTAATTCGCAAATGTCGTAACTCCATTTTTACTAATTTTACAGGAGACGATAAAAACCGTAATGACAGTTTACCTATTAACTGTAATTTTGTTGTTGTTGAATTAGGTAATATAATAATACTCTTTTATTATTTTAAAATGATTCACACACTATTGATTTGACCATGTAAACTGACGGACTTGCGATAATTTATTATTCAAATTGTCAAGTGCCGGAGTCACGTTGTTTTCTATAATGGCTTTTAATAATAGAAAACTGTTAAGTCTCTGCGCTACAATTTCTTTAGTAGGTAGGTTAGTCGTTTGTTAACGAAATGGTGTCAAAATCTCAATTTTCACAAAAAGTGGACTTACGACATTTGCGAATTAGGGTAACGTTATCAGGAATACTCGCTGTCGTCTGGCGCAAATGGAGCACATATAACTTTAACTATTCAAGTGCAAAGTTGACATTTTTAAAGTATCTGTTGCCTGACTGAAAGGACCCAGACTACAGCGAAGGTTTCAAGTTGCAATGTAATTTGATATCTTTAACCACATGGAACATTTATCTGCAATTTTAACGCGACAAAATGTGTACAAAATCTAAGAAACCAATTTAAAACGTCAAATAGGTTTGTTTTATGACGTCTGTGCGACTATAGTGCTTCGAATGTCGCCAGTTTAGAGACAGAACAGACAAGCGCGAAATGCTTCAACATGCCCGTAATTTGATCTTTTCCAATATCTGACATGTACTAAAATTTAGAAAGCACCAAGCTACGATGATTTGTTTATGCGTGTGTTTGTTTGGTCCAAAGTCACTCGAGCTGGGACGACGCGGCGCCTCCGAACCCCAAATCTATTTTGTTTTGAAAACAATTGCCGCGCCCACTTCAATACTTTAACTTGATCATTTGGTAATTAAATGGTTACAACCTCGAAAATAATTAAGTCAGCGTTTCGGGTTTTTTATTTCATCATTTCAACTTTGCATTTAGTTTTGGTTTGCAATGATATTCATTGCGACGGGGCGAGAGGGAAGCCCGAAAACAACCATTCATTAAAGATAAGGAAGGGGTATTTTTTGAAAATTTTAATAATATTGAAAATATTTCTATTATTTTAATAATTTTATTCGTAAATAGCACATTGATTCACTCAGTATAAAGTGCTTTTCTTAATAGTGTTAAGTACCTAGGTTGTTTACAGTTAAAATGAATCTTCTTCAAGGTGCACGATTTTATTAAATAAATGCATAACAGGAAACGCAGCCGATGCGAAGTTGGGTATTGCCAGCTGCTCGAGAATTTGCGGAACGTGAATATCATCATCGTTAAAAGGCGTTCGTCTCGCTCTGTTTCGTCATCGATGAGGCGGCTCGTCAGCAACTGCTGTTTCAATGACCTCCGAACCAAAGAAAACGTGAAATCTAGGAAAACCTGTTTACACGTCGTTTATCGCCGGATTATTATTATTATTCGTAACTAAAAACACTTTCTTATTACGTAAGCCCCGTTTTAAGTGTGTTACTCGAACATAGCACGAGATTATTCATCCCAGACTGTTCATGTTTACCTTTCAGATTTACTAGTAATTTATCAGTTTAGAGTTGAGAGTGATAATTAAATTGTGCATCCCCTTGATGATGAGAAATTGTCTGACGTGTCTCTATACATATACCTAACCAGAGTAATATACAGGATGTACTATTTAGAAAGACTCAATACCGCGTGAATGCCAAGCTCTTTAATTTTTACACTCGAAAATACAGTGTGATTTTTAATGACTGACGATGATTTGAATTTATCGCCGTACTAAATTGTTATTACGATGGCAACACCCGGTTCTGTCACTCCGTCGTTTTTCTTTTGATGTAAGAATAGTAATAGTAAAATAGAAAGAAGTAAAACATCAAAAACCAAACAAAATAACGTGTCGACTCTGAAATTTGTTTTGTTCATCGTAGCAATATTGCCAACCTTTCAGTGAACTTTCCCCCCAGATGTTAATTGAAAACTCCCTAAATTGATACTGCTAAATACCCCTATTTTTTCTTTTTCAAAAACTGCTTTAGAAATCAAACTCAAAACTCACGATCGATTGTTAAGATGAAAAGAGAAGTAAACTTATTTATTTCAAGTTGTAATGGAAACAAATTATTTGAAATAACAGTCAACTATCATGACATTGCGCTATTGACAGCTGGCAGCAATCAATTAGGCATGTCAAAAGAGGAATTTAAATGTCATAAATAATTTTATGACTAATATAATAATTATAATTAAGTAATAATTACGTTTGAAAACATATTTATTAACCTGGTTTCTTCTTTTTTACATAGCTTGCTTCAGAAACTTATTCTTTTGTTGATTTTTCAACTTTGACAAGTTTGACAGTTAATTAAAAGAAATATGAAACGTACGAAAACAAAAAAAAACAATTGATGTTTGTGCTCACCTCCGATTAAAAAAAAAAGTATCTATTTATAAGGGATGCTTTTCAGAAAGTTGATTGTTATTTGTCGAAATTTCACTTTTACAAGTTTGACAGTTAATGAAAAATGTGTAAAGCAAATATGTAATAATAAAATTTGTTAAGAAATAATAATTAGGAAAGCAAGTGATATTTATGTTCATCTTCAGATTAGAAAAAGATGCTTCAAAAAAGTGATTGCACTTTTTCTTGACGTTTCGTTTCGACAAGTAATTAAAAAAGATTTGAAAAATGTGGTTACCAAGAAAACAAGTGATGTTTGTGCTACCTCCGAATTAAAAAAATGTTTGTGCTACCTCCGGATTATAACTTGATGCTTTTCAGAAACTCTGACAGTTAAATGAAATACGAAAAGTGTGATACCTACCTAAGGAAATAAGTAATGTTTGTGCTTACCTCCAATTAAAAAAGAGAAAACCGGTTTATGACTTGATTACTCTTTCACTTTGCTAATTTCTTTTCGGTAAGTTTGATAGTTAATAAAAACATATTAAACCAACTGGTGTTTATGTTCAACCTCTATTAGAGAAAGAAAAAAATTCTTTGTACAGGATGCTTCAGAAAATTTATTGCTCATTCATCGATACTTCGTTTCGACAAGTTTGACAAGTATTAAAAAATTGAAATGTGGTAACTATGAAAACAAGTGATTTTTGTATTCACCTGCAGATTAAAAAAGCAAAAAAATTAAAGTCTTTATAAATTGATACTTTTCGGAAACTTTGACATTTTATTAAAAGAAATATGAATTCTGTGGTAACTCACCTCCAATTATAAAAAAGAAAAAATATTAAACTGCTTATAAAGGATAAAGGATGCTTTTCAGGGACTTGGTTGATCAGATCTTTTGTCGACACTTCACTTTGATAAGTTTGACAGTTAATAAAAAATATGAAAAGTACAAGAATTAGGTATTGTTAACCTTCAAATTAGAGAAGAAAAACTCTTTAACAGGATGTTTCAGAAAATTGATTTTATCGACATTTCGTTTGAACAAGTTTGCCAGCAGATAATTAAAAAAAATGAAAAGTATGGTAACTAAGAAAATAATGTTTGCGCTCACCTCCTATTAAAAAAATTTAACTATTCATAAAGGATGATTTTCAGACATTTCACTTTGACAAGTATGACAGTTAATAAAAAAATATGAAAACTGCCTACAAGAATTAGGAAAACAACTGGGACATATTTATGTTCATCTTCAAATTAGAAAAATATACTCTCTTTCGACATTTCGCTTCCGCAAGTTTGACAGGTAATTTAAAAAATAATTGAAAAGTGAGGAAACTAAGAAAACAAGTGATGTTTGTGCTCACCTCCACATTAAAAAAATCTTTATAAAGGGTGCTTTTCAGGAACTTTATTGTTCTTTTGTCCACATTTTACTTTTACAAGTTTGACAGTTAACACAAAAAATGAAAAGTTTTGGTTATTCAAAGAAAACAAGTGATATTTGCGCTCATCTAAGGATTAAAGAAGGACAAAACATTTAAACTCTTTATAAATGGAAGCTTTTCAAAAACTTTGACAGTTAATTAAAAGAAATACGAAAAGTGTGATAACTAAGAAAATAAGTGATGTTTGTGGTCACCAGATAAGTCTTTAATAAATGGATGCTTTTCAGAAACTTTGACAGTTAAATAAAAGACATACGAATTCTATGATACCTAAGAAAACTCAACTCCAATTAAAAAAATTAAAAAAAAAGTTTATGGAGGATGCTTTTTAGGAACTTGGGTAATCTTTTGTAGAGATTTCACTTTTACAAGTTTGACAGTTAACAAGAAAATATGAAAAGTTTTGGTAATTCAAAGAAAACAAGTGATATTCGCGTTCACCTAAGGATTAAAAAGGACAAAAAGATTAAACTCTATAAAAGGAAACTTTTCAGAAACTTTGACAGTTACTTAAAAGGAGTACGAAAACTAAGAAAATAAGTGACATTTGTACTTACCTTCAATTAATAAAAATTAAACTATTTATAACGGATGCTTTTCAGAAACTTGATTGTACAGGGTGTCCCAACAGTGTGTTCTCGGGCCATATCTCCATAACTATTGAAGATACAAAAAAATTTTCAACACAATTTCTTTTTTAATTTAAGAGATCTACAACACAAAATTATTTTTGTCCATACAGAGTGAATACAAACAGTGGTGCCGGACACAACTTTTTTATTTCAAATGGCATGCCCTATATATGAAATTAAATTTGGATTGCCCATAAAATTCTACACATTTTCTGTATACCATTCCCTATACCTAAACCTAACCGTTCTTGAGATATTTAACATTTTGTGTAGAATCTGCCATTTGCAGCCACTATTTTATTTATTGATATTTTATTTATTTTTAACCCTAGGAAAAAGATTTTTGGTACAGATGTAGTTGATATATAAGCTTATCATAAGCCATTATTAAATGTACTTTTATCGCTACAGGGTGGTCATGGTAACAAACGAAATTTCAGATATTTCAAAATGACAGAACTCAATTTTCTCAAATAGCATGCCCTATATTTTTCTATCCTAAATTCTTCGATTAATAAAGTACTTTCATTTTTGTTAAGTATGTCTTATACCTATCTGAGATATTTTCTGAGATTTTTAGATTTATTTGAATTATTTCTTTTAAAACGAGTTATTGTCTAAGGTGGCCGTGGAAAACGGCAAACAAATGAACCTGTTGACTTTAATAATTAATTTTCAAGCGACAATAATGTACATGCATTAGTTAGTTCTAGTACGTGACTCCTTTAAACAGTTATACATTTTTTTTGTACTTACGTCATACATGCCCCAAACTCTCTATGAGCTTGTCAGGATGCGTTAAGCTGTTTATTGTATTATTGCCTGCTGCGGCTGCGACCGACCTACTAGGTGTTTTCCGTCGGCATTCGTCTTACAAACCGGGAAAACGGAGAAAACCTAGTTCGAAGGGGCCGAAATGAATCCTGAACACAATCCGACACATAAGTGTTCCATTTGTCACATAGGACCCATATGTACCAGGAGGGGATTCGAACACACACCTATAATTGCCCGACCAAGCGTCAAGCCCGTTGCCAGCGGATCCAACCAACTTTCGCTATGCAACCATTTAGTAAAGAAATAATTCAATAAATCTAATAATTCATGTCTTAACAAGTACTCAACAGTCTAATGGTTCAGCCACACTAACGGCAAATGTGCTGCCTAACGTCATTTTTAACGTCTAATTTGCCATTAATCAGTCGCTACACATACAATTATTGTCAAGTTAGACGTGAAAAATCACGTTAGGCAGCACATTAGACGCAGCGTGTCTCCGACAACGATAGCGTAGCGACGGATTATTGGCATATATGGCACTAATTTTGTAACGGCATTGAGAATGGCATTGCGCGCTAGACGATAGCTGGGCTGGCGGTTTTTGATACACATCAAACGGATTGCCGGTGAACGTATCGCATAGTTGTTGCCATAGATAAAGAAAGATATATGTGAGGAAGACAGAACATACATTTTTTGCACGAAAACAGCGACATCTCGTGTTTTTAGTCACGTACTATCTTAGTTTTGATTGCAGGTTTCTTTCATTATTTCAAGTACTAATTTAAAATATAATTTTTGAATGTTAGGAAACGGAAAATGCTAAAATATTTTAATAGAACTCCTGTGATATTTGACATTTAAGATAAAATTGCCAATATTCAAGTAAAATACCAATGCTGCAGCCGCTTCGGAGCGAAATGTGGGACAAATAATGACCTTAACCACCAATGTAAAATTTAGCGCATTAATTTTCTCGCGTTAATTATCGGGTTCTTGTCCGTTAGAATGCCGTTAGACGTTAACGCAGATGTGCCCGAAGCATAACACTTTGAAAAATAATTATTAATGTCAACCGGTTCATTATTTGCCGGTTTTCCACAGCCACCTTAGACAAATGTTCGTTTTAAAAGATATAATTCAAAATCTCAAAAAATATCGCAGATAGGTATAAGACATACTTAAGAAAAATGAAAGTACTTTATTAAACGAAGAATTTAGGTTAGAAAAATATAGGGCATGCTATTTAAGAAAATTGTGTTTTGCCATTTTGAAATTTCTGAGATTTCGTTTATTACCATGACCACCCTGTAGCGATAAAAGTACATTTAATAACGGCTTATGATAAGCTTATGTATCAACTACATCTGTATCAAAAATCTTTTTCTTAGAGTTGAAATTAAATGAAATATCAATAAATAAAGTAGACAAAATGTTAAATATCTCAAGAACAGTTAGGTTTAGGTATAGGCAATGGTATACCGAAAATGTTTAGAATTTTATGGGCAATCCAAATTTGGTTTCATATATAGGCCAGGCCATTTGAAATAAAAAAGTTGTGTCCGGCATTACTGTTTTGATTCGCTCTGTATAGATAAAAATAATTTTGTGTTGTAGATCTCTGAAATTAAAAAAGAAATTGTATTGAAAATTATTTTCTATCTTCAGTACTTATGGAGATATGGCCCGAGAACACACTGTTGGGACACTCTGTACTTTTGTCGACATTTCACTTTGACAAATATGACAGATAATAGAAAAATATAAAAAGTATAAGAATTAGGAAAAGAACTGGTATTTAGTTCACCCTCAATTATAGAAAGAAGAAAAAAACAGGATGCTTCAGAAAATTGATTGCGCTTTTCGGCGAGTTTGACAGGTAATTCAAAAAAGAAGTGAAAAATATGGCAACTAAGGAAACATGTTTGTGGTCACCTCCAGATTAAAAAAAGAAAAAAAATAAGTCTTTAATAAATGGATGCTTTTCAGAAACTTTGACAGTTAAATAAAAGACATATGAATTCTATGATACCTAAGAAAACTCAATTCCAATTAAAAAAATGAAAAAAAAAGTTTATGAAGGATACTTGGGTAATCCTTTGTAGAGATTTCACTTTGACAAGTTTGACAGTTAACAAAAAAATATAAAAAGTTTTGGTAATCCAAAGAAAACAAGTGATATTCGCGTTCACCTAAGGATTAAAAAGGACAAAAAAATTAAAATCTATAAAAGGAAACTTTTCAGAAACTTTGACAGTTAATTAAAAGAAATACGAAAAGTGTGGTAACTAAGAAAATAAGTGACATTTGTACTTACCTCCAATTAAAAAAAAATTAAACTGTTTATAACGGATGCTTTTCAGAAACTCGATTGTACTTTTGTCGACTTTTCACTTTGACAAATATGACAGTTAACAAAAAAATATGAAAAGTATAAGAATTAGGAAAACAACTGGTATTTATGAACTTGATTGCTTTTTTTCATTTTGCTGATTTCAACTTGACAAGTTTGACAGTTAATAAGAAAAATGGAATAAGAACAACCGATACATTATGTTAACCCTTATACAGGTTGCTTCAGAAAACTGACTGCTCTTTTATCAACATTCGTTTCTGCAAGTTTGACAGGTGATTTAAAGCAAAAATTGAAAAGTGTGGTAAAGAAAACAACTCACCTTCAGATTAAAAAAAAAGAAAAGGAAATTATACACACTTTATAAATGGATGTTTTTTAGAAACTTTGACAGTTAATTGAAAGAAATGTGAAAAGTGTGATAACTAAGAAAATAATTGATGTTTGTGCTCACCTGCAATTGAAAAAAGAAAAGAAAATATATTAAACTATTTAAAAGGATGTTTTTCAAAAACTTGATCGCTTTTTTTATCGACGTTTCACTTTCATAAGTTTGACAGTTAATAACAAAATATGAAAATTATAAGAATTACGAAACAAGTGGTATTTATATTTACTTTCAAATTAGAAAAAGAAAAAAAACTTTATACAGGATGCTTCAGAAAATTGATTACTCGCTTTTATCGACATTTAGTTTCAAGTTTGACAAGTAATTAAAAAAAAATTATAAAGTGATTTTTTGTCTTGTTGCTGCTAGGCCCATTCAGGTTAGTTTTTGTTTCGTTTTTTTATTAAATTAATACTAGTTGACCTATAATTATAACTTATAACCTGTTCAACAATTAAATCACGATTTCCGATTTTCCTTGTAATTTTTTTATAATGTTGACGTCCTTGCAAGTTTTTTCTTTTGTTTCAAACCCAAAGAATATATATAATTAATTAAACCTGCAATCGCGTGAGAATACAAAAACGAGTTAATTGATCGATGACGTACGTAGATTACGGCAGCTGTACTTCCTTTGTTTCCCAGAGCTGAAGCAAATGGTAAATAACAAGAGCGTTCCTCTTATCTCAATTATTTATTGCGCCCACACTAATTGTAGGTAATTATTAGCATTGCTGCACTCGTGAATGACTAAAGCGGAATTCTAAAATACCTTTCGCATTCAGAATTATTCAGAATTACTTTCACTTCTTCTTACCCACTTGCACCATAATTGAAACTCTTTCTTCATCCAAAATGACTGTCGATTTTTAACCACCACCCCAAAAGGAAAAATTATAACAATATAAAAGTCATTTATTTCAACTACATTTTTTTATATAAAAATATATTTACGTATGTATATCACAGTACCCTTGGTTTTCATTGTTAATTTATTATATTATGGTCATTCAAAATTATAATTGGGTTCGGTTGATTCTGTTTCGTTTCCGAATCTGGGAAAGATGAAAACGGGGTCTGCTGTTGTTTCGTTTACCATCCCAAACTCTTCGGTTGAATCTGTTTCGTTTCCGAATCTGGAAGAGATGAAAACGGGGTTTGCTGTTGTTCCGTTTACCACCCCAAACGCCGATATGAACACGTTAATGACAGTCACCAGAAATATACCTACGATGGTGAAGTTGTTGATCTTGTTGGCGATGCAAATCTCCTTTTTGTCCTTGACGTTATACCGGGTATTCATTAACAGGCCGACTCCGACGCCAACCTGAAAGCAAAGGAAGTTGTTGATATTTTGTATGCACAACGCTGCACATTGTTAAATATTTTAATGTTTTTAGAAGTTATGCAATACAATTCCCGCCGTTTGCATAAATTGCGCTTTTAATTGTGTAAATAACAATAACAGAAGCGGATGTGAGTTGCATGATGAGATTTCATCAGTAACGGCGCGGCGCGATTAAAAAATTACGTTTACCTGGACTTTTCACGACCAAGAGAATTTCAGAAAGGTTGACTCATTTCGCTGATATTGCGTGGTTTAAAATTCTTTTTCTGTATGAAAAAAAAAAGAAATTCAAATCGAGTTTCTTTCAAAAACAGTGATGAGTGATGACAGAAATTAAAGAATTCTTTTCGCCTTCCACCCCCTCGTCAAATACAAACCGCCCCAAAAACGAAATGCAAGGCAAACGTTTTCTTCGCAGAAAACACACGTTTAAATTAACCGATCGATTTCGATAAAGAAGGAAGTTTCGTCGAATTCAGTAAAAAAATACAGTACATGAGTCAACCTTTCTCACATGTGCTTGGGGGATAAGTAAACCCTTGCTAGATTTTAATTAATACGTGAGACAACCTCTCTTACATCTTCTTGGCAATTATTTTGAACAATGGGGAAGTAATAATTTGTGACTACACGCGCACAAGTTCGATTGAAAAAAGACCTTGATTTCCTTTCATTTGAATTGCTAACGAACCATGAATATGCGAATTCTTATTTCAAATTTACATATGTTTTCAATAATTTATGACCATGTTTCTTGATATGATGGGTAATTTAAAAAAATTAAATATGCCATAGAGTTTTTTTGCGTCAACAAGTTCAGGTTTTTTCAATCTCACCTGTTATTACAAAACTGAATGGCAAATTTAATTAGGTTTTTTTTAGTAAGATGAGTAGGGAGTAGGGGCACTCGATGACTAATCTTCGGACTAATAACAGAAATAGATTGTGCAAGGAAAATAACGCCATGTTGTGCTGTGGGGGGCTATAAATAAACTTGAGTTTGGCAGAAAAACGAATGAGTAGGAAACAAAACAGGAAGTTTTCATCATGACCATGAGACTTAGCTTTAGTTAGAATATTATTCTAATTAAAATGTTGCATTTTTAGCACCGTTGTATAACGAACTAATTTATTTAATTAGTATTTTTAAGTATTTCAATTAAAAGTAAATGAAAGTAAAAAAATTCAAGTCACTTTTTGTAGCGCCCAAAACTGCTTCATCAAATGATTACTAAGGTCTTTGTTTTTTCTGTCTTTCTCTCCCAAAGTGTGCGGCGTATTCTAAATGATTCAGGGGTGAATTTAGGAGAGATACTCAGAACAGCCCCCCCCCCTCCCCGACATGTTTTAAATTTGTAAAACCAGCAACACAACAACGTAAAAAAATATTTTTTTACTAATTGCTGGGGGAGGTGAAGGCGGATAGACGGACGTGAAAATTTTTCTTTTCCTTTTTTTAAGCTAGCTTTGCTCCCCCCCTACCCCGTTCCAAGGCCATAAAATAAAATCCCAAATATTTTCAATAATTAAACACACTAATTTTATTTCAAATTATTCCATCTTTCTCTTCCAATGTGCGCAGAAAATTCTAAACGATCCAGGGGTGGATTAGGCGATAGTTAATTAGAACAGCAGCCCCCCCCCCACTCCAGATATGTTTTAAATTTGTAAAACCAGCATCAACAATAGAACATTATTTTTTACAAATTACTGGGTCGGGGCGGAGGTCGATAGACGCACGGGATTTTTTTTCCTTGATTTTAAGTTAGTTCCCCCCCCTCACCTCCCGCCAAATATCACAAAATACTGATCCAAGTATTTTCAATAATTAAACGCCCTGGAAATGTCGGTTAATTATAGCAAGTAAATTAATTTAACTTTTTTCCGTCTTTCCCTTCGCAAATATCTACAGTTTGGATTTTCCACATGGTTAAAAAATAAATGAAGTACTTAAATATGTAATAAAAAAAATTAACTAACATGAGTGCCAAGTTCGGGTTTTCTTTTTTACTTTTTCTTTTAATTCGTCTTTTTTTTGAGAGGAATGAATGGCTGATTTATTATTTTATTTCCCAGAAGTAGAGGGGATTCTATGAATAATATTGCTATAAATAGAATCTAATAGAAAAATGACAGCTAGATCAGTTGGGTGATTCTTGAATAGACCAACAAAAAAACTACTGACGAAAGAATAGACTTCCCAGAACATGAACACAATAAAATAAAATGAAATAAAATAAAACACTTTTATGACTGCATTTATTTCGTTCTTTTTTAATTTAATTTTAATTATTTCTGGAAAACATTTTTCCCATGTTCTCTGATGTCTGTTCTTTCACTATTTTTTCTTTGTCAGTCTATTGAGGAATCGCCCTTCATAAAGTAAGCGGAAAATAAAATTTCAGGTGAATCTATTAATCGAATATTATTGTAACATTTTAGTTAGAGTTTAATATTATTCATGCAGTTTAAAAATAACCCTACACTGCCCCGTGTATCAGATTTGATACGACTCAATTAAACTTCGAAGTTTTATACATCTCCACTAAATTTCGTCTAAATGTTCTCAGTATCATGTCTGCTACAGTCTTAAGGTGCAGATAGACATGCGAGAAAACTTGCGCGAGTTACTGTCCGACACTGATGTCGCTGATATAAATAGAGTTGCGAGTCGAGTAACTTACGCGAAATTTCTCGCAAGTAACTCGCGACATCAGTGTCGGACAGTAACTCGCGCAAGTTTTCTCGCATGTCTATCTGCACCTTTATGTATGTATGAGTACATAAAAGTTATTTTCGTATACAAGAATAGTCAATTTTTTACCCGGAAAAATAGAGGTTTCAGAAGTTGAAGATATGTTTTATTATTTCGTAATAATCATACGATAAATTATAGTAACAAAGTTAATTGAATCTGATCAGATACATTGGACTGTTAGAAAACAAACGTAAATAAAAAATCATATCTAAATATTGTTATCAATGTATCACAGATTAAATTATTATTGTTAAAATTATGTGATTTCTTTTTTTTACTGTAAGTTTAATTTTTTCTTATTGTAGAAAATTTTTGAGAGACCAAGAATTTGAAGAGATCATCGCAAATAGTGTCCAATGTAGCATACTTGATGCAACAGTTTTTCTTGTTATAAATAAATATACGTTGGTCAGATATTTTTTTAAATATATTTACCATGATCTGCAGCCTTAAATATTTTTTCCAAAAAATATAAAAAATAGGGCAGTGTAGGGATAAAATAAATAAAAGGAATGCCATTAGAAAATACTCTATTATTTGTAGGCTCGGCTCTGCAAAGTGGCCCTTTTATCTTTCTCCCCTAAGGTACCTTAGGAGTATTTTAGTTGATCTAGGGGCGAATTTACTGCAGACAATTTTGTATACAAGAAAATACAAGTTGCCAAGGGAGGCTGGGGGCGAATAGATTTAATTTTCTTTGAAATTCATGTCTATTTTGTCCTCCCTAGAATTACAATACGTGTACTTATACACAGTTGGTCTGGCCAAGACTGCGTATACGGTTATTGTGAGTAAATGAAGGAGAGGCTCATTGAAACTTGTGTGGAAATGAAATAGAGATATTACAATGTTGCGTGCGAAGGTAGGAATGCTGCGGCCGGAGCGTGGCCCGCGTTATCAATCGGCAACGTCGATTGATGTAGCTATTTCGTTTACTCATGCGCTTTCTACTATTCTATCCTTCATTTACTCACGATAAACGCATAGGCAGTGGTGGCCAGGCCAACTATGTATATTCACACCTAACATTTTCTTTTATCTCTCTCTCTCTCTCTCTCTCTCCTAAAATACACAGAATATTCTAAATCATCTTGCTTTTGACAGGGTGGATTAAATAGATAGATTCATCCCTGGCATGTTGCTTTACTTTAGTAAATGACGAATATTTTTTTGTCTCTCTCTTAAAGTACCAGAGTATTTTAAGCGATTCATGGGCAGATTTACTAAGGTTACTGTATTGAGAAGGTTGCGCCAACTTTCGATGCTTTTTAATTTGGGGTTAATCAAATTCATTCATAAATTCCCTAGTAAAAGTAACTTGTTATGTATCTATCCTTTTTCTTCTTGGCGTTTCATCGCGTCCTTTTTAATTTGGGGGACGAAAGCCGCAGAAATGAATGGCGGTACCTTCTAAGTACAGTAACCTTAAGAGGACTATGGATCACGTGATCAACTACTCGAAAGCCACCAGTACTCCCCGCAAACCCCGCATGACTGAAAACACGCCTTTCTTATAATTGAAATAAGTGTCGTTTAGTCCAATTAGGCTCCATAGTTGAACGACAAGGATAACATCATCTGCATTCGTCTTCTATAAGTTCATACACATTCATCGTATCTAACAAGTGGCAACGTCGCGTCGCGTCGCAAAACTAAACGTGGTAATATTCTTATATTCTGAAATAAAGGAAGAAAAATTTGCTGATTATATACGCGCGAAATTCAAAAGTATACGATTTGAATAAAAATCATTCTTATATCGAAAAATAAATTGTGAAATACGCCAGTAGTAAAATGATTTTTAATTAAATCATATTCATAATTAAGACACTTTCTTGTTCGTGGAAATTTATCAAATAATAAATAACTTTTAAAATAAAATAAACTTCCCCATTTCTTTTTGTGAAAATTAGCTTATGCTTTAAGTCAATTAGGCAATAATTTTCTTGATAAACAATTTTCTGATATTTGAAAAATCAAACAGAATTCGATCGATACTAATTTCATTTTGAAATTTAAATTGATATTAAATTTAACCAAAATGTAATACATAAATGGCTTATTAATTACACTACATAGAAATTATTTCAAATTTAAAATATATTTTTGTTTTCATTTCAAAACATAACATCTTTACAATCATCTTCTAATATACAAATAGGAAATAAATTGTGCATAATTTTCTAAATTTTATTAGTAATATTGTTGCAACTTTTGAAAAATCAAAAAATAACATTGTCTTGTAAAAATATTTGTAAAAATACTTGTAAAAAAATTTAACCTTGTTGCACAACGAAAGCGTGTTACAGTTTACTCCACCAATGAATGATTCTAAATAACAAAAATACAATACATATTTTGACCTACAACGAATTTTAGTCAAAAAAAAAACTGTGGAAGGAAATTATATTAAAAGTTATTCCAGTTCAAAATTTCTTAATATTCAAGAAAAGTTGAGTGATATTTAACCTATAGGATTGCTCAATCGCCGACATGTGAGGTAAGCAACAGACCGTAGAAAATGAAATTAAGAAAGGCGTTCTATCGATATCTTAAAAAAAAAAAACTTTAAAATTCAGCAGCTATGCGTTTCCATTATTTTATTATATTAAATCTTACTTTATTGTCAAGTCAGTAACCGTATTTTTGTTAACGCCGAAATTCTGAGGAATTTGTGTAACTATGACACTCTCTTCTACGCAAGCAATTATTATCCTATAGCTTTTAAAACAACATTTACTTTAAGCATGATTGTCAATGATAATTTCAAATTACAATCGGTAGCAGTTTTATGCAGATTAAAACGTCTTGTCCTATTAGTTTTTTTATCATAGCAGTGATACAATTTAGAGAAATTTTCGTAATTAAATATTTATGTATAGTCGCGACAAAAAAAAATTGGTCGTCAGTGTCTTACTTTGACACATTCAGGTGTATTCCATAATGCAGTGATTATTTATCACTTTATTAACACTGTGCTTAATAATAACTTCTTAACTACTGCTTATAAATCACTGATTGAAGACGTATTTCATAAGCACACGGTGATTATTTTACAATTTTAAACATTAGTTAACTTCATTTGTAAAATATAATCACTGAACATAATTGCATATCTTTTCTTCTCAATGTCATTTGCGCTTGTGGAATAGCAAAAATGTTTAAAAAGTGGTTAAAAGCGACAGCACATGCGCATAATTCAGTGTTTATTAATCACTGATATATGGAATATACCCGATTGACCAGTGTTTTATTGTCAAGCGATCGTGGTTGTCATAAACTTTGTACAGCGAAATGTTTCAGGTGTCAATTTTATTTGTCAAATTGATTAAAATCACACCTGACAAGCAGACAATTTGTGACGATTCCATCATCCGTCACAACATGCGAATATGCGAACAAGGAATGAGCAATCCTTTAGGGTGATATAGTGCCGTTACTCCAACTCTCTCAGAGCAAACTGCGCCTTATTAATTTTTATAAGAGCATTAATTGTCACACTTTGAGGCATTTATATGATATAAAAATTTCTTTCTCGTAGAAAGGTTTTAACTAAAATTTGGAAACGTGTTAAATTCGTGTTTTTAAAACGTTCGTAAATCGTTCGTAAAATATTATACTTTGCGATGCGCTTTTGTTTTTTGCAATAACTCTAAAAGATAAAATAAGTACATAAAATCCTACAACTTTTGCATTTACAGTTTTTCGGTATCTCCTAAAATAAACCCCTAGCTGGGGTGCAAAATATAAAAAAATAACCCTGAATAGCCGGCGTTTGCTCATAAATTCAAATATAGTAAAATTAAACATTCTCAGAATTTTGGAACGGTAAATGTAACAAGTTTAAAAGCGTAGCGAACGGAACGCACCCAGTCTTACGATAACAACGTTGCCAAGTTTATTTGACATGAGTTAGTCTTCCTTCAACCTTAAGATGGCAGCACATTACATAGCAAATTTTTATATTACGTATTTTTCATTTTGCACTTTTAGGAATGATAATTTCGTATTTTTTATTAAACATATGTGATCAGTTTTTTACCTAGAATGTGGGAAAGTCATTTTCCGTAATGAGTTTTAAAATTTTATACTTTTTCTTTGTTAATATAAAACATTTTCCATAATTATTGACTTTCGCACATTTATAGTATTATTACAGACAGATCCACTTTTAAAATTTTTAAATCGAACGCGTTTTAAAAGCAGCATTTGAAAAATAAATTTTTGCCAATATGGCGGATTCCATAGTCCTCTTAAGATTTACCGCAGGCAACGGGGCGAAAATTTCACTCTTAACATATTGGCTTCAGTAAATGCCGAATAAGGATTTCATTTCTTTCGTCTTTCTCTTTTAGGCCCAGTTTTACAATCGTGGAATAAGTACGGAATAACTGTTCGCCGAATATCCTCTAATGTTCTACGTCCCACCTACGTCATGTTATTCTAAGAATCATGCTTATCGGACGATTGTAAAATCGAGCCTTAAAGTACGCAGAATATCATCCAGCTTTCACCAGAACGGCTTTGTCAAAGGACGATTAGGACAACTACACTTTCCTAGATATTTTTTAAAAATTTTGTACAACGAGCATTGATATTGCACATTTTTTTAATAAATTACGAAAGGAAGTGACTGCGATTAGGGCTACGAGAATTTATCAATATATCGATAATTTGTCGCAGCCTTAATCTAAGTAGACACGATATAAACAAGAGATGATCGATTTTATTACGAAAACAATTCAAGAAAATCGGAACCGCCAAGTAAAAAAAAACAAAGTCGAATCGAATTTTAAAACACAAGAAATTCGAAAAGAATTCGTTTGCTCCTTAGCTGTCACAAATTGCTTCGACGGTAAACGTTATATTTACTACGTATATTTACTAGACGAATAACTACCATAGAAACAATTCATAAAAAATCAATCAACAATTAAAAATCAAGTTATTCGTCGAATAACTTTACTAGGAGATGGATATCTCGACCCTAAGCTGAAGAAACGAAACCCCCAAAGTAATATCACAAACGTTTTCGGTAATTAGGAGCATTGTTAAGTTTCAGTTAATTATAATGAATAAATAAATTTAATTTGATCCCGTCTTCGGAATTCGGATTATTCGCGCAATTAGAATAGACTGTGTCTTACGAAAACCGCTCCAAAGCCATAATTTATTTATACACTCACCGGCATGGAAAACGTAACACCTGCATTTTCTTAAAACAAACTTGTAGCGCGATGAATAGTTCCACCGACGAAGGTGGCTGTTTATATTATTAAAAAAAAGTTTGTTTATGAGATGATGTTATGTAATTTTTGACAGAAGAAATATAGAAGTTTTCTCCTTAAAAATATTATTTTACATTATCACATGTTTGAAACTGCCCAACTAACTTTTATAACTGTGTTATAAACTTGAAATTTTAACATTTTATAAAGTTTTACTAGTACTATACTTTGAATACATACATATATGTATAACAAGTTGTTGTGAGTAATTTTAAAAACTTATTGAACATTAATTTAACGTAAAAAACTGTTTTTGGTACAATGAAAAAAAAAGGGCAAAAAAAACAATTTTGTTTTGTAGGCAAACGACGTAACATCATGTAAAACTTAAACAATTTATAACAACCAGTTAAAAAATACTTTTCAATAACGTGCCCGAATTATTGCTTGCATTCTTCTTGGCATGCCTAAAATTAAGTGTCGAATAGCATCGTAAGGAATATTTGCCTATTCCTCTAAAGCAGCGGGACCACTGACAGCTGTTAAGCCCCCCATACACCTGCGAACAAATTGCGCAAACTGGCGTTGCACAAGTTGGTGTGCAAACAAGGTCACCCATACACTATACGCAATATTGTGCAAACTCCAGTTGCTTTTGTCGTGTACCTACGGAAACATGCCGTCTGACGACGGTATAAATCAACAAACTCATTCAAAAATTACTGCACAATGTGTCGTACAAAGCCCATACACGATGCAATCGTTGCACAACGCCACTCGTTGCGCAATTAATTTCAAACAATTTTGAATTTCTGCAACTAGTTGCGCAGCACGCCAAACAACACCATACACTATCCAATTGTTTGCACGACAGCCTCTGTTGCGCAATTTGTTCGCAAGTGTATGGGGCCTATTAAAGAGCCTCTTGGAACGATGTACAACTCTGTGTGTGCTTCTAGAGAAATTCCAGCCCGCACCATAACTGAACCCCCTTGGTAGCTGACTCTAGGGCTAACGGTACAGAGAGCAAATCGCTCTCCTTGCCTTCGCCGTACTCTTTCACGACCATCTGGAGAACGCAGGCAAAACTTGGACTCATCTGTAAACAAAACGCGCCCATTCGTTTTCTTCCCAGTAATAATAAATAATAATATTGCTCGTGGTTTCTGGCAAACTGAAGTCGTGCTCCACGATGACGCCTGAGACGTTCTGGGCATGTTGCAGGTCTGCGACTTTTGAGATTTGCTTTACCAAATCTTCATCTAACAGTCCGTTTGCTTACGTTGACATCCCGGACGTGATGAAGTCGATTTCTGATTTCTACAGCTGCAGCACGACGATCTTGCAAACTTTGTGAGATAATAAAACGGTCATCATGGGCATTAGTTTTGCGTTGGGGACCAGTTCCAGGTCGTCTATTGTTACTTCCGGTTTCCAAAAAGCGCGTAAAAATATACGGTGGAGGGTACTGTTGGATACTCCATATTGGCGGGAAACAAAAAGCTCACTACTTCCGTCTTGAAGTAATGCAACCATAGCAGCCGCTGTTTCAGGATTTACAGGCATAATTTTTGATACCAAACGGACGTAACACTTGACTCGACTTGTTTATTTACTCAAAACAGTCAAAACAAAAAAATACCCGCAGCTAGCTTTGCAGTTTCCACTGCTTGGATTTGGACGGTTTTTGCATTTTTTAAATTTTAGTACAAAAAGAGTTTTTTTTCCTACACTAGTAGAAAATTCAATTTTACCGGGTCATCAGAGAGGAGAAAGCGAACGTTTCCACGGCTAGCCCGGCAAAATGAACATAAATGCCTAGCCGAGAAAATAATTTACGAGGCTTTACCACTAGGTGGCGCGACAATAATTTCTGGAATGCGCTCTCATCGACATCAAAAAATTAACAAACTAAGTTTTTTTTATTTAATTCTACTGGTATTTGGTTTTAAAAAGGATTAAAATTATCAAGAAAAAAAAAACTCGGCCATCGGCTTGACCACTCGGCCATGCTAGTACACGTAACACTGTGTTTTAAAACATCTATAATAATTTTAATAGTAACTCAATTTTAATATTTTTACTTCGAGAAAAAGAACGTTTGTATGATATTAACAAAATTAATTATAATGTTGTGTAGGAAAAAAAATAATATGTAAACCATGGCGGTAAAGCAATTTTCTAGGTCTCGAGAAGTGTGGCCAGGCTCGGCTTGCCGCCTCGCCTGTCCATATCTTCTCTCGACCTGGAAAACAAGCACTTTACCGCCTCGGTCTACAATATACTATTTTAGTTTTAGTAATGGTTCAATAATTTTAAAAAATAAGTTGTTTTGTTTAGATTTGAACTATAATAATAGTTACACAGTATCAAATATTAAAATTTTAAGTTTTTTTTTTTTTAAATACAGATTTTTCGTTTTTCCTGCCGGTGAATTTATTTATTTTAACAAACAAACAAAAAGGAAAATGGAATGAGACTGTAGGTACTATAAAGTGAATCCAGTTTCATTTCTTAAATTATCTTAAAGTCAAACAACTGTCAATTTTAAATGGCTCCGTATATTTTACTGAGCATGTTTTCAAAATTTTTTGAAAAAATAGTATTCAATCGTTTAATCAATTTTCTAAATAGACACAATGTATTATCCAAATCCCAACATGGTTTCATCGCTGGAAAATCTACCGAAATTTGAATTTTTGAACTATGTCCATAAAGAAGTTGATAACAAGAAATATGTTGCAGCGCTTTTTTATAATCTGTCTCGTGCATTTTGACACGATCGACTTCTCCTTTCTTATAAATAAACTTGATAAAATGGGTATCAGAGGCAACGTTCAGAGATGGATAATGTCTTTTCTTCATCATCGTCAATTTCTAGTCAAAACAAATGGAGCCCTGTCAGAGAAATTCGACATCACCATGGGAATTGCTCAAGGTTCAGTAATCGGTCCGCTACTGTTCCTCTTATACATTAACGACTTACCTCACTTCATCAAAAGTGCCGAAATAATCATCAATTTTGCTGACGACACGTCAATTAGTGTTTCGGCATCCACCAATGAAGACTTACAACACAAAGTGAAACTAGTGACCGAGGAACTAGAACGATGGTGCTACTATAATAGACTTGTTTTAAATACTGAAAAAACTATCTGTTTACTATTCGGTGCGCAGCTTGTATTTGGAAACTTTATTTCCTCTAACACCAAGTTTTTGGGTACATATGTGGACAATAGATTGCGATGGGACAAACAAATAGACCATGTGTGTAAAAAAAATAACTCCGCGTTTTATGCTTTATTAAAGTTAAAATCCATGTTAAATACCAATGCGCTAATTCAAGTCTATTAAGAAAAAATTGGAAAAGTATTTGCCTTAAGTCACTATTAAAGAACGTCGTCATGTAAAAGCTGTTTATTTTCTAATCATCAAAGAAGTTATTGCCCAGATGACATGTTTCGGTAAACTACCATTTTCAAATCTTTAACAGTATGGAAAGTCAGGATGTGGAGTCACATCGTGACTTTTGGTAGTTTACCGAAACATGTCATCTGGGCAATAACTTCTTTGATGATTAGAAAATAAACAGCTTTTACATGACGACGTTTTTTAATAGTGACTTAAGGCAAATACTTTTCCAAATTTTTCTTATTTCGATAGTCACTAACATCATGGATAATCCATTACATCAAGTCTATTACTCGCTTGTACACTCCCACTTAAAATACAACGTGATTCTGTGGGGTAGGGCAGTAGGCGTTGAACGAGTACTCTTACAGCAAAAAAAAAACATGTAATAAGACTTATATTTAATTTAAAAAGTCGTGAATCATTTAGGACAACCTTTAAAGACTGTGGCATTCTCACCCTTCCGAGTATATACATCCTCAGCTGTGCAATGTTTGTGCGCAAAAATCAAAATTTATTTATCCAAAACGGAGCAAATCATGATTATGACACACGTCAGCGATCAGATCTTAGATTTACGCGCCATAACACCACTTTTTTTGAAAAATCGCCTTCGTACGCCTGTATCAACATTTACGATCACGTATGTACCACGCTACATCAAGGATTCAACTTCGGACAACATTTTCAAAAACCGACTTAAAAAGTACCTGCTGGAACATTGTTATTACACAGTACAGGAGTTCTTAAATTAGTCTATTGTTTTGTTTTATACTTATATATGTTGTATTGTTTTACTTATATGACACTAAATATTTAAGTGATTTTGCAACATTAAAATAATTAGAATCAAAACTTTGAAGTCTTCTATTTCCTTAAATAAATGAAATCGGACATATGTCCAAATGATTTCTTTTTCTTAAAATTACATGAGCTTTCATATGGCAAAGCTTGTCGGTGAGCTAATAAATCACCCTGTATAGCTTTTGCTATTTCAGATGACGCACTCAATACTCCATTATTATATTTTAAAGTGTATTCGACCTGTCTTATATCAATAACTGATGTAAAAGATCAATAAAAATTATGATTATGATTATGATTATGTGTAATACTTTGATGTTTAGAAAACATTTTTTTTGTAAAAAAAGAAAATAAACTCTTCTATTGCAAGGTATGCCTTTCATAAAAATACTAGTAGGGCCCATACACGGTCAAACAATTTGCGCAAACTTTTGTTGTACAACATTGTGTTGTGCATTTAATTTTATTCATACACGATACGACAGTTTGTGCAAAACGTACAATAAAAAAAACACTGTAATTTCGTCCGCCAAACAAAGTACTATTGAGTTTGTTCTAAAACGACTTCCAACATCCACATACACGTTCCAATTTGTTGCGTAAATGTGCCCGTTGCACAAATAATTTCAGATTTGAATTAGCTCAAACTGTTGCAAGGCAACTTAAACACGAACATACACCATCAAAATGTTTACACAACATCCTTTATTGCCCAAATTGTTTGATCGTGTACGGGGCCTATTGGAGTTTGCAGCTAAGCGTTCGCCACCTGGTGTCAACTAAACAAACCCTTGTAAACTACATGACATTTCGTGTTTTGGCACAGTATATGATGTATCAGGATTGTGTTACATGTGATATTTACATTAAATCAACTTGTGTATTTGTATTGGTACGCACTTAAACACGTGCGTTACAAAAATTCCGAATAGCTTACAGAGGTTCAGATTTATCCGCGGTAGCGCTGAGATCTTAAAATCAAACGCCTATAAGGTGTGCCGTGAAAACAATATCATTGAGCATTCTTTGCCAGTTGTTTCAAGCTGTCAAGTTATTTTCTTAAAGGATCGATTTTCAGTTTTTTTCCCATTAATGTTTTCTGCGTTATTTGCTGGTCAAAACTTAGTGTTGCACATTTTTAAATTTAGAAAAAAAAAGCATAAAAAGCACAATAATAAAAAACAAACATATCCATTAAAGAAAAAGAAACAGGTTGACAGCTGCTCGACCTTGAAGTCAATCTCCAAAGAAAGAAAAACGAAACTAAACAAAGTTTATACTGGGTGATTTATAACGTCGGGGAAAAACTTCACCGGTTGATTCCTATGAGTAATTCAAACAAAAAACTTCTAATGAACATGTGTCCGATAATGCTTTTTAACGGAAGTATAACCCTTCAAAGTTTATTACCAGTTGAATGTTTACAACTTCAAAGCGATATTAAGATACTAATTTTTGTTTTCATAGGTAACAAATGAAATACGAAATAAGCCTACTGCTATTGCTTTGATTGATTGAAGTTATATGTTATAAACTTTGAAGGGTTGCACTTCCGTTAAAAAGCATTATCGGACACGTGTTTATTAGAAGTTTTTTGTTTGAATTACTCATAGGAATCCACCGGTGAAGTTTTTCCTCGACGTCATAGATCACCCTGTAGTATTTTTGGAATCATTTCGTTTATTTTCTTGTTTATTAAAATTGATCCATAAATAATGGAGTCATGACTCGGGACGTTTTTTGTAAGAACCCCGTATTTTAAAAAGAAAAACGCTTGAAGCAATTACACAAACAAACCACCGACCCTAATTAATTAATTAATTCAAACTCGATTATGTAGCTTTAATTATTTCTCCTGCCCTTCTCTTCCCTAAGGTACCCGAAATTAAGTTATCCAATTTTTTACACCATGATTTAAATCTTTCAAAAGAAAACAGACTTGAAGCAAAATAAATAAACAAATTTAAACTTGACTATACAGCGTCAATTATTTTCTCAGTCTTTCTCTCTTCTAACCTTCTAAGATATCCTTGGATTGGGTCGTCCAGTTTTTAGCATCATTAAAAGATATTAAGAATAACATTGATCGAAGCAATTACGTAAACGATAAAATCGCATCCAAAGTACACAAGCACTTTAAATTATTTGAAAAAAATTGTTTGCATCTCTCTGCTCCTAATTGATTTACAATTTTAATAAATAACGCAGCCTTGATCTATGTAAAGGTCTGTTTTCACGCTCGTGCAATTTGCGCAAATGGACTTGTGCATGCCAATTTGCACGAGCCAGAAAGTTTGGGTAAACTGACCGTGAAAGTGGATTATCAATGCAAATTGCATGAGCGTGAAAACGGACTCACCTTCGCTTATCCATTTCATCATCATTCATCACACACGCTTAATTATTTATAACAAATTTGTTTACCTGTAAGAGCAAGCTGATCGAGATCAAAACAACTCCCGTCCAGAAATAAGGGTGTTCTTTGCTCTCCATGACGTACCGCAGTTGATTGGCGTTGGCCGAAAACAGCGCAATGTCCATCATCCCTTGAGCGACGGTTTTCTTGTTCTGGTAGGCATTGACGTCCGGGATGGATTCCGGGGCGATTCCCCAGAATTCAGATCTGGCATCGTTGGGGATGTTATAGAACGAGTCTGCGAGAGGCTGATTGGACTGCGCAAGGCTGTTAATAGATCCCCCCGTTGCACTGATGGGAACTGAGGGTGTGTTGGTGGTGGTGGTGATGACATTTGGAATTGGGGGCGAGGTGGTGGTGGTGATGATGGTTGAAGCTGGGGGTCTAGTGACAGCTGGAACTGAGGGCGGGGCCACTACGGGACTGGTGGGATTAGGTGAAGACCCCTTGGTATCATCTCCACCTCCAGCGCGCGAAAACATCTGCATGCGATCGAGATATTCTGATAGCTGCTCATCTTTTAGATTAGTCTTGAATTGATCCATTTCAATAATACTTCATACACTCGAGCACATGTTTTTCTCGACACGACTTGTCTCGCCGACTCTTTCGAACAGAATAAACAAACGCGCGCGGACTTCATTCAAGGCTCGCCGGGGGCCAGAGTTTCTAATGCAGTAGCCTTTTGCGTAGTGGTGGAATTTAACGATCAATTAACAAAGATTATCTCTTTCGAATGTGCGATTTTTTTGGTGACGCATGTTTCATATTTCTTGCGAAAAGTTTTCGGTGCGTGTGGGAATGTACAAATTTCAGTTCCATGACGTGTTTTAATGGGACCATGAGTTGCTAATTTTAAAGAATCGCGAATACCAATCGGTTTGCCATCGAAGGTGCTGAAATAGAAAGGTATAATCGAAAATAGGGGATACATTTCTGAAAAATGAAGAATGAGGAGGAGAATTAAAAGCAATTTTGAATGTCCGAAAATGATAGTTTCAAAATTAAATTGAAGAAGACGTAGAAAAGTAAAAGAGGTTGATTGGTAAAGGGAAGCAAATCACCAGGCGTGTTGGTGGGGGTTATGTTAAGGGCGAAATAGCATCGAGATCTGCTAAAGCTAATTTTCTTTAAATTGGATAAAACAAAGAAGAGTTTACGAAACTGAAGAGTTGAGTCAGAGGAGGAAAATACAAAAAGTAAGGTATGGAGAAACATGAATGAAGGAAGAAAAAATAAAGGGGGAAGGCTGAAAGAGAATTGGTTGATATCAAAGAAGAAAGACCGAACATATCCAGTTTTAGGTAAAAAAAATAGCAATGAGTGCCATTGGTGTTCCCTAAAATCACTCGTTTCATGACGAAGTTGCAGACTTGTTGGTTTAGTACCAACCTTAACCAGTGTTGGAAAATTCAAGAAAAAGGATAAGTTCAATATTGGAAGAGAAAGAAATGGTTTAGGATTCATCATGGAAGGCCGAAAAGTAAACAATTTTGTATTGATCTGGGAAGAAGTAGATAAGATCTATTTTTGCAAATTAAAGAATGTCACACATTGTCCTCACCAAATAACTCATAACTCATGTGACCAACCTCAATAACGAATATACTTTTGATATATTTATCAGTCATAATAAACATACTACGCAGCCTCTTAAAAATACATCTAAGATGAGGAATATGGTTCCATCATTAGAATTATTGCCATGTCCTAATGCCAAGGTGTCAGACCAGAAGCAGAAAAACTACGTCAAAAATAAAAGACGAAATAAAACCAAAAGAATCACAAAAGAAGGAAGAATCATTTATGACACTGTGTGAACATCAATGACTTCTCCAAGAATTGTTTTAAATGTACCATAATTTAAAATTTGAGATAAAATAAAAGAAAAAATAATTTCAAGACTTCAGTTGAGGGTTTAGGAATCATATGATTTCGTAATGATCCAGAAAGAAATAGACATTATTACGCTCCACATCTGAGGATGTTTCTAAATCATTCGAAAAGACTTAACTTTACAGTATCATCACTTGTTTGATGATGAAGTTACTAATTTATTGATCTACTGCCAAACTTATCCAAAATGTTAGAAAAGTCATTGAAGTGCAACGTAGGAAAAAGAAGAAGAAGTAGAAGAAGAAAAAGAAATTTCAATCCGGAGTTTAGAAGTCTCATGGAGCACCAAAACCAAAACAATTTTAAAGAAATAGACATTGCTCCGCTGCATTCAAGAAACCTCAAAGTCATTCGAAATTGGTACCTTACCAAATCACTTGTTTGATGATGAAGTTACGAAGTTGATCTACTACCAACCTAAATGCCTAAGCCCATAAAAAGGAAGAAGAAGGAGAAATTTCAATAATTCGAAGTTAGGAGTCTCGCGAAACACCAAAAACTAAACAATTTGATAATGCTCCGCTGCACCCAAGGAGTCTCAAAGGCATTCGAAATTGGTGTTCCTTACCAAATCACTTGTTTGATGACTAAGCTTAATATTGGAAGAAGAAGAAGAAGAAGGAACTTCCGTGAAATTAGTGTTCCTTACCAACCAAATAACTTGTTTGATGACGAAATTATGAAGGCATCTTGATCTACTACCAACCTTATCCAAAGTGTTACAAATGTTATTGAATTGTCTAAGCCCAATAATAGGAAAAAGGAAAAGAAAGTTCAATTTGAAATTAGGAGTCTTCTAGAGCGTCGAAATCTAAACAATTTCATGATGATCTAAAATCTAGAAAGAAGTAGACATTGCTCTGCTGCATCGGAAGAGTAGATATCAAAGACATTCGAAATTGTAAGTTTATTAATTCACTACCAACCTCATCCAAAGGGTTACAATAATGTTGTCATTGAAAAGAGTAAACCCAGTATTGGAAGAAGAAGAAGAAGAAATAATTTCAAAGTTTGAGTTTGGGGTTTAATGCATCATCGAATGTAAATATTTTTATGATGATCTAGAAGAGAATTGCGGTGATGTGGATTTTCAAGAAGAAACTATAAAAAATCTTTGACTCTTTCAATCGGGAGTCCGTCAGTGGAGTGTTCTAGGAATTAAGTTATAGACAGAGTTACCACAAAAAAACATAAACTTCGTAATAGATGACTCTTCATTTTCGTAATAGATTTTTGCATTGCAGTAATAGATGTCGCTGCCAAAATCATGATTATAGTATCGTTTTATAAGATCAACAGAATATTAATACATTTTGCGCAATGCATTTCCTTTATTGCATACTATACGTTATTTTAAACTTCTACCAACCAAAATTTTGACATTTAACTGCAATGGTGTCAGTTTTAAAATGTACGTGTCATTTGCGATAAATTAATCAAAAACGTCGATGAAAGTTAATAAGTTTTTTTACAAAAGTAAGCAAAATTAAATATGTGAAAACGTGGTAGGTTTTAGCAACTTCGTAATAGCGTAGGTATCAGAATTGAGTAAAAAGTATCTATTGTGAAAGTAATAGCATTGGCAACACCGGTTATATACAGGCTACCAGATTTTTTTGTAAGCAATGTCGCTAACTCGTTTATAAACCGTATCCAAAGAGTGCCGATTTTTTCTGACGATAATAAAGTTCCAATGTGAAATAAATAACAACTGTCTAAATAAAAACCTTGTCAAGTAGGCTACGTTTAGTAATTCTGTTATGCAAATGCAATGGATAAATTCTCGATCACAACCTACTTGACCAGGTTTCTGTTTAGACGCTCGTTAGTATTCATACGTACACTCCAGACCAAAAGTATGAGAGCAAAGTTGCCGTACTTTGTATTGCATATTTTGTACCATCGAAGTAACAAGGTTGCTATCAGAGACAGTCCAAAAATATCAGAAATTCCTTGAAGTGTTAATTCCAAGTAAATCTAGTTTCGAGCGTTTCAGCAATCGTCAGCACCAGCTGCCAGCCAATGGCTGTCACAATAATTGTAATTAGTGACGTATTTTCCGGTTCGTCGAAAGTAATTGATGAAGTAATAATTAATTTTAATTCTGACAGTTGAGATCTATCAGAATGACTTTAACACCTGTCAATGTTGACGGTACAATAAAAAATTGATAAAGCGAAATGTAGATTCCAATATAAGATCTGTCCACCTAATTTTACACTGATGTGTCATAGACGGTAAATGACGCCTGCGAATGTCTTTAAATACCTACCGAAGTTTATATGTCAAAATAAAATTTAATATCGTACGTCTTACTGTAACTTGAACATGTCGAAGTGGAGAAGGAGGATTTAACAAAATTATATTTTTAATGTGCCAAAGTCATCAGCTGTAATAATTTTAGTATGTCAGGCAGTGTCTACTTATATACATAATGATTTTAGTACGTCAACATTGGCTGCTGACGTAGAGGTAATTGATTTAAATATATTTAATCAAAACAGAAGCATTGATTTTTAGTTTGAGCTCTGTGGTTCCAAATTTTTGGTCGATAGTGTACTTTGATTTTCAAGGATGACTAGAATAACAACACGCAGCGATCGAGCTGGTACATCCCAAAACCAGGAAGAAAGAATTAAACATACAGAGCCATACTTTCTCTTCTCATTCTTGCCCAAAGAAAAATGGGGAAAATGCTGCTGGTAAAAGCGAAATCCATTGTGGATGATGCCTCGAATAAATCAACAATTTGCATTCCAATAACAACACGCAGCGATCGAACTGCTATGAGAGGTCAGCAAAGAAAAGATCACTGAAGATGTAAACAGAAAAGTAAATTCTAATTTTGAAAAAATCTGCAAAAAGCTTTGCACCATGAGAAACTCATCTGCACACCAACGAACGTACCAAAATGGTTTTTTTTTTATTATATCGCACGGACTAAAGATGAAGCTGATTGTGAGTTAATTAAATCCTTTTAATATTTAATTTTCTACGTGCTTTTCAAAATATATGTTTTTATTTAATTCACGTGGAATGTTGTAGTTTCTTGCTGAGATAGGGAGAGAAGATTGCAACGAACCATCGCCTTCTTGGTTCTGGTTTTAAAGTTGGTCGATCAAACACGTGGTTGGTCCTTAAAATCAGGACGATAAGAGCAATGCGATGGTTCGTTGCAGATTCTTTCTCATTGCGGTTGTACGTCAGAATCATTGCAGTTTCTTTTTTTAATTTTAATTTCGATGGTTGACATTTTTTGTTTTTATATAAACACCGCATTTTTATTTTCCTAGTTTTATTTTTCTCTTGCATTTTTCTTAAAAAATTAAACTTTCAAAGCAGAAGAATTTGTTGCAAGAAGGTTTTGTTTGTGATGAATTCCTCGAGCATCCTCTGGACAGCTGTTTCGGCCCTATTTGGGGCCCTTTCGGCAGAAGAGTAGCTCGAGAACTCCACTGCCATCTCATCGACCTCTCCTAGTCTCTGAATCGAGCACATTAGGTCAAAAATCGATCACAAGATGGCGCGACCTAAACTGTTGATTTTTTTTTCAGAACGACCCTAGACACTTAAGAAAATTCTTACGTCTTTAAATAAGCTGAATTAAATGCTTCATTGTTTTACATTTTATATTTTTTAATGTTATTTTCATGGACATCCGTTTGTAGTTTATTAATTTTCTTCGATTAGTTAAAAAAAATACTAAATGCAATAATTCGTCTTATAAATTATCCGAACTTTTCTTCTTCATTTTGACTATTTACAGCCAGTAAAAAATTCTGTATCATTTCAAGGTCATCTTCTTCATTTGGACTATTAATAGCCATTAAAAAAATTTGCATCATTATATGTTCAGTCGCGTCAAACTAAAGTAAACTCAGTGTTGCCCTTTTTGAAACTTGACAGAAAACCAAGTGGTATTGATTTATCTGGCCGCGTATATACAGGGTGAAATTAAAATAAAACCATTAAGGGAACCCATCACACAGATTACAGGAAAATTGTTTATTCTAATTAATAAATTACAACGAATGAAAAATTTACCCTAACATCATGTTACGTCACTGTTTGAGAAATACAACGCGACGTCTTATACATAAAGCAGTAAAACGTGACGTAGTTATCAGCTGGTTCCGAAGAATAAAATCGATACTTTTTACTTTGTTAATGTTCGCTAAGAGACTAACGCCTCTACTACCACTACTGTTATGGTGGTGGGGCCGACTTAAATGCGATTAATATTTTATGTTTGTTACTTTATCAATGAACTTCAATTTTTTGGGTGTTCTGCAAAAAGAGGAGCGTCTTTTCCTTGCGCCCGCTACGCCCACGCTTTTCGTCAAATGGTTGGCTTGCGAAATTTCTTTCTGTTGCGTTTTGTTTCATCGATAGTAGATAGGCGTTCTCTTTCTTCCAAAAAATTCCAGTTAACGCTACAAATAATACTAATTTGGAAATCACCGCATTACGCGACAATCACATTCCCATTTCATCGCTGAGAATTCTTTTAGTGTAATCAAAGGATTTTATTGAACGCTCGTTATACAAAAGTAGCCCAAATTTGATGCCAGTCGCCAAATAAGTTTTCTAAGCGCAAAGGGTGGAATTTTGCATAACCTGCAACCTGCAACCTTCGCAAATGCGTCATGATGACCGGCGGTTCGTTTTGTTTTTCATCTTTTCAGTCACCTCGTCTCAAGTTTTGATTAGTACACTTAAATACACAATCTGGGAACTTGTCAATATACCAACGACAACCTTCGCAAATGCCATGGCTGATCCCTTTTATGCCTCAAACGATTTTATTTGTTTTGACTCCATTTAACACTGTCAAGTATTGATTAGCACACTCAAATTTTGGCAGAAGTTGTTGACACTCGAGTTACTAAACCGAAAAACTTCAGTCATTTTTTTTTATTTTACTCTTTCATTTTTAACCGATCAAAAAAAAAGTAACAATGGAATTTCAATCTCAATTTAATCATATCTATTTACACATTTTTTTTAAAGCAAATCAAACAAATTTTTGGATCGTAATTATGATAAAGAAAAGGTAGTGAAGAGAGAACAAACAAACGAAAAAGTTTCTCCTCCTTTTCTTTAGCTCTCCATGTCCTCTCATTTTTTGTCAACGGTAAAAATTCAAGTGTGTAAGGGGCTTTAATTTTAAGAGTGACGTTTGGATGTGTTACAAGTTTTAACCGAACAATTAATAACTGTCTTGGAACTCATATAAATTATATAACTTCTTATCAATAGTCCTCTTAAAGGCTGGTCTACACGCAACGACTTATGGAACGACTTGTCGAATCAGACAAATCTTATCAAGTAAGACGGAGCGTGTGGACCGCAAAACGTAAACCTAGACGTACGTTTTGCGGTCCACACGCTCCGTCTTACTTGATACGATTTGTCTGATTCGACAAGTCGTTCGATAAGTCGTTGCGTGTAGACCAGCCTTTAAAGTTTTTATTTTTTTTTACTGAGGATCTCCGGGCTCGACAGGAGCTCTGGCTCCCTCGTTGACCACGCCGAAGGCGCAAATGAAGACGTTGATGACCGTCACCAGGAATATATCAACGATGGTGAAATTGCTGATTTTGTTGGCCACGCAGATTTCTTTCTTGTCTTCGACGTTGTACCGGGTGTTCAACAGTAGCCCAACTCCAATGGCGACCTGAAAACAAAATCTCGAATTATTAGAAACAAAGAATCTTTGCGTTTTATTTCCTTCTCTCATTCTTTAAGTTTCAGAGAAATGTACGTTGGCATTTTTCTCCTATCGGAGAGTTTGCAAGAAAGAGGCAAAGTCGAATCGCCACGAATATGTCGGAAAAGAAAGCAAATCAAAACAAACATGTATTAAACAACATAAAATATTATTGAGTTTTAATTCGACCACAATGATCGCAGACGTGCGTTGAAATCACTACCAAATGATTCACTGCACTATTTTTTCCGGTAATCATCAAGGTCGTTTAAGTAAAGGTTGGTCGACATCATTCAAGTCACACAGCAATCAGAGACGTTATTATGAAAGAGCTATTCAAATCTACGCAGAATTTTACTTTTAACCTATGTAAAATGATCGAATTTAACTGATTGTGAACTTACCTTTTGTGCACTTTGTTTTCAAAGGGAAGGACAAAATCGTTTGATTCAGTTTCTACTTTTTGAAACAAGATCGCAAGTTACAAGAAAAAAGGTGACTCACTTTATGCAAATACCTAATAAGGCAAACGAAGAAAGTGGTAGGTTTAAATAAAATTAATAAAATTATAGTCATAGTTTAAGAAATGTGTCTCAATTGTCTGCTGTAAGGAAGGCTCTTCTTTACTAAGACTTCCAGTAGAATTGTGTCGTCGATTCATCTATTGCCGATGAAATAGAATAACTTCTTCGGAGCTGTTGCTGCTGTTCTTCTTGTTACTGACTCTCTGCTAATTTCTTGGGTACTGTTGGTGCAACAATGCAGAAGAAATAATGACAATTTCATGCCACAGACCATCTTCGGAGCTGTCACTGCTATTCTTCTTGTTGCTGTCACTCTGTTAATCTTTATGCTACTGTTGGTGCAACAATACCGAAGAATTGATTTCAAAAATTTCATGCCCCGGACCACATCATCATCGATCTATTGCTGATGTTATAGAAGAACTTCCTCAGAGCTGTTACTGCTATCACTGCTAATCTTTTGGCTACTGTTAATGTAACAACATCGAAGAACTGGTGACAGTTTCATGCCCCAGACCATCATCAATCTATTACTGATGTTATAGAAGAACTTCTTCAGAGCTGTTGCTGTTGTTCTTCGCGTTGTTGTTGGCCACTGTTGATGCAACCAAGAATCAAATGCCCTGGACCATCATCGATCTATTGCTGATGTTATAGAAGAATCTCTTCAGAGCCCTTGCTGCTGTCGCCTAATCTTTTGGCTACTGTTGGTGCAACAACACCGAAGAACTGGTGACGATTTCATGTCCCATCTATCGGTGATACTATAGAAGAACTTCTTCAGAGCTACTGCTGCTGTTCTTCGCGTTGTTGTTGGCTACGGTTGATGCAACCAAGAATCAAATGCCCCAGACCATCATCGATCTATTGCTGATGTTACAGAAGAACCTCTTGAGAGCCCTTGCTGCTGTCACCTAATCTTTTGGCTACTGTTGGTGCAACAATACCAAGAACTGGTGACGATTTCATGCCCCATCTATCGGTGATGTTTTAGAAAAAAACTTCTTCAGAGCTCTTGTTGGTGTTCTTCTGCCAATCTTTTGGCTACTGTTGGTGCTACAGTATTATGTTCCAGAACATCATGGCGATGAGAATTTCCAGCAAAAGTCGCAGCAAGAGTCATCAAGTGTTTTTTTGCAAATTACTCGACTTGGCGAATTCCATCCAAAGAATTAACTACCAACTCCCTTTATCTAAAGACTTGCGTATTTCCGAACTGGTAACAGTCCCATGGTCCGTAGAGACGAGAAACTCCGGATGGAAATGAGAGCAACACTCACATCTAAGCCTCGAACTTCAGATGCCTGTTGATGAGGTTGTGAGTGCGACCAATTTATTAGAAAATTTTGGAATTTGTACTACAGGAAAATTTTAAAAAAATTTCGGTCGTTTTTGGAAGAGAAATGGAAAAGAAAAATACATGTATTGATCGGAAGTATTTATCTGGTAAGGGATGTTTTGTTTTCGTTAAAATTTTGATTGATGTCGATACGAAAAAAATGAAGCAAAATAAACGGTGATCAACATCGGAAAATAAGAGACAACTAACTTTTCCATTTTCGACTTTAAACCACTCTGACCGTAAAGCTCGACTATTAAGACAACAATTTCATGCTGGTAAAAAAAGACAACAAAAATCGATCGGTGGAGATGATCCAAAACTGCAATCACACGTCCATCTTTTATTTTTGTGACTACTGAAGTGCCCAACGAACTGAAAGAAAAATAAAATTGCGTTCAAAGGCTCTGGCATGATTCCAAACACAAACCAACTCATGAGAGACCCATCCCTCACATGGAACCTTCATGACATATCAAGCCCATCGACAGTGGACTCGGCTATCAAGCTCTTAGCAGTTTTTTTTTTATTTTTCTCTTTGGAATTCACGTGGCTCGTAAAATTCGGATTCTTTCCAAATGGACTTCAAATGCAACTATAATTTCACATTTGTGAAAAATTGAAAGTAAGCAGAAGGTGATCGACAAAGGTAAAATGAAATATAAGACCGATGATAGCCTTTCGCCTTCAATCATCCTTTTTACTCTGCGTCTTCAACATTAACGAAAAAAGTTTTCTTTTTGCCATAAAATTAGCAATTTTAAAATCAGAACAAAAAGGTACAAACCCAAGGACATTCTTTTTGTTACAAAGAAATTAATGATTCACTTTTTTTGAATTCCCCTTGTATTAATCAAGTGGTGCTGTTTCCTCATCCATGGCAAATCCAAGGCGAATTCTAATGGCACCAATCTTCTTTCTCCTGGGCCTTATAAGTTTTCAACTGTTAACAATTTCATGTTCCATGCAAACTACATGAAAATAAGAATAAGTGATCTGCTTAGAAACATCGGGAGTCCCTACTAAGCAATAGCAGTAGCGAGAAGAAAAACAGCTGCGGCCTTGAAAATATTATCCTTTAATGGATAGGGACGAAACATTGACAATTGGGGTGACTTGGTTTAGCCGGAAACTCTGGTGAAGATGGACGTCGACCTTGGAGGTCTTCAAGTTCATGAGATAGGCTGGTTCACACTTTTTTTGTCAAAGTCAAAATGATCCACGATTAAATCAGAGCAGGTTTCAGGAAATAGTGTGAGTAGTAGTAGAAATAGAAGGATACCGAGCAAAGAAGAAGAAACGGAGAACTGAAAATATGAAATGAAAAGAGGAAGTCCCATGGAAATAATTGCAAAATGCCAATTCAGAAAAGGGATGAAAATAAAAACACTAAGGATCTGTATGCAGAATGAATGTCCAATGGAAAAAGAAAGAGAAAAAGTCAAGACAAGTGCAGGGCGTGAAGCTTTTATCTGAAATAAAAAAGGTAGTCTCATTCAAAGCCAAAGAAGTCCCCTTTTTTTTAAATAAAATGTCTGGTGCAATCAAAAAAGTAATGAGAACACAGACACTAAATAACGGAGCGCACCAAATGCAGAATAGGAAAAAAAAACTCATAGGAAAAAGGTGATCTCATCTAGCACGAATTCTTTTTAATAAGAAATGTGATTACGTAACTAATAAAATGTAAAGGGTGATGAAGACAGGTTCTTACCTGAAATAACAGACTCGTGAAAATCATTAAAACCGCAAGCCAAAAATATGAATAATTGCTCTCCAAGACGTACCGAAGTTGCGTGGCGTTCGCCGAAAACAAGGCCAAATCCAACATGCCTTGGGCAACGGTCTTCTTATTCTGGTAAATGTTGATGTTCGGATTCAACTCGGGTATGACTTCGCCGCTTTCATTTTGAGAACCACCCTCACCGACTCCACTAGGTGTCGATGATAACTCAATTTCTGCTTGAGGGGCCCTCCCCTTTAGCTCGCCCATTTCCACGGTGGTTTCTTTTTTTCTTCCAGATGGGTTTGATATCGTAACGTATTTCACTTGGGTATTACCGCAAGGCCGATGATTTAGATTTACTTCCATTCATTCGATGGATTGTGCAAGACACTCGAGTTTTCGCGAAGGTTGGAGGAAAATTGAGGCGAGGAGGCGCTCCTCGGTGTCTTTTACGTCGACTAGATTTGGGGTTTTTGGTAAACAATCATTAGCATTAACATTGTTTTTAACAAATTTGTTGATGTTTTTGTTTAATAACCTCGTCTTCAGTGTTTACGTCGGAAATTTTGTACTTTCTTCGCTGTGTCGAAGGAGGTCATCTCCTGTAAAATCGAATTATACGTTGCGTTTCACAAATAATGTAATAGTAATCGAAGACGTAAGCAACTACGTCAAAAGCAGGTTTTTACAGGTAAACATTCGCGCAAGAGAAAGTATCGCATTTATTTTTATCAAAATTACGTGTCACATGAGAGGATTACGTGATAAATTATCACCATGCTTCAGTGATACCCTTTCACTTCAAAAAAGTTCTGCAAAAAAAAGATACAAACAGAAAATAAAAATTTAAACATTTATACAAACATATTCTGGGCATTTTGTCTTCTTTCTCCAACTTGGATTTTGCAGATTTGCATGGAGACTGCTTACATGTTCTTGATTTGATGACTTCTTTTAATTTCATGCCTGTAATTAAACAACCTACTCGGCTGACTGCTAGTAGTAGTAAAATTATTGACAATCTTTTTATTAATAATTATCATGACAATTCTACTGGCAATATAATCGAGTCGGGTTTCTCTGATCATTTTGCAGTGCAATTACGTCTCGGTTTTGAAACAAACCCAAAACTAGGTATAAACAAAAAACTTTACAGGAAATTTAATAGTAAGAACAAAAGTAAATTTGGCAGTTTATTGCGACAAGCCGACTGGAGTGCTGTTTACAGTGTTTCTAATGTTGAAAATGAGTATAATTTATTCTTAAAAATAATACGTTTAAATTTTGATTCCGCATTTCCATTAAAGAGAGTAAAAAACTCTGCTAACAATAACAAATCAAATTAGACAAAATTCTGCCCGGCTTACTAATTTATATCATAAATTCAAACTGACCAATTTGTCAACCGATAGAACTAATTGCTTAAATTATAAAAAATAACACAGGAAAATTATTGCTGAAACAAAATTACTATTCTACAACGACAAAATTATCAAATCAATTAATAAAGTTAAAACGTCGTGGACTATAATTAATGAAACTTCAAAACAAAGTAAAACCAATGAAATTTGTTTAATGGACGGTAACAAATATGTATATAAATGATCAGAAGTCAGTTGCTAATTTGTTAAGTGCATTTTTTTCTAACGTCAAAAATAAACAGTCTACTAATAGTAATGAAGAACAATTTTCTATTATTCAATCTTTCTTTCTCTGTCCTGTAACTGAAGCTGAAATATTCAATACAATTATTGAAATATCTACCGGCATTGATGAAATTCCATGTTCTTTATTAAAGGAAGTGGCCCCTCTTCTTACATATCTTCTAAATGAGAGTTTCAGTTTTCCCTCCGAACTTAAGACTGCAAGAGTAATTCCTATCTTTAAAAAAAGGTGATAGTGGTGAGGCCTCTAATTATAGACCTATATCAATTCTTCCAGCTTTTTCAAAATTTTATGAGAAATGTATGTGCAATAGATTATTAAAATATAATCTTCTCCCGGAGAGTCAATTTGGGTTTTTACCAGTCAAATCAACTACTGACGCGATTTTTAAATTTCTCAATATAGTATATAATAGACTTGATAAGACAGAACCTACAATAGGGATTTTCTTTGAAAACAGTGAAGCATTTGACACCATTTGCCACAATAGTCTGCTCCAAAAGTTATATGGCTTTGGAATTCGTGGTCCTGCCTATAAATGGATTACCTCTTACCTCTTTAGTCGGTCCTAAATTGTTTACATTGAATCTGCTACATCCTCCGTCTGTCCTTTAATAAATGGTGTTCCACAGTGCTCAATTCTAGGACCCTTATTATATGTAATTTTTGTAGCTAAACTTCCATCCTACGTTTCAAATGGAACTGTCTGTCAATATGCGGATGATACAACAATTGTTGTTAGCTCCAAATCAATGCGATCACTATTTGAAGAAATCACTAGAATATCGATATCGTAAAATGTAGTACTAAAAACAATTAAATTTTTAACGAAAAGAAAACTAACTTTATACACTTTAAATCTTTTAAAAACAATGACTGCCTTATGGGCAAATCCGTGCACCAAGTTGACTGTTCAAAATTTTTAGCTGAATATCTTAAATGGATTGCACATACTGATCTCTCAGCTCATTCAATTTTTTAATATTTAAGCTTAGATCAATCATCGATTTAGAAAATCCAAAACTCTTTTATTATAGAAGTATAGAATCTCGTATTAGATATTGTATAATGTTTTGGGTAGTATCTACTCAAATGTCGAGAGTATTTATACTGCAAAAAAGAATTCTCAGAACAAATGTTAAAGTTAAATACACAAACACACTGTAGACCTATTTTCCAACGTCTTAAGATATTAACCACTTATTCTTTAATGGTCTATGAACGGCTGCATCTATGCAAAGAAAAATCCCGGTTCATTCAAAAGAAACAGAGACATTCAACAGTCGAAATGCACAAACTTTGAATTTGCCATCACACAATCTGACTCTCTTTGAAAGAAGCCCCTCTCTATACTTGTACTCAAATTTTTAACCAGTTGCCTTCTGTCGATAATATTTCTACGTTTAAAGTCCGCTTAAAATCATGGCTAGTCGATAAGAGTTTTTATTCAATAGCAGAATATTTAGATCCGTAAACAGAACCTTCATCTAACGTTGTGTAAACTTATGTTATTTATATATTTATGTCCACATTTTCTGTTATGTATTTATATTGACAAAAAAAAAATTTTTGGCACGTTATTTCGGGACCACCCTGTATATCTATGTATATACTAAGAAGTTGCATTAGAAATATAGAAATGTTGTTCTAATGCTATTTTATGTTCAAACGAATCATTACCTACAGCGTGCATGAAATTCTAAATTTTCAATTATAAGGCATTTCATACAATAGAGCAGTGTCGGAAACCCCACATTATTTCTGTAACATGAAATTAATACTTCCAAGAGGTGCTTCAATATATTTATGCAATTATTTCCATCTCATATCATAGGTATTTTAGCTGCGTTCGTTTATTCAACTGCGCTCACACTATTTACTCTTTTCGTACTTTTGTCTCACTTTAACTTGTATCAAAACAGCTTAGCTCTCACTCTACTCTTACTTCATTCCTGTACAGAGTGAATAAAAGAACGCAGCTTTTGTGTGTAATATGGAGATACTATCAATTAGTTTTCCTGTATGTAAGTTGCGCGGTGTTGATGCAGAGAGTAAGGCTACTGAAATTCTTAATTAACCAATAACATTTTTATTTCATTATGTTTATGAATTATGTATATCTACGGATATACTTCTAGACAGGTTCATGCACTTATAAAATGTTTCCTCGACAATTTAGAGACTAATTTTTAATTTAGTTCATCGATAAATTAAGATAAATAATAAATCGCACTATGTTAATTAATTAATATGCGTATGTGACGTACACCTACCGGTTGTGATGTTACCATTCGCTTCGAAAACTAATTTGCGTAAAAAAATATCGATTTATTCTTCCACACCAGCTACACAGATACATACATACGTCACGTAATCAGAATTGGCAATGGGTCGAGGTCATGCTCTGGATGAGAGTAAAAATTGTGAGAAAAATCGAATAAAGAAAATGTGGAAGAAACTAGAGGATAATTAAGGATCACTTGAAGTTTGAAAAAGAATCTTAAAAAATAAATGAAGGTGCTTCAGAAAAAAGAATAGCAAAGATGGAAGATAATACTCAAGACAAGAAAATTTATAAGCAAGATTTAAAGAAAAAGTTCAAGGATAAACGCTTATTATTAAATAAAGATATTAGAGAATGGGTCAGAACGTGCGTCCTTTTCATCATGATTCTAAGTCGAGTTTCTTTGCGAAAAATGGAAAACTTGGAAGAAAACACCTTCTAAAAAATATGAAGATTCCAGATTTTGAAGTACAACATGAATTAGAAGGTCGAAATTGAATATATAGAAAGAAATAACTGAAGGTACATCAATAAGAAGAAGAAGAAGAAGGATTCTGAAGTAATACGAAAACGTGAAGATGAAAGAAAGGAAAAAGGAGAAAGAAATCGAATTTTCAGAGAATAGAAAGTATAAATGAAAGCAGAACAAAGAAATATCTTTAAGGTGCAAAACGATTTAGAAAAAGTAAGAAATTAAGAAGATTCTGAAGACATGATGATTAAGAAGAAATGCCTAATACTAAAGGAAAAAATCAAAAAGTGGAAGACATTTAAGGCGTAAGAAAAGCACGGCAAAGAAATACCTCTAGGCTGCAAGACCATCTGGAAAAAGATTCTGCTGCATCGCAAATATACGGTCATTTTTTGTTTCTGTCAATTGAAATTGTTTTCCATATTGCTTGCTTTTTATGTCAGCAAAGTTTCTACTTCTATGCTTTCTTCTTTTTTTTATTCATTTCTTCGTTTAGTAATCTTGTCCTAACATTGTCCAACAATTATTGTAGCCATGGGTGGCTATTTATTTTTCAGAACCTCTTCCAACATACACAGGTAATTATGTCCTTCAAATTTGATCCTTCTGTGATCCAAGCATTTTCTCCATTTCCAATTCAAAAATATTACACCCCCCACCCTCTCTTTTCATATAAACGGTTTGACTGACCGCAATCGGAAATTCTATTATTTGCAATTATCGATTAATATTATCGACAGTCCGGCGCACTTGAATTTTTGCACTGTTCGAAGTGTGGAGTCGAAGAAAGTGGTGTGGTTGGTTTGCACGTCATTTTCTTCCGTTGATCCCTTGAGAAATTCTGCGGCTTTGGTTCGGAATTTGCTATACTACGCCCGTGTTGGGATTTTGGAATTTACTCAAGACGCTGTGAAGTTTGGAAGATTGTTTTAACCTTATTTCCGACCCATTTTTTTTGGCGGATCTGGCTAGGATCAACGTGTGCGTGCACGCTCCATTACCACCTCGAGAAGCTCGGCTTGTATAAGCCGAGGTAAGTTGACCTTTTTTTCACTTTCATCCCGGTTGGGTTTAATTAGGGTGTTTTAATGTAGCTGCGGTTAACCCTCCTCCCCCCGTTTTGATCGGCTTCGCTCTCTGTGGGAACCATTGAAGCCACCGAACGCTATTTTCGCAACTTCAGCGCTTCTCCCTGGCTGTCCCCTGCTGTTTCGTCGGTGGAATTGGCCAAACATTTACAACTTCGTGGGACTGGTGTGCGAACTATTTGTCTTCCAGGACGCCGCTGCCGATGCGGAGTCAACAGGCTTGAAAGGTTCACGGTATTGTGCCACATTTAAATCCTACCCCCTTCGGGATAGTTACCTTTTCGTCTTTGTCTGATTTACGCGGTTACAACTCCGTTTTTTGTCTTAGTTTTCGTTTTTATTTTACATTTATTGTTGCGTTTACTTACGCTGTGTAATACTTATTTTCTTTTGTGCTGTCGCAGCGCTTTTCGCTGGCGGACGGTCTCTGTTATAATTAATCCGGGTATGACCGGCGTTTAAATTACGTTAAGTTAATGATATAGGTTATACTGTATGAGACTGCTTTTCAGTCACTCTGTGAACGGACGCGTGGGATCCTTAGGGCCGGTTTCATAAAAACTGATTAACTTTAACCAATGATTAACTTCCTTCCTAGATACCCGTGTTAAAAGCACAGCAACAATTGTTTTTAATGATGGATTAAATTTAACGAAGCTTTATGAAATCGACTATTAGCGTACGGAAATTTATTTTAGGCGTTAAATTTTATTATAATTTTTGTTAAGAAAGAAAGTGTGTTGAGGCCTTTCGCCTTATGCAGTCTCATCTGACGCCGTTATGCTATCTGTCAAATGAATATGCACACAAAAAGTTGATCAACTTCCAACTTTAACAGCGTCAAACGTCATAATGCATAACCAAATATAACTCCCATCATCGCATTTCCATCCGGTAATTTTTTGTATGTGAATAATACAACATACAATACATCAGGTGGAACATATACATATATAATAATAAAATACTTGAAATTTATTCATTTTTGGCACAAGTTATTTCTATTTTTCGGTTGGATTGACGACGTTCCACGCCGCTTTATCTGTGCATGTCTTTTGAAGTGACAGTTGGCGTCGTTGCGACGGCGCGTAACGGCGTTGTATTCTGTTTGACCCTTCACGATCACGCTTGTACCTCGGCAGGACAAGTTTTCTGTCCACACCTACCATATCTCAATTAAAATTTATTTAAATTGACGGAAGGTTTTTTTTGTTTTTCTCTCTTTGCGTACCATATTTTGAAATTGGAGGTCACGTTTTCTCCTTTCGGAACGGATTACTTGTTGAACCAACTGATAAGCGGGAATTTCTCTCCTGTTGGGAAGATTCCTTGGTTGCAAGCGGTTGCGATCAACAACAGGTGGCGCCTCTTTAGATCCACAGTTACCTGTGCGAAACTGTCTGCCCACGGCCTTCTCCACTGACTCGGGATTTTGGTTGCAGCATCAGCCCCAGACATCTGGCGATCCAGGTAGGTTCGATTGTATCCGTTTCGGCATCCCCATTTATGCATTTATTATTCGCTATCAGGTAACATGACGTACACACTCGACTTTTGGTACTAGTTGGCGTTTTGTCCTTTTTTTGTGATATTCTTTTTTTTTGTTTTCGGTTTACTTGGTGAGAGTGTGCGCGACAAATACATAAAACGTTCTGTCGTCTATTGTTTTATTTGTTTGTTCTTATTTGCATCTTTTCCATTTTTCTTATTTAAAACCCACAATAACAGAACTATTGAGAAGAACAGAAAACAAAATTAATATTTCGCAAGTAAACGATCGTCTTTTGTTTCTGTCTTTTGAAATCGTGCTTTGTTTTTCTTGTTCTTTGTCGTCTTTAAATGTTCTATTCATTCTCTTCGATTTTGTTCACGAAGTACCTAATTATATTTGCTATTCATTTCTGCAAGTGAACGATCGTGTTTTTTTTTCATTTGTTTGTAATTAATTCTAACAGAAATGTAAGACCATTTACAATTTCCTTTTTCGAATTTTTCAAAAGGAACGAACCCTTTCGTAAATCTTTGATGTTGATTATTTATATTAATTTTCAGTTTTCTTTTTACCTTGCGTTTTCTTTTTAACTTACATTTGAAGACGACTTTTTTTCGTAAGACACTCTTTACAGTAACAACAAAAGAAAACGACAGAAAATATATCTTCGATATGTAGCAAAATCGAAATCGTTCCTTATTGTTTTCAGCATCGCAAATGTACGGTTTCTGTCATTTGCAATTGTTTGTCATATTGCTTATTGCTTTTGATGTCAACAAAGTTTCTACTTCTTTTTTTATTCACTTCTTCTTTTAATAATCTTAGCTACTTTGGTAATTTTATTTATTTTGTTCATAGAGCGATGTTTTGTTTTATTATTATTATTTTTTTATTTTTGTACTTCAGTTCCGAATGTGAAGATCGTCTTTTATTTCTCTCGTTTATTGAGAAGACATCCAGCACTGATATGATCTCATGAACCAAGACGACTTAGGGCCGGTTTTTCAATATCAAGTTAAACTGTAACTTTCGGTTTATTGCCATAGCGACAATTGTGTTCCTATGGGAGTAAACTAAAGGTTAAAGTTAACACGCGATTGAAAAACCGGGCCTTAAAGGCCTAAGACCATTAGAAGATACCAAACACTTATTTGGTCTCTTTGACTAAAACGACTCCAAAGGCACTGAGACGATTGGAAATGACTAGATAGAAGAACAGAGAAAATGATGATAATGCAAAGAATATGACGGTAGAGTAAGAAATCATCGAAGAACGTTGGGTTACAGCGCAATAGCGATAAGATAAAAATTAAGTAATTTGGAAAGTGTTTAAGGCGATTATTTCAATCGTTTATAGAAACTTATAAATAAAGTGAGGATTTGTGCATTTTTAGTCATGAGTCATCACACCACAACGCGTATGCTCAACCAAAAGGAAGTGAAAATGCACTTAAATCCGTACTTTACGTATAATAAACTGTAACGGTTTCAGGATCGACCCTTGCGGAATTCCATTATCCACGACGACATCGGACCATTAATTTTTTTTTTACAACAGACAAATAGTGTACATAATCTCATCGAACTTGTAACATCCCAATTTTGGCAACAACAACAACAAACGCCCCCTCACGCAAAACCAATTAAAAAAAAACGACATAAATACCGTTTTAATTTACTGTTTTAAGTTTTAACTGTGAAAGGTTTTAATTTAATTTAAAAAAAAAGTCTTCATCTATTCGAACATGAAATGTTTCTAAAACCATTTAAATCGACGCCCATGGCCTTGGTAACATGACTTGCAACTTATCGATTTCATTTTTCATTTCACATGAGTCACATGACTCAAGATTTACCATTCGATTGCACCACGTAATCGGCTTGGTTTTCATCGTGAATTTGCATTATTTATTTAAAACACCGGGGGGGAAATCAATGAAACTCATTATAAAAACGTCGCCTTTTATTTGAACGCTGTTTTTCTTAAACTTTAAAATGCAAAATATCACAGAACATAAAATGAGTCTCTTACTTAATTAAACTAATTACAAAATGTGTATGTACAATTGGAGTTTGGTACATATTTGAGTTTCTATTCGGAATCAGTGTCGTTCTGAGCGTCGAAACCTTCACCGGATCTGGGTCCGATGAAGACGGCGGCGGGGGCTCCACTTGCCACCCCGAACGCGCATATGAAGACGTTGACGACCGTCACGAGGAATATGCCCACGATGGTGAGGTTGTTGATTCGGTTTGCGACGCAGATCTCCTTCTTGTCCTTGACGTTGTACCGGGTGTTCATCAGTAAACCACAACCGATGACAACCTGCAAAAAATAAATTAGGGAAAACTAGAAAAAAAGAAAAGAAAATCCTGCGTCAGCTGTGATATCAAATTTGAATAAATTTCTTTGTTAATTAATTTTATTATATTTGATATTTTTGTCTTGAATGTTTGCATTCTTCTTGTGTTTGTTACGCTTTGCTTTTATTTTATTTCGTTCTTTTGCACGCAAGTTCATTATTTAACGTTTAAACATTTTTGAAAGTCGATCTTTTTTATTTATTTATTTTTTAATATCGGCGTTCTTGGTTTGTTTTAACTTTAACAATCACGGGCTAAAGATAAAACTTATGAAAAATTCTGGCAATAAATGTAAATTGTAATTAATTTAAATATTTAAATTTCTAAAAAAATTCAATGGTATTGGAACAGGAAATTTTTATTTGAAAAAAATAGAAATAAATTCTTCCATTTCTTTAAGATGCCGTCGCTCATTTGCTTTCATTTCTTTTGTTTTTAAAAATTCACTTAATAATAATAATAATAATAAATAAATTGTATAATACTTGTTTTCTAAGTAATTAATAAAAAAATTCAATTTTTTCCTTTAATTATTTTCTTTTACATGTAATATATCTTGTTTGTTGTTAATTTATAGTTTTTTTTTAATTTTGTTATTTTATTTGTATTTGGTTCTTATCACAAAAATTGAATTAATTAAATCCATAAGCAAATCGAGAAATTAAAAAAATTATCGAAGTTACATGTATACATATCTTGTTTGTTGTTAATTTTAATATTTTGTTTGTATTTGATTCTTAATAGGAAAACCAAAATTTTTATCTGTTTTTATTACTTTTTAAAAATTTCGTTTGACATTCTTTCTATTTCATTTTCATTCATGTGCTTTCACGTTTTTAAACGTTTAAACATCTTTGATCTCAAAATTGAAAATTCAAATTTCCCCCCAAAAATTGACCGTTTCATTAGAGAGGAAGAAAAACAATGAGATTTTACTTTTATAAGAAATTTAAAAAAATGTGCAGCACTGCAAGGGAAGGACACAAAAATTAAATTATTTAAAATCGATAAATAAACAAGAGATTTAAAAAAAATACGAAATACGTATAAGTTCAGAACATTGGAGTTCAGTAGTTGAAAAAATACCTAAAACTAGCTGTGATGCTGAAATTTAAAAAAATAATCGATTTCTTCTCCACCCCCTACCCACTTCTACCTGAAATAAATGTGAAAGTTTCAAAGTTGCAAATAGGTAGAGGATATGATTTACCGACTTTCAGAAAACTTGTATGCTTTGGTCACTTACATTTTATTGAGGAGGAGAGGGGGGGTCGAATTTGATTCACTGTTTTTTAATATAACTACATTTGCTTAAATTTCCTTTCCAAATTTACCACAAAGTGTTCAATTTTAAAAGTTTCAAAAAAAGTACGGTTTATCGACTTTCAGAAAACTTATACGCTTTGGTCACTTACATTTTATTGAGGAGGAGGGGGGGGGCGAATTTGATTCACTGTTTTTTAGTATAACTACATTTGCTTAACTTTCCTTTCCAAATTTACCACGTGTTCAATTTTAAAAATTTCAAAAAATACGGTTTATCGACTTTCAGAAAACTTATTTGCTTTGGTCACTTACATTTTATTGAGGAGGAGGGGGGGGACGAATTTGGTTCACTGTTTTTCCTTTCAAAATTTACCAAAAAGTGTTCAATTTTAAAAATTTCAAAAAAATACGGTTTATCGACTTTCAGAAAACTTTTACGCTTTGGTCACTTACATTTTATTGAGGAGGAGGGGGGGGGCGAATTTAATTCAATGTTTTTTAATATAACTACATTTGCTTAAATTTCCCTTCAAAATTTACCAAAAAGTGTTTAAACAAAAAAAAATTGTGACTAAATTTCAATTTGTTTTTAAATCTATTTTCAGTTTCGTTAAAAACATCTTTAAAATGGCTTTATGGTTAAAAGAGTAATTTTAATTTATTATTTACTTATTTATTTATTTTATTTCTTTTGTAAAAATCGCCTGTATTTTTATTTGTCGTTTTATCTCCAAAAATTTCTAAGTATGATTTTAATTGTTGATTGCATTGATTGGGATTACTTTCTTTTTTAATATAAAATAAAATATGTAGTTTGATGAAAAGTGAAAAATGAAAGAAAAGAAAAAACTAGAAGGGACAAAGTCTGTAACTTTTGCTATTTCTTTCCAAAATCTTTTTGAAAATTCCATTTCTGAGGAACAATTAATTTTAATTTGACCAAAACATCACAGTTTCAATTTTCTTTGAAAGTTTAAAATAAAATATAAAACCGAAGGAAAAAAACGAGAGGAAACAAAGTCTGTAACTCTTACTATTTCTTTCCAAAATCTTTTTGAAAATTCTATTTCTGAGGAGCAATTAATTTTAATTTGACCAAAACATCACAGTTTCAATTTTCTTTGAAAGTTTAAAATAAAATATAAAACCAAAGGAAAAAAACTAGAGGAAGCAAAGTCTGTAACTCTTACTATTTCTTTCCAAAATCTTCTTGAAAATTCTATTTCTGAGGAGCAATTAAATTTAGTTTAACCAAAACATCACAGTTTCTTTGAGAGTTAAAAAAAAATAAAATATAAAACCGAAGGAAAAAAACTAGAGGAAACAAAGTCTGTAACTTTTGCTATTTCTTTCCAAAATCTTTTTGAAAATTCTATTTCTGAGGAGCAATTAAATTTAGTTTAACCAAAACATCACAGTTTCTTTGAGAGTTAAAAAAAATAAAATATAAAACCGAAGGAAAAAAACTAGAGGAAACAAAGTCTGTAACTTTTGCTATTTCTTTCCAAAATCTTTTGAAAATTCTATTTCTGAGGAGCAATTAAATTTAGTTTAACCAAAACATCACAGTTTCTTTGAGAGTTAAAAAAAATAAAATATAAAACCGAAGGAAAAAAACTAGAGGAAACAAAGTCTGTAACTTTTGCTATTTCTTTCCAAAATCTTTTTGAAAATTCTATTTCTGAGGAGCAATTAAATTTAGTTTAACCAAAACATCACAGTTTCTTTGAGAGTTTAAAAAAATAAAATATAAAACCGAAGAAAAAAAAACTAGAGGAAACAAAGTCTGTAACTTTTGCTATTTCTTTCCAAAATCTTTTTGAAAATTCTATTTCTGAGGAGCAATTAAATTTAGTTTAACCAAAACATCACAGTTTCTTTAAGAGTTTAAAAAAATAAAATATAAAACCGAAGAAAAAAAACTAGAGGAAACAAAGTCTGTAACTTTTGCTATTTCTTTCCAAAATCTTTTTGAAAATTCTATTTCTGAGGAGCAATTAAATTTAGTTTAACCAAAACATCACAGTTTCTTTGAGAGTTAAAAAAAATAAAATATAAAACCGAAGAAAAAAAAACTAGAGGAAACAAAGTCTGTAACTCTTACTATTTCTTTCCAAAATCTTTTTGAAAATTCTATGTCTGAGGAGCAACTAAATTCAGTTTAACCAAAACATCACAGTTTCTTTGAGAGTTAAAAAAAATAAAATATAAAACCGAAGGAAAAAAACTAGAGGAAACAAAGTCCGTAACTTTTGCCATTTCTTTCCAAAATCTATTTGAAAATTCTATTTCTGAGGAGCAATTAAATTTAGTTTAACCAAAACATCACAGTTTCTTTGAGAGTTAAAAAAAATAAAATATAAAACCGAAGAAAAAAACTAGAGGAAACAAAGTCTGTAACTTTTGCTATTTCTTTCCAAAATCTTTTTGAAAATTCTATTTCTGAGGAGCAATTAAATTTAGTTTAACCAAAACATCACAGTTTCTTTGAGAGTTAAAAAAAATAAAATATAAAACCGAAGAAAAAAACTAGAGGAAACAAAGTCTGTAACTTTTGCTATTTCTTTCCAAAATCTATTTGAAAATTCTATTTCTGAGGAGCAATTAAATTTAGTTTAACCAAAACATCACAGTTTCTTTGAGAGTTTAAAAAAATAAAATATAAAACCGAAGAAAAAAAACTAGAGGAAACAAAGTCTGTAACTTTTGCTATTTCTTTCCAAAATCTTTTTGAAAATTCTGTTTCTGAGGAGCAATTAACTTTAACTTGGCCAAAACATCAGAGTTTCAATTTTCTTTGAAAGCTAAAGAAAACAAAATAAAATAAAATAATTGTTGAATACCTATTGATTATAATTTTCAAAAATTACAGCCGTACCCCAGGATTAAAGAAAAACGCAAAATTCGCTAAGAAATTCAAATTCGATCGGTCGACTTGCCTGCTGTTTCCCAACATTTGTTTTTAAAGTCGATCGTCTTTTGTTTTGATTATTTAGTTTCGTCAATTTTTTTGTCATTCGCAAGAACGACTATCATTTGTTTCTTCTTTGAATATAGTCACAATTTGTTTTTTATTAGTTTATCATTGATTTCCAAAACAAAATATGAAATCATCCGAAATGCTGTTTATAATTTGAGCTTTTAATTAAATTTTAAAAAAGTCAATTATTTACTTTCTGATTCAAGAATTTGAAAAAAAATACAGATTCGTTTCATCGATCTTTTGAAACTTCAACTTGGTTAATTTTTTTTTAATTAATTCGCCAATTATTTGGCTTAAATTATTACCTCGACAATAATTTCAATTTTTTATTTTTTAATTGGGTTATTGTTAGTTTGCTAAACTTAAAACCACCAAGGAATTTTAAATTCTTACCTGAAGTATTAAACTGAAGGTGATCAAGATAACCCCCGACCAAAAATAGGGATGCTCGTTGCTTTCCAGGACATACCTAAGCTGGTTGGCGTTCGCCGAAAACAGCGCCAAATCCATCATCCCCTGCGCCACCGTCTTCTTATTCTGGTAAATATTAACATCCGGGATGGACTCGGGGTTTATCCCCCCGAATTCCGAGCGGCCCCCATTCATGGGAAAATTGAACATAGAATCCGGGTACGTGCGCCCCCCAAATCCAGATTTGGTAAACGGCTGAGCCGTCGTCGATCCAGGAAACCCCCCGTTGAACTCCCCGAACCTCGACGACAATTGAATACCGTCGGCGCCATTTTCTTTGTGTTGTGATTGTGAGTCACCTTCCGACCTTTGATCGTTGAAATCTCCAAACCTGGGAAACAGGAAGATGCCGTCTTCTTCTTCCACTTTCTGCTTCTCGTTTATTTCAACCTGGAATTCTTCGAAGGATTCCAGGGGGGCCAACGCCTGGGGATCTTCCTTTTCGCTTTTCGACTGGTCCAAAAACTCTATTGAACTCACGACGTTCGGAGGAGGCGAGGTCGTGTCCATTTTTGGTCCTTTTTGGAAATGGCACCGGGGCACTTTTGGATTACTTGGAGTTTTCCGACGCGTTCGTTACTTGTATGAGGTCGAGGTTGCTTGGACGAACGTTTCGAGCGAAATGCGCGGACGCAGTCATGTACGTGGACTTATTCTGTTGGAACGAGAGAGCTGCTCTGCTATTAACAGGTTTTGTTCTAGGAAATCGTTGGAGGAAACTCCCCGCGTGCACATGCACTTATTGCATATCGATTGAACAATGTTGAAACACTGCAGAATGCAGTTTTCTGGAAACGCTGAGTAAATTTCGACGAAACAAAAACCGCGAGGAGAAAATTGAGATTGAAGTTCACGACGATAAAACGCGAAGTTAATTTTATTTATTTATGTGAAGTACTGGCGAACGTAATCGCGTGTTGACTTTGTAATATGTGTAAATGTCATTTGCTGTTTGAACGCTGCTACTTCAATGTTATTGTATGTAAACAAAAGGAAAAGAATTTAAAAGACGTGCGGAGGCAAGCAAGAAGCGTTATGGGAATTTACCATTTGAAAACCAGTTTCACTTCCGTAAAGTTTATCTTGTTTTTGCATAAAAATAAGATGTTTGAGGGCAGCGACTTTTCGTGAAATCCATCTGTTTTGCCTGCAAATATACAGGGTGGGGCAAAAATAATTTTAAAAAATATTTATTCTATTCTAAAATGTTTCCCATGTTCTGTGTTTTCTATTCTTTCACCATTTTTTTGTCGGTCTATTCAAGAATCACCCTCTATATGGGACATCGAAGGTATAGAAATACCGGTGACGCTAAAAAATTAAAAAATAAGAGAAGACGAGGAATGACTGAAAGAAGCGCAAAAATACAAATAAATTGATTCGACGATGAGAAACCAAGAGATTTCGAATAAAGGACAACGAAACTCGTAGAAAAAAATGAATAGAAAACAAAGGAAGGCTGAAGATTCTATGCGGACTGTTTATAAAAAAAAATGGCTAGGAAATACCTGTAAAAAGCGTCAATAAATACGAAAAAATAAAAAGAAATAACAGAGAGACGAAACAAGCAAATGAAAATATGAAACATAAGGGGAATGAAAAACAAAACAAAAAATACAAATATGAATGAAATCAATTAAGTACGAAAATAAATTCGCAAGAAAAAAATAGAAATGAAACAAGCAACATGACGTGTATCTTTTTGATGTTAAATAAAATTATTATTATTATTATTATTAAAATGAAAATGAAAAAAAAAAGAGAACTGAAACTAGGCATCGTGAAAATATGAAAAATAAAAGAAGATCCGCAGTTCTTCGGCGGAATATTGTAAAGTCAAATCACTAACAGAAGCGAACTGTATACGAAGCGTAATGTATTATAATATAAAACGGATCGATAAATATAACAAGCAATAAAGAATTGACAAAGAAATGACTTTTTGGCGGAAAACTACAGAGAATCAAAGACTGGCAGAAAGCAAGACGAAACGTTTATGAAATGCGAAAAATTATTTCGAAAAAAGCGAAAGACAGCAAAAACAAACAAACAAAATGTCTAGCGTTACAGATATACAGTACGCGGACGTCTGCTAAGGTCCATACCTGCGCTTAGTTTTGTTACAGAATAAGAAATAATCAGAACGCAAACTCGTCGACGCCGCCTTTGATCTCTGTCAGCCAGCGGTAGCCATGTTTTGAGAGGAGAAGAACATCAGACCCATATTTATAAAATGTGAGATCGAAGTCTCGACTTCCACAAGTTACAATTTAATACTTCCTTACGTAGCTTCATAATTTGAAAAAGTAAAGAAAACCAAATTACAATTGTAGGCTTTGTTTTCACTTTTTTTTTTTTGGTCGCACAAACCATTCCAGTCTTGCGCTTACTCATGGTAATAGTAATGTCTATAAATGTCTAATAAGAGAAAAAGGATTAGAAATCAAAAATTAAAAAACCCAAACTATCGCCACTGAAATACTAACACAAGCAATTATTATAGCAACAAACGCTAACAATGTCGGTTACGCCACTGTAATCTCCTCTTAAAACATAGCCGATTCATCTGCGCTTTTGGATGCGCAAACTTTACCCCCACTTAAGAGTTTTTCTTCTGTGTACTCTGTGGTTTTGTAGTGCGGAAGAGGATTATAAAGCTAAACGTGTACGGATTTTTGCGGATCGCCTACAACACGCCGAGGTAAGATTGTTCATGTACAATCGGCTAATCGCTTACTACTGACGGTAGGAAGCATCCACATGCTGTATACTTCCTTACAAAATAACTTTCGCATTTTGAGAGATAGAGCAAGAAATCTTTAAGAAAAGTTGCACTGAATGTTAAGGGCTACAACCCGGAGAACTCCAGTGACCCCGACCTTCAATTGTTTCTAAGCGGCCATACCATAAAACGTCGAAGTACCTAAGCCTTGATGTCACGCAAATGCTTACATAAGTACATGTCTTTGCTGTTGTAACAAATAATGATCAAGTTAACTAAAGTGATCATTATTTCCCAAAAAAAGTAGAAATATGTAAACATTTTGCGTGAGATCATGGCCTACTAATGCACAATAGTTTTTCGCATTTTCTCGAAATTTTTGTTGTCTGTGGGGATAAACTTTCCACATGGACCAACACAGATTTTGAATTTCTGTTAAAATCTGTCATAAAAAATGCATCGTGCCATTTGAAGAAATCGAAGAAGGCGTGGCCATTTCGAAACAATTGACGATCGAGATCATTGAAGTTCTCCGGGTTGTAGCCCTTAACATTCGGTGCAACTTTTTTTAAAGATTTTTGCTCTATCTTTCAAAATACGAAAGTTATTTTGAAAATACAGAACCGTAACTCACCCTGTTTACAAAATCAGAAATTTGGGTATTGGACATAGCAAGTTTGCTTCGATTCGGTTCGCTGAGAATTAATTGGCAGGGCAGCCGGCATCGAAAACAAGTGACCGTGAATAGTCAAATATTTCTCTTTATTTTGCCAATGCGTTCCCTGTCACACGCATTCTAACAGGATGTCAAGTTGAACGTTCTGGGTCGGGTGCAAACCCCACGTAAAAACTCCGACGTTTACTCCTTTAAGGATGATTAGGCCACCTGCAAACCCCGACACTATGAAAAAAATGTTTTTTTGATGTGATACCTATTTCAGTGTCTTCATGAGCACATCTATCTACCGAACATTGGGACTGGAAGGTATAAGCGCAGAGTCTCCTTGATCACCATCACCAGGTACCTCATGTTTTGCAAGTCGTTGAAAGTGACCGGCTACCGGCTGGCTTTTGTCCTCCCCAAGGATCCCTTTGATTTCTTTGAAGAACCCCCGCCTGACCAAAAATTAAATCAAAATTGTCTAGTGAAGTTTTAGGGGTAGTTATTTATTTACCTGGACGTCTTGGTGGAAGTCCAAGCAATACAGGATTGAATTGATCGCGGAGGACGTGGTGTCCTGTCCCTGTGAAGTACTTCAATTATTAGTGAACTTTGCGCAAAATGTACCAACTGTTTATTTAAAAAAAAACACTTTAACGTCTACGATCATTAACACAATGAAAGCACAAATCGTTCTACTAATTCGCTAATTTCACATTACACACATCGCTTTATAAATAGAAACTGATTTAAATATCCCGCCGTTCACTCTTTCTGGAATAGGGGCGAACAAACATCGAACATTCCAGCAAATTCTATCACCATTCAATGCGAGTCTGGAAAACACTAGAATCTTGTCTGCACGATAGGTGGCGCGACTACTAGAATTTACTTCACGGAATATAACAGTATATTTTAAAACAATAAAATTATTAAAAAAATTTTGTGCAAATCGGTTTTAATTGCAGCGGATTCCTCGAGCAGGCTCTGTATACAGCTGTTTTGGGCGTAGTTAGGCTTTCGTCAGCAGAACCATAGCTCGAGAACTCCACTGCAAACCAAACCGATCTGTCCGAGGTTATTCGCCATTGCGATGTTAAAGTAATGAACATTTTAAGTAGCGGCATCTTTTGATCGCTTTTTGACCTGACATTGCAGTAGGATTGACAAATTGAAACCAGTTCGCTACATAATAAGTCATCCCATGCAAGGCGGCCATGCTTGCTGTCAAAGCATTAAGAATTTTAAAACATTTTGTGCAAAGGATTCGACTGGGGGCGATTGAAAAGCAAAAGACTCTCAATAAACAAAAAAGAAGCTAAAAAGAAATTAAAAATCTACGATTTTCGGCGCGAAGCTTTTGAAACTTAAATTTCATTTTGTTTTGTGTCTCTTTTTGCATTAATTCTTCATGTTACAATTGTCGCTGTAGTTTCTTCTATTGTTTGTTTTAATTTTCATTCGTCTTCTTTTATTTTTTGTTTTTCGAATAACTACTGTTAAAGATTGTGCATTGCGGATGCCAGGGTACACCGTGTTAAGATGTGATCGGCCCCAGGGAAGAGGTGGCGGTGTTGCTTTTTTCTCAAATCTGCCCTAAATTACCAGGTAATATGTAGCGGTTACGAAATTAATAATATCGAACAACTTTGGTTGGCAATTAAATTTGGAAAACGAACTGTATGTTTTGGCATTCTATATAAACCTCCTTCGGTAAGTTATACTTCGTTTTCGTATCTTCATGATGTCTTTTCAGACCTACTTACTATTTCTGACGAAATTGTTTGCATGGGAGATTTTAATATTAATTATGCAGAAATGCTTTTATATTTATTCGTTTAATCAAGTTTGTGGTCAGTATAGGTATTTTGATCATCAGTTATTTAGATAAAAAGTCCAGAAATCATTAAAATGAACATCAAACTGTCAAGTTTATAACTTATCGTGATATAAAAAGTATTAATCTAACTAATTTTCATGCTCTGGCTGCTTCCATTAATTGGGATAACGTTTATTATATTAATGATATTAATAGTAAAGTAGAGTATTTTAACTCTGCTATACTTTCCCTGTTTGATGAATTTGCTCCTACGCAAACAAAAAGAGTGACGAAACCTTTTTCACCGTGGATAACTTATAATATCAAGCAGCTTATACATGAGAAAAACAAGGCGTTCAGTGAGTTTAGAAAATCTCAACGTAACTTAAATGCTCCGAGAGCAACAGATTGTGTGAAATGGAAAACTTACAAAAAATTACGTAATTGGCCGGTTTTGTCGTTCAAAAATTTATTACAAAATCATTTGCAAAACTCCGCCTCACAAAATATAATGCTTGAGTTAAGTAATGAAGCCGTTTCTGTATGATTGCAAAACCTCTATATTGCCAAGTCATCATTACTTGACCAATGAGAGTAATTTTTTCCGTTTTTAGTCGATACGTGCAAAACTGACAAGCAATCCAATCGAAGTAATCCAAGAATATTGTTAGTTTCATTAACCAATGAGAGCGTCGCTGATACAAACGAAATGCTATCTATCGTTCACGTGATTGGCTGATTCAAATGAAAGCGCCGAATCAATTGATTACGCGATTGTGATTCGTCAAGCTAGCGAAGTAGGCGGAGCATCGTTTCAGCGCACCAATCACCTGCTTTGGGTGATTGTCATTCATAATTTATTGCAAAATAATTTATCACAAAACGTACTATACTATTTGATCTTCAATTGAAAAGTTCATCAAGTTAGTTTTGATTTTTTTAAAGAATGAAAGAATAAAGAGCGAAAAAGGGAGGACTTACTAAACCAATAATTGACGTTTAACGGATGACAGTTGCCCAACAGTTATATAGTGTTTCGCGTGACATAACGTAAAGTGGCATTCCGCATCGATCTAATTCAAGACCTGCTTCACAATGTTATGAAAGGTTACTTGAAGAACTTTTCAAGTGAACACTTGATATTAGTTTAAACTGAAAAATTACTAAAGGGTAACAAGCAAAATTTATTTTTTACACAATCGACTCTATCTCGGAAACGGTTGATTTTCGGATCTATGTTTATTAAGACTTTTGTGTTTGTATTAATGATATCTATCACTGGGTGATATATCCAAACATAATTTTTAAACACCCTGTATATATTTAGGTGTGGTTTTTATAGAATGTATAATTTTTGAGGAGAAGATGGGGTGTTAGACAGAATTTTGCCATAAGCGCTAGGTTGTTTAGTTAGGGGCTTGGCGTGTGCTTTGCAATCGGTGCACCCCCCCCCTGTAGCCGGCCCTGCCTTTGTATAATCTTCTCTTTACCTTTTGCTTTTACCAAACAGATTTATAACGTCCTTTTTTAATTTTGAAAATACTTTTGTCTCGTGAACCATTTTTGCTTTTGTTTATCATGAAGAAGCTGACATGTGTAGCAGCGAAACGTCGACTTTTAAATCGATTTTGCAGCAATCCGACGAATTGTAATTAGGAATTGCGTAATTTTTAAGACTTTTGTAGAAAAGTGCAGCCAACATCATCGTTACAATTAACCCTATCGTGACAGGGCCCTTTATTACGAGCACTCGCGCCAAGTACTTTTGGCTATCGCTGTACAAAATTCGGTCTTCTATTTCTGCCGCCGTTTGACAACCGCTTGAAATACTCGACCTTGAACTTTAGATTACGTAACATGCTGTGCAGTGTGCACACACGTAATTTGCACGTCGCCGTTTTTAAGTGCAAATTGAGCACGCACTTAGCGCAACAGTAAAAACCACAATTACTTCTCTTATTTAATATTATTAAATATTAATGAAAACCTCGTTTTAATCTTTTTTTATTAAACAGTCGGCAGGTAAAATACGAAAGCAGCAATTAAGAAAAAAGAAACTATGATTACTTGACTTTTCGACCTTCGAATTTGATCCTGATCGATGAATTACGGTGGAAAACGAGGTTTAGTCACCGCCGTTGTAAAACGCAGAAATTCCGGTCGTTTCCCCCAAAAACGGGTGACATTGGGGGCGCTCTCGTAAATCGGTGATTTCCTAATCGGTGTTTGCAGATCGTTTTGAAACTGGGGCTTTCCGGCTTTGCGTGTAGTTTTTCCCTGAATAGTTTAGTAGACAGGAGTATGAGTAATATTAATAACACGCACAACAAACAAAGAAGACTTTGCTGTTATTGCGACGACTTGAAATGGTGTTAATGGTTTTCTGATTTTGATCCAGAAGATGACCTCAGTTAACATAAAATTACTTTTCACATTAACCCGTTGATTCATTATTATTGGGCACACACACTTTTTTTTAATGAAAGTGCATTTTTAATAGCCGTTTTCGATTCGCTGCTCTAGACTCTAGAGCAGTCTCAAATCTTGTTTTAACCTCTTGTGATAATAAGGGATGGAGAGAGTGCTCTAGCTAGAGCAGCGAATCGAAAACGCTATAAAATTAAAAAACAATAAACCGATGAGTGTTTTAAGGTGACATTCAAACGACATTTTTTCGACTTTTACCCGGCGACAGAACGCGCATTTTTCTTTCTGTAATATCCAAATAATGATGGCGATAAGCATCTAGAGGCCTAAAGCTATATATTTAAGTTAAAAACGATCGGGCCAGGGCGAACGACGTCAGTTTTGTGTTTGAAATTGTTTAGAAACGCATGAAAGGAAAAAATGGTAAGTCGATGGTTTCGTTTTTGTTACGTTCTAAACGAATTTTGGGGGAAAAGAATCGCCTCGAAGATAGTTAAGTTGAATCTGGTCGAGGCAGTGGATTTAAAACGAATTTGGTTTTTTGTTTTACTGAATTTAACAAAAAATTTAGATTTTTCCTTCTTGTCATTACCACTAAATAGTGGAAATCAATTTTATTACATTTTCTATTTCCAAACAGTTCAGTTTTTTTTTTTTAAATTTTGCATTTACATCACCAACAACATTGACGATCTGGAATTTCTATGATTTTTGTTGTTTTCGTAAGTTCCTCAAATGTTCCTAAATTAGCAGAACGTGATCAATAAATAAAAATGAAGAAAAAATGACTGCAAAGATTTGAGACTAGAAGACCGATAGAGTAAAGAAGAAGAGAAGCTTGTACTGCACATTCTTTCGTTTCTGTCAACCTACTTTTTGCTTTTTGTCTTTTATTTTAACAACTAACACAATCCAACTCAAATATTCCTGATTTCTGTTGATTTCGCAAGTTCCTTGCCCATAAAATGTTGCCCGAATTTTTTTTTTCTTGTAGTTTTCCTTTCTGTTATTATCTTTTAATAGAGATCATTTTTTGTTTGCATTTACACTCACACTTGGAATTATTATCATTATTGCTGTATTCGAGAGCGCAAAATGTATTTTACAAATCCTCCTAAATTTCTGAGAATTGCAGGGCGTGATAAATACATAAAAAATACTCCGAATATATAAGACCCATTCAGCGACAGCACTTTGGTAACACCCTGTACATTTTAGACTCCTTTCTTGACTTCCAACATTCTAGTAAAAATGTTCATGATGATTAGAATCCTGCATTTGTAGTTTCCATCATATTACGACAGTTTAAGGCCAATTTTGCCTACGTTTTGGAAACACCCTGTACCATTTTCGACAACTCTTCAGTATAATCGAATCCTGCAGTTACGAACGTATATATAGCCTTTAAATATTTTGGAATTCAGACGCATGTCGACTTCACCATTTTATGACATCTAAGGCCATCTGGTAACACCCTCGTATACTTTTTTGACTTTAAACGTTCTAGAAATAATGTATATGACGATTCGGGTCCTGCACTTGTAGACTTCAACATATTACGAATTTCTAAAGTCATTCTTACCTATGAATTGGTAACACTGTGTATATTTTGGACAACTTTTCAGTGTAACCGAGTCCTGTATTTATAGATGTTACCCCACACAAAGTTTGTTTGCTTTTAAACCTTTTGGAAACGATTCAAATCCAGCGTTCCATGACGTGTAAGGCCATTTAGCCTACACTTTGGCAACCCCCTGTAATTTGGAGAACATTTTTGGCTTTTAACATTCTAGAAACAATGTACAGCGGACATAGCGGACGCCTCTCTTAGCCGGAGAGTTTTTAATTCCCCATTTATGTAGCTTACATACATTTGCATCTCTATTAGGCGGACACCTCTAATGGGCGGACAGATTGTTGGTCACGGTCGGTGTCCGCCTAAGAGAGCTTTCACTGTATATAACGATTGTAGATCTGCATTTGTGAACTTTATCTATTATGAAAGCCTAAGGCCATTTTTGCCTGCGGTTTGCTTTCACCCTGTATATTTTGGGCAACCTTTCAGTGTACTTGAGCCCTGCACTTATCTCCCATACAAAGCTAGTTTGCTTTTAAACTTTCTGGGAACGATTTAAATCCTGGCGCATGTGGCCTCTACCATCTTATGGCGTCTAAGGCCGTTTAGCCTGCTCTTTGATAACACCCTGTATATTTTGGAGACCTTTTTTGACTTTAAATGTTCTGGAAACACTGTATATGGCGATCTAAGGCCATTTTTGGTAACACCTTGCACTTTTCGTTACAATTCATGTCCTGCACTTATGAACGTCCAAAGATCTTTTGCTTTGAAACATTTTGGATACGACTCCGAATCCCGTTGGATGTCACCTTCTTATGATGTCCAAGGCCATTTGGCCTTATACTTTGGTGACACCTGTACATTTTGGACAACTTTTTAACTTTAAACATTTTAAACACACGACGATTTTAGTCCAGTATCTTACGAAGTCTAAAACTGCATGTGCCTTCGATTTAGTAACGCCCTATACATTTTGGACAACTCTTCAGGCCCTACGATTATGAACGTTAACTTTATACAAACTATTTTGGCCCTAAACGTTTTCTAAATAATATGCCTACCCTACACATGGCGGTTCTAGCCATGTATTTGTGGACTTCGTCCTATTACCAAGTCTAAGGTCCTCTTTCTTACATTTTGTTAACATCCTGTATATTTTGGACAACACTTCAATGTAATGCAGTTCCTCCATTCATGAATGTGAACTTTTTTTGGCTTTTAAACATTTTGGAAAAAAGCAAAAGAAACGAAATTCAAACGTTTTAGAAATCATGTATACCACGAATTTTTGGACTTCATCATTTTACGAAGTTTAAGACCGCGTTCGCCAATAGCCAAAACATTTACTTTTACATTTGCTTTCCGAATATTTTTGGAAACAATGTCTACGACGAATCAAGTCCTGCACTTTTGGACTTCATCATTTTTTATGGAAGAGATTGATAGAAGAAGGGGAAAAAATACATCCTTTTCTTTCTGTTAGCCTACTTTCTATTTTTAAAGCGTTTTGCTTTTGTTTTAGTCACCAATCCGACCCAACTCAAGTGTTCCTTGTTTTCCGAAAATTACAAGACGTGACTAATAAGTAAAGACGGCCTCAAAGAACTCAAACTAAAACACCGATAGAAAAAGGGACAGCAATTTATTATCTAAAAAGTCAGAGCCTTTCCATTCTTTTGTTTCTTTTGGCGTATTATCTGCTTCCCCAAAGACTTTTGTCTCTTGTTTTAGTAAATTGTTTAAGCTTTAGTCATCTGTTGTACAACTTTTGCTTTCGTCTTCAAATCCCTTTTTTTCCAACTCCATGATGTACTTCGGGAACCACTGGAATTTGTTTGAGCTAATGGAGTCTTTGTTTGCGTTAAAAATCTTTGGATGTTCTGCCTTTTTATTTTATACGTTCTTGTTTAATTTCTCATCCTTTTCATTGTATATTCTTGCCTCTTTGTCGCCGTCATCTATTCCCCCAAAAATTCTCCCAACTTTTTGAACCAATGGGACTGGCAATTTCTCTTCTCTTTTCTTTCAATTTCGGCATTCACTGTTCTTTCCATTCTTTTGAACAATTATATTCACCATTCTCTTGTTTTCGATTTATTCCCTCTCTCCCTCTACTCATTTTGTATACTTGCCTCTTTTTCTTTCGCCGCTATCTATTCCCCAAAATTACCACATCTTTCTGAGTCCATATCTTTGGTAATTTCTATCCTCCGTTTTTTTTTTAATTTTCGACAACCGTGATTCTTTCCATTCTTTTGAACAACTTTTCTCCATTCTCTTGTTTTCTATTCGTTCTCTCCGCATCCAAAGTCTTCAGTTTGGCTGGATTCTTTTGTTTTCCGTTCTTCTGTCTAGATCCCACAGTAGGCCTTTTATTACTTTAACCACATTTTGCATCCCTTCTCTCTTTTTTTAAAGAAAAGATATTATCTTGGTTTTCTGAACTTTCCTGCGACTTTGGGTTCAGGTAGACCAATGTCTAGGTTTGGATTTGACAAACTGTTATCTTCCTAAACCCAAAGCCGTCAGACATTCTGTCTGTTATTTTGGTTGCTTCTTTTCTTTCCATCCTCTTCGTTGGACATCCTTGATGCTTTTTCTTGTTACCTACCTAAACTCAAGGCCTTCGAATATTCTGTCTCATATTTTGGCTGCTTTTTTCCTTTCCGCCTTCTTCGTTGGACATCTTTGATGCTACTTTTTTGTTGTCTACCTAAGCCGAGAACCTTCAGGTATTCTGCCTCCTATTTTCTTTTCTTTGTAGTGGTGTGGGGGCTCGCACGTTGTCCAGCGACAACAAAACGTCAAGATGACAAGTTGAGAAACGTCAAAGTGACAGCTGTCATCTTGATGTTTTGTTGTCGCTGGGCAACGTGCGAGCCTCCACAGTGGGGCAATCTTTTGGACGATTTTTTCTTACTCTCTTGTTTTCTGTTATTTTCTCCATTTCCAAAGCCTTTAGATATTTTTGCGTGTTTTCCTTTAGAAATATTCCTCATTCCCAATGTCCTCAAACCTTTCTAAGCCATGAAGATTACAAGTCAAAGGATGTGTCTTTATGCTATTGTTTTCTTCGTTTTTTCTTCAACCCAAAACTCTCGGTTTTGAATGCCTTATTTTAAACACCTTGTAATCGTTTCTTCATTGTTACTCTTTCTTGTTTTACCAATTCTTTTCGGTACCTTTTGTTTTTCGTCTCCATCTTCCACTTCCCAAACTAAGTCCGCGTATCTTCTTAAGCAAAGGAATTGTTGTTTCACAAGCACTGAGTTTTTTGAGAATTCTTTCTTTTTGTCGCCTTTCTCCGTGCATCCGTGCACCACGAATCTTCTACTTTATCTTCTACTTTCTACCTCTATCCTCTTAACTCAGTAAATTTAATCATTTCTTGCCATTTCTCGTGATTCCATTATTTTTAGTTGCCGTCATTCACTTCCTAAAATCCATGACTCGCTTTTCGACTCACAAATTCGTGGATTTCTGACGCCCAAAAGTCTTCAGATCTTCCGCCTTTTATTACTATTATTATTACTCACTTTTTCCAACTCTGTTTCTTCGACTCTTACATTTTTTTCATTCAGTTGTGTTTTGTTGGTCACCATCACCTACTTTCCGAAGTCCTCAAATTTTCTTGAATCACCAAAGGGATTTTAGTTTCGAAATTTTGGACTTTCTGTCCAATTTCTCTCAATATCCAAAGTATTTCTGTGTGTTAACTGCTTTCTCCCCTTATTCTTTGCAATTCTATTGTAGTGTGTCACCATCATTTACTTATCAATGTCGTTAGGTCTTCTCAAGCGCAGGACTTTAAATTTCCTTTGATCTTGTTTCTTTTTCTCTAAAGTTAAACCACGTTCTTTGTTATTCTTATTCTCTCGCCGTCCTCAATCTTTTTGTTATACAGTTTTGCTGGTTTTCTTTCCTTGTCGTCACCACTCATTTCCTAAAGTAGTTCTCGGATCCAAAAGTATTTTTGATTCACAAACTCATTTTTGTTTGGACACCCTCTTTTGCTTTCTTTTTATTTTCTCCTTTGTCCCTTATTTCAGGTATTTTTTTCTTTTCCTGCATCATCCTTATACTTTTTTGCAGTATATTTGTTTTGTTTCCAGTGTTTCCACTCTTTATCTGTCAGTCATCTTCTTGATTATGCAGTGTGTCCCGGATGGAGCTAACTATTCTTGTAAACTTCCTTATTTCGCATTTTAGGAACAACAGTCATACTTCATAAAAAGTTTTGCTTCTTCTAGCAAGTCCTCAGCCACTACCAAAATTTCAAAATAACATACAGGGTGGTTAGAAAACAAGAGAACGTGAAATATGGTTAAGAGTAAAGAACTTTTTATTTGAAAGGAAAAGAAGTATTACTAAAAAAAGATGTTTGAAATGTCAATAGAAGCTCAAATATTTAATCTGAACGTTGTATTTTAAAGTTGATTTCTTTTGTTTTCATTATGATTAAGAAGCAATAGGTATAAATTTAGTCAACGTGATTATCGCAGTTATCTATGACAACAAACGCAACTGAAATTTAACTCATGATGTTTTAATGTTTGTCTTTAAGTGTACTTTTAATTGTAAGTTTATTTGACTAAGCTAATGTCATTTAATGTGATGGTAAAGCAATAAAGTGATTGATTGATTGATTGAACTCAAATGATTGATGTCAACAAATTGTTAGTCAATGTTTGAAATGTTTGAAAAAAATCAACTTTAAGATACAACGTTCAGATTGAGCTTCTATTGACATTACAAACATCTTTTTCCAGTAATATTTTTACTATCCTTTAAAATAAAACGTACTTTACTCTTAACCAAATTTCACGTTGTCTCGTTTTCTAACCAGCCTGTATGTTATTTCGAAATTTTGGTAGTGGCTAAGGACTTGCTAGAAGAAGCAAAACTTTTTATGAAGAATGACTGTTCTTCCTAAAATACGAAATAAGGAAGTTTACAAGTATAGTTATGTCCATCCGGGGACACACTGTTTAAAAAAAGATCTGATCTTATGCTTTGCGGGTCCTTACTTCACCTCATTGATTCGTAGTTCCTGCTTCCTTTTCAATCTTTTCATTATTCAAAAGTCCCATATTTACTGTTCCCCCAACACCAATTCATTTGTCACATTTTCTATGTCGTCTTGCGGATTGGGTGTCCCCAAATTCGTAAGGCGGAACGTCAAAGAAGAGAAGAGAAAACATCAAGTAAGTCGGTCGCACTTGCCTCGAATTAGCAGCAAGCTCGCTCTGAGACCAACGTTTATGATGTGGAAAAAGTTATTGTAAATCTAGTTTTCTTTTTGCGATCTTATTATTTTCCCTTCTTTAAAAAAAATTCTTTATCTTTTGATTGCTTTTTGAGTAAATCCCCAAGCATTCTCGTCTCCTCAATTTTCCTTTTTTTGTTTATTTTCTAATGTTTCTTTCTTCTGTTTCCTTCTGGATTGTTTCAATTTTCATACTTATACATATAGTCTTGACCTTTTTTTTGCTTTTTTGAGGTTCTTCGTTCTTTATACCATTGATTGATATTTCCACTTGCAATTTCTACATTTTATTAATTTATCAATCAGCAATTTCTGAGTCTGTATTTAATTGACCTTCATCTATCAGACTGTGTAAAATAGAGAAGAAAGAGAAAGAGTTCTATTTAATCTGTTTTAACTTTAACAGCCTTCACCTTGGTCCTTAATCATTTCTGAAATTATTTTGCCTTTTGCAATCTGGGCGAGATTTTTTGAAATTTGCGAATTTGAAAAAAAAGTAAATGTACCTAACAGCATCGATTCAGAAGCATGAAATAACGGCGTTCATTAAAAGCAAAGTTTCCTGCTGCACTTTGTCGTTAATGACTGACCCGTTAATGGACTGACCCAATTATCGCAGTTGATAATTGCAAGGCCAACCGGTCCCAGTAAGGCAAGCGCGCTTAATTTTTTGTTACATAAGGCCAGTGAAACATACTTTCACGGAATTTCAAACAAAAGCGACAGTTGTTTTTCGATTTAAAAAAAAAATACTGAGAAGAAGAAATGAAGTCATCTGCTCTCGAAATTCAATTTATGCGGTTGATTTTAATTTTAAAGAAGAAATGAATATTTTTCAAAAATGTTGACTTTTAAAATGTTTCTTCCGCTAATTTCTTGATCATCCTTTCTATTATTTGCCACTCTGCATGTCAGTGTTAGTAGTATATACAGATTCGGTAAATGCTTAACTTGACAACATCCTGTTATAATGCGTTCGACAGGAAACGCACTAGAAAAATGTTTGTTGTCTGTTTGCTTTGCGCAGTATTGCTACAATTTTTGTCTTTCGGCCATCAACCATTCCAGACAGTTACGAAGTATTTTTAGCTGCGTCTAAGTAATTAGACAACACAAACAACCGTGGCCAATGGTGAGATTCGAACTCACGTCGACCGAGCGGCACGATTTCCAAGTCGGCTAGGCTAACCGCTGAGCCACTCGGCGATCCCACTAAAGAACAATTTTTATCAGAAGAAATATGGTCATTTTTTTGAACAAGTTAACAACAAGTTAAATATTTTTTTATTATTTATTTGTTTATGGCTTTTGCAATTTCTTTGACTTTGATTTACTTTTCAGGCTAATGTGTTGGAATTGGTCATTGGGGTAGCACTTTTGCTCGCGGTCGTCACCGGGGAACCGCCGCTCCTGCCTTACCCCCCGGCCATAACCACCAAGGACTTCCTACCCTATCCCCCTGCAACCGTTGATACAGAACCGAACCGTGTCAAATTCATCCTAATCGATGCCCCCAAAATCAAGGAAGTCCCCACCGCCCCTTACCCCGCACCGAAACCCGTCGTTAAAGAGTTAGTCTCTGCGCCTTACCCACCCTTAATTAAGGAAATCACCGCCCCTTATCCACCGGCGGTCTCCACCAACAAATTCGTGACTCTCGAGACCACAAAAGTCATCGAAACATCCAAGCCAATAATAAAGGTAGCAAAACCGGTAATCAAAGAAATTTTGAGCGCCCCCTATCCACCAGCGAAACCTTTTGTAACAGAAATTCCAATTGCTCCGTATCCACCAGCGAAAGTGTCGATAAAAGAGATAGAAAAGCCGAAGGTTACGGAAATTCCAAGCGCCCCTTATCCACCGGCAAAACCCATCATCAAGGAAGCCCCTTATCCACCTGCAAGACTCATAATAAAAGAGACAACAAAGCCGATTTTTAAAGAAATCCCCGCCGCCCCTTATCCACCGGCGAAACCAATCATCAAGGAAGCCCCTTATCCACCAGCGAGGCCCATAATAAAGTTAGTAGCAAAACCGATCATCAAGGAAGTTCCTACCGCCCCCTATCCACCAGCAAAACCTGTAATAAAAGAAGCCCCTTATCCACCAGCAAGACCCATAATAAAGTTAGTAGCAAAACCAATATTCAAAGAAATTCCTAGCGCCCCCTATCCACCAGCTGTAATAAAAGAAGCCCCGTATCCACCAGCTAGGCCTGTAATAAAGGAGATAACGAAGCCAATTTTTAAAGAAATCCCCACCGCCCCTTATCCACCAGCGAAACCCATCATCAAAGAAGCCCCTTATCCACCAGCGAGGCCCATAATAAAGTTAACAGCAAAACCGATCATCAAAGAAGTTCCTAGCGCCCCCTATCCACCTATAGTAAAAGAAGCCCCATATCCACCAGCTAGGCCTGTAATAAAGGAGATAACAAAGCCAATTTTTAAAGAAATCCTCACCGCCCCTTATCCACCAACCAAACCAATCATCAAAGAAGCCCCTTATCCACCAGCGAGGCCCGTAATAAAGTTAATATCAAAACCGATAATCAAAGAAGTTCCTAGCGCCCCCTATCCACCAGCAAAACCTGTAATAAAAGAAGCCCCATATCCACCAGCTAAGCCCGTAATAAAGGCGATAACAAAACCGATTTTCAAAGAAGTCCCCAGCGCTCCTTATCCACCAGCGAAACCTGTAATAAAAGAGGCCCCATATCCTCCAGCAAGGCCCGTAATAAAGTTAATATCAAAACCGATAATCAAAGAAGTTCCAAGCGCCCCCTATCCACCAGCGAAACCTGTAATAAAAGAAGCTCCTTATCCACCAGCGAGGCCGATAATAAAGGAAGTTTCTAAGCCGGTAATCAAGGAGGTTCTGCTCGCGCCCTATCCACCAGCGAAGTCAGAGATCCTAATCGCCCCATATCCACCACCTGTAACTCCTATCGAACAAAACTTCGTTAAGTACTTGACAGTGGAAACGCCTAAAATAAAAGAAACCCCAACGCCTAAGCCAGTCATCAAGGTCATCCCCTCCGCCCCCTATTCACCAGCAGAAATCCTAGCGCCGTATCCACCCGCAGCCCCTGCCACCGCCTTCAAGTATTTGCTGGCCGAAACGCCGAAGATCAAGACGGTGCCGATCAAGGTGGTAGTGAAAGAGACGCCGTATCCTCCGCCAACCGTCAAAGAAATCCCCAGCGCCCCGTATCCACCAGCAATCACGATAGCGAAACCAAATCCCGCCAAGTTTTTGACGATTGAAACACCCAAGGTGAAAGAATTCGCGCCGTATCCACCGAAGATCACAGTGAAGGAAGGACCTTATCCACCCCCAGTTCCGGTCATAAAGACAGGACCTTATCCACCGAAAATTTAAACATTATTACATCACGTACCTGTGGCAAATAAAATATAATAGTCTGAGCGCCTTTTGTTATCTGTTTTTGTTTTGTATCTGACGTTGATATGCTTTTCGATTCTTTTAAATGGCGTTTCGTTATTTTCAAAAGGCGTCAAAGAAACAAAAGTAAACACGTTCAGATTTGATATTCGATACTGGAAAAAGTAAAAAATTGGGAATCTTTTTCTATTAAAACAGCTCGCGTTTCACGAACACCAAAATGTATGATTTGGAATATGTGTCAAGAAGTTTTCTTTAAATTTCTTAGATTTTTCTGGGTTGATATATCGCTAAAGAGATGACATCACAATTGAAATTTTGAAAAAAGTGTCATTTTATCTCAAGTCGCCTGCATTGTCCCAAGTCACCTGGTTTTACGGTAATTATATTGTATAACGTTGCCTCTTGTAGATAATGTCGCGCAAGTTTTCTTTGCTTGCGTTAGTTGTAGTAATATGTATATGCTGGGAAGGATTTGTATTTTACAATGTTTAAAGTAAGGTCTATAATGTGTTTCCATGCCGACTCCGGCAATTATACGCACGACTTTTTTCTGCATAATGAAAATGTCTTTGATATGAGTAGATTTTCCCCAGATTTGTAGTCCGTAGATCATCCTCGAGTGGAACATGGCATAGTAGGCAGTAATTAGCGGCTTCAGTATTTATAATCTGCTTTATTGCATAAATGACTTGAGATAATTTGGCTGAGAGTAGTGTCACATATTCTTTCCACGTCATTCTGCTATCCAAGGTTAGGCCTATAGATACCGGGCACTTCCTGTATTCTCGATTTCAAGTCTTCGGTTAATTGTAAAGTTTATTTTAACTGTTTTTTGATGGTTTAATACCAATTCATTGGGTGGTATCCATAAAGCGAAGTACATGCTAATACTTCAAGCACCTACTTCGAAAGTGAAGTACCTACTATAGTAACGTAGTATTTACTATGCGATCTAGTAGATACTAGAGCACAAGAGCACATAGAAGTTTTTACTTCGCTGTAGAAGCACCTACTGTAGTATCTACTTCAAAGCCTCAGATTCATTTTAATAGTAAATACTAGAGCTGGCAACGATGAACCGGTTTTGGATATTTTGGATATTCGCGGTGTACAGCATGTCACTTATGCAAATAGAATTGCATAACTTGAATGTGCATCTAACATAAGTGAAAAAATTTTTTTCATGCAACTCTATTTGCATGAGTGACATGCTGTACACCGCGAATATTTAATAATAATATTTTGGATATCCAAAATATCCAAAATCGGTTAACCGTTGCCAGCTCTAGTAAATACTACTGCAGCGTAGTATTTACTACGTGCTGTAGTATAAACTTTGCTTTCGTAGTATATGCTTCAGAACTGCAGTAGGTACTTTACGTAATAGAAGATACTTCGAAGAATATACTAATTTGAGAAGTATTAGCATCTACTTCGTTTTATGCATACCACTAGTGATGGGTAAAAGAAGTAATAGGTATGAACCGTTACTGTACCGATACAAAACCTGTTACAAATACCCGTTCCAAAATAACAGGTATTTTTAATACCTGTTCCAGAAAAAACATGTATTAATGAAAATACCTGTTCCAAAAATAACAGGTACTTCTAATACCTGTTCCAAAATAACAGTTCTAGAAATAACAGGTTCGATTTTTAGCGCGTAATCGCCACTGCGACTGCTCAAGGCAAGCTGTTCTCCAGAACGAATGCATTCCATTCATTCGATCTCTGCGTAGCAATAATTGTAAATGCGCGCTGCAATTGAATATGTAAAAATGAAATGGACCTAAGTTCTAATGATAGAAATTTAAAAAGAAAGGCTCGAATATTTTTAAAAAGTATTCTTTTAAGGTAAAACCTAGTATTCAAACGAACAGGTAAGTTGTACATGCAAACCGGTTACTGTTCTGGTAGTCTGGTACAATAGCGGACAATAAAATCCGGGCAAGAATTTGACATGTCGTGCGTATTTCGACCAATTTGGTAAATCTGGCTTTTATTGAGGTTATATTTCTGTCAAAATAAATAAGTAAAATTTGAATTAAATGTCAGAATTACTAGTGACATGCATTAAACGCCAAAAATATTAAAGTGAGGTTTACATTATGCAAATGACGTGCCCGGATTTTATTGTCCGCTACTGTACAATGCTTGAAACGAGTATCTATTATTTTGAAATAGAAGAAAAGTACGAAATAAGCGGATTTACAACAGAACGCTAGAATCGTCGAATCGTCGAACTATCATAAATTAAATACCACTGATCTGAACAGCCCTCGTAAAACGCATTCTAAACTCGAATATTACTTCAATACGAAAGCAGTGTAATACATACAGTATGAGCATAAATGATTGAGGACAAGTTGAATTTCCCGCGTCTCTATCTAGTAATTTTTACTCTTTGTGTGTGGCCGTCCTGAGAAATTAATTTTTGTTCAGTGTCGCCTGTGTAAATTTTGCAGCCGGCTCCAAGAATTCATAAGACAAAATGGGGCGCGTTTGCCTAATGTACCTGTCAGTAGTTATTGCCGCTTCTTGTATTTAAAATAAACAAATTACTTGCCTATTTTTTTTGTAACCTATGCATTTGACCAACTTAAGAAAAATATTGAAACGCGGGAAATTCAACTTGTCCTCAAACATTTATGCTCATACTGTACATATATCATCTTTCTTTTAAATTATGAAATATTAATTTATACAGTGTGAGTTTTTAAGCGCCCTTTCTTCCGTAGCTCATTTATAGAACGAGATACAATTTTTTTCTTTCACAAAAACATTCTACCTATTGAGCACAATAAGCTAAAATTATTTTAATAAACTTTTTACATTTTTACTCTAAAATCAATATTAAAAAGTTATTTAATGTATCGTATTTTAATTTCTTTGAGACAACGCCCTCATGGTCAATTTCGACGCCAAATGTAAAAGAACACTCTTTACTATCTAGATTAATAAAGGAAAAAACTACTATAAATAAAGTTGGTAAATGATGGACGTGCTTTAAAATGCTAAAAAAAAGGCAAGTGAACATCATTTTGTTTTTGTTTTCCCTGTTTAATTACAAATGATTTTAGATTTTATTTAGTTTCAAAGCCTTCTAGAATTAAAAACCTCTGTGCTTCTTGTATCCATAGCAACCACAACTAACACCAGAAATGACCTACTTTTGTAATTTAATTTTTAAAAATTTGCATTTTTATAATATATTACAACCTCTAAAATCCCATTAAGAATTAACAGAAAAATTATGATTCGGTTGATAAATAGTTAAAGTTGAATACTTTCAGGATGATTAGACTGGACTGATATATGATAAGGCTTTCACTTTATCCTTAATTTTGTTATATAATTACAGTTAATACATCTCACAATGACTCACACCTAACTATTATAATACTGAATCAATAAAATATACTGAAAGTCTTATGGAAGGGCAGCACCATTTCCAGTATTTCCCTGGAGTGTTTCCTTCGAAAATCCCACAAGTAGTGATCCACAATCACAGCATTCACCCCCTTGGATTCATCGACTCTCTTCCTGATGAACTGGGTCAATAAGTCGACGGCGTGTATCGAACACCCTCGAATTTCCACCTCCATCTCACAACCGTTCTCAAAAATAACATTGGATTTTAGCTTCTGCTTCAGCTCCTCACTGTATTCAAGCACGTTATAATACAGCAAAGCTTGAGGAACACGGTAATCCGCGAACATGGTGATTTCCCCAATGTCGCGAAAGAACCCGGGGCCTTGATTTTTGTAGCAGGCCCAAATGTCCCCGATTAGAATCTGCGCCCTCTTGTAGATGGAAACCTTGTGGTTCTTGTACAGGGCCTCGTCTCTAAAACACCTGAATTCATCGACGATTATCTCCAGTAATTTCGCGGCGCTGTTGTCCGCCTTTTTCACGCAATTCCGGAACGTGCCCTCGTAATTTTCCAGAAGTGCGGCCCCCACTTCGTGCAGTGATTTCACTCGGTCCTTCAGGAGGGGAACTTGCACTTTGTTGTCACTTCGAAGCACGCTCGCGAGCTTCTCCTCGGTTATCGTCGAGTAGAACCTGGGGTTTAAAATGTCCACGTTTTCCCTCAACGCCCGGTTGAGGGCCGCGCAGAGGGCGAAGTACCCCGTGTGTCCCTCAACGGTCCAGCCTTCCTCGTGCTCGTACGACCAAAAGCAGAAGTTCAAAGTGTCGGCGACGAAGAGCCAGTCGATGGCCCAGGGATCGGTCGGTTTGGGGTGTACGCTCGTCTGGCTGAAGAGATCAGCAGAAAATGAACCGGAATTGATTGACTCGGCCAGCTGAAATACAAGCGATTTTTAGGTTAGGTTTGACGTCGGTGAGCGCTAACCTCAAGCCCCAGGGTTTCTATGCCTTCGCGTTTGATTTTGATGTGCGTGGCGAGGTCTGCTATGAGTTTTCCGGATTCACGTGGAGATAAAGCCATTACAAATTGCTTTATTTCAACTTGAACAAACCTAACCTCCAATCAGATATCACTCAATCGCGTTGCCAACTTGCCAATTGTTAGAAAACAAAGTTTTCTAACTTATCTTTGTCAGTAACAGCCAGAAACAGCTAAAAATGAGAAAGCTGTTTGTACGTCTATGCTGATTGCTATGAGCAAATAAATTTATTATTTACTCTATTTACTCGATTGTTATGACCAATGTTGCCAATGCTAGTACAATCAAGGGGAAAGAAGCGGCATGGGACTGGGACATTCGAGCTAAGGGACACAGGAGGGAGCATTTAGTGGAAAGGATGCAGTAAAAGATGGAACGGAAATGACGTAAAAGTCTACCTTAAGTAACTCATTCTGCTGGCGTTATTGTAAGTTAACGTGTCTTATTTATGTAGTTAGAATTTCTCATATAGGTATACATAGTTACTGGGCCACATTCTTACCTCATGTATAATTTAATAACGTATTTATTTCACATGGCAACGCCCTCCGTCACTCTCTTACACATTACATTGACATAAAGCTATATCGTTTCTTGCTTATTTGAACCACGACTTTAATTAAACCAAATTAAACACGACTTTGAGAATTCGGGCCACTGTGTGGGTATTGTGAATTAAAAACAATTAAGAAATGGTTAGCTGTTCTTTGTGTGGAACTACGCGAACTCCAAAAGCTTTAGAACAAAACATTACATTCCACAGATTTCACATTCTAAACATAACTTAAATTTAAGTTCTGCTTAAAAAGTTGGTGCAGCCGTGCATTAGTTCAGTGCTGCCAGTAAGCTAGTTGTCACATAATTATAAGATTTTAATATAATTTTTGTTCAGTTCTGATAGAAAATAAAATGTTAACATAATCGATAATTTTAACATAATTTTATAAATATCCATGTTAGAGTACTGAAGAGATTTTTATGTAGAACTTAGTATTTGTCGGTAAATCACACGAAGAACTCCACAAATATTTTTCATTATGTAAGTTACTTCCTCAATAAGGTTTTTTCTTTGAAGCTATAAAAGCGCTGGCAAGTAGAAGTAGACTTAAAAGGAGAACTTGTATACGGATCCATTTGATATATTTCATATCTTTTAATTTTATTATTTATTTTTACTTTTTATTGTTAATTTATTATAAATTATGTGCATGATTAAAAAATAGTAAAATTATTATTATTTCTTGTAACACAAACACCGTTTCTTTGAAAAGAAAATTTTACCATAATTTTTGTGGGAATCTGCTAATTTTGACAATGTTGCGTTATAATTCCTTGATAAACCAATGGCAGCACTGCTCCAGTTGTACCATTTAAAAATACAATTTAGCAGTCGACTCAAACAGTCAGTCTTGACCACTTTGTAGTATTGTAGATAAACAAATTTAATGTAAAACAATATTTATTCATAAAATAAACAAAATCAGAAATTAACAAAGTTAGTATTTGTAATAACCAAAGTTATTAAATTGTTATTGAACAAAAACAATTTGATGTAATAATAGAAATTTTAAAATGTATAAAAACTTAAATGTCTAAATATTTACATATAATATGTATGTGTATATTATACAGAGATAAGTCTGAAATATAGCGACTTCGTGACCGGTTTAGTGATTTTTTCATTTATAAAAAAACTATTTTTTTTAAATTTGTGGTAACTTTTTTTAATTATAAAATAATTAGCAATATTCGCCAAGCATAAAAATCGAGTTTTTCTTTACCAAGAAAGCCTTCTTTCACTTCCTATTTGCTTTCGCAGCAATGCTGCTTGTCTCACGGCCGTAAGCCATTCTAGACAATTACGAAGTATGTTTAAGCTGGGTCTTAACCTTTAGACAGCACAAACATCCATGGCTAACGGTAGGATTCGAACCTACGCCGCCGAACGACACGACTTTCCAAGTCGGCTAGGTTAGACCGCTAAGCCACTCGGCGACCTCCAAGAAAGCCTTAAACTCTGTGTTAAACTTATGCCCAAGGTTGCCAATTAAATGATTTTGACACTAGATCTGGTGACTTTCTGTTAAGACTTTAAAGTTCGATTTATTGAAAATTCAGAGATTACATGACCGGTTCAGTGATTTCTTTGAAATTTTAACCAAACCAAAATTTATAAATAATTAAACGTCTTTTTACTGTACATATTTTGTTGGTTTCCGGGCTGGAACCACGTCGAAGTTGTGGCGATGCCGACGTTTTGTCCAGGTTACACTGGACTTTCTCAAGGCTGGCGTTGAAGGTGCTTGTCTTGTGTCTCGGAACGACTGATGTGCTCTCTGTCGATGTCGTGCTATTTATACAGTTTTGTCATGGTTGGTAGTGCAAGTCGTGGTGTGATTGGTCCGTCGTTGAGGGCGGGACGTTGTTCAATCAAGTTCTTCCACGTAGGATGTAGGCAGAAACCTGCGTCGCGGTTAAGCTTATGGGGATGTTTTTGTATTTGGGTTGATTCGTGAATTTTACGACTTATGAAACGTGAAGAATTGACAAGGAGTTTCACGTTGTTAAACAATATCCAATGTCCTGTTTCTAATTATGTTCTGGCAATGCAGAACCTGTGGTTTGTTTTTTTCTTAGGACATAATAAAACGTGTTCCTCCAGCCAAACAAAACAATATTAAAATGAAGGAGCTTTCCTCGTGCTATCTCCACTCGTCGTCGTCTGAGTTTGAGTCGGAGGCTTCCTCATCATCCGGGTGTATCATACGGTTCCTCTCAACTAAGGCACGTTTTAAAGTATCCGCGAGGTTCACGCTTTCATTATTCGGCGTGGGCGATTCTATTTCTCTCTCCTAGAAAACAAAACCAAAAAAATACAAAAGAAAATTTGCGCAAACTAAAAACAAACTCACCCCGATGGGTTTCAGCGTAACACCTTTACGTATATCACTAAATACGTAACCACGCGTAATATTATTCGTTTGTTCCGAATCTACAGGCTGGAAGAAAAATTTTTAATCAAAACCTCAAGGTCGATGGTGGTAACTCACTTTCAACGCGATGCCCTCTCTGATATTGCCGAAAAGAGAAGAGTGTAAATAACCTTGATTGTCGTTGGTGGAGAGACTAATCACTAGAGGCGGAAGCTTAGTAAGAGGTGGGGGTAGTGGAGGAGTAGAAGATGCACTCGACTCCAAAGAAGGACTGCCGTTAAAGGATGGGCCAGGTGGTGGAGGTGGGGCATTCTTTGGGGGACGGCGTCGTACCCCTGCACATAAAACCCTAATAATAACAAAATAATTTGTTTTCTTTGATAATATTACCGTTCACGATTCCTCTTGGCGGATGTGATGGGGAACTCGGGGGCGTGGCTGATGGAGGAGACGGATCAGTTATCTGAAACAAACGGCTCTCACATATGTAATTATTGGAGGGCGTGGCTCTTACGTTGTGTACAATTCTCGTGCCTCCTTCGGATGGTAGATGCGGGTCGGTCTGGACTGTAGGCGGAGGTGGAGGGAGTACATAAAACCATAATAATAACAAAACAATTTGTTTTCTTTGATAATATTACCGTTCACGATTCCTCTTCGCGGGTGTGGTTGGGGTTTCGGGGGCGTGGCTGATGGAGGAGACGGATCAGATATCTGAAACAAACGGCTCTCACATATGTAATCGTTGGAGGGCGTGGCTTCTTACGTTGTGTACAGTTCCCGTGCCTCCTTCGGATGGTAGATGCGGGCCAGTCTGGACTATAGGCGGTGGTGGAGGGGGTACATAAAACCATAATAATAACAAAAGAATTTGTTTTCCTTTATAATATTACCGTTCACGATTCCTCTTCGCGGGTGTGGTTGGGGTTTCGTGGGCGTGGCTGATGGAGGAGACGGATCAGTTATCTGAAACAAACGGCTCTCACATATGTAATCGTTGGAGGGCGTGGCTTCTTACGTTGTGTACAGTTCTCGTGCCTCCTTCGGATGGTAGATGTGGGCCGGTCTGGACTGTAGGCGGTAGTGGAGGGGGAGGGGGTTTCTTTGTAATGTTTCTCTGAATTACATCGCGCACCCCATTTTGCTCGATGAAGTCGTAGATGAATTTCCTGGTTTCCGAGTCCTGCAAGTCTTTCTCGGATACTCCGGCCTAAAATGGTTTGCATTACTTTTATTTATTTTTTTATTTCGTGGTGGTTTATGTACTTGGTTGAGGAACTCAAGTAATTGCTTGTCTTTTGTGATTAAAGTGAAGCCCTTGTCGTGTTTCCAACCGACGTGGGAAATGTGACGGAAATCAAAGGGGGGGCCGATGTCTGCCTTGGTGATGCTTTGAGTTCGTTTGGCCTTTTTTACTTCTGAAGTACACGTAATATTAATTAATCAATTTGTTTTCTTCAGTAATATTACCTGCCATTATTCCTCCCGTGACTGATGGGGGTGATGTGGGTTTCTTCGTAATACTTCTCTCAATTACATCTCGCCCTCCACTCATCAGGATGAAGTCATAGATGAAGTTCGCGGTGTCCATATTCTGCAAATGTTTCACATATATTCCGACGTAAAATAGTTTGCGTTATTTTTAGTTTATTTTTTTTATTTTGTGGTAATTTATGTACTTTGAGGAGGAAGTCATGTAATTGCTCGTCGTTTGTGTTGAATGTGAAGCCTTTCTCGTAGTTAAAACCGACGTGGGAGATGTGACGGAATTCCAAGGGTGGGCCGATGTCTGCCTTGGTGATGTTTGGTTTTCGTTCGGCCATTTCTGCTTCTGAAATAGGCATGCATTGTGTTGAATATAATTATATCGAAAACAGAGTGTTTGCAAAAATATTGTAACTCTCTTGTTGGTTGAAATGTGAGTAACTTTTTACCGGACGAAACCGACTGCTTTTTTTCTCTCCGCGTTAATATTTAAAACCTTTCTTGTCAACCCTTGTAAGAGGTGGTTATCGTCACGTGAGCCAATTAAATTTGAATATTTCTGTCCCGCGCTAAACTCGTGTCCATATGCTGACCACGCGAAAAATTTACTAAATTTCCGAATTATCGATTTCATACCGGCGTCGGTCGCGATAAGAGACCTACAGGGTTCCACACGGTCTTAAGTCACGTTTTGAATTTTACCACTGCAACATAAGACTTCTGTTTCGTTTTAAATACACATTAAAATCCTCTAAGATAGTTTCCCGCAGTTTGGACTGCGTTTCAATTCTCTACATAGTAACTTCATTTTTTGCTTTGAATTAAAAAAAAAGGAATTTTCTTATACAGAACTCCAGTTTCTTTAAAAAAATTCAAAGCGAAGAGGGGGGGGGCGGGTTATGGTTTTCTCCCTGAATCCACCCTGTTTTAACATTTTCTAGAATTTTACGTTTAAGTTTTTGATTTTGCTTCCGATTCTTCCTTGACCCTTTCCCAGCTGACGGTGCCAACTGTTGTCGTGTTGTGTTTTTATTTTTATTTATTAAACTAGGGCGTCATTTCGTCTTTTAGTGAAATTAAAGGAAAAACTCAAATATTTTCAAAATTATTTAATGTAATTTATTAAAACAAAATTTTATTAAAATGTGAATTTTTTTTTGTTAGTTCGATAAAACTAAAAGAAATTGTACTCTGGGCTGGAAACGGTTAAATTATTCGGGAAATTCTTTACAGCGTTTTCGGTTCACCTGCACTGATTGCATTTGCATCTTGTTTTTAACCTCAAGTAATCAGCGAGAAAAGAATAACAGGAGGGAAGATACGGGAGAATGCAATTATATTTGACGGAAGTTACCACTTTGCAGTGGGTCAGTTTCTGTAATGTGGATGTTTGTTAACATCCGTAGTGGAAAAATAATTGCCGGATATTGAGTGGTTTGTATTTGAGTGAAATACGAAACTATGTATAGGGAAAACCACATAAGTTTGCAGTTACATAGTTAGTGACGTGAACAAAATAGAATAAATAATTTCAGCATTTAACACACTGATTTAATGCAGTTACAGAGTTTTTGTAAATAAAATTCACAATTATTGCAGTGATTTGTTCTTATTTCAATAAAAATGGAATAAATAAATAAATAAAAATATATGTACTATTATGTTTATGAGTTGCAACCCTGATTATACGTTTACATATCGGTCGTACGTACGACTACTACGACTCCTCGAATTTGTCAGTTGAGGTTATGAGATTTGGATGGTGAAATTTTATTAAATTATATTCATTTTCTTATTGTTTCGTGTCAGTTCTTATTAGAATAAAATGCCTAAAACACTGTGTAGCCAATAAATAGTATATTGTAGACCGAGGCGGTAAAGTGCTTGTTTTCCAGGTCGAGAGAAGATATGGACAGGCGAGGCAGAGCCGAGCCTGGCCACTTCTCGAGACCTCGAAAACTACTTTACCGCCATGGTTTACACATTATTTTTTTCCCTACACAACATTATCATTAATTTTGTTAATATCATACAAACGTTCTTTTCTTAAAGTAAAAATATTAAAATTGAGTTACTATTAAAATTATTATAGATGTTTTAAAACACGGTATTGTGCGTGCTGGCGTGGCCGAACGGTCAAGGCACTGGGTTAATACACCAGTTCTTCGGTGGCATGGGATCGAATCCCACCGCTGCCGAGTTGATTTTTTTTCTTGATAATTTTAATCCTTTTTAAAACTAAATACCAGTGGAATTAAATAAAAAAAACTTTTACGTTTGTTAATTTTTTGATGTCGATTAGAATGCATTCCAGAAATTATTGTTGCGCCACCTAGTGGTAAAGCTTCGTCAATTATTTTCTCGGCTAGGCATTAGGCATTTATGTTTTGCCGGGCTAGCCGTGGAAACGTCTCCTCTCTGATGAGCCGGTGAAATTGAATTTTCTACTAGTGTAGGAAAAAAGGAATTAGTTGTTTCTTTGATTAAATATTTTGGAAGAGAAAAGGTTTAATGGCAACCATTAAGTCGCTTCGTAACTACTATAAACGTACTAGGCATTCATGTTCACGACGTCATTGCAAACTTAGCTGCGTTTCCCTATATTTGAATAGCTAACAGCAGAAAGGGGACGTATCATATTTTCAATGGTGAACGTGCCATTTGATAATTTTGACAGATGAGCTGATTGGAAAAGCACAAATCATTCTAGGTACAACAATAAATTCACTGCAACAGTGCTGCCAAAAATGTAGGCAGAAAACTTTTGTTTTAAACAAATTAGACAGTTTTATTCACTTCCTGAACATGAACATTGAAAATGTGACATGTTCCCTTTTTGCAATTAGCGATTCATTTAGTAATTGTGATTAACAGTACATATATGCAAATGATAAATTGATACGTTATTATACACTTCAGTTAAAAAGTGAATGACTTTTATGTTCAGTGGCGCAGCAAGCGTGACATAAGTTCCTTTCATGTCCCTACTTTTAGGCCCGATTTTTTCACCTCCCTGTTAACTTTATATGGCGATTAATTCCCATAGTAACGATTGTGATAACAATTGTTACTATGGGAATATACCGTCAGATAAAATTAACTGGAAGTGAAAAAACTGGGCCTTAGTCATAGAAATCAAGCGAATAGAATATAATTGACATTTCTCGCATCTTCTTTAGTTAAATTTAATGTATTAAGTGTTTTATAAACAATGATAAACTGCTTGTGAACATTTCAAAATTTTATATGCGTCTATGACATACAGCGGCCATATTTAGTGATCAGTTTGGACAAGAAACTACTATTAGTATGACTCCCTCCTGTTATTCTTAACTCGTTGCATGTAATACTACGAGATCACAGAATAGTACCCTAAATGAGAAAAGAAAGCCAGGCAATTTTTTGGAATGAATTTTCACTGCGCACGACTGTGATCGCCATCTTCCTGGGATGTTCCTGCTATGTGCTCATTGGTTTACGTTCGAGAAATATACATTACGAACGAATTGTACGCAAGTGGTCATTCGATAAATCTCTATCTACATCCCAGGATTATGGCCGCCACATTGAAGGTCAACGAAGTTGGAACTCAAAACATCAAAGGAACCGACAAAGCTTTCCTTTCTAATTCTTCTATTCCATCGTTTCTCAATCTGGGGGTCGCGGTGATATTAAAGGTGGGTCGCGAAAATAGCCTAAAAATTTTATGACGTCATACGTGTATGTTCATACCCGTCGCTATAAACGCAGCGACATAAAATTATAGGAGGGGGGTCGCGAAATATTAATTTTATTTATATTTACTATTTGGGGGATCGCGGAGCTAAGAAGGTTGAGAATCGCTGTTCTATTCTATGACGAGATGAAGTGCACACTAGTGCAGTCAATCGAAAACGCTATTAAATGCATTTGAATATTTTTATTTTAAAATTATCGGTTTCAAGTGTTTATCAGGTAAATTTTTAATTTTATTAATACTTTATCCTTAGTAAGTATTTACCAAAAATCACACCGCATACACAGAATGCTTTCGATATTCAACCGGTTACTTTTGTACCGCGCTCAATAATTTACCACGTGTACCGAACTCGTGCATCGTGAATTATTTGTGTACCGATCAGTGTTGCCAGATGTGAAGATTTTTTTATTGCTGACGAAAAAAAAAGAATTTATGTTTACCCCACAAATGTGATGATTTTTTAAACTCTGCCAAAAAACTTTGGATAATTATTATTATTGATATGAATTAATTATTATTACGTAGGTTACGGAGATTCTGAAAATTCATACATATTTTATGGTAGTGCTGAATAACTGTCAAATTAGTAAAATTTTAGAGTTTTGGTTGGTATTACTAATTACTTCTTACCACTTCTCTTATTATTATTAGTGTTACTGTTATTGACGAAAATCAACAATCAAGAGATAGCGCTTTTAATAAGGAAAACAAAGAGCTGTCATTTATGTCTTGCTTCCATCCATTATTATTATTAAGTTATTTATCACTTATAACCACGGTTAGGCAGATCAGATTCCGCTCGCGCTGGCAAGAGCGTCACATCTCATTGCATTCCAGACGGGAATAGCAAATAATCGCAATGTGCATAATTTGCAATAGCAAAGAACGTTTATACCCCGTTCACAATCACTTAACGTAACGTAAATTAATAATTTGAATGTACTGTTTGTTAATATTAATTTATTTAATTTTTAATTCGAAAATACGAATTTTGTTTAAATTTAACAATTGCTTACGCGATGAAATTAAAATTTCGCCCGACGCTTATGGAGAAATGAGCCAGCGCAATGATCGTACATAAACATGCATAGTATAAGCGGTAACCCAGGCGGACCGTTGCAAGCGGAATCTCATCCGCCTAACGCTGCTTATAACACACAATACGTGCATACATAAGAATATTTATTCGTATGGAAGCGTCACGCACAACTTATTCCATTTAGATTTGCTTTTTTCATCTCCAGTTAACTTTATCTGTCGGCTTATTCCCATAGTAACAATTGTGTCCACAATCGTTACTATGGCCACGTTCAGCCGGGACAGCGATCGTTTTGAACGCTATACTGACTTATAGCGCTGTACCTTTGCTGTGACAGCGGTCGCCATTTTCCTCAACAAAATTATTTGCGCTGCACGTCCGCTTGATTACTCAGCGAAAGTGATTATTTTGAAATTGTAAACTATGTCGCAAACAAAAGCCAGAAAGAGCGAAATTTTTTCAATAACTATGGATACTGAAACTACTTTTTTGTCTTCTAAGTCTAAATTAAGAATTGCAAAACGTCTTCGTTGTTTTTTTACTGGTGGTGGAAATACATCTATTACTGGATGAATTTCCATTACATCTTGCACAATCTCCAGTACTAAGCGGTTAATAACTTGTTCCATCATGTTAGAAAAATCACCAAAATACAACTTGTTAAAGACAACACACTTTTGTCGCTTTTGTTTGTAAACACAGCCAGCACACGATGCCGTTTCTGACACTGCATCAGTCAAACTATCAATTAGAGAAACTAGGTCGTTCAACCGGTCATAGCCGCTGTAACTTAGCAAAAAGCAATTGCTGTCTCAGCGCTGTTCTGGCTGAACGCGCCCAATGAGAATTAACCAGCAGATAAAGTTAATTGGAGATGAAAAGACTGGGCCTAAATGTTTTTCATGGGTTAACCAAATGTCATTCCAATGTTTTCCTTATTATAGAGCCCTTCAAAAACTTTCGCTAGATGTCAGCCACTCCGTGATTTTCTTCAATTATTTTCATGTGGCCTTGACATTACAATATAATGAGTCATATAATTAAACTATCTTTAAAGTCGGAGAAATTAAGTGAAAAAGTTAATATATTCTATTTTTCTTTTATAATACCTGTCAAATGTTTCTGATGTTGGCACCTCTTATCTGAATGTCAACAAAAATTTGTTCTACTTTCAGTGCAGTGTTGCCAACTTAGTGGTTTTTACACTAAATTTAGTGGTTTTTAATTTAAGTTTGTGATTTTTTTCTTAATTTAGTGTTTAGTACTTTTTTTTGGTGATTTCTTAAAATAAAATCGTGAAATCTTGTGATTTATTGTAGAAGTCAATTTTTCGAAAACGTTGTTCAAAATGCTGACTGTTGTTGAGTTCGGAAATTCACACGGTGCAAGCTCCGAGTGAAAAGTAGAGTGAGAGCGCAGCTGTTTTGATATGCGTAAAAGTGAGACAAAAGTGCTCGAGGAGTGAATAGAGTAAGCGCGGAGGAATTACCGAACCCAGCAACTGAAGCCAAGCAGTTTTTAATTTTTTATTGTTGTGAAACTTTGTGTTGGTATTATTTCTGTAATTTGTGTCGATTCGCGAAAATCAGCAACCAACAGATGGCGCTTTTAATAAAGAAAACAAAGAACTGTCATTAAGGCTTACTCTTGCTCTCAGTCATTATTATTATTATGTTGGATGAAGTCTTTGCATAGGCATAAGCATGCTAGTCAAACAAAACGTCTATGTTAAGAATATTTATTCGTGTGGAAGCGTCACACACGAATTACAATTCAATTTAATGTTTTTCATAGGTTAACCAAATGTCATTCCAATGATTCCTTATTACAGGGCCCTTTGCAAAACTTCGACAAGGTGCCAACCACTACGTGATTTTCTCAATTGTTAATTTTCAAGCGCGCGTTTTTCCCGTATAGTATGTTACTGTTTTTAGGTTTATTTTCTTAACGTGTTTCATTTTATAAATTTAATAAAATTTTAATGAAAACTTGTGGCAGCATACTTATTTTGAATTTAGTGATTTTTTAGTGGTTTCTGACATCCGTTTTAGTGAAAACTTTTTTCAACTGTTGGCAACACTGGTTCAGTGATAAAAGCAGTGTTCTAACAGAAACCCTAGAATTTTGACAGACAGGTTATAGAAAAAAAAAAAGTATATCACAGGTATTGCTATAATTTTATATTTTTCTTACGAATGAGTTTTATTTACCGGAATAAAACCTGGTTTGTAATATATGTACTTTTTTTTCAAATTTGATGATTATGACGAATTGTGAAGAATTTTCAAGGAGCTTTTGACGAAATTTCCCCAACAGTATCTGGCAACACTGGTACTGGTATCAGTAAATGCCCATCATTAATACTTGTAAATTTCTTTCTTCCCTCTCCCCAATCAAGAAAACAAATAATTGATTACCTGGATTTGGAGAAAACGAAGTCGGCTCCAACGTTGCACTCCTAACCATGGGTGAAAAGCTCGATCCGATGGTATTGTTTGCAGATCTCTGCTCTGTTTACAAAAAGAAAAACAAAAAACCGAATTAGGGCTTCACTTTTACAAAACAAAACTTGATTGACAGTGACTCAATACCTCTTTCCTCACTGATGTAAACGACCATGTTTACAACTCCAACTACCTTTACCATGTTCAACTCAAATCAAGAAACAAACGAATGCAAAGCGTAATTCACATTCATTCGTTTTACTATGACACCACAAGAACTTTATTTACCTTCTCTTTTTTTCTTCCTTAAGAACAACGCTGTGACGTTCTTGTACAGATCATTCGCTTCCTCCTCGCTTACAAAATTGAATGCAATCATGCTCTCCTGCAAAAAGTCATGCGGTAGTAGAACAAACAAATGAAATTGTTTGTATTGAAATAAACATGAAATTGTGAGGGAGTTAAAAGCATAACGTACACTTCCCTGAAATGTGTGTAAATTCGGACACGTGCTTGAGTAAACCATGCTGTTGTATATCTTTTGCTCCCAGATCATGCAGTTTCTCTGTAGACAGAACAGGCGGAAGAAAAAATTTCTTTTGGTGTTGTCTTTGACGAAGCAAAGGACGCCCGTCTCCTTCTTGAGGCTCCCTTGTTGCGTGTGGAACAGTTGGATGATGGTCGTCGCCAACGTCTGCGTTTATTAAATTCGCACAGTTTTGAGGGTATGAACTTTTAGCTTGAGGTGTTACCTACCTTGCAACCTGGGCCTAAGAGTAGGCTGATTTGCTGGTTCTCTTCCAGGGTTAAGAGAGTGGAGAGCTTGTTTTCGACGCGCCTCTTTTGTTGGGGCATTTTCGCTCGCAAGCGGAAACTTGGCTTTTCCGGACGTCAGCTAACTTATCTCGCTCAATGAGTGAGAAACGACTGACTCAGATCTCAGATAACTGACATATTTTTGAAGTGAACGGCGGGAAAATGACAATTAAAGCTGTTTTCTGGAGTTCAAAAGTTTAGAAAACGGCGGGTGCTGTTTGAAGACTACTTCATTTTGTTAAAATAACTTTGCTAAACCGTTTCAAAATACCATCCGTCTGCAGGTTATAAGTTATAATTATAAGTGACAAGTGACATTTATAGGCAGAGTTGCCAACCTTTTCGATTCAAAATTCCCACAAAATAGAATAAATTTCCCCTTAAGCTTATAGCACAGTATAAGTAGGTAATTACCAAGTAGCGTCACTTAAACGTCAATGTAAAAAAAACGCCATTCTATATGATATCCTTATGGAAATGCAATGTAATTTGCAGCTGGGTAGGTATCAAACAAAAGAGCAAATGTGACAGTTATACTCCAGTGACGCTACTGTGTGATTCTTATACTGTGCTTATAACATTTTCGATTGACTGCACTAGTGCGCACTCAGAATATCTTCATCTCGTGTTATTACATGACGTTAAAGCAAGATGCAAATATCCTTTAATATTCTTCCATATCTACGTCACGTTATTCCAAGTTTATACGACGATTGTAAAATCTGGCCTAAATAATTAAATTTGGGTAAACGAGCGATTTTATTAATAATTGGGTATTTTTTTCAGACGTATTTTCTTTTGTTTCTCGACACTCGACAGGTGTATTAGTACCTACCAGTTGATGGGATTTTCAATTAAAATGTCTAGTGGGAAAGTTCATTGAAGAGTTGGCAACACAGTAGACTTTTCCTTGGGGGAGTTTATTTTAGTGTTTTGAATAAATGGTAAAAAGAAATACAAAGTGGTCAAGAATAACTGTTTGAGTTGGCAATATTATTAAGAGCATTTTTTTATTCGGCTATTTGCAACACTGCAACCGGATATAACGTGCGTTCAAAAAAATCCGTTATCGAGAACGCTCTGAACTTGCTTCTGTTTTTTGACGGCACGTCGTAGTTTACGTACGTTGCAACCTTGAATAACTGCGAGCTGTCAACAGCGTCAACTATCAAAGGCTTTGTTTGCATTTTCGAGGCATTTGCAATAAAATGTTTTATTTCATTAATTGCGTTTTATCGTCCAATTTGTAGAAAATCGTAATTAAATGGATATAAAAAGTTAGGTTGTGTTTATAATAATCGTATGGTTACGACGTGACTTTGCAAAATTTGCACTTGACACAAGCCTATTTGATAACAGTTTTATTTGAACGCACTTCATATTTTATTGGTTTATTGGACATAGCCTGAACAACGACAAGATTGTAGGTTATGTGAATAGAAACTAGCGTTTTAATTTGAAATGTCAAAAGATGCGTGTAAAGTGAAGGCTGTCAGCGTCAGTTATTCCAGTTGTTCTTGACTACTTTGTAAAGTGTGTTAAAAAAACCATTATCAAGTAGACAACACAAACTTCTTATTCGATGAAGTATGGAATAAATACATGAAAATTTATTATTGAATTTTATTGCAGTGAACTGTCGAAGAAATGAATAAACATTGAACAAAATTTGTAGCATAGGAACATATTAAATACTTTTAGGTTAAGTTTCTAAGCTCTAAATGCTCTAATCCGTTCGGATGTATTGTTTTACTCGAAACAATCTTCATGTCACGTGATCAAGTTCTACTCCAACTCCACTCCAACACCGTTATTACAGTCCGAACGCACCCTTAAATGTAGGATCCGTTAAAATCAACGTTGTTCCAAGCAGGAACTTTTATTGTACCAGGTTGGCAGCTCCAAAGGTACCAGATTTAAATATTCAGTTCCAAAAGTCTTGAGCAGCTTTTCCTTTGAATATAAAAGGGAGGAAGGAGCATTTCGCATATAAAACTGGTCCACGATGGGTTTTGCATATGGCGGACAAATATTTCTGGTTAGCAGTAGCGTACCTGTTAATCTGTTATCCTTCATTGGGCGAGTTTTTAATTCAGCGTTTTGCTGTGATAGGTGTAGACAGTGATCTAAAAGACTGAATAGAAACTCATCTGCGTTAGATTACAATCGATTTAGGCGATGTAGGAAATGGCAGTAATCACTAGGTAAGTTCGGCTTGGCTAGCAGGAGAGGATACAGAGCAGAGCGTGGAGTGAAGTAATGTGATTAAAGAGTAATGTGACGTAACGGTTGTTACCCGAACGGAAAAGTGTCGACGGGTAGCGATGGTGACATATATAACCTGCAAAATATGTAAACTGTCATACATGCATACTTCGATCAACATAATTTATATTCTTGTTTTAGTAAATCATGCAAATTTTTTTAAAGAAAGAATAATTTAATTTTAGTCAGTTTCTGAGATCACGTGATCCTTGCGTTCGGCTTGACCACGACTTGAAGACAGGTTAAGTTTATGTAAGTTTTGCCGCGAATGTCGTTTGCGCATGACAGCTCTACGAGCACCACCTCGCCAGGAGGAGTTCGTAGAGTTAACTCTATTTACTCTGCTCTTGTACGAGATGAACGACATAGAGTTTATAATGCTCACTCCATTGGTCCTACTCGAACGGATTTAGAGTGGAAAGAGCAAAAAGAGTCAAAAGAGTAACCAAGTCGAACTCACCCACTTTTGTCACTACATTTCCACATCGCTAAGACTTCCAAGTCTTCCTTTGTCTCACTCTCACATCCACTGAAACTAATTCGTTCTCCCTCACTTCTGCTCAGAGCGTGCCTTGAGCGTAATGTCGAACGCACCCAGAGTGAGCGCGGAGGAATTACCGAGCCCAGCAAATGTCTATACATAACCTCGCTTTTTAACTTACGTTAAAGATTGAAACATCCAAATTGCTGAATTAAATAAAAAATGATAGAAGTACAGGGTGATTACATAAATCAACGTAAACCATCTGAAATTCCCATTTCAGGTCAACTGTCAAAATGGTTTTTAACAAAATGAAAGAGCCTGCCCCGAGTGGGATCAGAGAGCGAAGCATCATCAAATGGGCCCTCACAAGCCGGGCCATCATCATAACGCTTCAGTTCGTCTCAAACTTAATAATTCCCGACCATAACGCCGACGCTTTCGTCTATCCGAAAGATAATAATCTAACGCACTCGTTCTTCGATAGCACCATCCAGACGTTCCTCGGGGGCTTCGCCAGGTGGGACGCCCAGTATTTCATGCACATAGCCCGTTATGGATACACCTTTGAAAACATTACCGCTTTCTTCCCGTTATACCCGACGATTACACGGGTTATATCGATGGCATTGTCATACCTCCTGCCCTTCCTCAACATCGATTCGATTACGCTGCTGACGTTTGTGGTATTCAACGTGTACGTCTTCGTGGAAGCGGCCAGAGTATTATACAAGTTGAGTTGTTTGGTGAAAGACGCGAGTTTCGCTTACAAAACCTCGATTCTGTTTTGCTTCAATCCGGCGTCAATTTTTTTCTCCGCCCCGTACACCGAGTGCCTCTTTTGTTATTTGACTTTTAAAACAATTTTGACCTGTGCGAATATGTCCGGTTCGAAATTCGCGTGCGTAATTTACGTGGGCTTGAGCGCGTGCACGAGGTCGAACGGAATCTTGAACGTCGGCTTTTTCGTTTACTTCTACGTAAGTTACGTCGTCAACAAGTTGTTTCGGGTGAAGGACAGAAGTGCAGATGTGTTTTTTGCGATGCGTTCCGCCTTGTCGCTGGTCGTTTATGCTGGTTTGTGTGCAATGCCTTTCGCAATCGTGCAATTTTATACTTATAGTTTATTCTGTGCGAGTTATGATTCTGACGTGCCTAAATTCCTGGGCGATTTTGCCCGTGCGAATCGGTTGGTTTTGCCCGGGATGTTCCATGAGTACAATCAAACTTGGTGCCATAGGAAAATTCCCCTTTCCTACTCGTACGTGCAGGAACACTATTGGAACGTGGGGTTCTTGCGTTACTACGAACTCAAGCAAGTCCCGAATTTTTTGCTCGCTCTGCCCGTGGTTTATATCGTCCTGGAGGGTAGTGTGAATGTATTCAGAAAGCGAAGGGCTTTCTTTGATTTGTTCAACGACGTTACGTTCGTGTGTACCGTGCACGTGTTTGCCCTCACGATTTTTTGTGTGCTTTTTATACACGTGCAAGTGACCACTCGGATGGTATTCTCTGCAAGCCCCGCGGTATATTGGTTCTGTGCGGAGAGCTTTACAAGCAGGAAGTCGAAGCGAAAGCGGCTGTTTTTGAAGTATTATTTCCTTTCGTATTTTGTTGTAGGCACTGTGATGTTTTGTAATTATTTACCTTGGACTTAAAGGCCGGTTTCTGGAAGAAATTTTAGTAAACCCATTAAACTAACTGAGCGTTAGATTAACGAGCCCATTAAACTAAAGTGACCAGATTTTAATTTTCGTAAGGCGTGACAGAATCGACCGGGGGAGTACTATGAATGAAAATAAAAAATTGTACAAAAAACTAAATTTCATTTTGAAAGAAATTTAAAACAAAATATTTCAAAAACAGAAAAAATACAATTATATGAACTTTAAAAATTTAACCAACAATATCAAAAATGTAAACAAAATTATATTTTCTATTTGTACAGTGTGTTCAGAAATGATTGAAAGGCGTTTGATTTTAGCGCGCTGTCGTATTAGTAATTTTCCCTTTACAACGTTGGTGGTCCTGCTGAATATGATAAATTCGAGCAAAATTTCATCAGTAGCATGCTGCTCTTTACATTTTTATTGTTTTAGTTTATTATTATAAATAGTATATTATACACCTAGATAGAGAAGTCTAGTGTTATAACCCGAGGGTATGATTACATCCCGAGGCCCTTAGGGCCGAGGAATGTAAAGGACCGAGGGTTATAAAACTTCTCTACCGTGGTGTATATACTATTTTTTCCACTACTAGTGTAAATGATAATTTTAATTTGAACAAATATTTATTACAAATTACGAAAGGTTTACAGTTTTCTGTATTACCGATATGACAGTTAATTTAAATTTTTTACTTTGTCACAAACATTACGTCGATCTTTTTGCCAAATCGTCAATTAAATAAAGTAAGTACGGTAAACGATATACGGCGATTTAAATTGTACGCCGCCTGAAATGCGGGAAATTGCCGGACAAGTGGCAAACAATCTATTGCCTGAAAAATCAAAAGATTTGTACCTGAAAGCGTACGTAACAATTGATTTTTCACAGCAACCTAACACATGTCAAAATGACAGGCTATAGTACTAGTAGTGGAAAAAAAGGTTTTTCGTATTTTATCTACCTTTTTTTATTCAATAAAAAAAACACTCGGAATGTCAACGTAATTTTATTTTTCGTGTAGTTGACAGAAAAGTGGGACTTGTCTCGTTAGCAACACTTTTCTTCACGATTTCAGTTAGCAACACTTTTTTTCATTCATTTTATTTATTATGGTGACGTTTCATAGGTCGAAGATTGATTGATTGATGTTTTGTTACTATGTCAACAAATGCTTGACATACCTTGATATATTATTATTCTTCGACATTCTCATAATTATTTTCGTTATTTTCGTCAAGTACACGAAAAAACAGCATGATCTACATGTTAGAAAAGTGAATTTCCATGTTCGTGTAAATTTGATCCACTCGTTATCCACGAGATGAAGATATCTGAGTGCGCATAAATGCAGCAAACGAAAGCGCTAATAAGTCACGTCTCATGTTGGGCAAAACAGTACAACAGTTTGACAACTGTCATCCGTTAAACATCAATCAGTTTAGAAAGTCATCCCTTTTTCGTTATATCTTCTTTCATTAAAAAGTCAAAAGTAACTTGATGAACTTTTCAATTGAACACTTGTTACAAACACAAGATTTCTTGAAGCAGATGAGCGAGACAAAAAATATGTTACACAACATGAGTGAGAAAGATGCAGATTACACACCCAAGATGCACTTGAAGGTGTAGTTTATGAACACAGCCCAGATGTCACACGCCCGCAATATAACCAACCATATAATATGAAAAATACCTCTGTGGTTATTTAAACGCTATTTTCGGATGAAACAGAGAAGACACAAGGGTTTTTAGTCTTAACAGTGCCGAGTTGTAGTTAAAATGCGCTACTTTCATTTTTAAATATCTCCGAATTTGCGGTTGGCAATTTTTACAAAAATTGACACACATTGGGCTGATTCAGCAGAACACAGTTCCCGCTCCAACAGTTGAGACTGAGCACTCATTTCTGCTGAATGAATTTTTCTCATCATAACCTGTTCCAGTCAGGTAGGGGAGAAGTTAGTGAGCTATGCTACAAAAAATGGCGACCGCTCCGACTCATCAACTTGTGAGAGGTCGCATTCAGCAGAAATTTGGTCAACAGTTGCACAACTTTCGGGTCTGCTGAATGCGCCCATTACATCTCAAAATCGCTCAATTTGTTATAAATCTGGCAACACTGCTGCCGTATGCTTTTGCGCAATGCGTAAGATACGCCTACTTTTAGGTACTAACCTGCATTGTTCATATATATTGCGTTATCAACTGTACCTAAGCGCTAAATTTGAACTTCTACTAACATGTATTAACACTTTTTATGAGAAAGAGACACACAAACATGTAGAAACGATAAAATAATAAATAAATTATTCCATGTGGCATGTAGCAAGTGGAAAATTCAAATACCTTTCATTCATTTCTGAATTCACTGTATTTTACATTTGAGTGAATATTTTTAAAAAGGTTTGGGATTGTTAATTAAAATGTCTTTAATTGTTTGTTGTAAACTGGAAAAAAGCATATTCTTTTCAAAAAGCGGGACTTTTTTAAAAATCTGCGGGACACGGGACAAATTGGGCACGTTCAGCCGGTGTCAGCAGCTGCGAAGTTGAGTCAGCGATATCGGGTAAACGTTACGCTGAGTGTACGTTGTATCTCAGCGTAAATAAGTTCGCTTTGTTTTGGCTGCGGATATAATTCCAGGTTATGTTTTTACTACTAAATTTTAAATTGTGAACTCATCAATCTGTGTAGTTTCCTTCATTTGCTTTTTTGTATTACCTGGTTCAACTTCTTCAAATAAAACATTAAAATTAAAGTCATCATCCAGAATTTCGCACAAAATAAAATTTTGATGAAAATTGTTCACCAATTGTTTTTGAGGTTAAATCGTTGCATCTCAGCAGATCGTTCAGCCGAATCGGTAACGCTAACATACAGCATCTCAACATGTTGAGTGTTGCAAGTCAGCTGCTGACACCGGCTGAACGTGCCCATTGTTAAAAATCGCGACTGTCCAAACCTACAAGAAAGGAGTAAACAGGAGGGAGTCATATTAATAGTAGTTTCTTGTTCAAAGTGGTAAGTAAATATGGCCGCGGTATGTGATAGGCAAACACAAGCGTTTTACAAGATTCTGCAACCGATCGCTGTTATCAAATTTTGACTTTAGCAAATTTAGACACACACTCTAGGTTTGTTCGTTTGTCTACACCAGTGCACACCATGTGCCCTAGTGCAGAAAAATGCGTTCGTTTGACACAATGCAAGTGCACTGATCGCGTTCGTTTGTCCAGTGCAATCTGTTCCAAGTTACTCTAGGCTGCACTTCCTTGCTCGGTGTTTAATGTGCGAATAAGAAAGTGCAGTATATCCTAACCTGAAAAATGTCACTTCTAATGGCCGAAGGTTAATTTATCTGTCAGTTGGAATGTGACGTACAGTTGAATGTACACATTCTAACTGACAGAAAAATTAAATTTAGGTCTTGGTATACAAATAACTATTAATATAAAAATAGTTCACACTAAAAATATTATAAGTACTCACTTTCGCGTGATTCTAAAATATAGCACTGATTCACAGGATCAACGTCTGTCACCGTACAATTATAATTATAAGGTCCGTTCCATTCATCAGGATTTCGAGTTCTGAATCGTTCAAAATCTTACCGAGCATGAGCAGTGCACAAAATTGGATATAAATTTCATACTGCGCATGATCTGAACGGTTCAGAGCTTGAAATTCTGTCAAATGGAACAGACCTATACGTTTTTGTAGGATCCATTATTTTATGCTCTTACCTAGATGAAAGCAAGATTAACTGCATTGATCATCTGTCACGCAATTGCGTTCGTTTGTCTCTAAAGTTTTTTCTGCACGAAACTACACTGCACATCACGTGACGTTGTACCAAACTACACCTATATAACTGTTTTCAGTGTAACTTCGTGCAGTACAAACGAACAAACCTTCTGACAAGTTAAAATTCATTTACAAAAGAGACTTCACGACCGCAAACCACACACTTCACCATAATGGAGCTTTTCCACGCTCCATGAATAATTCGCTGTTTATTAATTTTTAATTTACAAGATATACTATAGGTCTGTTCTAGCAGCAGTACGTAACTGTTGAGAATTGTATTGAACATGCGCAGTGGCACTTTAGCGTCGATAAGATGCCACTATGCATGTTCAGTATAATTTCTAACAGTTATGTACTGCTGCTAGAACAGACTAAGGTCCGTATTCATAAACAAAACTTACGCTATGCGTTCACTAAACCATTGCGAATATCTATTTATGTACTGCAAAGATTTCTTTTATGGAAAGTAATTGATAAACTGTACTTAAACCCATATTGGTTGTGCGTCCGCAACACGTTGAAATGCGTACAGATCATGAATTACTAGCGAATTATTATCGAGCGCATAGCTTAAGTTTTGTTTATGAATACGGGCCTAAGTCAGGGCCAAGCAACGGTAGGGGAACAGTTCCACCACCCCTTATACTTCTCCGCAAGTGTTTCGCGCTTATTCCCGTTTAAATTTAAATCGGCACGCCTAGAACCAACGACGCGCAATATAATGTTTCGACGAGTGGCGAATATTTTCGACTGTCGCCGATTACAATTGTTGCTTGTGGAGGGGATGACTCACCACGACTCTCGTGCCCAGCATTGATCTAAGTGAGTGAACAAACTCAATGCAATAATAATAGTTATTTATTGTATAAGTGTTTTAGATAGCATTTTCTTAAGTGGATAAAATGCATCTAAAACACGCAAACGTTTTATCCACAATCACCACATTTATGGAATCAGAATGAGCGAAATTTAATTAAAAAATATTCGTATTCGTAAAATGAAACGTGACAGGCATTGTTATACTGGTTGCTATGGTACGTTGTTTATTATTATCCACTAGTGAAATAAAGTAACTTTATTCCACTAGTGGATAACAGGTCACTTTAAATGCTTCATAAGTGTAGATAAAAGTCCAATTATAATGTGATAGTGGATAAATAACTATTGTTCTGTGCACAAGGTTCATTACATTCAATTAGTTGACTTAGATCGGCTCGAAAGAATACAGCTTTTAATGTAAATAAATAACCACAATGTAAATAAGTAACTGGGCACATGACTTGTGAGAAACACCAGCGCCACAGCGCCTCTGATGGAAGTGTGCTCCTTAATAATGATGTTTTTGAGTTAAATGTAAAAAATAAAATTCTAGAAATGGGGTCATTTAACTTGCCCCCTCCCCCCAGTAACGTTTTCTTGCATCAAATGATTGCACCACCAAAATACATTTTTGCCCTTCTTCAGGAGAGAAACTGCAGGCAAATTTCACTGGGGAGGCCAAGTTAACCGTAGCCCCCAGTGACAATTTTCGAAGTTTCTTTAGTGCACCTTGTTGCACCACTTTTTTAAACTTTTGGACCGCTCAAATAGCTGAGAAAAAAAATACCGCAAAATAGAAACCCATAACTACGAAATGCAAAAATGGATAAACAGAAAACAAAAGAAGATCGTCGATTCTCATTCGGTTGGGAGCGATTGAGAATCGAAAGTTCAGTGAGCAAAAAACAAATGAAACTAAGAGCGAATAAAAAAATTTAACGATTTCCGGTGCAAAGCTATCAGGGTTCCCTCGTGTTAATTGTTTACTCATATATTACAAACAACAAAATCTCGATACTTCCCTTTGGCAAAGCCAATCAAGCTCAAAGCTGTGACTGTGAAAGAACAACATTGAAATTGAAATTTGTTTGATACGAGAATTTGAAACTTGCAGGCGGTTGTAAGTAATGCACAGGCGTGAACGTCGGCGGTTTTTTCAAACTTAAGTGTTGAAAGAAAAATGATTAGGTACTTTAATTACTAAGAAATATATAAGAAATATTTCACACTTTCTAAACTGTGACAACCTGTTGCAGTCCTTTACAAAGATGAAACGGAAATAACGTGGAATCAATCGGGCCATTAAATTCGTTTCCAGAAACCGGTCCTTAACAAATAAATAAATTACATTATGGAAACTGAAGAAAGTTAAATGTAAACAAAGACATCCTCACAAGTTATATAGCTCTTTACTGATAATAAATTTCAATAATAACAATTAAAGTTACAAAATTAACTTGTACATAACGATACTGAAATAAGATTAGTTTGGCGAGACAAAGTGTGTAACAGAATAAATCCGAATTTTCTAGTAAATTAACTTTAAATAAATATTAAGCATATACCTATTGAAACGTGTAACATAATAAAACGTGTTCCTTCCGGCAAAAACAAACGATAATAAAACGAAGAAGTCCTCCTCGTGCTATTCCCACTCCTCGTCGTTTGAATTGGTGTCGGAGGTGTCGTCGTCATCGTCATCATCCGGATGTATCACACGGTTCCTCTCGACTAAGGCACGTTTTAAAGCATCCGCTAGGTCCACGCCTTCATTATTCGGCGTGGGCGGTTTGATTTCTCTCTCCTAAGAAAAGAAAAGCAAAAAAAATTGTAGTTGCGTTCGAAAATTATACGCCGGATGCATCTCATCTTTCTCACTCACAATTTTTAACCTATTTTGTATCTCGCCCATCCATTTAAAAAATCTTGTGTTTATATTATTTCCATGACAACTGGCGATCTTTCACATCCCACATTTAAGTAAGATGTGAAAAGATCGCCTGTTGTCATGGAAATAATATAAACACAAGTTTTTTTTTTTTTAAACGGATGAGCAAGATACAAAACAGGCTAAAAATCGTGAGTGAGAAAGAAGAGGTCATACGCTCCAGATGCATACGACGTATAATTTTGGAACGCAACATGCATAAACCGAAACTAAAAACAAGTATTCATTATAATTAATGAGCGGGAGAATTATATTCTCGAATGAAAATTTAAGCAGCGACATCCTGCGATCGCTTTTTTGACCTGACATTGCAACAAAATAATAATAATAACTCACCCCAACGGGTTTCAGCATAACACCTTTACGTATATCACTAAATACGTCATCACGCGTAACATTATTCTTTTGTTCCGAATCTACAGGCTGGAAAAAAATAAATTAAAAAATAAAACCTCGAGGTCGATCGACTGTGGTAACTCACTTTCAACGTGGTGCCCTCTCTGATACTGTCGAAAAGGGCAGAGCGTAAATCACCTGGACTGTCGTTGGTGGACGGGGCAACCACTGGAGGCGGAAGCTCAGTAAGAGGCGGGGGAGGTGGAGGAGGAGGAGGTGCACTCGATCCCCCCAGAGGTGGCAAAGGAAGACTACCGTTGAGGGGAGGACCAGGCGGTGGAGGCGGAGCATTCCCTGGCGGAGGGGGTGGTATCCCTGCACAAAATTCAATTAGTGTAAAATAGCATCATGATTAACCAGCAACTGTACATATGTAATAATTTAGTAATATTACCTCCCATGATTCCTCTTGGCGGTTGTGGTTGGGGTCTCGGGGGCGTGGCTGAAGGAGGAGGCGGGGCAGCTCTCTAAAACAAACGGTTCTCGTTTATGTAATCATTGGAGGGCGTGGCTTCTTACGTTGTGTACAGTTCTCGCGCCTCCTCTGGGTGGTACGGGCGGGCCGGTCTGGGCTGTGGTCGGTGGTGGAGGGGGTTTCTTCGTGATGTTTCTCTCGACTGCATCTCGCCCCCCGTTCTTCTGGATGAAGTCGTAGATGAAGTTCCTGGTTTCCGTGTCCTGCAAGTGCTTCTCGGATACACCGGCCTGAAATGGTTTGCGTTATTTATTAATTTTTTTAATTTCGTGCTCTGGTTTACGTACTTTGTGGAAGAACTCGTGTAACTGCTTGTCTTCTGTGTTGAAAGCGAAGCCCTTGTCGCGGTCCCAACCGATGTGGGAGATGTGACGGAATTCTAAGGGTTGGCCGATGTCTGCCTTGGTGATGTTCCGTTTTCGTTTGGCTTTTTTCGCTTCTAAAATAGACATTCAATATTCAATACCGTTACATTCAGGGTATTTAAAAAAAAAGAAATCATGCAAGTAACACAATTTGAATGGGGGGAGTGAATAATTTTAAACTTTGGCTTGAACTTTTTTTTTGTATATTCTACACGAGATTGCATGTAATTATCATTATTAACCACAACACTCTTTTTTAAATATTCCATCAAGAAATGATCTAATTTCAGATTATGTATGTACAGTCGTGGCCTTAAAATCGTTACCTCTGCATGCTAACCTCGCCCTTATTGACCTGCAACCTCCTCCACTCATATTGCCGCTAAGGGTTACGTATCCTTCGAATCGTAACGACATGACAGCATGAAAATTAATTAAAATTGTGGAGACCAGGTGGAGACTTGAGGACCAATGTTACCAATAGAGTTTTGTAAAAAGTCTGAACATTTGCCTTAAATAATCACTAAAAACAAATGCCGAAAAAGCAAACTGTCGAAGACTCAATATTCTAACGTGCGTTCAAAAAAATCCGTTATCGAGAAGGCTCTGAACTTGCTTTTAATTTATGACGGCGCGTCGTAGCTTAGTACGTATGTTGCAACCTTAAATAACTGCGGGCTGTCAACAGCGTCAACTGTCAAAGGCATTGTTTACATCTTCGAGGTATTTGTAATAAATATTTTATTTCATTAATTGCGTTTTTTATTACCCATTTTGTAGAAAATCATTAAATGAATACAAAAAGCGCAAAATTTGTATTTGACATAAGCCTTCTTGATAACGGTTATTTTGAACGCACTTTACTTAAGCGTGTTAGGTTTGGATACACTGATTTCAGTACTTATTAAAAAACCACTAAAATTACATGACCTCCTTGATGCCTGTATGACTTTTTTATTGGCCAGAATTGTTGGTGTCAATTTTTCCTTTAAAAAGAAAGTCAAGTCAAGTAGCACTTCAATTTAGAGTGATTTCGCTGCTTTTATTTTCTCTCTGAAAGAAGAAAGAGTGAGGCGTTTCCTGAGATAAAGTTACTTTTTCTAGATTGTTATTTTTTTTGCAAAAATGAAGCTGCATACAAATAAACATATTTGGGAATTTTCAGAATGAATATTTTGATTTTGAAATATTTCATTATTTCAACTTTCTCTAATTGCCCCAGTTCTGGTGTAGTTGCCCCAGTTTGCTCAGACTATCAAAATAAGTTCAAGAATGGTTGAGATTAGATAGTTTCTATCAAACAATCTTTTTTTTTATTATTCTATGGTACGTTTACCTTCTGATTTTTTTAATTAATTTGAAACTCAGTTCTTCAAGGCATTATTCGTCTCTTTTGGCTTAATTTAAAACTTTATTGAAACATGTTCTCCCTCGAACTGTAATTTATTTTCTTATTCTTCCTTTATCCATTTTCGTACACACTTTCTTGCTTTACTTTGTTTTCTCATTTCTGGAATATACAGGCTGACTGACAATTGTTTCGTCAAAAAAAAGTATAACAGAATGGATGTCACAGATTATGGGAAAGTTTAAAAAAATTTAATGGGATAGTTTATAATTAACTAAAAATTTACACAAAAGGTGTGGGCAGGCTACAACGCCGAGTTCTCTCAGCTGTAAGGGCGTTCTAAACGTTTCATGATATTGCAGAGGCTATAAAAAGCTATAAAACTTGACCGTGAATGCTGTTACGTTGTTAATCTAGCTCAGTCTTTCTCAAAGTGGGCGATAACGCCCCCTTGTGGGCGCTAGAGGTCTACAGGGGGGCGGTAAAGGGCACAGAGAAAATTGGGGGAAACAAGATAAAACTCATATGGCAGACTATAATTTAACTAAAGTTATTAAAGTAATGATTGCGATTGTGATTTTTAAGATGTGGTAAAGTTAAAAATTTTAGGGGGCGCCGGAAAATAATTGATTCTCAAAGTGGGCGGTAGATGAAATTAGTTTGAGAACCTATGATCTAGCTGATGAAAAAGTAATGCATCGCGATTGTTATTGGCAAAATCTATTATTATTACACCATCGATGATAAACCGAATATTTACGAAATAAAGAAAAAAAAATCAATGACGGGACGCGTTGTTCGTGAGAATAAATTTAAATCAAAATTAAAGAAAACGCTAAGAATTCTTAACAAGGAGATTTGGATTGTTTTCGTGTTGTAATGATTTATTTGTTTACCTGTCAAAGCGTTCAAAGCGGCAGTCGTTCATCTGCTGCTTTTTCTTAACCAGGTACGTAGCTACGTACGTCGTTTTAATTGTTGAGTAATTATTTCTTGAAAACTAAAGTACACAGAATTTTTTAAATGTTTCCCATACTCTCAGGTATCGCTTCTTTTTGTGGTTTTTCTTTGGCGGAACAATTGTCAGTCACCCTGTACATTTGTCCTGTAAAAATTCGTTTCTGTTTCCTTAATATATCTTTCTGAGAAGAAATTCAACATTCTGTACAGTGACGTTGGAATTTTTATTAAAGTTTCAGAATTTTTTCGCACGTTGAACAAATTTTATAATTTGGTAATTTTCAAAACACTTCTAAACATTAAACTAATTAATAAAAATGATTGCCTTTAATCAGTTTTCTGTTGTAAATGTTTTCGTAGTAAAACTGTACAGTATTTAGTACCAACTTTTAAAATTAGTTACTGAGTAGGGCACGGATAAAGAAAAATGTTTGGTCGCCAAGTTTTAATTAAAAATCCTGATCCTGGGCAGGAACAAAATCAAACAAAATTAAATTAAATGTACATAAATGCAAACTGGAAATGCTTTTAAAAATATTTCCACCTCTCTTATAATATTTTCTATAACTTTACACTTGCAAGTTACCCTTCTGGATTTGTTGAAAAATTCTACATTTTACCATTGTTTATGTATTTATAGTTGGTTAACCTAGTCTTCAGAATGTGCTGCCATCTGATAACTGTTGATTAAAACAAAATACACGAACGGGTGACGAACGGCATGTGTTTATAAAGTTTGAAACTCGGCTGAAAGAAAAATTATTTTATCTGTCAACTGAAATGTGACGAGCGGCTAAAATCTCCGCGCGACTTCTTGTGGTGGGAGAGAATTAGCGGTTAATTTGACTTGCGCCTACGGAGGTTAGGACTTCGGAAGCTCTTAAATATAGATTTGATCATAAGAGTAATTAGAAAAGACAGTGAAGAATTTGAATTAAAAAATAAATTGATAAATTTTCCACAAAAATTAATATATTGAACCAAGTTCATTTCAAAATTACTTAAAATATTGTTTAATTTAAGGGCATAAAATATTTCATTATAACATACTGAAAAATTCAAATATTTATTTACATGTTATTAAAAAATATATAATGAAAAAAATTACAAATAACTTATAATGTTCAAGTTCTCAATTTCTGTCTACCTGTTTCTTTTTTAATTCTTTCTCTGTGGTTTACCTTTTTCTTTTAGTACTATGGAAAGACATCTGCTATTTTTATTTGCTGATTCTGTAACTGATATTACTAAGGTCTAGTTTTATACAATCGTTGAATAACTGTTCGCCGAATATCCTTTAATGTTCCTTCATATGTATTCACACCTACATGGGGCCTTTTAATAATATTGAAAATGATATTGTTTCCTTCAATTTTCGGTATATTTCAGAAAGTGATTGTTGATCTTTAAAAAAAAATACATCTTTCAAATTATTTATTAAATTATCACTTTTATTTTTAACCTTATTGCATGTGTTATTTTTTATACTTTATGTAATAGGTGCAGACAGCAAATATGTTTCTGGTTGCTCATTTTCATTACAATAATTATTTTTTCGTAAGTATTATCCCTAGTGATGTTCTCAACAAGAGAGTGAATATGTTTACAAAATGGGTTCCGTATGGAATAAAATTCACAGTCGCATGAATATGATTGTACTCACATTTGCAATACTGACATTAATTTACAACATATTTGTGTTTCTTATAACAATATAAAATTTTTCTTTGGTATTTAACTGATACGTGTTTATATTGATTTGATTGATATTGCAATAAAAAGTTAATGATGCTCTGTGATGATTTATAATTTTTGTTATATGGCAATAAATCTTTCCTGTAGTAATTTTTAAAATTCTTTCGACCGTCTTTTCATTAATAAAATTAATTACAGTATGTGGTCCCTCATCCAATCTCTGTACTTTTCTACCTTCCAGAGAGAAATATCTAATTACTTTAATATGGATTATACAGGATGTCCCAAAACCCTCGTTTGAGACTGAAACAGTATATAGAGAGGCGCAAAAGAAACAACTTTTTTCAATACTTTTTTTTCCAAAAGTCGATAATAAGGGAGTTATAATTCCCTGAAAGAGGGATGAAACTTATTTTTTTTTTTGGCAACATCTTCTAAATCCTTTAAGTTATCAAACTAATATTTGAAACTTAGATATAAGGTACCTGACTGAACATTTACAATGCATTTGTCAGATCCTTCACTCCTTTTAATGGGTAGTTTGAGGATTACTGTCAATTTTTACGATAACCAAATGCAACGGACGTATGTTAACTTATAAACCTCAGTTACTCGAAAACGGTTACGTTTATCGAAATGCAATAAAGAGCCTTCTTGTGCCAAATCTAAAAGAATATTCTCTTCATAAATTTTTGATGAAATATGTAAAAATAAAAGTTAGAATAAAATACTGAAACTTCACCCCTTATAAAAGGAGGGAGGATCTAACAAATACGTTGTAAATGCGTAGTTAGGTGCCTTATACCTGAATTTAAAATGTTAGTTTCATAACTTTGGGATCCAGAAGATATTGCCAAAAGAACAATATTTTCCAACCTCTTTCAGTGCTTATAATTCCTTTATTATTGACTTTGGAAAAAGTATTGAAAAGTTGTTTCTTTTGCGCCTCTCTATACTGTTTCAGTCTCAAACGAGGGTTTGGGACACCCGGTACATGCATGTTTGTGTTCATACCACAGTTTTTCTCATTTCTAATTATTCTCATTTTAATTATTCTCACGATCAAGCTTGTATTTAATGGTTTCTTTAATATAGCGAAGTCCTAACTTCCGTATGCACAATTCAAATTAACCGCTAATTCCCTCCCACCACAAGAAGTCGTGCGGAGGTTTTAGCCGCTCCTTGAAATCTGATTTATAGCCGATTTGATGAATATGAACGAAATTGTCGTCGCTTTGTAAATACATATACAGGGTGGCCCAACAAAAACGAAACAGACTGAATATCTTCCAAGAAAATTTTTGTTTAAAAAAACGCAAGAATAGATGGATATACCATATGTCCAAATAAATTTTTGATAAAGGTAGGTCATGGAGTGTAAAAATCTACAACAACAAGCAGTTTTTGAAGTCAGTGACATATCAAGCTGTAAGATATGGCCTATTAAAGTTCAATTTATTTTTAACAAATTCAAAACATTATTTTATTTGAAATTTATTCATTATTGATAAATAAAGTAAAATTTGGTGAAATTTTTTCCCGTTTGGTCAAAATCCTCCATTATATGCTTTTATATTTTTGCATATGCCATTTTTCATTTTTGCGTATGCATTTTAGTTAAAAGTCATAAACATGCGAATATGCACTTAACATGCATTTTGCATATTTTCAAAACTCTAGTGATAACTCATATGAAAGCTAATTTTAATAGTAATTTACTGTGCGAATTGAAATTACGTAAAGATATTGAAAACTAATGGCGGATTTCACAAACGTTACTTAAATTTAATAAATTGTAACAATTTTTTCCCCGAAAGAGGGCGCTAAAATCAAATTTTCGGACATTCATATTCACATTACTCTATAAAATTACCTTTTCAATGATGCCATTCATGATACATTTCCTATTTAAATTCTATTGGTTAGAGAGCTGGAAGGGAGGGGGATGACATATGACAGTTCGGTATAGGATAGAAAAGTGTCCCCCTGGGATTATAAATCGACCTATTTTTGCGTTTTTTCAAGCAAAAATTTTCTTGGGAGATATTCAGTCTGTTTCGTTTTCGTTGGGCCACCCTGTATCTGCAGGAAAACGAGAGCCTGCGTTTAATTACTTTAGATTTGGAACATTTGAGACTTTTGTTTTATTTGTTATCACATCACACACTAAAATATCATGTACGTACAGTCGCGGACAAAGTTGACTTTTGTTAAGCCAATTTTATAATATAAAATTTTGCTAAGTTATTGTAATTATGAGCTGATATTTACGGATGACAAAAATAAATATTACTGATTGTAATCCATAAGTTTCAGTTCATAATTACAACCACCAAAGGCAAAAGTTTTATATTATAAAATTGACGTAAAACATCGATCCACTTTTTTATACATGATGTATAAAAATATCAAAATCGCCTGCATTTTGTTTTATTTTTATTTATCGTTTTACATTTATTTAAATAAAAATTCATTACAAGATCCTATTTTTTTGTTAACTTTCTGTGAAAAAAAATTTAATTAAATTTTCTTATTTCTCCGTCACAAACTATTTTTAAGAGTGTGTATAAATATATTGAGAATCCCTCGACATGTGAATTCCAGAATTTTTATTTTTAAATCTATTTACATGAAATTTGAAAAGTATTAATTAAGCAAAAAAAATGAATTTTCCAGCAAAATATCGAGCATAGAGTGTTCCATTTAAAACATGTAGAGTGCCGCAATGGAAATAGGATCCAAATGGTTCCAGTGCCCACCAATAATTTTTTTAAATTTTCATTTGCTTTTGTTGTGTTGTAAATATTTTGTCATATAATTTTAATTTTTATCTCTATTGGTTGCCGAGTTATTTGCAGAAAACCGAAAATCGTAGAATTTTCAAAGGTGTTTTTTGCTCATAGGGCTTTTGGGCAGGTAAAATAATTCCGTGTTCACTGTAGGGTGAACTACTAACCCACAAAGTTTCAGTTTTTTGAATTTTCGGGTTGGGAACTTTCCCTCATTGCCGCAATGATCGTTAACCTGAATTTATAATCCATTTTTTACATCGTACATCGTAATGAATGGGAAAGATAAATTTTCTAAGTCCAGGGTTTCTTCTCAGGCTCTTTTCGCACATAAAATAACTACATTTGTTCCCCGACATCCTAAAAAATTCGTCGAGAAATTAGAACAAAATGTGACTAATTTAAGTATTATGTTCACAACTATAACGAAACTCGGTGACATACACGGCAACACCACAGTGTAACACAGCGCAAACAAATCAAGACGGCATTTATTGGAAACAGTTGATGAGTGGAGATTCAAACCTGTTAACGTCCGCTGGAGTGCTACACTTCTAGTCCATCGCCCCCTATCAATCTTGGTCCAGAACTAAAATTAATTTCCGTCGATTGACTAACTAGACATATATAAGCAATGATTTTACATATGACACTCTTTACAACTTCTAAAAATATTTCCAGAGGGAAGGTGGACGATTGTTGCCTTCTTACATCCACCTCTCCCTCTCTCTATCTCAATACTTTCTGAAATGTTATATTTGCAAATTGGATATTTTTGATTTGTCGTTTGCCTTTCTTCCTCTTTAGCAGTTTTTGAAAACTGTATACATTTTTGCACGTCACATTCTTTAATAACTTCTATAAATATATTTTCAGAAGGAAGGTGGGCGTTTGTTTTCTCTCTAAATCCGCCAACTATTTTAATATTTTTGGGGATTTTATATTATTTGCAAGTCTGATGCTTTTGATTTGTCGTCAGTTCTTTTTTCCTTTCAAAACTGTTCAGGATATCAACAATTTCAAGGAAAACCAGAAGCTATTCTTCCGAGTGGTGCGTAACTTAAGAAAGGATAAACGAAGTGGAAGTGGGTACATAAACGACAGAAACAACCAAATAATTACAAACCAGAGACAAATTATGAAGAGATGGAAAGAGTACTTCCAAGATGGTGCAGGGGAAGAAGGAAGAGTTGCTGCAGGAGAACCCACAGAACACATACTATGTGAGGGACGTAGACGAAAATGAGCTTAATGTAACAATGGAAGAACTGGAAAAAAGTTTGAGGAAACTCAAAATAGGCAAGGCGCGCCGGGGCACGATGAAATAACAGCGGAAATGCTAAAATACATGGGGGATAGGGGAAGGTGGGTGTTCCTGCAACTTCTGGAAAAAATAACGAGAGATAATGAAATCCCGGAGGACTGGGAACTTACAGTGATACTGCCGATCCACAAAAAGGGTGATGCTAAGATGTGCAATAACTACAGAGGTATCTCGTTACTACTAAGTACAGCAAGGAAAACGTATGAAAGCATTCTGACTGAAAAGCTGAGAAGCGCGACTGAAGGACAATTGATTGAAGAGCAGAATGGTTTCAGAGCGAGCAGGGGTGTAACGGACGCGGTATGCGTGTTAAAACAATTAATAAAAAGAATAATAGACGCGGGAGAAGAACTAAACATGTGCTTCATAGACCTCAAGGTGTTCGACTCGAACTTATATACAAAACCCTCGAGAAAAAAACATCGACAATATCAGAAGCTTATACAAATGTACGAAGAACTACATGAGCATCAACAACACTAGAACAGAGACCTTTATTACCAAAACTGGGGTCCTGCAAGGAGGCACACTGAGCCCATATCTGTTCATCCTAATTATGGATGATATAGCAAAAATCTGCAGACAGAAAACGAGAAAAACTTACTGGGGACACTATAACCTTGAAAAAATAGCAGTCTAAGGCCCAGTATTTCGTTCAGAGTTTAACTTTAAGCTTCCTTTTATTCCCATAGTAATAATTGTAAAGACAATTGTTTCTGTAGAAATAAAACGAAGCTTAAAGTTAAACTCTGAATGAAAAACTGGGCCTTAGAGTTACTTTTCGCAGATGATATCGTATTGATGGCAAAGAACAAGCAAGACTTAGAGTGGAACGTGAGAATATGGAACGAAGAGCTAAAGAAAAAGGAACTGTACATCAACCTTGAAAAAACAAAAACGATGGGAATTGCGAAAAACAAGACACAAATAAAGTTAAGTTTAGAAAATAGCGTGATCGAGCAAGTTACCAAATTCCAACGCTTAGGAGTCACATCGTCGGAAGACGGAAAAATCGAAGAGGAAGTGGAGGAGCGGACGAAAGCGACAACTAAATTATACTACCGTTTGAGCAAAAACATATCCAAGAGAAAAGAGCTATCAATAAACACCAAAAGAAGAATATATAATGCACTATACATCCCCACACTAACGTATGTGTATGGGTGTTGTCGAAGGAACAGAGAAGGAGACTACAGGCAAGAGAAATGCGGAACCTGAGAAAAATTGCGGGTATAAGGCTGCTCGACAAAGTAAGAAAAGAAGCAATTAGAGAAAGATTAGGAATAAAACCGATGACCCAAAGAATAAAGGAAAATGTATTGTGTTGGTATGGACACCTAATGAGGATGAGCCCAGGAAGGTTAACAAGGAAAATCTGGAAGACCGAAGAAAAAGGGAAGAGGTAGGCCGCGCAGAAAGTGGAATAACGAAGTGGGAAAGTATTTGAAGGAGATGAAGATGGACTGGAACGAGGCGGCAGTACAAGAGACAGAAAGACCTGGAGAAGATGCATAACTGGGAGGAGAAAACCAGTATAAATAGCAGAAACCTCGACACTGGCACTGCCGGTAGAAGAGGCAATGGATTAAGTAGGTAATTAAAGTAAATAATGAATTTGTTGCACAAATGTAAGCAAATACGAAGATGAGAGCAAATGGAAAACCGAGGATTCCGGCCCTAAGGACCGTTTTCATGATAGTGCTAAAAGAGACCTTAATTTAAAGTCACTTTAAGCATAGGAAAACCAATGTGTTTTTATAGGTTAAAGTCACTTTAAATTTAAAGTTCTATTATGAAAACGACCCTTAGGGCGGAATTCAAGAACACTCCTTACATTGTTCCTCTAACATTCCTTCAAGTGTAAGGCCAGCCATATTTATAAAATCGAATTCACAGATATTCCTTCTACCTTCCTTTATGAAGGAGAAACTTTTAAGGCTTTCTTAAACTTTGAAGCGCGTGTGGTAGCTTATTATAATGAAAATGACCCAAATACAAAAATCATTCATATTTGTAAAACCAAATAAACAAATTTCAGTTCAAAAACTCAGCGTAGAATAATATAAGGATAATGAATGCTTCTTTTGAAATGAGTTAGTCAACAAGTTTTTAAATAACGAGCGTCTAAATAAAAACCTGGTCAAGTGGGTTGTGATCGAGAATTTATCCATTGCATTTACATAGCAGAATTACTAAATGTAGCCTACTTGACCAGGTTTTTATTTAGACACGAGTTATTTAGTGACCTCACGTTAAATTAAACGCATGTTATTGTTATAAGACGATTCTAAAGTTAGCAATCCTGATCACAATTTAGATCAAAGCAGCTGTGCCAGCTGACAATAGCTGCTTTCTTTCGTTTGATCCAAACGCAACGTTACGCGTTTAGATTCAAAGATCGATGTTCTCTTGCAAATGGATCAATCCCCATTCTTCGTGAAATTTCAATCCAGATCGGTAATCCCCTTTCCCCTTTCTATCTTCCTATTTTCGCGATTCATTTAGATACAAATGCATTCAAATTCGGGGTGTCTTGTTGCAACAATCCAGATCCAGAGCGGACAACCAAAAAAGTATTCGGATCACGATTCAAACTTTTCAGCGAAAGAAAGCAGCTAATAGCTGTGTTCTTTCGCTAACAACTTCTGATCATGATCAATCGATCACGATCAAGTAATCAAGATACAAAATAAATTCGAAAGAACTGCCACCACATAACCAAATATGAAATCTCCATACAAATTAGTTAACTTGCCCCTCCCAGTAACGTTTTTCAAAATTTTCTTGCACTCTTATGCACCATCAAAATAAATTTTTGCACCCCTTCAGAATAGCACATGCACATTTCACGGGGGGGGGCATTTTTCATACATTTTGATATTTATAAGTCATTATTGTATTCTATATATTTATCATTATTCACTTTTAATAAATGAAAAATCCATTTCGGGAAACTTCAAGTTATTTAAATATCGATAGCTTCAAATCAATACCACGTAAGTGTAAAAAAATGACCATTTTAGAGGAGGCAAATAAAAGTGTTTCATTACTATGTGCAATGATATTTGTAATAATAAAGCACATAATAATAATAAAACGTCTTAAAAAAAAACTTCTATCGACGTATTTTTCAAAAAACTTAATTTTTAATTGTATTCGACTTGCTTTTTTTGACTTACGAGGTATTGATTTGAAACTATCGATATAGTTTTGTTGGATGTAAATTTATTTTCTTTTCCATATAATAAAAAAGAACTTAAAATAACTGAGCGATAGGGAAGAGGGTGCTAGCTAAGTTTCTCACTTGTCTGAGCGGTGCAAAAGTCAAATACAGTGGTACATGTGAGTACATAAAGGGAAAGCCTCTCATGTTATAGAAATCTCTTTTAACTTGTTGCCTTTCAGCTTGCGTGTAGGTAAAATGCACATATCTGGGCAAATTGGTGGCTAATGTGTCTGAAACATTTTTCACTATCCTACACACATAAAAATTTTTGGGATAAAATGTTATCCTCCTAATCAGTGTTATCAAATACGGATAGGGTTTCACCTGAAAAGTTGTAAAGCTCATCTTATTTAGTGATATTATAATCTTTTCCTGATTAAAATGCGTCTAAAAATAGGTCTTAAAAAATTATATTAATAGAAATAACTACCACAAGGATTAAAATGCTACTTTTGTAGACAACGTTAACACTTTCCAAAGTTAAATGTCCTAACTCCTTTTATTTTAACACCAAAAACGGATGGACGCGAGGGAACTCCAGATTTTTATGTGTGTACAAACAGTTGGCTGGCTGGTTCCAGATGTACCGCCAGTATACAGGGTGTCCCGTGACGTAATGTCACCACTTCACCTACGTGATAATCAATTCAAACTGAATAAAAAACTCTAATAAAGTTTTGTTCTAAAGTCAACCGTTTCAAAAATACTGGGTGTTTAATGTTTAATTTTTTATTTTAAAGTTCATCTAATCATGTATCCGTTCACCTAATAATCAATTCAAACTTAAAAAGAAACTCTAATAAAACAAACCGTTTTCAAGGATACAACGTGTTTTGTAATTTTCAGAATTTTTAAACTTTATCTCAAAAGGTGTTCGAAATGACCTCCGTTCTTTGCTAAACACATTCTAGCGCGCTTCAAAAGAGGTCTAGTTGGCTTTGAACACCTTTTGAGATAAAGTTTGAAAATTACAAAATACGTATTCTTGAAAAACGGTTTGTTTTATTAGTTTTTTTTTTATTTAGTTTGAATTGATTATAAGGTGAACGGATAAATGATTTGATGAACTTTAAAATTTTAAAAATTAAAAAATTAAACATTAAACACCCAGTATTTTTGAAACGGTTGACTTTAGAACAAAACTTTATTAGAGTTTTTTATTTAGTTTGAATTGATTATCACGTAGGTGAAGTGGTGACATTACGTCACGGGACACCCTGTATAATGAGCTGTAAATTAAATGGTTAATGTATGTATATTTAATAAGATCAGACACTCTGTAAAGTGGCTATAAATGTCGACGTTTATCCTGAAGAAGCTGTCAGACCTAAACGAAACGTCAATATTAATATGAATTTTACAGTGTCTGATCTATTGTAATTAATGACATATTTATTTTGAAATAATTTTCACTGGACAAGAAAGTGCTTCAATTATTAAGAACAAGATTTGTTCTGTTTTATCTTATGGTTTAATAATTAACTTTTTATGTACAAAACAATTTACCCACCTGAAAATTACCAATCTAATAAAATTGTAGAGCGCAAAGTAACTTTAACACTGGCGGAATAGGTTACGTTTTGTGTCATTCAGGCCCGATTTATTCACCTCCAAGTAAATTTATCTGGTGATTAATTCCCATAGTAACTATTGTGATCACAATTGTTACTATGGGAATAAATCACCAGATAAATTTACTTGGAGGTGAATAAATCGGGCCTAAAGGTAGTAGCTGATCATGGATTGTGTTTTTGGAGAATCTGTATCTTCTTATAAATTCTATTTTATTGTATTTTTCCACTGGATTTTCATAATCTCTTATAACTCGCGTTTTGATAACAAACATTTCATTAACATTTTGAACATGGTCCATAATTTCAATAAAATCTTCTTCAATAATTTGTGCCATATTTACAATTATTTAAATTATTTCAATTAAAAGTCACCGGAACTTTTGTTTAAGAATAGTTAAAGGTAGCTCTTTGTCTACCTTAATATTTTAAAGTTAAAACCTTAACTTTTACCTGCCTTATGTTATGTGAATTGCAATATTGCTGGTATAAGAGACATCTGAGAGTACCTAAACTGCCTAAAGGAAACTTCTTTACCTCATCTGTTTAATTAAAGGAGGTTTCTGAATTAGAAATAAGTTTGTAAGGTACATTAAAGTAACGTATAAGTAAAGGAGTTGTTTAAGGGAGTTCCGTGAATTCGGCCCTTAATGTCAGCTAAAATTTTACGTTTAATTATTATTACTTGCAGTCAGTGTTGTTCAAACTGGTACTTTGGTACTTTGATATCAGCCTTGGTACTCCATTGATAAAACTGATGGTACCTATCCGCGTCTTCCAATATTATTTTCTTAATCATTCTTATTAAATTTGTAAAAAAAATTAATGAAAATGAAAATTACTATAAAAGCTGGTGGTCCTGACCAGAACCGCTTGCGCTTTGCCTACCAATCTAGTGAGTTCTATTGTTTTTTACTTTCTTTTTGTTTTTTTTGTGGTATTTGTGGTTATTGTTTATGTGGTTATTTATGGCTTCTTATTGTATTTTGACCGGCAGTTTTTAAATGAAAAGTTGCTCAAGAATTTTCGGTATTGCATATTTAAATTTGATACCCTTGAAGCTGCCAACCTAGTACAGAGAAAGTTCCTGCTTTGGAACAACGGTGCTTGCAGTTAAGTTTACAATTTTGTTTTCGATTTTCCCTTAAATTTTGTGGAATTTTTTAAACGCATTTTAATTTTAAAAACCACCGTTTTCTATCAAGCAAATTGCCAAAATTTTATTACGTTATTATTAGTATGTGTCCCCCCTCACCCCAAATTAAGAAACTTACCTGGATCTGAAGAAAATGAAGTCGGCTTCAGCGTTGCGCTCTTATTCCTGGGTGAAAGGCTCGATCCGATGATATTGTTGGCAGAACTCTGCTCTGTTTACAAAAAAAAAAAAGAAACAGAATTAAGACTTCACCTTTACCAAAACAAACTCGATTAACAATGACTCAATACCTCCATCCTCACCGACGTAAACGAGCATGTTTACAACTCCGACTACGTTTCCCATGTTCAACACGAATCAACAAACAAGCGAATGCGAAGCGTAAATCGCATTCCTTTGTATTTTACTACGCAGATTACGAGGGTGAATCACTCTGATTGCGATTCGAACTGACGACATCGCCGCAAGGAATTTATTTACCTTCTCTTTTTTTCTTCGTTAAGAGCTTCGTCGTGACGATCTTGTACAGCTCATTCGCTTCCTCCTCGCTCACGAAATTGAAGGCAATCATGCTCTCCTGCAAAACGTCACGTAGTATAAACGAATGATGTGCGAGGGGGTTAAGAGCTTAACGTACATCTCCCTCGAATGTGTGTAAATACGGGCACGTGTTTGAGTAAACCATGCCGTTGTACATCTCTTGCTCCCAGGTCATACAGTTCCTTCGCAGGCAGAACAGGCGGAAGAAATAGTTTTTTTTTATGCTGTCTCTGACGAAGCAGAGGACCCCCGTGTCCCTCTTGAGCCACTGTTGATGGCTGGGGGGTTGCGTGTGGAACAGTTGGATGATGGTCGTCGCTAACGTCTGCATTTATTAAATTCGCACAGTTTTGAGGGTGTGAACTTTTAGCTCGAGGTGTGTTACCTTGCATCTTGTGCCCAGGAGTCGACTGATGTGTTGGTTTTCTTCCAGGGATAAGAGAGAGCAGTGCTTGTTTTCGATGAGCCGCTTCTCTTGGGGCATTTTCGCTGGCAAGCGGAAACTCAGAGGGTTTGCGCTTTTCCGGACGTCATGCAACTTATCTTGTTTGATGAGTCGACTGACTCAGATAACTGTGACATATTTTTGAAGTGAACGATGAGGAGAAAATGGAAATTAAATCCCTACACGTACCCGCCTGAAGTTGGCCGCGTTCCGGAATTTCACCGGCACACTGACATTTCGCTTTTTGACCGTGCGATGCAAATTCTGGAAAAGTATTGATCAAACGCAAAACGGAGATTAGGGCGTGATTTAAAAGGCTTTAAGCTGGGATTAATCGGATTAAATCGCAGTATCTCATTGTGTGGTTAACTTCATACCATTAGCGCAAGTGCAATTGCTTGTGTACAGATGGCGCTTCAAGCTTTCATGTGTAACTACGAGTAAAGAATTAACAGAAGGGAACATACACTTAAGGGCCAGTTTACAGAAAATTTAATTGCAATCAAATTTTAAGCCGTTTTTTGGCGTACAAAACTGTTTTAAAACCGAATGGTGCTGTTCCAAAACTGTTTTAATTTTGACGTCATTAATGATGATCCCGCTAAAATAACTTTTCTATACCGTTTCAAAATACCGAGTGACTTTTAATGATTGAAAATTATTTTATTAGGTTGGCAACACTTTTCAATGTTTATGTTGGTGTACTGGATTTTTCAAATTCAAAATTTAGATTTAGGTTAGTGCACTAGATTGTCAAACTCAAATAAATTCGTTTGTTATCGAATCAAGAAAACCAAATAAATAAGATATGTAATTATCACAATTTATTACCAAAATGGTTTTGAGCACAGAATAAAATACATTTTTAGTAATGGGTTATTTTCGAAGCGGAATACAAAATGAAAATGGGCACATTCAGCAGACCCGAAAGTTGTGCAACTGTTGACCAAATTTCTGCTGAATGCAACCTTTCATAAGTTGATGAGTTGGAGGGGTCGCCATTTTTTGTAACGTAACTTCTCCGCTACCTGACTGGAACATGTTATGATGAGTGAACTTCATTCAGCAGAAATGAGTGCTCAGTCTCAACTGTTGGAGCAGGAACTGTTACTGATATGTTCTGCTGAATCAGCCCAATAGTAATTGAATTTATTCACAGCAGCATGCCTATGACGATTTCATTGAAATATACCCTGAACAACAAATTGAGTTTCGTCTTTTTTCACAAAACTGTTTTAGAATAGCCGTCCTCCATTTACAACGAACACGAATCAATTCAAATTCACTTAAAAATCGTTGATTGCATTCCATTTACAGTTATTCAGTTGGCGACCAGTGATGAGGAAGTGATTGAATTTCCCCTCCCGCACACCATACCCCTGATCAAGCTGGTTTTCTAAATCAGTTATCAGTTTCATGTGATTTCATACGTATTTTGAGCTTTGAGGTTATGTTAATTTTATAGCGTCTTCGATTGATCGCACTAGTGCGCCTCAGAATATGTTCATCTCATGTTATTGCATGAGGTTAAAAGGATACAAATACACTGAGTGCAACCAGTGCACCTGAATCGAAAACGCTATTACTTCAAAACATTATTCCTTTTATGAATCTCTCTATTCACTTTAAAGTCAGTTCAGTTCAAAATCGGTTTAACAAATGAGCGTTTCTTGTAAACCCGGTAATGTAGAAAAAGGAAAATTCACTGGTCACCCCACTATAATAACTCGATATTGTACAAAATGTTAATGATACTGTACAACAGAATCATCATGTTTCCTATCACGAATCCACTCGGGAAGATCTTGAAAAAACACCTTCATTTCCAATCATATAAATTTTCAATGATTAGAGCAACTTCACCCACTTTCGATTTTCTTCAACAAATTCCGTTTTGTCAGTGGTATAACAATAATCTGCTAAATAATAGTGACCAACAAGATACAACTTTCTTTTCTGATAAAGCCTGGTTTATCTGGGTTTATCAATTCACAAAATTTCAGGACTTGGTCAGAACATAATCGCTTTAATGTGATTGATGTAAAGGCACTACATCCACTTAAAATTGGTGTTTGGGTGGCAATGTCTTGGAGAAGAATTATTGGACCAATATTCTTCTGGGAAACAATTAACGCCTATAGATATCGAGACTTATATTGGATCCATTTATAAACCAGTTAGAGCGACACTGAATTAGCAAATGGCTACTTTCAATAAGATTTCGCCACTGCCCACACAGCACGAACACGCAATAAATTATTTAGAGGAGTTTTTCCCAGGATGTTTAATCAGTGCTGGTTGGTGGCCTAATTGCTCTAATATTCAATTAAATCCGGACTTCTTACTTCCTTTATTTCAGTAGTTTGGTGTTCAGAATATGTATTAAACAATTTAGAAGAATCGCAACGAGGCAATTGCAAATATCGGACAACCTAAAAGCGTTAATAATGTCTTCAATAACACATCTCAAAGGATTGACTGCTTCTTACATAAAGGGGCTTGAAGATTTGCTCTAATATTTAATTAAATTTGGACTTCTTATTTTCTCCTTTCAATAATGTGGTGTTCAGAATACGTATCAAACAATTTGGATGAATTGTGCAGCAGGCAATTGAAGATGCAATTGCAAATATCGGACAATCTAAAACGTTAATAATGTCTTCAATAACTTATCTCAAAGGATTCGGTGCTGCTTACGCAAAGGGGGCTAACATTTCCAGGTCTTGAATAATAATAATCTGTTGAAACAGTTTTCATCATCAATGTAAACATCAACTCTAACCTATAGCTACGCATTCCCGCAAAATTAACGAACTTTCAGGTAATGCCAATTCCTCAGTGTTCCCAACATACTAAATTTGCTTCAATCATTAAAAGTCACTCGGTACAATCGGTTTGCAAGTTGTTACTTTTAACCCCCACTCCACCTTGAAATAATTTCAAAAAATAATTTGAAATTTTGCAGAATGTATGCAGCCGTTTCAAAACATGACGTCATTGTTTCAACGCTAAAAAATGCACGTTTCGAAACATACGAAATAATTTCAAAATAGTGCACCGCCAAAAAACGGCTCTAATGACGTTGTTAATTTGACAGTTCGCAATGTAATTCTTATGGCAACTTAATCGTGATTAGTTTAATTTGAAATTAAATATTTGATTTGCTTTCTGTAAACACACCCCTAAATTGATAGTTTGATGTTAATTTGAAATTTAGAAAAGCTTTAATTTTTATTTTAATAATTTTTTAAATTTCTATCGCAAATCACTGATGATCAAAGTATCTATAACGACCTATAACTATATTGACCATAAACTTGATTATACGAAGAAATAAAAAGTGAGCAAATAAAAATCAGATTAGAGTAGGCGGTGCAAAGAAAATGTATGTCTGTGATTAACTGAATTAATTAATGTAATGCATTCATGGACTGTCAAATTTATTGACTTTTATTTAATCACAGACATACATTTTCTTTGCATCGCCTGCTCTAATCTGATTTTTATTTGCTCACAGGTTATATGTAGAAGCAAATTCAAATTTAAACAACGTCAGACGTCAAGTTTGAGTGTGAGTTGAGCGCGCACTTCCTAATGGCCGTATGCACCAACGACCTATTAACTAGAGACTGGAAGTTGTGTGTTTGACCTTGGTTCCAACATCCATGTGGTGATCCATGTTTATGTTTACACTTAAATGTCAATAGCGTTATGTAGTACTTGAGCAATCACTGATTTAGAATAGTTTTATGGACAGAAAATAGTATTTTAGTGTTAAGTTAAGTAGACATTGAAAGATAATGGTGCGTTGGTGCTTATTTTGTAAAAAAACTTGTAAAAGTGATCCTAACCTCTCATTGCACATGTAAGTGTTTTCCATAGGCGTCACATAGTAAATAGTAAAGTATAATAGTTTTTGCTATTTGTGTGTAGCAATGTAAAACTATAAACGTTTGTTTTAAAAGTAATCATACTTATCTGAGCTATAAGTTTGGACATCTCATGGTCCACTCTCGCCTGTTTTCAATAAATCGCATGGTGTTTTAAAGACATTTAGTTCCTTTTTCACGAGTCGTCCACGTTGCCTAGGGAAAACAAATACGAGTTAATGTGGAGTCTACCCCTTGTACCCCTCTGCCCACCAATTGCAAGTCTCTAGTTAATAGGTCGTTGGTATGCACAGACAAATCTCAAGGTAGACTTAAGGAAAAAGTGACACTTAAGCTAACTTCATATCAAATTGTGCGTCGCATTGTTACATTCTTCAAAGTAAAGGTTTACATTGGCTTAAGGCCCGGTTTATTCATCTCTCATGGCTGTATGCACAAACAAATCTCAAGGTGGACTTGATACTTAAAGCTAACTTCATATCAAACTGTTCGCCGTATAGTTACATTGTTCAAAGTAAAGGCACAGAATACTAATCTAAACAGAAGCGTCACTTGAAAAGGAGATTAATAATTAGAAAGAGTAAGAAGTGCACTACCAGTTTAAATGTCTTTCGTGTCCACTCGGCAACACTCGCGCGTTTCCTTCGACGCGTTGCTTGAAGGCGTAACGCGAGAGAGAAAAAAGAATGCGTTACCCTCGAGTTAACACAGGATGGATAAATTTGCCTGTGAAGAAGTATGGCGGTTGGCGGAGTAAAATTTCGTAACGAGAACTACCCAAGTGCGATCTATTAAGAGTCGAGAGAAAATTTTAATAATTATAACTGAATAACATTAAATGTTTGAAATGAGCGATAAACGTGTAGCAGAGAAAAGGAAATGGGGTACCGCTTGTGCTTATAAAGCGTTCCAGAGTAGTTTGAAACTGTTAAATATATTCACCCGTCGAATTAATTACCGCTTTTAAGAGCTGCGTTAAATGTGAGACTTTGTTCGGTGCATGGTTCTGACAGTTTTGGATCAGTCAGGGACTGCTGCAGAAACAGACCTAATGATATTCTGAGTGTGCACCAATGCCACAAGTGGAAATTAATAGCGTAGATTATAATCCCATTTTCACCTCATCTCTAAATATTTTCAAAGCACGCACGCATTTCTACTGCACTACTGATTTAAATGGCCAAGGTCATCGGCAGGTTGTGTGGAAGATCAAAGGTGCCGCCTCGAGTGATGCTTCTGTATAGATTAGTATTCTGTGGTAAAGGTTTACTTTGGCTTAAGATTTGTCTGTGCACAGACAAATCTTTAGACTTAAGCCAAAGTAAACCTTTACTTTGCACAATGTAACTATACGGCGAAGAGTTTGATATGAAGTTAGCTTTAAGTATCAAGTCCACCTTGAGATTTGTCTGTGCATACGGCCATAAGTGGCCAGTAAGATACTGAATAAATTAAAGATAGGCAAATGCATTGCGCTAATCGTCAAGTAGTAACTTGGCACTTTACTGAGAGATGAATAAACCGGGCCTAAGTCTAATAGCGTTTTCGACTGACTGTTCCAGAACACTCTGAGAGTAATCTTATTACATGAGATTAAAACAAGATGGAGATAACCCAAGAGTGCTCTAGAGCAGTTAGTCGAAAACGCTATAAGATTTGTCTGTGCATACAGGTATAAGTGGCGTCCCTGAATTTGGCCCTTAGATTTGACGGAAATTACCACTTTGCGCTAGGTCAGTTTCTGCAATATGGCGGTTTGTTGGAAAATAATTGCCGAATTTTGTGTTTGTATCTGAGCGGAGAACGAACTTATGCGTTTATTTAGCAACCGTGATAAGTACCGGGAGATCGAAATTGATTGTCGCTATTTTCCGTGAGCATGATATCAAAATTTATATCTATCACATGAAGGTTAGAACGAAAAGCAGTGACGTGCATCAGAGTTGCCAACTGCGGCGATTTCTAGCCAAAGTGGCTACTTTTTATAGGAAAAGGCGACTTATATTTTGATTTGGCGATTGGCGGACAAATTTGGCCATGTTAAATTTCATTTGGCGAAAATGTGGCTACAACTCGAAATTGCAGTAGACAGTGTATCCACTATTCATTTCTGCTAAACATCTGATTGTAGTAAAAAATCATCTATGGAATAGAGCCCAAAGTAGGTAATAGGTTTGTATTTGATTTTTTCAATACTTAAAATTATTGTTATTGTATGTAGATATGTCATAACGTTGTCACATTCTAATTTAGGATTAAATTTAATCCTGGCTTAAATCTTTTATACAGCGTACCCTAATGGTGATTTTTAATTTTCCATATTGGCGAACTTTTGGCAATTTTTTTCGTAATGTTGGCGACACTCCAAATTTAAAAGTTGGGAACCCTGACGTGCATAAAACATTCATGAAACTTACATCCAAACCTAACCTAATTAATTAAGAACGTAATTAATCAGATTGCTATTACAATGAATTAAACCATTTTTCATGAATGAAGGGCAATGAACTGTCAATGTCAACAAGATCTTGGGATATCTAGTAACTTCCCCAGATCTCCCTATGTTGCTAACTTCACTTTAATGATTGGATGTAAATATCGATATGAAGAATGAAGCTCGTAGAAAGCAGTGTAGGATCAGGACAAGCAATTTCGATCTCCCTGTAGTATGCATGCAAACAATATATTGATAGGTTATTATTGACTTCTGTTAAAAAGAGAATGCCTTCTACGTTACGTTTGGAATTTTTCGATGATCAGTGGCGTAACAAGCGTTATATAAGTAAGTTCTTTCCAAGTACACAGTTGATTGAAGAAAAGTCGAGTAAGTACATCGAAAAAGACAAAAATGCAAAACTTTTGACAATATAAATGTGTCTCTTTCAAATCTGAAATCTTTTTTAAATAGGTTACCTACATTTGACAATAAAAATGATAATTTTCAAACTAGAATACCAGAGCATTAAAAAAAATGTCTATAATCCTTAAATATTTGGTTTTGGCAAATTATAATGTTTGGAATACAGTCTGTATCGACCAACTTCCTCTTATTTAGAGGGAATTAGAACTTTGTCATTTTCAGTTAACCGCTGTTCCGTTGACACCAAACATGACACTGACAGAAACGAATTAAACCGGAGATTTTTTTGAAGTCAACGGTACAAAGTGGACAAGAATCATTCTTTGAGTTGGCAGTACTGAATTTTATTTTTAAATGGTACAACTGGAGTAAGTTTCGGTTGTTGACGGTTTGACACTGACAGCCGTCACTTTACAAGCCTCATCTGACGTTTCAAATTCAAATTAAAACGCTAATTTCTATTCACATAACCTACAATCTTGTCGCTGTTCAGGTTACGCCAAATAAACCAACAAAATGTTGCAAATAGCCGAATAAAAAAAATGCTCTTAATCGTATTGCCGACTCGAACAGTTATTCTTGATCACTTTGTGTACTGGTGCTTAAAAGTATTCGGACGACCGGCGTGACCGCCTGGCACTGTGGAAGTTTACCACAAGGGTCAAATTCGAACCAATTTATTGTTTTTCATACTTTTAAGCGCCAGTATACTTTTATGATATGTCTCCAGTGACTAGAATACAATTGACATTTCTAGGATTTTATTTAGTTAAATTCAGTGTTGTAAGTATACATATTATAAACAATGGTGAACTGTGTGATGTATGGATGTTCGAGAACGCTCGTGTGGGCTTGATATACAGGGCGATATTTAGTTACCACTTTGGACAACAAACTACCCTTATGATTCCTTCCTGTTAATTCTTTACTCGTACCTGTCAGCAAATTGTAAAGGGCTTTCAAATAGAAAACTTCTCAGACAGGCCATGAAAACATTTGATGCAACGTAATTTTAATGGAGTAAAAGAAAGTCATAGCCTGCCTGAGAAGTTTTTTATTTGAAAGTATGATACAAGAAAAATTTCATTGACAAATATTGAACATTTTCCAAACATGACAACCTGAGGTGTTAGCAATTTAACTTTTTTACACTCCAACTTCTTGTGTTTTTCTTTTTCGCTTTTTTTCGCGTTTCTCCACGTTGTTCTTTTCGGTTCCTTTTCATAGAACTATTAAGATTTCTTCTCTTGTTTTCTCGTCAGTCTTAATTTTCCAACAGTCCATCTTTTATTTCGTGTTCTTCGTAATTTGGTTTCTTCTAATCCAATTGATTTTTCATATGTATAACATACAGATCATTCTCTTTGTTTTTTTTTTTCTATTTGCTGGCGATTTGATTACCTCACACACTTCAGCAGAGAATTGTGGGTTTTATTTTGTTTTAGAAATTAAACTAACCGCTATGCCGATACTTAGCGTTTGCGCAGTGCAGCTGTCTGGAGGTTTTAGCTGCTCGTGTCATGTCACCCTGTATATGACTGTTCTTTAACGTGTGTCCGAATTTTTTTTAATTAAGTAAACAATAGAGCGAATTTTTTTTAATTTTAAATGTCTGCTACTTATGTATTTAAAAAAAATTCTGTGTAACAATTTTGAGCAGGTGATATTAAGGCTGCGTCCGACTCGTGGTTAAAGTAGTCAAACCATGGCGGACCATCTGTCGGACGATCGAGTGGTTACGTTTTAAAATGCGACCACGGCGCCCATGGTCTGACCAGGAGTCTGACAATGAATCGGACGAATACGCCTGTGTTTGACAACGAGTCGGACGCAGCCTAAAAGTGTGGAGTTACAAAAAGGGCAAGTAAGAGAAGACAAACACCGTGAGGGAATGATTATTAAGGGAGGAAATCAGAATCAAAAAGAAAAGTTGGCAAAAATATTTAATGACAAGAAGAAATGAGGACTATGTACAGGGTGGATCAATTTCGATGTCTCTTATGGACAACTCGGTAACTATAAGAGATAGAAAAAAACTAATGGCCAAGTCTCGATCTCTTTTTTAGAGATAAAGTCAACAGTGTAAACAAAAATTGGCTATCTTCTTTTGTTTTCGAGTTATAAGCCAAAATTGAGATTTTCGACTTTTCGTCAATCAGTCATATCTCGTTTATTTTTGCAGATATTAAAAACCTGTTGTGACATTTTTTGGAATACAATTCAGTGGTGTAGTTGGTTTTTTGATATTTAATTAAATTTTCGAGTTATAGCATAAAGTTATATTTTTTTAAATGGAAATCATAGTAGGCAATGTCATCATTAAATAGAGATTTTTTTTCTGTTTTCAAAAATATATACTTTGTTGGATTTATTTCTTACAGTTAATAGAATAAAACGCCTTTTTTATTATTTTTGGGTGCATTCTTTTCTTAGGAGGCTAGTTTCAACAAAAGCCGACATTTTTCTTTTGTTTTTATTAAATATTAACAAAGATTTGAAGATTGGGTAGCACAAGAGTAAGAGGTATTGCGATAAATATAAGAGATAGAAAGCTAGCACCGATAGAGCTGGATTGGGTTGCAACATGAGTTGGCTGTGTATTTTTGCGCGGCAGTGTTGAAATTGTGATTTATTTTGGTATTATTTTCTGGGTTTTAAGTTATTTATTGTGATATATCAAGAGTTGTGTTTATTATCTACTTACATTTCAATATTCTTTAACTTTTTCTGCAATAATTTCTTATTTTTAAGATGTTTTTAATTTATACACATAATTTAGTTCATTATCCCATGAAATGCATATTTGATCGAAAAAAATGCGTTTTAAACTTAAATATTAAATGAAGTTACATAATTTCGAATTTCACCCAAACCACATGGTATCGGTATTGTTGTAGTCTTTGTGACTCTTAGAGGATGCTCGTTCTATCTTTCTTTCTCTTTATGCGGTTGCAACTCTCAAAATATTTGAACAAGAGTTGATATTTAATAAAAGCAAACAAAAAAATTGTCAGCCTTTGTTCAAACCAGCCTACTAAGAATAGAATACACCTAAGAATAATAAAAAAGGCGTTTTATTCTATTAATTGTAAGAAATAAACCCAACAAAGTATATATTTTTGAAAACAGAAAAAAAATCTCTATTTAATGGTGACATTGCCTACTATAATTTTCATTAAAAAAAATATAACTTTATGTTATAACTCAAAATTTAAGTAAATATCAAAAAATCAACTACACCATTGAATTGTATTCAAAAAAGTGTCCTAATAATGTCAAAACAGTTTTTTAATATCTGTAAAAATAAACGAGATATGCGCGATTGACGAAAAGTCGAAAATGTCAATTTTTGCCTATAATTCGAAAACAAAAGAAGATAGCCAATTTTTGTTTGGTCTATTGACTTTATCTCTAAAAAAGAGATCGAAACTTGGCCACTAGTTTTTTCGAACTCTTATAGTTACAGAGATGCCCATAAGAGACATCGAAATTGATCCACCCTGTACAATTGTAGAGTATAAAAAGCAGAGGAAGAAAGTAAAGGAAACAGTCAGGAGATTAAAAGCGGAGGCATGGGAAACATTCGGAAATGATTTAGAAAAAGGAGGTGAAGGAAATGGGAAAAAATTATTTACAGTGCTTAAAGGGCTTAGACAGGAGAGAGGAGCGGAAGTGCAATAGGTTAAAAAGAGTCCAGGGACTCTGTTGAGGAGAAGATGGAAATAGTGATATAGACGAATACACAAACATTAGTGAAGGACCACTGAGGGTATACGATGACAGAGGAGGTGAAATTACAGAGAAGGAGTTTAAAGATGTTAAAGAATATGGGAGAGGAAGGTGAAAGGGTACTAAGGAGAATTTTAAATAAAATATGGGAGGAGAAAAGGATACCAGGTAGATGGGAAATTGCTATTATAATTCCATTGCACAAGCGTGGGGATAAAATGGCATGCGAGAACTATAGAGGTAGCTACATCATTGCTGTGTGCGGCGAGTAAAGTTTATGAAAGAATATTGGAGAGAATTAATAGAACCAACGCTAGAGGATTCACAGGCAGGTTTCAGGAAAGGAAGGAGTACAAACGAGTGGGTTTTTACGCTGAGGCAGATAAGTGAGAAGATTATAAGAAAGGATGAGAGGATATATACTTGTGCAATTGACATACAAAAAGCCTTCGATTCGGTGGATAGGGAAGAAATGTGGAAGACATTGGAGAGACGGAATAAACCTCAAGAACTGTGAAGGGTATTTATAAACGGACAAGAAACAGGGTAAGAGTAGGGGTAAATATGACTAGGGAGTTCACGACTGGGAAAGGAGTCAGACAGGGAAGTATATTAAGTCCAATACTCTTCATAATGGTTATGGATGAAATGACAAAAGCAATGAAAGTGAGCACGAACGGGGTAGTGGTTGGATATAGAAAATTAAAACCAGTAATAGTAACTGATAGGATATGGCATGTTCATAAATACAGAGAAATCGGAAGTAATGTTATTAGGAAAGGATGAGCAGGAGACAGGTATGAGACGGGTGGACGAAGAGTTGAGGCAAGTGAAACAAAGTAAATACTTGGATTCTGTGATAACACATAATGGGTGTGTGGATGCCGAGATAAATAATAGAAACGCCTGAATGGTCCAAGTGGTAAGGGACCGGCCTTGCAATCGCATGGTCATCGGTTCGAACCGCGCTCGGAATTTTCCTCGAGGGTGGTCGGTATCGACTTCAGGCACCCTTCAGTGTTGGGGATAAAATTCGACACTGCTTCCCCTTAAAAACGGCGAGGAGGTTTGGAAGTAACAAAGCCACTTTACACACACTCAAATACACTCCCGCTCCTGAGGTCCTGACAAGCCTATGACTTAGGACCCCGTTGGGCAACCACCACAGATAAAAAAAAATAAGAGCTGCTAACGGGTTGTATTATGCTTTGTTAAAAGCATTGATTAACAAAAAGGAAGTTAATAGAAAAACAAAATTCAAAGTATATAAAACAGTCTTCATACCAATACTACATAATTAATGGAGCGGAATCGTGGAATTTAATGGAGAGATATAAGAGTATGTTGACGGCGTGTGAAATGAGATTTTTGAGAAGAATTTATGGAGTCACAAAGATGGATAGAGTCAGAAGTGAGGCAATAAGAACGGAATTGAAGGTAGATTCGCTGATTAAAATGATAGAGAACAGACAGTTAAGCTGATGGGGACAGATGGTCAGAATGTCAGAGGAGAGATTAGCGAAGGCAGTATGGGAGACAGAGGTGAGGAAGAAAGGAAGAGGACGACCCAAAAAGGCATGGAATGACCAAGTTTCAGAGATTTTAAGAGATAAGGAATAGGGAATGGAGAGGTGCGAGGACGCTGGCGAAGGATAGGGGAACGTGGAAAAAAGTGGTGGGCCAAGACTCAACTCATTAACCTCAACAGCGAAAGGTAGAAGAGGGACGGATAAGTAATTAATTTCGTTTAATTTTTTTATAAATTCATTTCCATTACATATTTCATTTCCGGTTTTTTGCGTCCACACTAGCGTCTCTAAATAAATAAATAAACAAGTAAATAAAAGACATGTGATATACGCAAATGGTTTATTTACAATGATGCGTTCCTTTCACAACAATAAATAAAATCACTGTAGGAAAAAACGGGTCCCAGGACTAGCGCCTATATCCAGTTAACTAAGGGAATTGCGGTTACATAAATAATGAGGGGGGAGGGGAGAGGACGACTACCACAAGAATATAAGCGATGATCCCCGGGACCCACTACAAATGGCACCCTAAAAATACTTTACGATTTCTTCCTAGTAGTTTTAAGTAATTGTTTAAGTCGTCGTTAAGTTAATTAGTTTTGGTTCGTTAGTTTTAATTTTATTAATTCATTTTATTTATTTTTTTGTTCATTATTAATGGCGAGCCCCGGCGTTGATGTTACATCATTCAGGGGGGGAGGGGACTTTGCATAATTGGTGTCAGGTTGTGTACAAGTACGTACTGACACCTACTGAATTTGCGAAATTAATTATTATGATTGCCGTGGTATTTAAACGATTCTCTTTTTGGATTTTTAATTGTGTAATGCGGTATTTGCAATGAATTTTGTTTAATTAATAATTACGAAGCAGCTAAGTGAATTTCTCTTTTTTTTATAAATTATAAAAAGTTGTAAAATAACAATTAAAAAAAAAATTGTTAAATTGCAAAAATTGAGTGTTTTTTATTGGTTGTCTTAAGTATTATTTAAAAAAATGTAAATGTAAAATGAGAAAAAATGTAGATTAAAAAACCGAGCGTTTTTTTTTAAACTAGTCAAAAATAAAATAAATTAGGACAAAGTACAGATACAATTTTTTTTTTAAATTGAATGAAAAACAGCTCGCTTCTACAAACCGAATAATTAACGCCCAAAAGCAACCTTGCAAACCATTACGCCCACTTCACACGACGTGATTCAACGTTAACGCTAATAAATCCTAACGCGCAAAAAACTATTTAAAACATAAACAAGGAAATACTCAGTCCTAAAACGTGTTTGGTTTTAGAACAAAGCGCGGGTTGACTTCGATTTGTATTCAAATTATAATCCGCATACTCAGCGATTTGTTGGAAAAAAATCAATTTTTTCTCCTATTCAAATACATATACCAAAAAAATTACAAGCTCAACATTACCATGTTTAGGAACAAGTCCCCATGAAGTCAAAATTTTGAATAAAAATTCGAGCAAATTACTCCCTCTTCACATTAATAGGTTGCGTTGTGTAACAGCGTAGGATTTCACGAGTGGGTCGATCCTGAATCGCCACCTTTTTTTCAAAAAAAAAAGAGTCGAGGACAACCACAACATTAAAATCTGTAACACCAACTCTGCGCTCGCTCGCTCGTTTCACTCAAAAAAAAAAAGAAATTACTCGATTAATTCGTCAACTTACTATTAAGACAACTTCTTCCGCGTGCGTTAGGCAAGATTAATTAATAACTTAATGAATTAGTTCGTTCAACGATCGATCACTACATTTGGTCAACAAAAAAAAAATAATAATCGCAGTCTTCTTCAGTACGGTCTCGGGTCGTAAGGGGTCGCGTTGAACCCCACGTATCTGTTGTTCTTCCTGTGCTGGAAGCCCGTGCCGGGACCGGCGTTGTAATACACGACCCTTCGAATTCCGAACGGATCGATGTACCCGAAGCTTCCGCTCTTTCTCTCCCCGGGGAGGTTCTGCTCTTCGTGGTAGGCCCTCGGGATGTAGTACCTGAAGCCGTCGTTCGTCACGGAAATGCCGTCGTACTGAGGGTACTGGGGGTCGTATCCGTTTCCGATTTTGTTGGTGTACCCGTTGAAGGTGTGGCCGTTTTTATCTATGGGGTAAGTCGGCCCGTTCTGGTGAATATAGGGGTTGACGAAGTTGTCTGTGTAGTGCTCGTATTGTGGGCCGCCGCTGTAGCCGGGGGTGTTGGGGTATTCCACGGAATTGGAACTGAGAGGGGGTGCAGGTGAAGACGTGGCTGGTTGAGGTAGATACGCTGAACTAAGAGGGGGTGGAGGTGACGACGAAACTGGTTGAGGTAGATACGCAGAGCTAAGAGGGGGTGAGGGTGAAGACACGCCTGGTTGAGGTAGATACACATTAGATGGTGTGGGCGTATCATAAAGCGTTGAGTAAATTGGGGAAGGCGTCGTTGATGGTACTGGTATGTCCAAGGGGGTCGTCGAAGGTATGTGAGTTGATTGGGGGATTAAAGGTGATGGTGTGGTAGTCACCAACGTCGTGACGTGCGCCGGTAAATACGAATTGGGCGAAATTTCCACCTGGGGTACCTTCACTTGAGACTGGGGCGCCCTATATTGGAAGTTAATAATTGGGGTCTTCCCTCCTTCGCTTGGGGTGGCCAAAACACCGCCGTTAACCGGCGCTTTCTTCGCTGCTTTAATAGCTTGGTCTATGGGGGAGTTAACCCCGACGTAAAGGTTCTTGGACCTCAGTATTCGATAGCCGGCGTTGTCTGCGATGTAATCCCTCAACCTCAACATCCCGTCGGAATCTATCCATGCGTAGGTGCCGATCACAGTGCCGTCTTCCAACCTCTTCTCCTTCCGGTATTGTCCGCTTTGGGTTTGGTACCGGAAGTACCTCTCGGGACCTTCGTCTGTTTGGATGTGGTACTGGGCGCTGGTGGGGTCATTCCAAGCTCCGCTTGTCGTCGTAAGGGGAGGGATGATTATTGCCACCTGGAATTAAAAAAAAAATCAAGTTAAAATAAAAAAGGACATTTCACAACTAAAGTCTTGAATCTTGAGGGTCATCTTAAAAAGAAGACGCCTTAAAATTAGGCAATCCCATTATCAAGTTGTTAAAAAAATAATATTTTTTAATTGTTTATTGTGTCGCAGATCCTTAAGGCAACACGGTTTAAAATGGACATCCTGTAGGTATGTTGTAAACATTTGAGCAAAATTGCTGCTTAAATTTTTTATTTTTTTTTAAATATAAACGAGATAAGCTTTGCAAATGTAGTAAAATAAATTATTGTACAAATTTGCTCGCTTGACCAAGAGATGGCGCCACATTAGGCAGAACGCAATTATTAAAGAGCACGTTACCTACTTTTAGTTACTTTTGTAGGGTCTCACAAGACCAACTGTTCATTGAAAGCCATGTCTTGCAAGAAATCATAAATCTTTTAAAACACACAAAAACGCTGCACCAAGAAAATCCTCAGTTGCACAAGAGATGGCGCTGAATTCGATTGTTTTAGAAACACTGCGAAACATTTTTGTATCTCAAATTTGCCTTGGATTCCGGAAAATCCGGAGGCGTTCGGGACCAAATTTATTGAAAAGAATTTTTATTCTTTTCAAAATTTTTGGGGAGTCTGCTTTTTGTTTGTATCGCTCGTATTTCGAAGTTTATTTCCGTGCAAAAAAAAGACATACAAAAAGACGACTCATTTATTTATTTATTTAAATGTATTCTACCTTGGTAATTTAATTACGTTTATGACGTGCCAGCGAAAATCAGATCACATTCTATGACCAAATCATACGTTACGTGACGCTTAGTACAACGGCCATATAAGGCACGGTCACTTTTACCGACCTACACTTCTAGATTTCTTGCCCATGCCGTCCGGTTCGGCTGCGTCATTTGTTTATAAATAATTTCATAGATTTCTTAACAATCTAAGCTGGTGGGCCAAAAGAGTTCAAAAATTTATTTGCTCCAAAATTATTTGTTCGAACACACTAAACGTGAAGACTTTATTGTTTTTTTTTCTTTTACAAAATTAGCTTTGAAGTTACATTTCATGATTTTGTAATCTTCAATTGATAATGTTCTTCAGAATATTAACAATTGACTATCTACACCTTTCAGATTACAGTGGAGGAAGAAAGGGGCCAATAAAACTTCTAATAAGAATAATTGAGGAATCACAAAACCAAAAGAATTTCATGAACAGCGTGTCTCTAATGTTAATTTTATAAATAAGTATAAAAAGGTGCTTTAAATTACTATCTAATTTAATACACCTTTTCTTATCTTTAATTATTTTATAATTTCTTCTTTTTCTTTCGTTTTTCTTTGCTATTTTCGCGCTTGCTTTGAAAACCTAAGCTTTCCAAAACATACTTCTAGTCTGTGATCGTCTTTCATCCTTGCACGGGCCTTCAATTATTTTCTTTCTTCTTTGTTATTCCATTTTCCATTTTTTTCTTCTCTCCTTGTTGAACTTTCTTCGTTAGAACTCATCTTCCCACTCTGACGTATTTACCTCGCGTTGCTGATTCGATCTTCAGTTACTTTTTAAATTTTCCTTCTTTCTTTTTTCTCGCCGTTTTTCGTCCTTCTAAAAACCTTGAGTTATTTTTTAAAGTTCTTCCATATTTCTTTCTTCTTTTTCAATTTTTCTTTTCTCCTTGTTGAATTTACTTCAAAAACTTCCTTCGTCTTCGATACTGACGTATTTTCTTTCTTTTACTGATTCGATCTTCAATTGATTATTTTCTTTCTTCTTTTCTTCAGTTGATTTTTGATCTCTTGCTCTCTATCTTTATTTATTTTTTTGATGTTTTCGCGTTTACTTCGAAGACCTACGTTCTTTAAAAACTTCTTCTTGCCTGAGACTCTCTTTCATCCTTTCAAAGATTATAAGTTATTTTCTAAATATCTTCCATATCTTCTTTCTTCTTCTACATTTGTTTTTGTTCTCCTTGTTGAATTTACCTACTTCAAAAAATTTTCTTCGTCTTCGATACTGACGTATTTTCTTTTTTTTATTGAGTCGATCTCCAATTGTTTATTGTCTTTCTTCTTTTCTTCAATTGATTTTTGATCTTTTGCTTTCGATTTTCCATCTTTTTTCTCTTTTGACGTATCTGACGAGCATGTCAGTAAAAGTACTGATTCGATCTTAAATGATTTCTTTTTTCTGTATTTTTTTCATTTGATTTTGGATCTTTCTCCTTTTTTCGGTATTTTCGCGTGCACTTAAATCGATTGAAAATATCATTACGCCAAAAGTAGAACCACTTTCTTCTATTTCTTAGCTCTCTCTTTACGTTACGTTACATTAGAGATATCGTAGAGCCATCTATTGGTCGACACTTTATTTCTCGTCAGATTAATCATTAATCATTAACATTCACTGACGTGTATGTATGGCCATTTTAATTCGACTTTTAAAAATCTTGACGGGTACTCCCCTCAGCGCCTCTTGTGAGTTTTTAAGTAATTGCAGTTGTCATTACCATGGCCAGCAACATTAACATTCACTGACGTGTATGTATGGCCGTGTCAATTCGCCAAAAATTCTGTTCCGGAAAGCATGCCGTGGAGTACTCCCCTCAGCGCTCTCTATTAAAGATACTACAGAACTACTGATAGTAACGTAATGGCAACTGCAATTACTTAAAAACTCACAAGAGGCGCTGAGTGGAGTACCAGTCAAATTTTTAAAAGTCAAATTGAAACGGCCATACATACAGGTCAGTGAATGTTAATGGAGCTGGCCATGGTCATTACGTTACTATGAGTAGTTTTGTAGTATCTTTAATAGGGAGCGCTGAGGGGAGTACTCCATGGCATGCTTTCCGGAACCGAATTTTAGGCGAATTGAAACGGCCGGCCATACATACACGTCAGTGAATGTTAATGGAGCTGACCATGGATTAATTCAGTTTTAAATCACTTTTGCATACGGCATTCTAGAAGAAAAAATCTTGTAGGCGCCATCTACTGACTAATGCCTCACACGTTGCCCAGCTGATATAATTCAAATTGAATTTCAGATTCAAGTTTCGGTTAGTTTCGATTCGCTGTAGTTTCTATTTAAACTAATCACCCACACAAGGCAACCTTGCGTTTAAAGACGAGTTTCTGAGGCGCCATCTAATGTCTAATAGCTGAGATGGCATCGGTTTTGTAATAAATAATCTGGAAGCTTGCAGAATATATTAATTTAATCCTATTTAATTTATTATGCTTTAAATTACAGTATAATACGGCGCATTTAGATCAAAAGGAGTTTTATTAGCGCCATCTGTTGGCCAACAGCCAAGGGATGATTTAAGGAATTCTCTGGAAATTTGTAACATCTATCTTTTTCATTCCTTCTTAATTGAAATTGTATCTTATTAGATTATTTTGATCACTTATGTGTATTCTCGGCGATCCTAGTCTAAGCAAATTGATTTTGGAGCGCCATCTATTGTCTAATAGCCGAGATGACCTCTTTTTTTGTCAAATGATGCCATCTCACAATCAGTGAGAAGTTCGTAGAATATGTCAATTTCATTCCTCCACTTTATTACGCTCTAAATGACCTCATAATACGGTGCTCTTAGATTAGAAGGAGTTTTATTTGCGCCATCTATTGACCAATAGCGCGGTTGATATAAGAAATTCTCTGGAAATTTGTAATATGTATTAATTGCGTCTTCATCCTCCTTTCTGATTTAAATTATCAGTTTTTGATAATAACTTATTTTCACGGCGATAGATTTTGGGACGCCATCGATTGTCTGAAAGCCGAAATGATATCGGTTTTTGTCAAGGGATGTAATCTTAGTCGGAAGTTTGTTAGAGAAATTAAAATCAATATGTATTATGCAGGGTGTCCCGTGACGTAATGTCACCACTTCACCTACGTGGTAATCAATTCAAACTAAGCAATAAACTCTAATAAAGTTTTCTTCTAAAGTAAACGGTTTCAAAAATACTGGGTGTTGAATGTTTAATTTTTTATTTTTTAAAATTTTAAAGTTCATCTAATCTTTTATCTGTTCACCTAACAATCAATTCAAACTAAAAAGAAAAAAAACTGGTGTTCAAAATGACCCCCGTTGTTTGCTTATCACATTCTAGCGCGCTTCAAAAGAGTTCTAGTTGAGATCTAGAAATCCGACAGTACATTTTTGAGGCCGCACAATTAATTAAAAATAACAATGACATGTTACAAAAGGCAACAAGATATCTATTGGAGTGCGCTAGAATGTATTTAGCAAACAATGGGGGTGGTTTTGAACACCTTTTGAGATAAAGTTTTTTTCTTTTTAGTTTGAATTGATTATTAGGTGAACGGATAAATAATTGGATGAACTTTAAAATTTAAAAAAATAAAAAATTAAACACCCAGTATTTTTGAAACGGTTTACTTTAGAACAAAACTTTATTAGAGTTTTTTACTTAGTTTGAATTGATTATCACGTAGGTGAAGTGGTGACATTACGTCGCGGGACACCCTGCATAATACATATTGATTTTAATTTCTCTAATTTATTACGCTTTAAATTACCTTATAACACGGTGTTCTTAGATTAGAAGGAGTTTCATTAGCGCCATCTATTGACGACCAATGGAACGGATTATTTAAGAAATTCTTTGGATATTTGTAACGTGCATTAATTGTGTCTTACTCATTCCTTCCTGATTTAATTTTTTTAGAGTCTTTGATCCCTAAGCAAATAGATTTTGGAGCGCCATCTGTTGTCTAATACTCGAAATGACATCGGTTTTATCAAATGTTGCCATGTTCAATTTATTTATTTTTATTTATTTAGTTCTGCTCGTCAACATCATCGATTGAGTTTTTCTCTTCATTTTCTAACTTTTTTCTTTTTACGGAAAGACTATGCACTTTTTCCATAATTTTTAATTTTTTCATTTTCTTCAACATTTAGGAATAATTTGTTCGTTTCTCTTCCTATCTTGATTAATCAATTTGAAGATTTGTATTTTTTTCCGCAAATAGAAAAAGAGTTTCTCCACCTTTTTCATTTGATTTAACTTTCTTGTTAATTTTCTTACGCTTCAGTTCCTCAATTTGATGACACGTTTTTTTTGTTGATTTATAGATTTTTGTAGCATTTTTAACTGTGTTCTTTTTCTATCTATTTTAAATTACCTCATCTTCTCTAGTAGTTGTAATTTGTTTCCTCCTCCTTTTCTGATTTTGTTTTTCATCTTCTCTTTCAAATAGAGAAACTCTTTCGTTCCAACGCTTTTAACTTCTTTATTTTTTTATCCGCTTCTTTTCCATGTTTGTTTCACGACTTTGTGCTGTTTTGCTTTAGTTTTTCTTCTTTTTTACTTTTCTTAACCTTACCCTTTGTGCGATAGTCGGCGTAGTTATATTATTACATAGTTACAAAGATATATGTAGTTGTTTATGACGTTGTCATTTCTGAATTAAAAGTTGTAGTTTAAAAAAAATAATCCTGAAAAGAACAGCTTTTTAAAGAATTAATACGCTACATAATTGGTGGCAGCGGTGGAATTCGAAACCACATATCCCACCCACATATTGGGGAGAGATATGTGGAATAGTTGGCGTAGTTATGTTATTACATAGTTACAAAGATATAGTTGTTTATGACGTTGTCATTTCTTTATTAAAAGTTGTAGTTAAAAAATAATCAATTTTGGAAGAACAGTTTTTTTAAAGAGTTAATACGCTGATTTTCTCTTCATATTCCTGTACAAACGATCAATCGATTTTTGACGTCGTTCATGCATTTTTTTGGGCAACTCTCCCATCATTGGTGGGTACATCCTTGAACTCAAACGTAACTCATTTTTAATTATTAAAATCAAAATTTCCCAATCCACTCCCGAAATTTGTCATAAAAACTACATTAACATAATAATAATTGTTTTGAAAAATGTGTGAACCAGAAAACTTCTAAATTTTTAAATCCCACTCGTCAAAATAAAGCGTCAAGCCTCGACCTTCTGCGTGTTTTGTGTATTCTGCGGTAATTTCTTTTTTTGTGCGAATTCTTGCACCTTGAACCTTGATGTTTTTTGTGCGCCCCTTTCGAGATCCAGGCTCTGTTATTTGCTCCCCGTTCAATTATTTCAGTTTCGTTCGTTTTACAATTAAGAGCTCGGGTTCAATTGTGTTACAATTATATCGTGCAATTATAACAATTATACATAAATGACTTTTCAATGGTGCTTATAGTGTGCGTGTTGTATTCGTTCTTCGCATAAGGAAGGATTTTCCGAAGAAGGTATTGGATCCTTCATTACTACGAGGCGCATGCTTTCGTAATCCTGTTTAAAGAGGTTAGTGAATTTATTTATTTATGGATTTACTTCGAGTCTTTTCGAGCATCCTCTGTCGAATTAAGTAGTTCAAAGTAGAAACTCTCTTGTGTACACACATGCAATGTCAATGTCGGTTTAAAGGTACCAATTCTCAGCTTTGTATTCCGTCCGGGGCGTCGAAACGGTGTTGTTATGCGGCGCGGGTTCGAATCGGCGGCGAGGTCAAATGCGTCAGATAGCCGCCGAAACGCCACCGTTTAAGGAAGTGATATCCGTTCACGTTCGCACTGATTTTATTTATCAATGTTAATTTTTCTGATCGTTATTAGATGGATTATCATCGGTGAGATCACCGCTTATTTATTTGTCGTAACAGCCCACGTTTTAGTGCGATTTAAAACGAATTGGCAAGGCCAACTGGGGTTCCCAGTGTTAAATTATCACCGGTGATAATTGTTCCGATTTTGTTGGTTACTGGCGAAAATTTTGACATAGATTCTAAATATCAAAAATACAATGTTTTCACCTGAAAATTTTTATCGTATCGTCACTCTTCCTGTGGGTTGTTTATTTTCTTTTTTTTTGCAAGTGGTACTGCATTATCTTCAAATTCTGATTTCATTACTTCTTCTCTCTCTAAATTTTGTTGCCCTTTCCTTCTTTTTGGTAGCTTTGATTGAGTAATCCGATGATGGTTCTTTACTTTGTTAGTTATTTTTGTTTACTTTTGTTTTTTTACTTATCACATCACATCACATCAGTTTTGAACATCAACAGTATATAAAAAGAGGAAATACTTTTTTTAATCTGTTTTTGATATCTATGTAGATCCATTCCACAAAACAGCTGCAAAACAATCCGTTGGGGGCAAAGTTCATTAAACCAGAACACAAACAATACCTAAAATAATTAGGCCGGCCACACATGCATCCGTGTTCCCCCCCAAAAAGTTGCACGATGATTCAGCGCTCGTCGATTAAATTCGCCTCCGCTCTCAAATTTCGTATTCCGCTCGCAAAAGAGCGATCAGCTGTACTTGAAACTGTTTCCTATTTTTTTTTCCAGATAAACAGTGTCACGTGAACGCCTCTTATTAAGTTCGCCTTCGAACGACGTGGGCCGGGGGAATGCGACCTCTTGAATAATGTAATAATCTAATTCGACGGATTACATAGTCGTAACCTTCCTTGCTTTTCCGAACAATGGCGTTTTATTGCTCGCCGGAGAGCTCACGACACGAGCGAACGTGTTAATTTTTCAGCTGGCGTTTATGGCGCCGTAATTGTCGTCGAAAAAGTGAAAGTATTTAACACACAAGTTAAAAGGAATATTTTCTTGTTTTCAAAAAAAAAAGTTGGGCGCTTTTGTTTGCAATGGGAGAGTGTTTCAGGTGATAATCAGCATAAATAACTAACGAAATAATAGCTTTTAATCAACGATTAATCAAACTGTGTAAATTAACGAAATGGAAGATCGTCCTGCTGATTCGGTTTTGTGTAGAAACCACTTACTTTCTCGTCCCATTTTCACTCATTGTCAGTCAAATTCCCAGGGATCGATAAATCTGCGAGATCTAATTCCGTCGCAGAAAGCCGCTTTTCATTGTTAAATTTAGATCGAGAGATAAGTCCAAAATATTTAATTGACCTTCAAATGTGCTTAAATATTTCGTTTAATATAATTAGAGCGCGGTAGAATACTTCCGTTAGTTTTTCACTTGTGCGGTTCTGGCGTAGCGCAGCGCATTTGATGTGGACGTCGCTCTAGGCCTATTAAGTTGTATCCACATATTGCGTTCCGGTCGCAAGTCGCAACGCGGTCGTGGAAATTCGCGAGGAAAAGAATGTAGGCGAAGTTTTATTATTTCGCGTATGCTTAGCGCGTTTTGGTTAAATTCGCCCCAAATCAACTTTTGAACGATGACTTGCTAGACCGGCGAGAAATTGAAGCATTCCGTCATATTTTTTGTTACTTTTTTTTATGTATTTCTTGCGACGTTGAATAAGGTCGCGCATTACGACCAATTCCGAAGCGTTGCGCTGCGCCAAACCGGGTAGAACCGCACAGAGTGTTGGTGCGCATTTGATTTGGACGATAAACCGCGCACAAACACGCACGAACGTGCAACTTCGTGCATCGAACACGATCCCTATGCTGGCGTATACCTGAAGGTCAGCAAATTGTGCGAGTGACTGACGTTTCTCTAGTACCGCTCGGCAAAGCTCTTAGAGATGGGAGAGTTCGACGAAACCCCAAAGCAAAAGGTGGGCAGAGTGAATAAAATAAAAAGCACCAGCTAAGCGCACTTGTTTTTATTTAAAATGCTCAAAGATTTGGTAAAAATAATAAACAGGTGTTCAATTTACAAAGTTAAGTATGACCCAGACGATGTTCAGTGAAACGAACACGAAAGTAAATAAATAGCATTTATCCGATCATCAACAGATAATATGTTCTTCGTTTACAATTAACGTTTCAAGAGATTAAAGAAATTCACTTGAACAACAACTAAATGAGAATAAAAATTACAACGCCTATTACTACAATAGAGTAATTAAAAATAATTAGAGTAATTCCGACCTTGTACCAGGATCCGGCGTAATGACAGTCAGCTGTCAACAGTGAGGGAGCGCCCTCCAACGAAGGTAAATGCAGTCAGTCACGTACTTCGACGCCATCAAGTGACGTCGAGTCAACGGGTCAGGTTCACTTTCGCAGTGGGGGGGAGGGGCGTGTTGCCGGGGGTTCAACTAGTTCCAAACACCGATTCTTCACCCAAAAAAGGTTGACTCATGGCGGATTTCACAAACGTTACTTAAATTTAATCATCCGTTAAAAGTAAACGTTGCCATGGTTACCTGTGTTGAAGGTATAGGAATGATTATTCTTAATCGATGATTAAAGTTAAGTGACGTTTGTGAAATCCAGCTGGGTAAAACTACCACTAAAAGCCTGTTCCTTGTTTCGACGACAGGCTTTCGAAAAGCTGTTTAACGAGCTTGAAATTCTCTCAACGTACGTTTGCACAAATCTCGGAGTAATTCCGGTTCCGTCTTCCTTCACAGAATCTCGTGAAAGGGAGCACAAAGATAAAAATCACAAATAAACGAGCCGTACGCTAAGAGCTCTGTAGACATAAGTTCCGACAGGGGTGGTTACGAATGAAATCAGATTTAGCCGGGCGACAGAGTGAAATGGAGATATACTGTAGGACTAAATAATAGCGTATAGTCTAGCTGATGCAATATTGCGAAATATTATAAAAGTCACGTACGCATACAGAAGTTATACATACAGGGTGGCTGCCAATTATTATGGAATAACTTAAATGAATTTTTCAACCGTAACAATACATCAAAGAGAAAGTGTACGTTCGTGCGCGTTTGTACGCGTTTAGTTTGGACGGTATTATTGTGCACACAGCAATAGAGCGTGGATTATAATACATCTTTACCATGTGTACGCGAGACATGGAATAAAACCGAACAATATAGGTGTTTTTCGCGAACATTAAAATACGATTTGCGCGGTTCTGCGTAGTTTCGCGCCGTTTTGCGCAGTCCTGCGCTGTTCAAAGCAGTGCAGCGTGTTTGGTCTGGACGCTGCGCGCCGCTCGATATCTGTGGCCTAGGATTAAATGTTCGTAAGCAGTTTTCTTTTGTGATTGTTTTTTGCATGCTAAATTGGAGAATTGTGTTTTTTATACTGTTGCATTGAAGACTGAAGAATTGTCCGGGCATGAAAACACAGAATTTATGGAGATGAGTTATTTTCTCGTGACAAGTATTTCTGAAATTACTCGTACGTGTTTAAAAGTTTGCGTTTTCGCGTCAAATTTGAAAATGTCATAACGAACGTCCGGAGAATTATTTTTTGTTGTTTTACGATGGCATCGCTTTGTAATAATAATAATATTAATGAAATTCTAAATTTCATTGTGCAACATAAAGAAATAAATCAAACCTTTCTTAATTTATTTTGTATAAATTTAATTATACAACCGCTTGATGACATGTTTTATTTTAATAATGTATTTTTACAGTTACATATTTGAAGAATTAATAAAAGAGGCATGCGACGGCATAATAAATCTGATTATAGGCGTAGCCTATGCTTTTTATTGCAAAGCTACAACGCCTACATTTTTATTCGGCTTTAACCGATCGCATTGCGACTTGCGGTCAAAACGCATTGTGAGGATACTACTTTATGCATTACCTCTTACGCCGTGTTCTAGTCATAATAACAGAGAAGGAGTAGAAAAAATGAATAAGCCTAAAACACGATATTTTGTTGAGAAACACTTTCGTGCGCTTGTGTTGGCTTAATAACAAAATAATAATAACAATCTTTATTAGGCAAAGTTTAGCAGAACGGCTAATTTTGTACCTAACCTAAAATCAGAACGGTATATGAGACGCAATTGTAATATTATGAAGAACAAATAAATTAGAAAAAGACTTGCTTTTGTAATTTTATTTTATTTTAAGCTGATAAAATCTAAAAAATTAAAAATCAATAACGTTCTCTTGACAAAAAAAAGAATGTAAACATAATGACATTTTATTTTTCATTCTAATTTTTCAAACTATCTTAATTTTTTTTTAAAAACGAGCAAAAATATTTATTTCGCCACAAATGAACAAAAGCTCAGAGCATTTTGTAACACAAACAGCAACAAAGCCAGGTCCTTCCGCATCACCAGCAGCCCTGACCATCCCAACAAAACTTTTTTGATTGACAGCCCTTTATAAGCGTCTATTCTTGCAAAAATAAGGCCTAAGTGCTTTTGACGTGCCACAAACAATCGGCAACAACTTTTTTTGCATATCAGAGAGATGCCCATTGTCAGCGTTTTTTTCCCTCACATAATCACTTCTGTTTTTGTTTCTTTTATTTGAAGGTTTATAAATTATGAAGTGACCCTCGTACCTACAAGTTGTGACTTTTTTGATATCATTAATTTTACGTCAAAGAAATAGGCAGTAGGAAATTCATTATTTTTTGTAATTGGTGGCGTTTAACTAAATTGAGGAAACCCTTGGGATTATGGGAAAACCCTTGCACAAAAAATCATTTGAAGGTTTACGAAGAGATCCTCATATCTAGTTGTGATGCACATACATAATGTGCTGGCCTGTCCAACAGTATCTATGCGCTTCTTGTGAATGAATGAAGGAGAGGCTCATTGAAACTTGTGCGGAAGTGAAATAGAGATATTACAATGTTGCGTGCGAAGGTAGGAATGCGGCCGGCGCCGGCGGCCGGAGCGTGGCCCGTGTTATCAATCGGCAACGTCGATTGATGTAGCTATTTCGTTTACTCATGCGGTTTCTACTATTCCATCTCACGAAAAACGCATAGATAGTGTTGGTCAGGCCAACTGTGTATATGATTTTTTTTTGGATGCAATTAATTTTACGTCAGAGAAGTGGGTATTGCAATTTGACCAAATCGAGGAAACTCTTTGCGATCACGGGGAAACCCCACCAAAGTTTCTTAACGCAAGAAATCATTAATTAAAGGTTCGCTTTTATTAATGAAAATTATCTCGTTCGTGTTGTTTGTTACTTAAGACTTCGATGTTGAGTAACTGCCGATTGGAACGGAATCGCTTGCATAACGTCTGCGGTTATCCTTTTAAGACAAGAAATAATTACACGCAGTTTAGCTTAGGTACAACCAAATGCCATTTGGACCGTGGAAAGTGAAATTCCTTGAGTCCGATTTAAAGGTCGGTTAATTAAGAAAAAAAAAACACGATCATTATCAGCGACTTGTGATATTTGTAAACGAGTATGGTTCAAGTTGAAAAAAAAAAATTGAATTCGCTTTCGATTCGATAGAAAATTTATTAATTTTTTTCTGCCCTTCGTTTCAGTCGTTCGTGAGTTTAAAGATTTGCGATTGTTTACTTCAATTATGAATGACTTACGTATCTTGTTTGTTTGTAACAGGCAAGAGCAACAGAAATTTAAAAAAAAATCCAGAAAGGTCTTAGGAATTCAATAAGAATTCTTATATATTTCTTAACAAATTAGAAATCCATGTTATTTCGTTTTTCTTTTACTAAACTTACTCAATTCTTGAGACCAATTTATTTTTCTTTTATGTAGTAATAAAAATGCTTGAAGGAAGGCCTTTTAAATTGTCCGCTTGATTCTTGACATTGGATTTATGTGTTTTCTTTTTTCTAATGTTGTTATCTAGAACGCGAAAAGTGAAATTCCTTGTAACCGATTTAAAGGTCGCCGATCATTATCTGCTAATAACTATGGCATTTACATTTCGTTCTGTTTTCATAATAAACAGAAACCTAATTAAAAAAAAACAATATTTTCTAAATACGAAAACAGAAAAATTCTTTCGTCCTATCTGCCATCCTTAAATATCCCTCTCCTTCTTACTTTACAATTTTCTTATTTCCTTGCGATTTGGACATTTCTATCTCAGTTTTCAATAAGCTATTGTTGTCGTTTACAAATTTTGTTGCTTTTAAAAAAAATTGTTGCAACGTTAGGTCAAAAAGCGATCGCAACTTTTCGTTGTTGTTCAATCAATCCAGTTGAAAAATGATTTATTTATCGCAAGAAAATCATCAACAGACTTCGGCGTTTTTAGAACATTTCAGAGCTAGACTTGTTTTATCTCTTACGCACTAGTTTACAAACCACAATAAGTATTTAAAATATTTCCCGACTTCCAAGTTATTTTTACAGTTGGTTCTTGTCCGATGAAATTTGTATCACAAAATCTTTTAAGCGGACACTAAATCGCGCACTATAACACTTTACGTTTCACCGTCGTTCGACAGCTTCGTCAGAAGTGAAAAAGATTTTGTGATTCCAAGTTATTGTTATACTCGGTGACGTGTGTTAATAATTTAATATTACATTAAGATCCCGACCCGCTAGTGATGTCATCGTCGCCGTGAGCCATACAGTTTATGATATTTATAATACGGCGGCCGGGAGAAGGAGGCATTCCATAATACAGTGTGATTTATGACGTCGAGGAAAACTTCACCGGGTAATTCTCATGAGTAATTCAAATAAAAAACTTCAAATAAACATGTGTTCGATAATGCTTTCTAACGGAAGTGTAGCCCTTCAATGTTTATTACATGTTGAATGTTTACAACTTTCAGACAATGTTAAGGTACTAATTTAAAGCAAGAAGAAAGAACGTCTGGGGTTAAACTCAAAGTGACCTCCTTCGGCATGAATGCAAGCATGACAACGTCGGACAAGTGAATCACTGACTCGAGTTAACACATCAGGATCATTTCTTATTTCATTCGAGGCGTTTCGTATTCGTTCCAGCAACTGCTCCCGGGTTGTTATTGGCACCCTGTACACAAGTTGCTTCATATAATCCCATAGATAAAAGTCCAGTGGGTTCAAGTCTGGTGATCTTGGCGGCCAGTCAACCGAATCACCATTGCCAACGTTTAACCACGTTGTCACTACTCTTGCTCGATGAAGCAGTGCACCATCGTGCTGGAACCACATACGTTGACGCAGATGAAGAGGCATGTCTTCTAACAAATCAAAACTTGTATTGTCGAGAAAATGTTCGTATAGATAATCGATCTTCCATTACGTACAGGTTAAGCAAGACATTGTTGAAACATTAACACTAAACCATTGCTGGAAACGACGCTGCCTAAGATTTTCTAAAGACCAGTAATGTTCATTGTGTCTATTGTTGATATAGTTTTTTGTAAAAGTGGTTTCGTCTGACCTATTGGTCTGACCATAGCACATTTGAAATAAAATTGACATTGTCAATGATTTGAATCATAACCACCGGCTGTTGGGTATCTCCCAGATGATGCAGCGCTTGCACGTACTGGAAGTGGTAAGGGCGTAAGACCTCGCGATGCAATACTCGCCATACAAAATTCTAGGATAGTTCCAAATTATTTGCGATACACCGAGTATTGACTGCATCTACCACATCTTTTTCGCCCTGCACATTTACTCACTGGGGGGGCACCAATTTTTCGGGGAAGCGGAGTTCCTGTTCCTTGAAGTCTTTGAAAGACTTTAGCGAACGTTTTGTGATTCGGTTGCCGTCTACCTGGAAGTCGACGCTGATATTCTCTTGAAACTTCAAGTGAATTTCCGTCACAAAATCCATGAATAAAAATTATGTCAACATACTCATGTACTGTGAACTCGTTCGTAATTAACGCAATGTTGATGACAGAGAAAAGATATGTGACAGAAAGATTTTTTTCGTAGGTAGCAAATGAAATAAGAAATAAGCCTACCGCTATTGCTTTGATTGATTGACGTTACATGTTATAAATTTTGAAGGGCTACACTTCCGTTGGAAAGCATTATCGGACACATGTTTATTTGAAGTTTTTTATTTGAATTAGTACTCATGGCAATCACCCAGGCGTCGTCATAAATCATCCTGTATAGAACTCGAGAAGAGTACATTATTGATTTTTGTGTGTGTATGAATAACTAACTAAATTGAAGTTAAAAAAAGTTTAATTTTCTAAATCTATTAACACGTGTTGTATTAATGATAACGATCAATAATTTTTGAAAATTAAATTAATTTATCTACACTTCTTTAATTTAGGTAAAAAGCTATTTAATAGTCGTATATAAACAATTAAATACAATTCTTATTCATAGGTCTCTGTCATGATGTCATCTTGATCGATTTACGAGTTATTAACAGGTCGGCGGGCGCTTTATATTCGTAAACAATGTTTTTTTTTGTGGGTGGATTATCGGAGAACTCATAACCTTATGTTTTATAAACTTAAACGTGCGTATAAGATAAAACAAGCCCGGCTCTGAAATGTCCTAAAAACGCCGAAGTCTGATCATCAGTAAAAACAGGACAGGTTCCTTTGAATAGACTAAAACACGGTCAATGCTTTTAAATTTCTAGAATAAACTGCAATCAGTTATTGTACAACTTTCAAGGGTCAATTTAAGACTTCAAGGTTCCGTCGAATAAACGCAAAGAATCCGATGACTATTTCTTAAAAAGAAACAATTTAGTAAATAGTACAACGTTGTAATATTTTTCTCGTTTACATATTAATAAATCATATTTTCAGCAAGATTTCTACTTCTTGCTATGTCCGCAATAAAATACTACAACGGGAAGCAGGGAATGTTTAATTATACACGGTGTCCCATGCCAAACTTTTCATCCAATAATAACCGCTATATTTTTTGAAATGTTTGATCTTCATTTTGGCATAAAACATATTAATCTATCTTCATTCCTCATCGACTAGTTAAAAAAAAATTTCTTTCATATTTCAAGTCGTCCCACGTTGGGCGCCAAGTTATGTAATGTTATGTAGGCTATTGCCCCAGTTTGGTACTAAATTATGTACCTAGAAGTAGTACTATCTAATTGAAAAGAAAATAGTATATAAAATTGTATAATCTACTTAGTGAAAATGGTACCTACAGTGTCTTTCATAAAGTTGGTAACATATTGTAAAGTTACGTAGGTTGTTGCCCCACGTTGGGCGCCATTTTATTTAAAACTATAATTGTTTTGGTGGTAATCAAACCCCATGACATCTTTCGTTGGGCAGTAATGTTATTTGTTTGATGTGTATATTTCGAGGTATATTCGGAAGCCAAATTTTTACTACTAATAATTTTGTATTTGTTTGTTGGTAAATGTTATATGTAATTTCATGTTTTCATCCAAAATGGTATCCTCAGCAAAATTTTGAAGTATGGAGTAGTTGTTCGGTATAAGGACAATACTTAATTTATTTTAATTTAAAAATAGTCATGTTGCTGTTAATTCTTGTTCAGAGGAAATTTTTTTCAAAATTTTGTTAATCACTTATTACAACCCTTATTTGATTAATTTTACGCTCCGAAGGAGGTCACTAAAGTTGTACCGAAACTGTCAGCTGAATGAACAAATAAACTAATTCTTTCATATTATTAAGTATTGTCCTTATACCGAACAACTACTCCATACTTCAAAATTTTGCTGAAGACACCATTTTGGATCAAGTTATAAGAATTTCCGGTTTACCTTTAACCATGGGTTTTTATCAAAATATCAAAATTAAATTTCGGTTGGAATATGTACAGAAATTTAAGTCATGGATGTCACTAATGATGAAATAGGCAAGATGGGAGAACCACCGCAACTTTCTTCTACAATGTAGGTCCAAGAATGTCTTCCCCAAAAACTTTTCTCATTCGATCAGAGGAATCTACGCCTTACAAATGGTTCAACACCCCTACGTTAACCGGGTCAATAAGCTTATTGATTCGCAGCTAAAAACCATTTCGAATCTTGAAATTAATGTCACGCATTGGGAAATCAAAGTACTACAATCAAAAATTAACGATATAAGAACTTTTATTAGGAATAAGACTCCCTTGAACATTTGCTGTGATTTTGAACAATTTATAAATTTGAACTATCAAAGAACTTTCAATAACGTAAAACGTTACCACATGAGAAAACATAATACCCTAGGCCCAGTTTACAGAAACTTTAAGGCCCAGTTTCATAAAACGTAGTTAACCCCTCGATCAAGTCAATCGTGTGATTAAGCAATATCATTGGTGAAAATTTAAACTTTCCTCCAATGATATTGCTTAATCACATGATTAACTTGATCGAGTGGTTAACTACGTTTCATGAAACTGGGCCTAATTGCAATCAAATTTTAATGACGTTGTTAATTTGACATTTCGCAACTAGTTTAATTCGCAATTAAATATTTGATTTGCTTTCTGTAAACCCACCCCTAGTGAATGATTCTAGAACTATCATATCTATTGCCCCAACAAAAAAGTGGTTCGTCAATTTAACATCTTTGGATTTGCCTGACAATATTAATCATATTTTGTCTTTGGAACTTACTTAAAGATATTGAATTTTTTGAATTTTGTATTCAAAACCAAGATGATGATACTGACAAAGATGCTTTTAGAGCTTCTTGTACTAATGTCATAACTAATTTTTTACATTACAACACCAATAATGAGCTTATACAAGCTGATAAGTCGTACAAACAAACAAAAATTTTCCTTAATAATCACTCCAGTGTGTTTGTAACGTCGGCTGATAAAGGTGGTGCGACGGCATTGATGAACAAAGATTGCAACGCAAAAATGAACAATTTATTGGATGATGACAGCACTTATAAGTTACTTAATAGTAACCCTACCAATAAAGTCCAAACGACCAACAATAAAATTGTTAAACATCTTCTTAAACAGGAATTAATTGATAATAATACTGCAAAAGAACTGGGAACATAAAACGCAACCCCACCCACCGAAAATTTACGGTCTCCCAAAAATCCATAAAGAACAAGTCCCTGTATTGTTTCACCTACTTATCAACTTTCTAAATTCATAACAAACATCTTGTCAAAATTAGGCCATCAATTCATTTACAACACAACAAATTCTTTTAGTTTTGTTGAAAAAATTAAAGGCACTATTATCCCCGATGATTATGTGTTGATTTCACTTGATGTAACTTCACTGTTTACTAATATTTCTAAACAACTTGTTTTAAAAATCTTAGATGCAGATTGGGAGTGCACTGAGCCACACACTAACATACCTAAAAACATGTTTATCAACATTGTTAATTTCTTATTCGAGAGCCAGTTTTTTTGTTTATGACAACAAATTTTACAGCCAAATCTTTGGTACAGCAATGGGTAATCCCACTTCACCCATCTTAGCCAACATTGTTATGAATAAATTTTTAAATACTGTCATTCCGGAGCTTCCGTTTAATGTCCCACTTTAATTTTGTTATGTGGATGATATTGTCACGGCAATTCCAAGGGATTCCCAAGAGTTGGTTTTATCTACATTCAATAACTTTCATAGGGCCAGTTGTACAAACGCGGTTTAAAGTCAAGTTTAATTGAACCAGGTTCAAAGTTAACAAATTCGCATAGGATCTTAATGGCATATGGCAATTAATGCATTCATAAATAATAATATTTGATGTGATTTTGTTCACTTTGAACCTGGTTCAGTTGAACGTCAGTTTAAACCTCCTTTGTACAAATGGTTCATAATAACTTAGGATTTACTTTAGAATTAGAACAAGAAAAGAAACTTTCATTTCTGGATGTGTTACTTGAAAGGAGGGATGATGGTACCATCATTACTGATTGATTAAACCTACCAATGCAGGTAGAATCATTAACTATCATTCAGTCCAACCCTTAAAACAAAAAATAGCCACCATCAAATCACTTAAACACAGAGTCATCAATTTGTCTCATCCTTCACTTTGGGAAAAAAAAATTAATATTATTAAACGTCTGGCACGTGATAATGGCTACCCCAATAAATTCATCAACCACCTCTTGAGTGACACACCCAGAGCAACTCAAGTACAATAGTTGCGGAAAATAAAATTTTTTTCAAAAAACTTTCATTCCCCATTTATCACACAACTTAAGCAGAATTTTAAATAACACTAAATGCAATATGTATCACTTTCTACCCAATGAAAACTCTAAATAGTTTGTTTTGCAAATTAAAATGTAAAACTCCTACACAAGAACTGTCTTCAATAGTTTATAAAATAAATTGTTCTGATTGTAACTCTTCTTATATAGGCCAGACCAAGCAAAAAATGATTAATAGAATAAAAAATCACATTTACGATTGTAAACCATGTAACAAAGATAAATCTGGAAAAACTGCTTTAGTCATTTTAAAACTGGACATAATTTTGATTTTGAGAACGTTCGCGTTCTAGATTATGAAAAGAGTTTACCAAAAAGGCTTATTTCGGAAATGATTTTTATTAATAAATCTAAGAACTCAATAAATTTAAAAACCGATACTCAAAATTTACTCATAACTTAATAAATGTTGAATTTTCGCGCTAAATTCCTGTTAGTCATTTTAAATAAACTAATTCTTGCATATTAAGTATTGTCCTTATACCGAACAACTACTCCACACTTCAAAATAATTTTATGTGTTGAAATGTGTGTAATTGTTGTTATTTGCAAGTTTCTTTTATTATTATTTTTTTGATGTACTGTTTTTTAAAATTTTGCGAAATTTGTTTCAGTTCTCAGGGCGATAAGTTCATTTTGGATTTTTTGTTTCTCTTCCTTTTGTATTTTTCTTTAAATTTTCTTTGTCCTCTTGTGTGTGTGTGATTTCAAGTATGTAGTTCGTATCAACAGTTGTGACCTTGCTAATGACGATTCTCGCGAATCGTAAATAACCAAGTCTTGTCGTTGATAAGAATAGTTGTATTCGCGTGTGTGTTTTCTAAATACATAGTTCGTGCTAACGGTTGTGATCTCGTTAATGATGATTCTCGCGAATCGTAAATAACCAAGTCTTGTCGTTGATAAGATAATTTTGTACGCTCGTACGTATGTTTTTTTTTTATTCTTCGAATAAGTTTAATATTTCTATTTAATTTTCTTCTAGTTTCTTGTTCACTTCCTTTAGGGCCAGTTTACAGAAAATTTAATTGCAATCAAATTTTAATGACGTTGTTAATTTGACAGTTCGCAATGTAATTCTTATGGCAACTTAATCGTGATTAGTTTAATTCGAAATTAAATATTTGATTTACTTTCTGTAAACCCACCCTTAGTATCTCTATTTTATTATGTCTGATCTCTACATTGAGCCGTATGAATAAAAGCAAGTATAAGCTTTTCTTTGTAAAATATGAAGCAAATCTTTTTAGTAGTATGAATAAAAACGCAAGTAATAAGTGCGAAGCAAATACTTTTAGAGTGAAGGTTTTGCTTAAGGTAAAAGTATTTTATGTGAATAAAAGAGATGTTTTACTCATAATTAAAAGCATTTCCTTCGAAATAAATGCATCTAGTCAGATGTAGACTCACATGCGAGGAATAAATTTAATTTCTTTATTAATTGTTTAGCCTTGGCTGAAGTAGTACAATTGCGAAAAGTTAAATATTATAAACCGCGTTCACAAGTTAATGATTTCAAGAGTTTATTTCGGTTTGAAGAAGAAAATTTAGAGTGGTTAGCTAATCATTTCTTGGGAACTACTAACGAAACGCGAGGAGGTGTGCACTTACTTCTGTACATCAGATGAAAATATGTTTGAGATATTTAGCTGACCCCGGTTTCCAGAAAGGTATAGGCGAAGAACTTGGTGTAGAGCAATCAACGGTGTCAAGAACTGTGTGTAATGTTTTTAGGAGTACACGAGTAGTCGCTCAAGCTGGTTATTGGATTAAATTTCCTACATTACCAAATTCTATCATGGAAGCTAAGGAGCTATGGCAAACTATATATGGTTTTCCACCTGCAATTGGTGTGATTGACTGTACACACATAGAGATAGAAAAACTAAAACTCCACGGTGATGAGTACATTAATCGAAAAGGAAGACCTACAGTATGCTTACGTTATGCTTATATGCATTTGCTTCACTTTTATTCATACGGCCCATTATTTGGCTCTATTTTGTTCTCGTTTCGCTATGTTTTCTTCTAGTTTTACGTTGTTATAATCTTTTTCTTATTTCTATGATATTTTGTTCTAATTTTCCTTTCATTTTTCCAGTGTTCCTTTTCATTTCTTCCATCATTACGGTTAATATCTTTTTGAACTCTTCTTTTTCTTGTTTCGTATCTGTGTTTGTTTTCGTCTGTAGTGTTCCTCCGATTTCTTCACTTTTCTCTTGTATTTTTTTCTAATTCTGGTTCTTGTTGATCTTATCTTCCTTTCTGCCACCTTTCATTTCTTTCAAATTCTTCGATATTTCAATTTATGTAATAAATTCCAATTACTCCGATATTCCAATTTCCGTAAAGTTATGCAGGTTGTTGGCCCACGTTGGGCGCCAAATTAGATAAAGTTATATAGGTTGTTGTTGCCCCTTGCGTTGGACAATAAAGTTATTTGTGAAATGTGTACATTCGACACACGTTGGAAGCCAAATCATGTATTTGTTTGTGACCTTGGATGTGTAATGAAACTTCCCCAGAATGTTGTGATTTTGTGTGGAGTAATGATGTTCGTTGTGAAGAAATTCTGAAGGTCATGGGGAACATAATTGTCAACGAGGGATGTTCTTTCTTGTTGCTGCTCGTCTGTTCATTACGGTTGTTGGAAATTGCACCCCTTTTTACCCTTATGTTGCCTTAAATTTACAATATTTCTAAAAGACCAAAATTATGCATTATTGTTTTACCTTTTTATTAAACAAAAAATAAACGGAAACAAGAACATTGTATTTAAGGCAATATATTGATATTATTTGTTGCATTTTTATCAAAAAATTAAATTCAATGAACGAGACTACATTTGTTTTTTAAGGATTTTTGATAATGTCTTGCTTTTGAAATCACGTAAGAAAAAAGTCCAAAAAGGAAGGTTTTTGATCATAGTTTTTCTAAAATGTTATTCTTAGGCACTGGAGATTATTTTTGTATTTAATTTCGTCTGATTGCATCAATTCCACAAGAAAAGTTACTACTGCAATTTTTCGTTTTTGAAAATTTCCATTTTTCGAATCTCCCGCCAAATTTTAAATCACCGACTAGAAGTGGTTGCGCTGCTTTTTGATTTGATTGGTGCACGAACTGATACGAGCGAAATGTCTTCGCGAAACTCAACAATAAAAATGTTTTCCATTTATGAATGGCACTGTATATTCATCATTAGCGTTGATGGGATGAATGATACCGAATCGTTGATAACCATTCGAATTTCGTAGCGGCAGGAAAGTACAAAGGAAATCCAACGAAAAACTCTTATGTTAAAACAATAACAATATAACAGGGTGTCTTGTAAATCAATTAACATAATAAGAAAATGAGTTCTGAAAAAGAGAAGATGGATGAAATAAAAAGAATGTTTGAGCAAATAAGCATGCAATTAGTAGCGGTCGAAAATAAATTAAATAAGAGCACGGAGACAGTAAGTGACATAAAACAGGAAAATCAAAGACTGAAAAAGACGATTATGGATCAAGAAAAAGATTGGAACAGAGAGAGAAATAAGGAGAAATAGCATCATTGTATAAGGACTGGAAGACACCGATAAAGAAAAACAGGAGGAGGTAAAAGAGAAAGTGCAGGGAATGCTCAGAGAAATTGAAGTAAAAATTAATCCAGATGTAGACATAAAGGAAATCACGAAACTGGGAACCTTCAAGCCAAATAAGAAGGGACCAATCCTTGTTAAGTTACAAACCTGGAAAAAGAAACTGGAAATATTCAAATGCACCAAAGAACTGAAGGGAAAAGAAATCTGTATTAATGATGATTATACAAGAAACAAGTGCAAGAGGATAGAAAACATTTGATACCTCACCTAAAACAGACAAAACAACAAGGATATTATAGAGCCAATCTCAGGTACAATAAGCTGATTGTAAATAACGAGAAGTACAGAGTTGAGGATCTCGAAAATCTTGAAAACAAAGAAAAAGAAAATCAAAGTGACAAGAAACGAAGGATGAAGGGAAGGTCCCCAGAGAGCGAAGAATTCAATCAGCAACTGAAGAAAATTACGAGAACCGAACAAAAAAAAACTAATACGCAAAGGTAGAGGGACGGACAAAGAAGATAACGAAGGAATAAGGAAGAGGAAAAAGAAAAAGACAATAGTAAGAAAAGGAACCTGGAATATAAAGACAATGCTAGCTGTAGGGAGAATGGAGGAAATGCCTAGGGAAATGATAGAATATAGAATATTGAACAAGGACAGAATGGAACGGGATTTATGATAAGCAGAAAATTGAAGGAAAATTTAATGGAATGTAAGAGAATAAATGGAAGGATCTCATTTATAAGATTAAAAAATGACATAGCAATTATAAACGCTTACGTGCCCACCGAAGTAGCAGCCGAAGAAGAGAAAGATGAGTTTTATGATAAAATAGGAAAGAATGCGAAGAAATTCCAAAACACGATACACTTATTCTCCTGGGGGATATCAATGCAAAGATGGGGAAAGAAGAATATTGAAGAGCAGTAGCTGAAAGAGAAACGATGCATGTTGAAACAAATAACAATGAAAAAAGATTGGAAAACTTTGCAAGAGAAATGGATATGTACATAGTTAGTACGAAATACCAACATAAAATATAGCACAAAATAACATGGCTAATCCCTGGTAGAACTACAGGAAATCAAATAGCCCACATTCTAATAACAAAGAAGAGACAAAAAATGATACAGGATGTAAGGGCGCAGATGTGGGAACCACATGCTAGTGATAGCGAAGTTAATGTTAAGAATGGTAGGACAAAGGGAAAAACTAACAAAGAAAAAAACGTGGAAAATAGAAATGTTAAAGAGAAAGAAAGCACTATATGAAAAGGAAGTTGAAAAACAATTAGTACAAAAGCCAGAAGATGAAAAGTGGAACAAGAGAACAAGACAACAAGAGAAGAGTGGAACAACATAAAAAGAGGTATTGAAGATGCTGCAGACGAAGTAATAGGCAAGAAAACTACAGAAAAAAGGGAGGAATGGTTTAATGAAGAATGCAGAGAGATAATACAGAAAAAGAAGGATGTTAGATTAAAGTGGTCAAGAACAGGAAAGGAAGTAGACTACAGGACATATCAAGGAGCTAGGAAAGATAGTTCGAAGCTAATACAAATCAAGAAGACAAGATGGATTGAGAAAGTAATGAACACAACGGAAAAGGATAATAAAAATAATACAAAATTGTACAGATATATTAAGTGATAGTACATAGGCTTCTGAATTTACGTGCATGTGTACAAATTGGGAAAGAAATGATTACGACTTACGACTTCCTATGTGCTTTAAAAAAATTATATCAGGTTTCTTAAAAAGAAACTTTTGTTATATTTTCTTTTTGTAATTCGATTATACCGTCGTTTTACCCAAAAAAGATGTCTCAAGATAGATGAGACCCTGTATAAATCTGAGTAAATCGTAGAAGACAAACTTAAAAACATCTTTTTTATCTTTTGGCTACTATTTTGAAATTCCTGGAAAGTTTTCTTTATATTCTTTTGCCAGTACGGACGCCTTCATCAAATTCTCTCTCATCTCTTTCTTTGGGGGGCAAAATCCTTGCTTTCCTCTTTTACAAGTATGTACTTTAGCTTCTTCAGAATCTATCTTAATCTTGCTTCTTCCTCTACATAGGCTTTCGGGTAGCCTTTCCTTGCAATTATTCCTCTTTTTTTCTCTCTCCAAGAGTGATGGTCCAAATATTTGGTTCTTCTTCTTACTTCTCATGTGAATTTCATCTCACGTCTGCTCCCTTCTCCTCATCATTACCACTTGAGTAATTTACGCATTTCCTTCGGTGGCAAGTTTTCCCTACTGATTTTAGTTTGGAATTGGGGATCTCATGCCTACTCCCTTCTCCTCATCATTACCACTTGAGTGATTTACACATTCCCTTTGACAGCAAGTTTCTCTACTGGCTTTAGTTTGGAATTGGGGTAGACATCTTAGTCTATCATTTTATAAATCCCGAATTATTTCTACGTTCAAAATTAATGGGGTTGTTTTGGCTAAGCAATTGGGTCTTTCCTAAGAAGCCGCAAGTTTGGTAATTCACATAATTTTCTTCTATTAAAGATACCCCTCACCTCTTCTATAATTTCGTTCTCTCTTTGTTCTTATAAATTAATGAGGCTGCTTTTTCTGTGCAACTTAAGGATGTGGCTCTTGATGATTAATTGGCACGTATTAGAAAGACCTTAGACATTATGATATTGATCAAAAACGCCTCAACGACTAACGAGAAGCAGCAGCAACACCACCAGCAGCAGCAGCCCTGAGGAAGTTCTTCTGCAATGGAGAACGAAACGTCGGCAGTAGAAGGAGTCAACGTGACGCGGTTCCAACCGGAAGCCAATTCAAACATGGACGACGGCCGCGGAAGCCTTCAAGTTAAATCAAAAACGCCTCTTTACTTTAGAATATTATATGGAACAAAACTTTGCAGACTTTCTGGAAATATTTTTGTTGAGTTGGTCGTGGTCCTGACTTTCGTTGACTTACGTTGAGATATTTTTCCGAAGAACTAATGGTGAGAAATTGCCCATTAGGTTTCAATTTGTTCAAAAGAACTTCCGCAACAGTTAAACAAAGACTTTTGGAATCGCCATGATGTTGTCATTTAGAAGCATTGAAATAATAGTATTGACAAAACAAATGATGTGCACTACTTATAAAATGACCTTCGTAGTTTGTTCTACCTTTTACAATTAATTGCATTACGCAAACTAGCTTTTTCTTATTCATACTTGCGTGAGTACCACGCCCTTCATTCACAACCCGGCGCGGGCGCTTCAGATCGTAAGGTTGCGTTTTGAAGCCTTTCACGGATTTCATGACTACATGAGATAATGTTTATTTTCGATGCGGGTTCTCTCCAACCTTTCCAACAACCTTTCGTATTTGCCCGACGCATTCCGCGATCTTGAACTTTGTTTGTTTGGAGAAAGAACGTACGTACGTCAACTCGCGTTATTTTCTAGCAAAAAAATTCACTTCCAAACGAGCGCCGACAAATTCGGGCGCTTCCTCGAATCGGGGTCGCCTATCTGGGTCACCTTATGCCCAGTTTTGTTCATTATGGTTTACGAGCGTTCGTGCATTCGAGGCACGCTGCGATTTAATAATGTTACTCTTGTTACAAGGTCGCTCGTTGCTTTGAGACAAGTCGGAGAATATTAATTTGATGATTAATTTGTAGGATGTGTGCAGGTGATAATTATTCCAATGAAGAATCTATACATGCTTGCGATCACGATACAATGCAGATCAATAAAACAAGATGATTCAGTAAAGGGCCTAAGGTTATAAGTATAATAACAACTTCAAAAAAATAATTAATGTTGAGAGAAATTCTTTAATTCAATGCATATCAAAGTTTCGACCCTAATACATAGGTCATTATCAGGAAAGTACCTATAGGACGAATATTTTTAGTGTACATCATAAGGTGTAAGTGGAAAGCCAATGTGACTTCTCTCTTTTGTAAAGCAGTCACAGAATCATGATTCAAAATTAGGCAGTATGATTGCCATAGCAATACTTGACTGAAAAGTAAAGTGACTTTCAGTTATTTCCCTTTCTTTCACCAAGTGAGTATTTTTTCTTAAAATTGCCATAAGATTTTAATTTAAGTTAGATTTAATGATTGCCATAGAAACATCTAAAAAATTGTTCTCGATGATTGTCATAGCAAGGATGCGAGTGAAAAAATTAGTTCAAATGGCTCCCTTCCAGTGACTCTCATAGAAACACTAAAAAAATGGTCCCCAGTGATATCCTTTTCGGTAAACCTAAGATTGCCATAGTTCTTAATTCAAACTGAATTAGATTTACGTTCAACATGATTGCCATAGTAAAATATGAGAGAAAAAGTAACTACCTTCTAGTAATCGCCAGAGAAACATCAAAGAGATGGTTTCTCAATGACGTCATTTTCTCCCAACCTAAGATCATTATAGATCTGTCTTCCAACTGAATTAGATCTACATTGCTCTAGCAACATATGAGTGAAAGTGGCTGCTTGCTAGTGATTGCCATAGAAACATCAAAGAAACGACATCCTTTTATGTCAACCTAAGATTGCCATAGATCTGAAGTCAAACTGAATTGGATTTACATTCAACATGATTACCACCATCATAGCAAGAAGTGAATGAAAAATGTGGTAAAAGTGGCTCGCTTCTAGTAATTGCCACAGAAACACTAAAAAAAAAATGGTCCTCAATGACATCCTTTTCTCCAAACCTAAGGTTGTCTATTATCTTAATCGAAACTGAATTAGATTTACATTGGGATGATTGCCCTAGTAAATTATGAGAGAGAAAAGTGGTGGAAGTGGCTGAACCTAAGATTGCCGTAGATCTTAATTTAAACTGAATTGGATTTACATTTAACATGATTGCCGTAACAAAAAATCTGTGAGAAAGTTGTAAAAGTGGCTCCCTCCTAGTGATTGTCATAAAACATCAAAGAAACGGTCCTCAATGACATCTTTTTCTCTCAGCCTAAGATCGTCATAGGTTTTAATTCAAATTGAATTATTCACCATGATTGCCATAGTAAGATGCAAGCTCCGTTCTAGTGATTGCCATAGAAACATCAAAGAAATGCTCTTTAATGACATCCTTTTATGTCAACCTAAGACTGCCATAGATCTTAATTCAAACTGAATTGGATTTACATTCAACATGATTACCGCCATAGCAAGAAATGAATGAGAAAAAAGTGGATAAAGTGGCATCCTTCCAGTAATTACCACAGAAACATTAAACAATGACCCTCAAGGACAGTTTTTTTTTATCCCAACCTAAGTTTGTACTATGATCTTAATCTAAACTGAATTAGATTTACATCGGACATGATTGCCATAGTGAAGTATGAGAAAAAACGTGGTGGAAATGGCTGCCTTCTGATGATTGCCACAGAGCTATCAAAAAAACGGTCCTCAATGATATCCTCTTCACTCAACCTAAGATTGCTATAGATCTTAATTTAGGGCCAAATTCAGAAACATCACTTATACTCAACTCACACTCAACTTGACGGTTTTATGTTAATTTGAAATTCAGAAAAGCTTTAATTTTCATTTTATAAATTTTTTTAACTTTCTATCGTCAATCAAAGTACCTATACTGACCATAAGTTTGATTATGCGAGTAAATATAAAAGCGTTTCTCAATTTCAAATAACGTCAAACGTCAAGTTTGAGTGTGAGTGAGGTTTCTGAATTTGGCCCTTAATCTGAATTGGATTTACATTCAACATGATTGCCATAGCAAAAAATCAGTGAAAAAAGTGGCTCCCTTCTAGTGAAACGATCCTTAATGATGTCCTTCTCTTTCGGCCTAACACTGCCATAGATCTTAATTCGAACCGAATTAGATTTACATTCACCATAATTGCCATAGCAAGATGCGAGTGGAAGAAATGGTTCTTAATGACGTCATTTTTTCTTAACCTAAGATTGCCATAAATATTAATTCAAACTGAATTAGATTTGCATTCAATATACTTGCCATAGCAAGATAGTGGTGAAAAAAGTGGTGGAAGTGGCAGCTCTCTTCTAGCGATTGCCACAGAAATATCAACGACGTCGTTCTTTCCCAACCTAGAGCTGTCATAGACTTTAATTCAAACTGAATTAGATTTACATTGATTAGATTGCCATAGCAAGACACGAGTGGAAAAAGTAGTACAAATGGGGTTCCCTTCTATCTCACTTAAGGTTACCATAAAAAACTGAGGCAAATTCAATTCGATTTATATCTATATGATTGCCACAGCAATATTTGAAGGTTTGCCATAATTCATGTTATGTTAGATCTGCATTTATGTAATTACCTTAGAAACTGGCGAGTGAAAAATAAAGCCCTTTCTTTCCTACTAAGATTTTTCCCAAATTGGAGTTGGTGATTGCCATAGAAACATCAATTTCTCTCAACCTTTGATTATGGTAGATCTTCAACCAAGTGAATGAAATTTACATTAAAAATGATTCCCGTAGCAAGGCGCGAGTGAGAAAAGTGATGGACGTGGCTACCCTCTCTCTTTCTCACACCTAAGTTTATCATAAAAAATTGGGTCAAATTCATATTCATATGATTGCCATAGCAGATGTCAAAAAAATTAAGTGACGCCTTCTTCACCTAAGTTTGCCGTAGAAATTTATTTCAACTTAAGTTGGACAGCCTTTAACATGACTGCCATAGCAATATGGTGGACGTGGCTACCTTCTCTTTCACCTAAGTTTACCATAAAAAATTGGGTCAAATTCCTATTCATATGACCGCCATAGCAATGTCAAAAGAATAAAGTGGCTTAAGTGACGCCTTCTTCACCTAAGACTGCCATAGAAATTTAATTCGACTTAAGTTGGACACCCTTCACAGGAGTGCCATAAAAATATGCGAATTAAAAAAAACAAAACGAGAGAAATGGCCTCCTCTCACATAAGATTGTCATGGAGTCTAAATTATTTTACCATGGGAACATGTAAGTAAGAAACGAATTGATTCCTCGTCTCTTCTAATTTTGTTTTCACGTTTAAATGATTGCCGTAACAACCTAATCGACAAACAGGAAATCTGAAATGCTCTCACATGATTGCCGTAGCAGGCTTCTAGTGAAAGAAGTGGTGAACGTGGCTACCATCTCTTTCACTTACGTTTACTATAAAAAATTGGATCAAATTCATATTCATATCTGAAACGCACCCACCTTATTGCCCTAGCAAATTGCAGGTGAACGAAGTGGTGGACGTGGCTATCTTCTCTTTCACCTAAGTTTACCATAAAAATGGGTCAAATTCATATTCGTATGACTGCCTTAGCAATGTCAAAAAAATAAAGTGACGCCATTTTCACCTAAGATTGCCATAGAAATTTAATTCGACTTAAGTTTGACACCCTTTCATATGACTACTGCCATAGAAATATGTCAGTTTTTTTTGTTTTCTTATGCATCATTTTCCCCCAAGCTTTAATAAGTTTAACAAAACAACAGAAATGGCCCCCTGTTATTTTCTCCTCTCACCTAAGATTGTCATGGAGTCTTTTTTTATTTTATTTTATTTTTTGCCAACGAAACATGTTGCTAAGTAAGAAAGGAAGTGATAGTAGTGGCACTCATAGATTCCTTGTCTCTCTAACTAACACTGCCATAGATCTTCTTTCTTAGTTTTGTAATAAGCTACAGTCATAATTAAGTGATTGCCATAGCAACATTTGAGCGACAAATAGGGAATTTGAAATGCCTCTCCACATCTCATTGTGAAAACATCCCTAGTAATCTACCTTTATGTTTTCAAATTTAAACAGCTTCTTGGTGTTCTGCAGGATTCTATTCTGAGGCCTTCGCTTTATGAAGTAACCGTGCTTAAAGACTTGTGCGCGTCCGCAATCAAATAAATAAAAAATAATAGCAGAAGAACTAAGACGCTTAAGGAAAATAAACGATAAAGGAGACAGGGTTAACAAGAATGAAACAAAACAGAACTCATGAAGGAGAAGATGGGAAGAATAAAGAAAATCGAGTAAAAAGAAAAGAAGAATTGAAGGCAGCGACAGTGACTCAGAAAAAATACACAAGAAAGTGCTCAGCTGACATCCTCAACAGCGTTTGGAACTTTATTTTTTGATTGTCCATCGTATAAAACATGCGGTCTCCACGGAGTACATTTTTGTTTTTGTGAAAATTAAAGAATTCATTTTGAGGAAAAGAGGAAAGAAGCTGAGTCACTAGATTACAAAAACAAGCAACAATAAAAATGCAATAAAATTTTTTGTATAAATAAGAAACGTCATGTTTGTTTTGTTAACGTCCAAAAGCGAATAACAAATAAATAGCCACTGTAAAACTCAACCTTGTTAAAACATAATGAATTTGTTTATTTTAACAATAATGCTGCCAACACAGGCCAATTCAATTTCGTAACTTTTGCCGCCTTCAAAACCGAGTTTCTAGCTCTATTGCTAAACTCGAACTATACAACACAAAAGCGTGTTTCAAATAAGGTGAAAAACGAAAGTGTTGTTTAGGCATTTAATTTTATTGACTGCCAAAATTTACTGGTTTAGATCATCGAATCTCGCGAACACATCTCGAAATAGAAACTCGGAAACCTTGGAAATTGGCAAACGCAAACGAATTTTTATTCTTCTTTAGTATTTGAAGCAGATAAGTCGAGGGTGTGAAAGCGAACTCTTTGCATTTGCTCCACGCCGAAGAAAGTAAGAGTTTCACGGCACGTAAGCGCGACTTTTATTTTTCGAAGCCGTCTTATTGGCACAACGACCACAACAATAATGGGGCTTTATCATCATACAAAGTGAAAAGGAAAGTATCCGCGCTGATGTTAGTTTAATTTACTTACGTATTATAAAACTGCTTTGTTGTGCGGGCAAAATCACCAGACGGGAAAACATAATCGCTCGGATCCGTTCCAGTTGTTTCTGTTTAATATCGAAGGAGGCCATCAAAAGAAAAACTCACTTGAGTTCAAATCGCTTATGAAAAATCACCATTCGATCTAAAGACGGAAAAAATATTTAGGGATTCACTTTTTTTTTCCTATAGTGTGAAGCAATTGATTCACTTATACCGGATGATCCAAAAACGACAGACAAATCGAAATCATTTCAAGAGCGTACAGGTCTTTTGCCCTCATACAGATCATCGTCCAAGTCATCGTTCTTATGAATGATGCCTTTGAGAAACTCTGATCATTCCAGCTTTCGAAGTGTCACCCCTTTTATTGGTGAATCACGAATGCTTATTAAACCCCATTTTATACAAGCTTTTAGGCTGGTATTATCGACAATGATTCGTTCGGGCTTCTGCTCCTTTCCCCAAGGTAGAAAATTGTATTAAATCAGACGCAGGACATCTCGAAGGTGTTGGGGATATTTAATCCCAAATAATAACTTAAGTGTCAAATCAGTTTGATAAGAGGAAGACTGTACGCAGAAGATGTAATGAAATAGAAGATCGACCAGAGAGGAAATGATACAGCGTAGAAGATGTAATGAAATAGAAGATCGACCAGAGAGGAAATGATACAGCGTAGAAGATGCAGTGATGAAAGCGAAGGGTGGTAGAAAGAAAAAAAAACGGAGGTTGGATGAAGGAAGAGCAACGAAAATCTGCGAGAGAGAAAAATCTCCAAAAGGACAAAGCTAGTCCCTTCTGGTGAATCGAATTAAGTTGGGCAAACAAGGTCTCCAAGTCGAAGGTATGCCATGTTTGGCAGAGACAAGTTCCTCTGGACTAGAACTAGTACAATAAATTTGAGAAGAGTTTTAGTTATTTTTTCTTTATTGATAACATTTTAATTGTAAAAATGTTCCAATGGATTGCGCAATTACATAGCACTAAAAGCAAAGGTGAATTAATTGGAAGAATGTGGAGGGAGTGAAAGTCAAGAAGTCCTTCACAAAAAGGAAAGCGTTGCGATGGTGAAGAAGAGGTGCCCATTTTACCAAATTGGAAGAATACAGAAATCAAGAAGTTCTTAATAAAAAAGAGAACACTGCGATGGTGAAGAAGAGGCGTCCATTCTACCAAATTGGAAGAATATAGAAATCAAGAAGTCCTTAATAGAAAAGAGAACACTGCGATGGTGAAGAAATGTCAGAAGATGCGATGTACAAAGAAGGTAGTCCACGTTAGAAAGGAAGGAATGTATTCCACAAGTGACTGACGTTTGTTTTTAAACAAAAAAGTTCCAAAATTGATTTCTTAAAACAAGGGTTGTGGACAGATATATTCCCCCAGCAATATGAAGATCTGAGTTAAGGAGTATAGCCCACCACAAAAAGTAAAGTGTTGTACTGGACAAGCCAAGATGAATGAAAATAACCCAAGATAATTCTACACTGTCTGCTAGAGGGTAGAATAAGAAAAAAAGAAGAAGAGGAAAGGTGAAAAAGGAAAATTGAAAAAGAAATGCATACCTACGAGTGAGTTATGGTCTAAATCAGCCTTTGTTCTTAAACAAAAAAAAAGTTGTAAAAAAGCAAGGATTACAGAAGTACAAATTGTCCAGCAACGTTAAGACAAGACAAGAAGGAAAGCGTTGTACTGGAGACATCCAAGGTTACGAAAACACAAATTCCTCAGCATCATAAAGATTCACTTTAAATATTTAAGATCTATTTCAAAAAGAAGAGCCATGGGTGCCAACGGGAAATAGAATAAGAAGAAAGGGGGAAGAGAGGAAAAAGAAAAATGAGAAGAAATGCATGTTTACGAATGGCTCTGGTCTTAAACCAACCTTTGCTTTTAAGCAAAAAAAAAACATTAATAATATAAAATGAGAAAAGAAATGCGTGCCCGTGGTTTAAACCAACCGTTGTTCTTAAATGAAGAAAAGTACCAACCAATACGACTAACGAGAAGAGCAGCAGCAGCCCTGAGGAAGTTCTTCTATAATGGAGAACGAAACGTCGGCAGTAGAATAAGTCAACGTGACGCGGTTTCAACCGGAAGTCAATTCAAACATGGACGACGGCCGCGGAAGCCTTCAAGTTAAAAAAAAATACCAAAAATGGTAAAAAAGCAAATATACAAATACTCCAGCAATATGAAGACTCCCTTTAAGAAGTGGCCCAAAAAAATACTACGCAGGCTACCACCAGGACGTAAACTGAGAGCAAGAGGAAAAAGGAAAAGAGAAGAAAATAATATGAGTGGTTCTGGTCTTAAACAACCTTTAAAAAAATCCCAAAATTGATCTCTTAAAGCAAGGATTAGGAAAACGCAAATTCCAGTTTAAAAATTATGATCCATTTCAAGAAGAAGATATCCAAGAAGGTGAACCAAGAAAATTCTATTTTGGCTGCAATCGGGAAGTTGACTAAGAAGAAGAACCAACCTTCGCTTTCAACATATCTTAAAACAAGAATTACGAAAACAACGCAAATTCCACAGCAAAATGAAGACCCACTTTAAGAAGCGTCATTCATCTGAAGAAGGAGACGTCTACGGAATGAAAGAAAATGGTCCAAGAGAATTCTACACTAGCCTACCGTCAGGAAGTGAAATAAGAAGAAGAAAAAAGAGGAAAAAATGAAGACTCACTTTAAGAAGCGTCATTCATCTGAAGAAGGAGACGTCTAAGGAATGAAAGAAAGTGGCCCAAGAGAATTCTACACTAACCTTACCGTCAGGGAGTGAAATAAGAAGAAGAAAAAAGAGGAAAAAATGAAGACCCACTTTAAGAAGCGTCATTCATCTGAAGAAGGAGACGTCTAAGGAATGAAAAAAAGTGGCCCAAGAGAATTCTACACTAGCCTACCGTCAGGGAGTGAAATAAAAAGAAGAAAAAGAGGAAAAAATGAAGACCCACTTTAAGAAGCGTCATTCATCTCAAGAAGGAGACGTCTAAGGAATGAGAGAAAGTGGCCCAAGAGAATTCTACACCAGCCTCACCGTCAGGGAGTAAAATAAGAAGAAGAAAAAGGAGGAAAAAATAAGAAGAAAGGAAGTACATGTACACGAGTGGTTCTGATCTTAACCAACCCCTGCTTTTAAGCAAAGAAAAACTCACAGAATTGAACTCTTAAAGCAAGGGTTGTGGAAATGCAAATTCTCCGACAATATGATGGGAAGAAAGAAAGCGTTGTGCTGGAGACGTCAAAGGATGAGAGAAGGTGGCCCAAGGCCACCAGGACTAAGAGAAAAAAAGCAGATAAGAAAACGAAAACTGGTAGAAAGGAAAAGCACGTTTGCGAGTGTGTTCTGGTCTAAATTAAATTTTCTTTTTAAACAAAAAAGTGCCAAAATTGATCTCCTAAAGACCTAAAGCAAGTATTATGAAAACACAAATTCCCCAGCGTCATAAAGATCCACATTAAAGAGTACGATGCGTCACAAAAAGGAAAGTGTTGTGCTGGAGACGTCCAGAGCTTGATCTCCTAAAGACCTAAAGCAAGTATTATGAAAACACAAATTCCGCAGCGTCATAAAGATCTATATTAAAGACTATGATGCGTCACAAAAAGGAAAGTGTGCTGGAGACGTCCAGAGCTTGATCTCCTAAAGACCTAAAGCAAGTATTACGAAAACACAAATTCCCCAGCGTCATAAAGACCCATATTAAAGAGTATGATGCGTCACAAAAAGGAAAGGAGATCTCCAGAGCTTGATCTCCTAAAGACCCAAAGCAAGTATTATGAAAACACAAATTCCCCAGCGTCATAAAGACCCATATTACAGAGTGTGGTGCGTCACAAAAAGGAAGTGTTGTGCTGGAGACGTCCAGAGCTGAAAAATTCTTAGGAAGTAGAATAAGAGAAAGGAAGAGGAAGAATGAACAGGAAGAAGGAAAAGTAATGGCCACGAGTAGTCCTGGTCTAAACCAACTTGTTTCTAAACAAAAGAAAATCTAAAATTTGTGTCTTAAAGCAAGGATTACTTAGGATTATTTAGATCCATTTTGTGGAGTATGATCCATCACAAAAAGTAAAGCATTGTTCTGGAGACGTTCAAAGAATAAAAGAAGATGGCTCAAGAAATTTGTAAGCTGGCGACCACCAGGAAGTAGAATAAGAGAAAAGAAGGAAGAAGATTGAACTTGTTTTTAAACAAAAAAATCTCCAAAAATGTTTTCTTAACGCAAATTCCCCAGCAACATAAAGATCCACTTTAAGGAGTGATGCTGGGGACGTCCAAAGAATGAAAGAAAGTGGCCCAAGGAAATTTTATTTTGGCTGCCACCATAATGAAGAAGAATGAATTTCATTTTAAACAAAAAAAAAAAAAATTCAAAACTATGCATTTACGAAAAAATGTTACGAAAAACGCCGACCCTAGAATAGAGCCCTGCGGCATCCAAGAAACTCTCCAAATTAAGCTATTTATCTTTAATTTTTTTTGCTTTTGTTTTTCATTCTTTAAGTAATTTTACATTGTTTTTGTTAATTTTATATTTTCAGGCTTTAGTCAAGATCTTTTCGCTAAGACTTTTAAGTTTTACTTTTTTTTATTTCACTTCCCTTAATGAATCGCCTTTTGTTCGTGCGTTTCCATTTTCTCTTTTCGGTCGATAGAGTTGTTTCGCATACCGTCTTGTAGTGTCATTCTTTTTTCTTTGCTTTAAAGCTCGTATTCCGTTCTGGTTCCTCTCTTCCTACATCTGTACCTCATCTTCTGTAGTTATTCCTAAATATTTAATCTTCTGTACTTTGTTGTCCTTCTGTCCTTCTGGGTTCTTTTGCCGTCGCCTTCAAATTAATAAATTAATAAATAAAGTTTCAAAGCCAAATTTAACAAAAAAAAAAAAAAAAAAACAGAGTTACGAGTCCAGTCAAAGCCAACTCAATTTTTTAAAAAAATATTTGCTATGTGCATAAGTTACGTAAAACAATGACCCTAGGCATAGAGCCTTGCGGCATCCAAACTAGAAATTCGTACAAAATCGCCAATTCCTTGACCCGTTTGCCTCGATCGGGTCCACACGTAACAATAAATCGATTCTGGCGACGATGCACACGTGCAACACTAACACGTCGTGTTACCGTGAATTTTTCCTGATATTTTCAGCGGTGATTAATAAAATCGAACGTTGCGACAGAACGCCCATACTTTCACATTTGCGGCGAAAAGAACGAAATTTCACAGCCGCACCCGCCCGTTCGTTTTCGACGCAACGCCTATGGCTACTAGCTACTAGATCTTTAGAAATCGAAATCTATGCGTTCTTTAGCCGTTCGTGTTGCACTAATTACCGGAGGCGAGTTGTGAAACTTAGAGCAATGCCAAGTTGCGATTTGTATGTACATCGATGAACGAATTCTTTACTTGAGGTGCTTCTTAATTTGCGGTTGACTAAAAAAAGAATCAAGCTAGTTCTCGAAGGAGGAAGCAGTATGACTCTATTTGTAATGAACTAAAAAAGGACAGATTTTTTTTGGATTAATCTAGTCCTCCGAAGGAGCCATGAATGAGCAATGAACTCTTGTTGGCGAAACGCTGGGGGCTTCAAAGAGAAAATCGGTCATTATCGGGGCAGGAAGTCATTAAATGCTGTCGATTGCAAGTGGATTATTAACCGTGTCATGATAGTTTTCATAAACTCGAGCGCTGTTTATTCTAATCAAGTGCATTTGCAATTTCTTGCATTTGAATAATAAGCAGCAGTTCATAAATTCCATTTGCGCTTAAAAAATAAAAAAAAAACAACACGGGAAGTGTTGCAGGATCAAAGTCCTTGCAGGGTTCTTACTACGGTTCGCTTTCAATCATTCAAAAACAAATCGATGAAATCATTTCTCAACGAAGTAAAAAGTCTCTTTACAAAAAAAATTAAATTCGCGCACGTTTTTGCGAGCGTGAAATGAACAAGCGCCCGGTATTTAAAGTCGCATCTTCCTTGACCTTTCCTCTTGCTTTACGCTTCGGGGAATAGGATGTGTTAGTTTGGAATGAAACGGCCGCGCAAAATTAAAGAAAAAAGTCAAGTTTCTTCTTGGCGCCTCACAGCAACTCTTATGGCCACTTGCACCAACCACTTTAAGCTGAGCTTAAGTGTAAGTGGTGTTTATAATGTGAAATTTCAGGTTACACGTCATTGAACAAGTCACAGTCTAAGTGACGACGCTTAAATTTAAACTGAGCTTATTTTGTTCGGTGCAAAGCAGGGTTAGTTTTATTAATACTCGTTGGAATTTGTAGCATCTCTGCTCCGTGAATTTGTATTTAGTGATAATAAGTTATTTACACTAAAGAGAACGGAAGAGACAAAACGCAAGTTTAAGGAAAAACGTCGTGGAAAATGTGTTTTATGATCGTACCGTAACAACGTACCGTAACGACGTACCGTAACAACGTACCGTAACGACGTACCGTAACGACGTACCGTAACGACGTACCGTAACGACGTACCGTAACGACGTACCGTAACGACGTACCGTATCGACGTACCGTATCGACGTACCGTATCGACGTACCGTAACGACGTACCGTAACAACGTACCAAATCTTTATATCGTAATTTCGCACTGCAACATAGTTTACGAAAAAGTGGAAAAAAATTAATTCCGTTTTCCGTTGTGAATAAAAGAAAAGAGAAATATGAGAAAATTCACTTAATTAAATTTCTTTTCTTTGTTCAATTTTTTTTTTAAAGATCAAAAATAAATACCTTCGAGCGATCTTCTTTTGCTCTCGTCTTAATTCTAAAATTTGAATTATACTTTCCTCATTTTTCGTTTAAAAAAAAATTAATATTAATGTCGTCATCATCAATCTATTTTTTTTTCTATCATCCTCAATAGATCTCCTTTTGTTTTTGTCTTTACTCAAAAATTTCGAGTCCCACTTTCTTCTTCTTTTCTCCTATCGGTTGTTTTAGAGACCAAACAGAAATGCCCATTGGTCAATTGATCTTCTCTTGTTACTGTCGGCGTCAATCGATCTTCTTTTGTTTTTCGCAAAAAATAATAAAATAAGTCATCATCAACTCATCTTTTTCTGTAATCGTCAATCGATCTTCGTTTGTTTTTGTCGTTATTAAAAAACTTGGAGTGTCGCTATCTTCTTCTTTTCTCCTCTATCAGCTTTTTTAAAGACCAGAAATAAATGTCATTGCTAATCGATCTTTTCTTGTTACTGTCAGGCATTGGTCGACCTTCTTTTGTTTTTCACAGCATCGGTCGGACTTCTCTAGTTTCGGTCTATCTTAAAAAAATTCGAGTCGCGCTTTCCCCTCATTTTCTCCTGTCAGTTTTCTTTTAAATAAAACATCAGAAATAAATGTCATCGTCGATCGTTCTTCTTTTGTTTCCGTCTTCGTTCAAAAATTTCAAATCGTACTTTCCGTCTCTCTTTTTTTTTAAACAAAATCCTTACATGTGTATATAAAATTCCTTAATTAAATAATTGAATAAGCAACAAAATTATATGTATGCATTTCTAAACAAAATATGCAAAATCGTACTTTTTCGTTCCTGTACTTTCGCCCTGATTTATTTTGCGCTTTTCACGCTGAGCTTTAATTGAATCAAACAAACCGGAAACAGAATTCCCCCGATTTCAAAAGAACGACATCCGAAGCGAATCGTTACGGCCGAGAGGTGAGTGACCGAAATTCTCATTCTCATTCACATTCCGCGTAATTCTCTCGAAAAGCCAATCTCGAAAAAACGAGACAATTCAAGTTCGTTTTCTTCACCTCTCGACCGATAACTCCACGCCTGACTGACTCTGAAACTTCTTTCCTTCTTGGGCAGAAAGTCCATCGTCTATTTATAGACGCCCGAGCTTACGATTAAACAATACGAGCTAATAGCCTTAATGATAATAGTTATTACGACGACATACATTTGCATGACATTTGTATTGTTAACGTGCTCTGCCTTGCATGTAAATACTGGAACGCGATGGTGTTGTTGTTGTTGTTGCTCATTCCGTCCGTGCGTTGTTACATTTGTTGTTCGTTCTTGGTAGCTAATGGCTAAAGACTGAAATTACGGATAATCGTGGAAAGTGGGTCAATATCATCGAGTGGATTTTTGAACTTCTTTTGCTCGCACTTCGATGTGAATCGACCTTGTTTATACTCTTTGGAATTTAAAATCAGTTTTATGTGAAAGAGTTCACAGCGAGAGACGCACTTCACAAACCCAATTAAAAAAAAGCATCTAGCAAGGCGGTAACAGCCGCTTCAAATAATTATATTACAAGTGGGATAGAGACATCATTATAATATGAGTGCGATAAGCTATCCAGACGAGGGCGTCAGCCCGAGTTCAGGATAAGAGCACGAATATTATGATGATGCACCATCCCATTTGTAATATACAACGTTTTATCTACGTTTGTTTTTCTTTTAATTAATTTAAAAAGTATTGTCGGAAGCCATCAGTAAGCGAAAATCGCAATAGCCTGGTTATAGCGCAAATCCATAGCAACCGCTTAATAATAACTAATAAATTTTTTCATTACATAACTAGTGTTATAATAAGTCAACCCAAATGAGTTACATAATATAGCTATTATGAAACAGGTGTAGATAAAATTCTTAAAGTTTTTGAGCGTCATACGTCATACATACATAGGTACTTTCTTAAACTCAATTAAAAAGAAAGCTTCTAGCAAGGTGGTCACAGCCGCTTCAAATAAAATTCTTACATTTTTAGAGCTCACGTATATGTAGTTAGGTACTTGACCTATTAATGTCATACATAGGTGAAGCAATTCAGATAAGTTAAAACATCCAAAACAAATTTCTAATTTTTATTTATTAGGTGTTTCAGTAGTTTGCCATCTTTGTTTTATAATCCTAATTAACAATAAATAAAACAGTTTGAAGATTAAATTAAAAATTGATTAACGAATTAGGTGCAAAGGTGCGCCTGAGTTTTATGTGCATTATGAAAAGCATTTACTTTCCTCGCTTGTCGGGCAAACACCTAACGGAAAGCATCTAACAAGGCGGTTGCAACCACAACAAATAAATACAAATTAAATTCTTAAATAACGTCAAGTTCGATTCGTATTCGTCAATTTTATGTTTGAACTTCAGAGGTTTGCCAACCTTTTTTTTTCTAATTCTGATTAATATTAAAACTTAGCGCTTAGTCGCGCCATCGCACAGCTGAGCTTTGAGCTTAAACTGTGCAAAGAATAACAAAACTACTGCCTCATAAGCAGATAACGGACGGAAAGATGGAATTCAGTGTCGTTCGCATGAGCGGCACGCCCTGCGCGGCAATAGAATTGTAACTAGTCGTCTTAATATCCTGAGCGTAAAATTTGGTGTTCGCATCACTATAGTTTAAATTCTAAATAAATATAGTAATCCTTTCAAAAGAAGAAATTATAATTTACGTAATATAACTTTATGTTTATTGTAGCATATTAATCACTTTTTTGAAAGTAATATATTAATATATTGACCCGGCTCCTGCCCGGCGCTCATGGACTTGCTACTTTACGTGCGCGTTGAGTCCTCGAGGCGAAGTGACCGTGAACAGCCATACAAATGTCCGTTCTTTGCTCATAAGCTGTCGCACACAAGGTGGCCAATCAGTCATGTTGGTCGTCGGAATTGCAGTGGAGTTCTCGAGCTACTCTTCTGCTGACGAGGCCCCAATTAGAGTTGAATATACAGAGGATGCTCGAGGACTCCATAGCAATCAAAAATTATTTGACAAAATACACGATCTGAAGTGTCATATTTTTTTTTGAGAAAAAATAAAACATGATTTTAACGCCTCTTTTGAATCGCAGGGAAATTAGTTCGTTTAGTTGATATTAGATGGCGCCAGGTTCATTCTAAACTCTGAGGAACGTTTCTACCAGTTTCTCTGTGTAATCAGATGAGAGATTAAAAAATGCGTACTTCTTTAACAAAGCAGGAAACGCGAAGATTTCTTTTTCGTATCGATAGAAGGCGTCGAATAGTAGTCATAAAACAAGGCAAAAAGATTTCCTGCTTGCTTAAAAAACTGGAACTGTAGTGGTGATTTTGGTTCTCTTGTAAGTCACTAGATGGCGTCTGCAGTGTATGTGTAATACAGTCAATAAATAAATACAGTACCACAATCCATATGCTTAATGTGTAAGATAAAGAAACCACTTTTTCGCACTAAAATGGCCACTTTCGTCAACTTCAGTGACCACTTTCGTCAATTCAGTGACCACTTTGGTCATCTTTAGTGACCACTTTGGTCAACTCCAGTGACCACTTTCGTCAACTTTAGTTACCATTTTCGTTCATGTGCTTAATGTGTAAGATAAGAAAAACGTTCTTGCACTAAACTGACCGTCCTTTCTAGTTATTTTCTTTCCGGCAAGTTTAAATGGTCGACACTTCTAGTGATTTTTCTCCGGCAAGTTTAAATTGCCGACTTTTCTAGTGATTTTCTTTCTGGTAAGTTCAATCAAATTTAACGCCTGTCAAATAAAGTGCCCGAATGTGTCGTTGCTAGGGTTAGACGTTGGAATTTCCCGCCAATAATTTGCATTAAGATGGCGGCCAATTGCGGTACTGTAATTATTTAGTGACTGTAATGTGTGACACTTTAGGTCTGTTCAAACTTCGAGTCCTGACCAATTCTGAGTCGTTCAAAACATACACTCATTAGAGTTGTACTTCTCAGAGGATCTGTTAAAGGCCAACTACTTTGAAGGCCAACTGATTCGAACGCGAACGGTTCCGAACTAGTCAGAGCCTCGGGTTCGAACGAACCTTTTATCTTTTTGCGAACGCTCTAAAATTGCGGTGACAATCTACTAGATGGCGCTTATTCTTTATTTTGACAATTTTGACCTGATTTTGACAAAATATAACATTATCTGGAGCGCACATTTCTTGAGAGAAAAGAAACCATAAATGGCAGACTTCTTTTTTTCTTTTTAGCGTCTCTTTGAATCACAGAGAAAATAGTTCGCAGAGGTTTGCCAACCTTATTTTTCTAATTCTGATTAATATTAAAACTTAGCGCTTAGTCGCGCCATCGCACAGCTGAGTTTTGAGCTTAAACTGTGCAAAGAATAACAAAACTGCCTCATAAGCTATTGCACACAAGGTGGCCAATCAGTCATGTTGGTCGTCGGAATTGCAGTGGAGTTCTCGAGCTACTCTTCTGCTGATGAGGCCCCAATTAGGGTTGAATATACAGAGGATGCTCGAGGACTCCATTACAATCCAGCCAAAAAAATTTGCAATACTGAAACTATCAAAAAAAAGATTCAAATTGACTGAAACTCACAACGTTTTATTTCATAAAAAATATATTTATTTATTTCGCTTTTAGACAAACAGCGACGAGAAAAGCATCTGGTAAGACGGTCGCAGCCGCTTCAAATTTAACCTACCTATTTAAATTTTCAGGCTTCACACATAGTTATTCGGGCAAGATTAATCGTCCGAAACGTCAATTTTTATTTAGCAGGTTTTAGACGCCCCCTTCTTTTTTTAATTTCTAATAATAATAATAATAATAATAAAGTTTATTGACCGACAAACAATAGATATATGTACAATACCGGCTGTTTCAAATTGAGTGTGCACTGAAGGGATCTTCTAAACCGTAAGAGATACAAATTTGGTTAAATGGAAGAAAAGTTGCACAAATCAATGCCTAATTCGTATTCATTCACAGAATAAATTTTTTCTTATTTCTTCTTGAGATATTGATCAAAATGTAAAAATGTCGATTTTCTTTTTTCCTCTGTATCTCTCGTATTATAAATAATTTTGAAATTCTGATTTAACTTTCTACAGGCACTTTCTTATTCTGCTTCGAATAGAGGTGGCAGAATTGAAGTCAAACGTTTCGTCTCTCCACGACCATCTTCAGTTTCGATTTTTTAAATACAACGTATATCTTTTAATTATTCTATTCGATAGCATTTTTTCTGCTGATTGCAGTGATGTATAACAATTAGTACTTTTTTCAAGTAAAGTTAAAATATGATAAAGAAAGCTTGATACAGTTTCGTCATGATTTATTTAATAAGTAAATTTATTCTTTAGTACTTTTTTTACTTACTAAATATTAAAAACTAACATTCAAATGTCGGAAAAGGAAAAATCAATAAAATCAATCAATCAGTCAACAAAAAATCAAAGGGCTAATATTTGGTGATCTTAGAGGCCACGCGACAGGTCCATTTGTACCTATCAGGAAAAGTTTGATTCAAATAATTTGTTGTTATTTCAGCATTATGTGCTGGTGCTCCATCATTTTGAAATTACAATTCCATAATATGATTTAGAGGAATGTAATCTAAAATGTTTTCCAATGCTGTCCTTAAAAAATCGATGTAACGTTCAGCTGTTACATGATTTTCGTAAATGATCGGACCATTAATTCTATTATGCCAAATACCACACCAAACATTTAAGCTGAATTGTATCTGTGGTCACACTTGTTGAAATCTTTTTGATTCTCCCTGGACCAATATCTATGTACATTTCTATTAAATATTCCCTTGTTTGTAAAATTAGCCTCGTCAACAACTATCTCGTATGACAAATTCTTTTAACGGATACTACAAATGTGCACTATCAGTGTCCGTTAAAAGAATTTATTATACTATAACTAAAGAGACAGATATTAAATAATTCATTGAAATTTACACTATACCTAAGAAAATGAACTAAATATTTGAAATTATGTATTAAATAAAATTTTCATATAAAAATCTGTATTATTTAAGCTTCAAATTAATATCAACAATTAAGTGTGATATACCATTACAATCAGGAGAAAAAATGGCAACAAATACGATAATAAAAAGGTATACGTTATATAAAAAATGTAAACTGAGGATGGTCGCGGTGAGACGAAACGTGTGAGCACAATTCTACTGCCCCTATTTAAAGTAGAATCCAAAAGTACCTGTAGAAAGTTAAGACAGAATTTCTAAATTATTTTTAATAAGCGAGTTACAGAGGAAAAAAGAAAATCGATATTTTTACATTTTCACCAATACTTCAAGAACAATTAAGAGAAAATTGATTCTGTTAATGGGTACGAATTAAGCAATGACTGGTGCAACTTTTCTTCCATTTAACCGAATCTGTAACTCTCATGGTTTAGGAGATCCCTTCAGTGCACACCCAATTTGAAACAGCCGGTATAGCTTAACAATGAGTAAGTGTTGATGTCAGTCAAAAGGAACAGAATCAAGAATTCTATAAATATAGGATTCTTGATCTTCCTTCTGCCCTTAAGAGCCACTTAACTAGTTTTGCACACAAGAAAGAAATATGTATCCCTACACCTCAAGCGTTGAAAAAAAAAACCAATTTTTTGAAAAATGCACCAAAATCGCCCTATAAAAACTTTTAATTTACATACATTAAAAATATTAACATAAAACTCTGACAAAAGAAGAACGAAATGATTTGGTCGCAAGTATGAGTTTGATCTCCGTTTTGAACTACTCGTAACTTGGAAAGATAAAACTCGTGTACAACAATCCTTGTCCACTGGGCAAATATAAAACGACGAGAACATCTAACAAGGCGGTCACATCCGCATTACATGATTTTTTAATTTTTTCAAAGCTTTCGTCGGGCGATGGGTACGGTAAGTAAAAAAGTTCGGTTCGAAAAACATAGCAGATTGCGGAAGTCCACCGTCTTTGTTTCTAATTCTGGTTGACACCAAAACCTGTCTATAATTCAAATTAATTGGTTGGTCAATTTTATTGACCAGCTTTAGTTCGAGTTGCACTTGGATCTTATTGAATTTTATGTGAAAGTCGAAACGCGCGCGCTCTCCTTGCTTGTCGGGTAAATATAGGACGAGAAAAGCACCTAGCAAGGCGGTCGCAGCCACACCAAATTAAATTCTTAAATTTTTAAAACGTACGCAGTTCAAAAAGGCCAGACGAATATAATAAGGTTTGGAGCTTCGCTATTATTTATTAATTGTTAATGGCGTTAACAACTTTCAAGAGAGATCAACTTGACAGGTTAGCCAATTTGGCGTAGATTGGCATTTTACTTGCATTACCGTTGCGGACAAATGTAGGACGGAAAAGCATCTGGCAGGGAGGTCGCAGCCACTTCAGATTAACTTATTAAGTTTTCTAAACGTAAAGCACAAATGAAAAAATTTAATTGTGTCGAAAATTCAGTTTATTTAGTATCTACAGTTTCGCTATTACATATTTATAATTCTAATAAATGTTCACAACTGTCAAAACGTTAAAAGAGATCAATTTGAGAGGTTAACGAATTTGGAATTTACAAAATTTCACAAGAAAGATGACACGCGTGTGATTTCCTTGCTTACTGGATAAATGCAGCAGGAAAAAAGCATCTAGTAGGGCGGTCGCGGCCACTTCAGGTTAACTTTTCAAGTTCTCAAAACGCATACGCAGTTCAAAATGGTCCGACAAATTTAATTGCTTCGAAACAAGTTTTCAGGTTTATTTACGGTCTAGAAGTTCGCTATTACTTAATTCTATTTCTAGTAATGTTCACTTACAACTGTCAAACGGAAATCAATTTGACAGATTAACGATCTTGACGTATTCGATTGATATTTGGAATTTAAATGTGTTTTCATGTGAATGATGATTTCCCTGCTTACTGGATAAATACTGAACGAATAAAGGATCTAGTAGGGCGGTCGCAGCCGCTTCAAATTGACTTTTTTGATATTTCAAAACGCCAACACAACTTAAAAAAAAGTCCGGCGACAAATTTAATTGTGTCGGAAGGAACAAGTTTTCAAATTACGTTAATTATTACAAAATGAAAAAAAAAATCTGGTGTCACGTGATCGTCTTTGAAAGATTTTAATCTGCTTTAATTTGACTCCTGTAAAAAGTGCTTATACAGTATGATCCACGCCATTCGTTCGTTTCTGTGTATGAATCGACGTTAAAAACACTTGAAGACGTGAAGGTGTGCCCTAACGTGAATGCAATTTTTGAAAAGATGTCAAAACTTAACCCTGCTTTAATTCTTGTTGTAAGGTTTAATGAAATAACAAAAAAATTCTAACTGCGTTACTTATTTGTTTTCCGATATATTTTCAAAAACACGTATTTACTTGATTAATGAAAATTTTCAAGTTAGTTGTGGGGGCTCGCACGTTGGCTCAGACAACAAAACGTCAAGATGACAAATGTCAGGAACGTCAAGTTGAGAAACGTCAAAGTGACAGTTGACAGAAACGTCAAAATGGCTGCGTTCACCAGAATGGGGCGCTTGCAAGCGGCTGCTAGTTTTGTTGGGTGAACGGGGTGCTAATTTTCAACCTGTTTACCAAGCGGACGCCATTTTTAGTAGCGTACATTTGATTCCGTTGAATTGTATAAACGTGTTCATAGATGGCGGGATGAGCATTTAATCTATTAAGCGTCCACCAGATTACCGCTTACAAAGCAAACGCTGAAACAGCTAAGCGTAAGCAGCTTATCTCCGGTGAACGCAGGCATTGACATACATTGGAAAACGTCAGAGTGGCAACGTCAGACAATGACAGTATCGCTATAAAGTTATATTTAAATTACAGAAAAAAAAAAAGAAATTAAAATTTATTTAAATCAGAGGAAAAGTAGAGCAACAAAAATAAATTAAAAATTTACATCAGAACGTTTTCGTCTAAAATGTCAAATTTCAATTGCCAACAGTAAAAACAATTGACGAACGATCGAGAGAATGAATGCTGGGAAGTTTAACCAAAAATAAATTAAAATTACAGTTAAATAAATGTATTTAATCGATTAAACGAAGAGATTGTTAGTGAATAATATATAATTAAATTGAAAGAAGCACTAACATAAATTTTTTCCGACGCAACCGAGAATCGAACTCGAGTCTTCTGCTTTCGCGGCAGATGCTCTGACCACAGAGCTATTTCGACACCGCGTTCAGTTATCGCCTAATATAAATTAGAATCGGATGGTAAATTTTCTTCACTAACAATCTCTTCATTTAATCAATTAATTTATAGTTTGTCCTGCTAAAGGCAATATCAAAAATTTACCATCCGATTCTAATTTATATTAGACCATAACTGAACTCGGTGTCGCAATAGCTCTGTGGTCAAAGCATCTGCCGCGAAAGCAGAAGACTCGAGTTCGATTCTCGGTTGCGGCGGAAAAATTTTTTCCGCCAAAAATTTGTGTTAGTGCTTCTTTCAATTTAATTATATAAATTTGTTTAGTTATTATAAAACTGCTCTTCATTTCTTTTTGCCTCATTTTTTTAATACTTTTGCAATAGGATCTTTATACTTTTTCCTTTGTTTTTAATATTGTAATTTTTCAATTGTTTTTTAATGTTCTTTCAAAAAAATTTTTATTGCACTTGCATATTTTTTTTTGTTTTTATCATTTTCATTTTTTCTTTCTGTCAGTTATTTCTTATGTTTTTTTTAACGATTTAGTTTTTATTTTATTTATATTTATTATTTATTCCCAATTGTTACGCAAATAGCGAATGAAAGAGACAACTATCTTGCAAGACGGTCGCAGCCACTTCAGATTGCAAATTATTACAATTTCAGAGCTAGACATGATTTATAGAGTTTTCGATTGATCGCCCTAGTGCGCACTCAGAGTATCTTCATCTCGTGTTATTACATGAGGTTAAAGAAAGATGCAAATACACTGAGTGCAACCGGTGCACGTGAATCGAAAACGCTATTAGTTACGAGGGTCAAAAAGTTCAAACGCATTTAATCGCGCGAAACAATTGTTCAGTTAATATTTATTAGTTCTAGACTTCTCCCACCTCCTTTTTTTTAATTCTTTTTGATTCTAGAAGGTCAAATTTATTGACTTAGGGCCGGTCTTTTCATCTCTTGATAAACTAACTGACGTATCTGTGCTACCATGGAAACAATTAATAAAAATGAATCAACCATTCATAAGAATCAACTTATTCGCTGGATAACTTTGGCGGGAAGATGGAAATACCAGCCCTAACGCTAGATTTCACATACGTCAATTAACTTTAATCATCGATTAAGAATAATCATTCCTATGGCGGATTTCACAAACGTTACTTAAATTTAATCATCCGGTAAAAGTAAACGTTGCCATGGTTACATGTGTTGAAGGTTTAGGAATGATTATTCTTAATCGATGATTAAAGTTAAGTGACGTTTGTGAAATCCAGCGTTATACCTTCAACACATGTAACCATGGCAACGTTTACTTTTAACGGATGATTAAATTTAAGTAACGTTTGTGAAATCCGCCACAAGTCAAGTATAATTAGATTTCCGTCAGAAACAGACTGATGTTTATGAAATGTATGAAACAGAAGCATTTGCTCAGCTTGTCAGGGAATTATCGAACGAGCTACCAACTCGCAAGACAACCGCAACCTATGTATAAATTAATTAATTTTCAATTGTTTAAAGTTTCCCGATAGATTATATTAAGTACTTAAGAATGTCAGACATTCAATTGATTCCGTTTAACTCGAGTTTTAAGCGAATCTTGAACGAAGAAACGTTTAGTAAGACGGTCGGTCGCAGCCGCAACGAATATAATTGAAAGACCGGGCCCACCTGTTTCCCATAAATTTAGGTTTCGTCTTAATGAGTCCCGGAAGCATGAAATTTCTCTTTCGGAAAATGCGTGCGAACGCCAATTCAAACGGGATTTCACTTTTCGAGTTAATCAATTTTCGAAGCTCGCCCGCCGATTAGAAAGAGAAAACTCTCGACACTGAAACATGCGAATTGCAAATTTCAGCCCGATTGCATAAAATGTAATAAATCGACAGGTGACGTCAGCGCCTCCTCGTCACGTCCATCCAATTAGCGCTGCATTCTCGGATTTGCATGTTAACAAATGCGCGGCTATTAATTATTATTTATTACTTCGCGCAAAACAACAATATTGTTGCAGGTGTTTCGAATTTGGTTCGATTTTATGAAACTGGATCGATTTCGTTGATTCCAACAGATTGCTTTACGTATTTCACGCAGGTAGTACCATCGAGAAAGTAGTGAAAGGAATTTCCGTTTTCTTTTCTCGCCCTCTAATCCATACAAATAACTGCTCTAACGTTTCGCGAAAAATCTGAACAAAATATGTATGTAGTTACAATCAAGTTGGACGAAATCCATTTGAAATAAAAAAGTTGTGTCCGGTACCACTGTTTTAAAACGAAATTATGTTGAACATTTTTTTATATCTTCCGTAGTTATTGCCAAAGAACACACTGTTGGGACATCCTGTATAAGATCGTGGGATCGATACTACGAGTATTTTGGGTAGAAAGAGAGAAAATTAAACGAATCCAATAAAAAACGTCGGCGGTTTCTAAAACAACTCTTGTAACTGCCCCCTCAAAAAAAAAAAAAATGTAGAAAACAAATTAAAAACTGTCTCGTTAGGGTGCTGCCCAATTATCTATTTAACAAATGAACTTGCCCGGACAGGTATGCCGCCGATTTTTTGTCCTTTCCCAACAGGACCCGGCGTTGTTATTATTATTTTATGCAAAACGCCTTCAAGTTCGAACGCGACCATTAGGTAATTAAAACTAACTGTAAAGGAGAAATTCAATGTTGCAATTAAACAATTAAAAATCGTGCGGCCTTATGCAAGTAAACTAACGTTAGGTAATTAACTGCATACTTGCATAGAAATGTTGTCCTTTGACTTTCAATTAAATTAAACCTCGAATTCTACTGGAAGTTTTAAGTAGAGTCTCACCCCCCATTACACGGAAATTACTTGCCTATGAAGAATAGAACGATACCAAAAAATTACACGACGTCCTTTGGAGGAAGAGAAAAGAAAACAAAAGATCTGTTAAAGAAGAAAACCAAAAGATCATCAGTTAATAAAAAAAAAAAAAACAGGAGCAACTCGTCTGTTAAAGGAAACAGAGAAAAAGGAAGCAGAACATATCCTTTGATGAGGAAAAAGAAACGGTGAAGGTGATGACTAAATTGAGGAAGCCTAAAGAAGTGGATTTTCTAAACACCAAAAGCAAAAGGCAAGCAGAAGGAAAAGTTATTGAAAATTAGGAGAAATGAGAAACGTCTTTTAGTGAAAAAAAACAGCAATCTGGCGACAGCAAACAACAACACAAGACAGTTTGTTGAGAAAGAAAACGAAATAATGTATACCTGAGACATGAGAGACAAAACGCATCCAACAGAGAAGATAAACGACAGACAATTGGTTGCTGCTGAAACGGAGAAGATTTCCTAATCAAGCAAACAAAGGGCAAGTTGTTGACAAAGAAAAATAAAAATAATTAAAAGAAAAGAAAGTTAATGCAAAAATGTTTCAAGACGACTTGTATTTACATTATTTCCATGACAACGGATGCACTTCTCACATCCCACTTTTAAGTAGGGCGTTTAGAATGCGCCCGTTGTTATTGAAATAATGTAAACACAAGTCGTTTAGAAACAGATCAGCGAGACGTAAAATATGTGATGCAAAAATCGTGAGCGACGAAGATGTGATTACACGTCCAATATGCTCTCAGAGGTATAATTTATCAACGCAACCCTACACAAAATGTCACTAGTAATTTTGACGTTTCATAGAAATTTTATTTATTTATTTTGACAGATATATGTATAATAAAAGCCTGATTTACCAAATTTGTCGAAAAACGCACGACCTGTCAAATTCTTGCCCGGATTTTAATGTCCGCTACTGTACGTCCATATTATATGAATAATAACGAAAAAAAAAACATGAACAATAGACTATCAACTGATGAAGAATAAGCAAACACAAAAAAACAAAAACCCAAGCCAATGCACAGTGGTATAAGCACATCAAATCAGCGGCCAAAATTGTCAAAATGTATACACTTAAACAAAATTTAATATACGAAACCTTGTTCAAAACATGAAATAGACTTAAAATTTTATAAAATATCTTACTCTAACAAAAAGAGAATACGCAAGTCACAACAAAAGTACGAATTAATTACAGAAAACGTCGTAATGTAGAAAACTTTAAATTTCTGCTTCAAGTTCTATATTATGTAATGGTAACAGAAGGTTATTCTTCTTGATCTTCCTTTTCACTTTCGTCAGTACTTTCCCTGATACTAGTAGATGTACACACATATTTGTTATTATCGACAGACTTACTAATGTTGATTGAAGGAGCTTCTAACATGGTAATAACTTTAGAAGGTAATTTAATACGATTTCTTTTAGCCATTCTGAAAACTATATTTGAAGTGGAAATGATTGGATCAGAGGTATCCAGAGCTCTGTTGAAAATATCTGATAAATTGTGAATTCTAGTATCTAGTATCCTAGAATGAAATTCTCTGTCTCTCTTATAAATTTTATTTCTTGATTCTGAAGCATCCTCACTAAAAACGCCAGTAGGCAAAATACTGTTTGATACAATATATTTGCTATGAATTAAAACTTTATGTACTGAGGCAGGCATAGGATAACAGGGAAAGAGGTCCATGTATAGTTTTGCCGTTTCTTTGCAATATTCTTCGAATGAAGAAGCATTTAGTGGATATTGGGATGTAAGTGCAATTAGAATATTTCTGAAACGAATTATTAGTTTTTCGTTTATTCTAGTTATCTCTGACAATAACTTCGTATCACTTAAATGCTCGACGAGAGGTGTTCCCATCGTTTGTTATGCCTGATCCACCGTCTTTTGGCTTGTCAACATGAATACCCATTTTTTCCCAAAACATTTTTTGCACCTTCAGCTTTCCGGTCTTTAAGTGAAGATTTTAGGGCCTCTCCACGAACTTGCCATGTTTCTAAATTACTCCTGTACGAAATATGATGTAAGATACATTCAAAGAAACGTATCCAAGCGTGTAACGTACTGATTCCAAACTGAAAAGTATTAGATTTCGGTTCAAATTGTTTTGAACTGAAATCTTTTGTAGCTTTAAAAACCGAAGGTGTTGCTCCACATATAGGACACGTTTGAAAAGATTTAGTGCCAGTTAAAATGTTAAGAATTTTTCCATCTATTAGAGCCATATATATGTAAACTAAACTTTACTTTTAGACGTTTGTCGTTTGCTAAAACTACTTCTAATTCTGTAAGATTTGAAATTTCTCCTTCTAAACTATTTTTCTCTTTTAAAATATGATCTCGACTCTCTTTAACAAATTCCAGTTTTAGAGATCTGCAGAATCTTACAGACTGCGGCATGGGATTATTCGATATCCGGCGAGAAAATCATCGTATGTTATAATAAATTCCCCCAACAAAAAAGCGAAACACAACAAAAGACAATCTGTTAATAAGCAAAAGCGAAAGACAATCAATTGATGATTAAAACAAATGAAAGCAATTGTTTTTTGAAGAATGAGAGTAGGTACGGACAAAATAAGAAGCAATGAATCATTCTTCAAAAAAGAGAAACAAAGACAATCTTATTGATGAAGGCAGTTTGTAGTAGAAAAAAAAAATAAACCGAGAAGATAAACAAGACAAAGGTTGGAAGAGTTGCTAACTGAGAAAAACAAGAGATAATCATGAAAATCACAAAGCAATCTGTTTACAAAAAAAAAGAACATCAAGCAATCGATGGATAGTTAAAAGAAGTAAAGCTAATTGATGAAAAACTATCGTAGGTAACAGTAGCTTCATATTTTTTGGAAAATAATATTGTAATGATTCGTCGACACCAGCGTCAAATTGTCTCTTGCGTCATAGCCGTCTAGTCGACGCGCCTTAGGCGACAGCCTGGAGAATTCTGACGGCGGAATAAACTAGACCAGACAGTCCGTCGCCTGCTTCTAGAATGTGCGAGAAAAATAACCCCGGCTTATAAAGCACGCGGCCGGTGAATGGAGGACAGTTCGAATTGAATTCGGCATCGACAGTCCGGCATTAAAAGTTCGCGTGAGATTGTTAAAATAAATCAGACATTAAGCTTGTAAATAAATTATTGTAAGTGTTAATTAGTTTGCTTTTAAATAAATTAAATTATTAACTATTTCGTGTTTTGTTTTAAAATAAAAATTAATAGAACCCTTAAAATCGTTACAATATATTGACTAGGTACCTTTTTTTATCATTTTAGCAATTTCTATACAAAATTCGGACGTCAAAGATAAAGAATGTTATTCTTGGAAAAATTTTTCGGCGTACAAAAGCCACATCCGGTCTGCATAGCTTCGTGGTTCGGTGGGTTAGTGTGACCAATAGGGAAACCGAACGTTTGCTGTTGATTCTCTTTATCACTTTCATTAAATACAAATGTTATTTTTAAATATGTACATATTAAAAGAAGAAATTAAAAAGTACTAATCGTTATGTTGTTACAGATCTCCTTCAGGAGACTTATATATTTTTCTTAATCTTATGTACAGTTTATTAATTGACTTGTTTAAACCAGATATTAATATAATAATATGTGGAGATAAGAGAAGAATTGAAGATAAAACCACTGATAGAGTACATAGAGAAAAAACAATTAAGTTGGTGGGGCCACCTACAAAGAATGGGCGCAGGGAGGACAACCAAACAAGTTTGGGAAGCCACACTGAGAAAACAAAATGTGTTAATTCAACCAAAAATTTTGTTTGAACGTATTGAACCGAAACTTTTTGTTGGTTAAACACTTTTTTTGGTTGAATTAACACATTTTGTTTACACTGATAAAACAAATGTGTTAATTTTACCAAAAAAATGTTCACCCAACAAAAAGTTTCGGTTCAATACGTTCAAACAAAATTTTTGGTTGAATTAACACATTTTGTTTTCTCAGTGCAGGGTACAAGATAAAAGAGGAAAAGGGAGACCGCAAGAGGCATGGGACAAAGCAGTAGAGAAAATATTAACCAAGAAAGGGAAAACGTGGACAAAAGCAAGAAATATGACAAAAGATAAAAAAGTGTGGAGTAAGTTCGTACATGAAGAAGAAGGATGAAGAGTAAACACATACAGAAAAGACAGATTACAAAAGATGAACTCAACCCTACACCAAAATGGTAGAAGGGAAATCGATTATATATACCGAGTGAGCATTTTCAATCCGGGACATAGGAAATAAGCATCACTACCTTTAACAATGACATTTTTAATGACATTACCGCTGAAACACTAACGAATGTGATTAAACGATTTTATAATAGGTTAGGGTACTGTTTGGCGGAAAATGGAGGGTTATTTGAATGTTTACTATAATTTATAAGATAACGTTCAATTTGTTTTTAATTTTTAGTTTGTAGTAAAATTATAATACTTAAATGAAAACATGTCATTGGCCGCGTTCACCAGACGAATCAGGTTGCAATCAGCTTGCAAGCTGCTTGCGATTTTCTAGTGAACGCTATAGTTACCTTTCATTAATTACGCTTAAAAATAATCATAAGCAGCTTGCAAGCTGATTGCAATCAAGTGCGTTTGGTAAACACGGCCATTATTAAGGGTAGTCATGCTAACTTCCTATGTCCCGGATTGAAAATGCTCACTCGGTATATGTGGAGATTTCAATGCAGACTGTTATAATGTTTTAAACGATTTAAAAAAATTAAATGAACTGTTAAGTATTTTTAACTTGATCTCTAACGTACATTGGCCAACAAGGGTAACTAGTACATCAATTTCAGCAATTGATAAGGTGTTTACCAACTTCTCGCATAGCGTGGCATGTGTTGTAGTCAATACAACATCAGATCATAGAACAGCGTTATTCCAATCACCGTATAAAAAAAAAGAGAATGTGCAATTTTTAAAAAGATTTTTTCAGTAATTCATCTATTGCAAAATTTAAGAATTATTTGCAAAGAGAGGGTTGCGACGAAATTTATATTTCAAACTGTATTGACTTATCTTTTTCAAATTTTAATGATATTTTCTGTTTTTATTTTGATACTTGTTTTCCTAAACGTCCGATGCAAGTGAAAAAAGATAATAAGAGCTGAATACGCTTTTTAGACAGATTTTTGTTTCTAAGCAAAATATTTTATGTCAAAATCAGCATGGGAAATCACTCAAAGGAAAATCAACTTCAAAGAGTCGAGGACGTAAGGGTAAATAAGAAATGCAGAAATAGGAAGTGAACATTATTTACTAAGGATGGAACTCGGAGGACAAACAAGAGACAAAAAGGAAGAAAATAGTCAAACAAAACACCAAAAGTTATAGACCAAAGGAGAATGGAACTCCAAGAAATCTTAGAGAAGAAAATTGATCAAAGTAAAATGATAAGTGAAGGTATAGAAACTAAGTGGAGACATTTTAAAGAAAACATCCTAGAAGCGGCAAGAATTAGTTGTGGAGTAAATAAAATTGCGAATACATCTAGGGAGAGAAGGTAGTGTTGTTCAAAATTGTTCACTTAGCGCGCCAGTTTGTTTATTTGTTATTTGTGTTAGTTTGCAATACATAATTTTTACAGGTATAAGGGGAAGATCAGGGATCTAAGTTTTTAGACCATCTGACCTTACACCTATTAAGCTTATCATGTATTTTATAATTATTTACTTGTTTTGTTTATTTTCTATTTTGGGCTTAATAAAATGATGATGATTATTATTATTATTATTATTATTAAGTAGATGGTGGTCAACAAAAAGTCAAAGAAAAGAAGGAAAAATGGAAAAGTTTATATTAAGTAGAACTGAGGAACACTATAACATATATAAAAAAAGCAAGAACAGAAACAAAGCAGATTGTAAAGGAAACAAAGAAGAAATCATGGGAAGAGTTTGGAAAGAGGATGAAAGAAAACTACTCAGAAAACCAAAAACTATTCTACAATACTCTAAAACAGTTAAGCCTAAAGAAACCGACGAAACTAAGCAATATAAAAGATAAGAACGGAATTGTGATATCCGAGGATAAAGAAATAATGCAAAGAATTAACGGAATCAGGAAGTAATGAAGACCAGGAGATGGAGGAAACAAAGACAGTTCACGGAGTAGCCCAAAATGTACAAAAAATATCAAGAGAACAAGTCACCGAAGCAATTAACAAACTTAAATTAGAAAAAGCACCAGGGGAAGACGGAATTACAGGAGAAATGTTAAGATATATGGGAAATAAAGCTACAGAGGAATTTCGCGACTTACTAAATGAAATAATACCTGAAAGTAATATCCTGGAATCTAGGAATAATACTACCTATATATAAAAAAGGTGATCCAAAAGACTGTATAAACTACAGAGGAATCACGTTAACAAGTATACCCGGCAAAGTACTAACCAGAATAATACATAGGGAAGAGACCAAGAGAGAAAATTGAAAACTCGTTAGAGTACACAGAATTGTCCTTAAATCCGAGGAAACAATTTTTAACAATTTCAAAGGTTGAATCATTGAATAAGGGTGGGTTAGGCAGGGTTGCCGAATTTGGCTAATTCTCCTTAAATCTGAAGAAAAAAATTTAACAAACTCGGAGAATAAATCATCAGCTTAGGCAGTTTTGTCAGATTTGGAGAATTCTCGTTAAATCTGAAGACCAAACCAAATACATGTAAAATTAAATATTTTAAAAAGAAGTTTCACTTTAAGCATGTTACGTTTGAATTTCCGTTACGAAAACGTGGCAACAAAGCTTCGTCTGCCGCGTCTCGAGTTCACCTGGCAACCCCGCGCGTTCCTTGCTTTCCGCGATTTTCATTTGTTGAAAGCGCCGCATGATCATAGCCTTGAAAGTCATTGGATATTGGTTATGGCGTACGTGCATTTTTGGTATCCCCTCCACCTCAATTTCGCGCTCGAATTTAGAATTTAGTTCTCGTCGGACCTTGGTGCCATGATGGTGCGTTATACCGCTTAGAGAAACTATCGAAGCCCTTGCTTAAAGGATTAAGAAATGCTTATCTACGGCTTTGCCGGAATTTCCCTAGTGTACCACCGATCGAGTTTTGGGGTATTTTAGCCCCATACCAAGCTTGAGAAACCACAAATCTCAGGTAAAAATTATGCGAATTGTTTGACGCCATTTTGGACGCTAACGAATCCGTTCCTTCCTTCTATTTAGGCTTTTGGTTCTACGTCAAGTTTGCTACTTCTAACTCCCGCTTTAGTTTTATCGTGCTGTTTTGGGTTTGACTCAGGCCGAATCGAGCGTATTTCCTCTACGCCGATTCCAAGCCTAGGAGAAACGTGGGTCCGCCATATTCGCGGCCTCTGCCCACCGGTTCAAACCAGTTTACCGACTTGGACACAATCAGCAGGTGGCGTTGCGACCGCCAACTTCACAGCGTAGACCAGCGCATTTGACATTACCGACTGTGTTTTGACAGTAAAGTCGTGAGTTTGATTATTTAATTTATTATAGATTTCGTATCGTCGAACAACTATTGAATGCCTTTTGGAGAGCGAATTTCGGCTGAATGCAGAGATTGGTATAAGTAAGTTGATGACTTTAGACTTATCGTAATTTATCGTTGAGTGAATTGCTTATCCTGGTGTAACTTGTATTCTGCAGTTACTCGAACTTTCTTTTAATAAATAAAGCTTGAATTTGTTAATTTTAAGTGCGTGTTTGCGTTACCCTTCCCACACGTACCAGTGAGTCAAGTGTAGCCTTGAGTTTTAATTTTTGGCCTTCTGCACAACCAAATCGGTACGGGGACACCGACGAGGTCTTTGTCTATCACCTGGGTACCGTCCCTTAATGGTATAACATCGTATTAGACCCACCCCTATCTCACTGTTCCTAGCCGAGGGGAAAAGCTGGTGAAAGATACAGCGCAGATTTGTCACCTGGTCAAGGTAAGGTTGAGGCTGTCAAGTTTAAAGTAAATTTGGTGACGAGCAAGCTTGCCAAATTTTGACAAGTCTCTTCAAATTCGAGGAAAATTCCTTTCTATCTTATTCTAGAATTCTATTGTAAGAAGAAATCTAAACGTGCCAGGAAACATAAGACGATCGTGTCTTTGAACGGAACGAGAAAAATTCTCGAAATAAAAAGGAGAGTAGTGGCGAATTGTCTGTAAAAGAAGAAAAGGAGTTTTAATTTTAGCTTTTTTTCTATGTTTAAGCTAATTCGCGTCCTCGCTCAATTTCATGAAGCCCGGGCATCTCAGGATTTAATCTCGAACCGGCAATTGTGCAAACGTGTTTTGCGTGAACATTAAACTCTGCAAAAATCTCGTCGACAGAACGGACGAAGGTCTCCGGATGATTTAGTGCCTCACCTCATAACGAATGACCAGCGAAGCAAGTAATGCACATTTTGCCTTGCCTTGCCTGTCACAACAATGGTACACATTAGTTGTTATTTTTTCTTAAATTTTATTTCGCAGTAGGTCACGCAGAATACATCTGACAAAGAAGGAAAACAAAAGGGACTCGAATCGAAAATACTATGACATGACATGAGGTATGAGCTTTAACGCAGTGTCGCGTCGTACCGAAAGCGATGAAGAAAGAAAATATAAAGGGTACAGATCGAAAATAATAAATTGCGTGAGAAATTTGTTCTCAGCTGGAAGAATGCATGCACATCACGCTCTCTGCGTGGGTGTGCGTGCACGTAATAGTTTCGGTCGAAAAGTATTTATGTCGACCGAATACTTTCGCAAATACTTGTTGCTGATGACATCAGAGGCGAGCTCTGTTCAGTTCGAAAGGATCTAGTTCTCTACGACACGACTTAGATTTCTGCAGAGGTATTTCGCTCTGCGCGTTTTACTTTCGCATCCTGTCACGCTCGAGCGATTTACGATCGGGGTGATTTACCTGACGAGTCGATAAAGTTCTTTCGACGAACAGGACGAAGACCGAAACCGATTGAGAAATTTATCGTTTTCTTTGTTGCATCAGTTTTACATCAACTTCGTTAGTTTTTAAGTAAAATACGCAAGTGAATAAGTAACACTTTTAATTTAATTAAAACACGTCGTTCAACTTCCTTCAATCACCTTCAACGAACGGAAATTAGCAGAAAGCAGAAACGTACTTACTCTACAAAAACCTAACTTTGCAGATTCCTTCATTTTTAAGTGAAATTAATTAATTCTAACGAAAATCGAGCTTTTCGTTAAAAAGAATTGAATAGAGTAGACTCTGCCTAAAGAAGTGTAAGAACGCTGTTTGACTAATTGTCTAATTCGAAAACGTTTTTTTTTCTTTCATGAAGAGCGGTAATGTAAAAAAAAATAAATTTCACACGATAATAATCTATAAACTCTAATAGGACAGACCAGGTGATTATTGAAAAGGTCGATCCAATCAACGATGAGAATTCGTGTTAATTGCGTCTGCGAAATTAGAAACTCGCCGAGGTAACGATTAATTTGAAAATTTTCTTTTTCTGTGAAATAAACCAAGCATCTGACTCTCTGTTCCTTAATTTTACTTTGAACTACTTTCATTCGTTGCAACTAAAAGTTATTAGTAGAGAGCGGACGACTTAAATCGTTAGCTTTACGAAAATTATTGCATTTAAAGTTTTCAGTGGCGTGGCAACACTGACAACCTTTCGTTTTAAGCAAAAATCAAATTGGCAAGTTATTAATTTTTCTTGTCCAGCTTCATTGTGAGTATTCTATTAAATAACAAATAAATAATGAATTATTTTGTAAATTCTATTAAAGGTCTTCAATCAACAATTGACTAAAATTTCTCCAAAAACAGTTTCACAATGAGCTCCGTTGTGACACTGTTTTTGGTGTCACAATGAGGTCATTGTGAACGCAAAGTAGAAAAAGGTAATTTTTGTGGTCGTAGATAAAGTATAGTACAAAACTCGAGTTGTAAAGCAATTACGCACTTATGAAATTACTTGCACTCGCCGCTGTGCGGCTCGTACGCAGCTTTTCCACGCGTGTGTAATATGCTATTTAGAACTCTCGTTATAACGCGTGATTTTTAAAAAAAATTTATCAACTCTTGCCATAGAATTTGGACGGCATGTCGTAGCTTTAATGTAAAACAGCAAAAAGGAGTGCAATGACGGACTTTTCACTTAAGCTAAGACATGCCATCCAGATCTCATAGCAAGAGTTGATAAAAAACTTAAAAAATCACTCGGTACAATATATTACTACGCAATCCTGTATGTTTATTTTACATTAATAAATTGCTTATCCACATTCATTCAACATTAATTAATTTTTTGTGCAAGGTAAACTGCTTACTTTTGATATCAATAGTTATTAGTTTTATATTTTATGCTTCACATCAACTAAGTACATCAACACGTTATAATATCACAGACGTAGGTGAAAAAAAGACCGCAGATACTTGCGTGCGCCGCTAACATGATGACGTCAAAATATGTTATTCCGATCCTTACTAATAACACATTTGAAAAAAAATATTTTTTAAAAAATTTAATCTAAAATGACCTAATGCGTTTTAACATTATGTACGACTCTATTACAATCAAGTGATTTAAATTCCCACTGCGATTGCGCTGTCAACTTCCGGTGTTAATTCACCAATCTATTGTCTTTTGTTTTTCTTTTTCAACAGATAGACTTTAGTGTTTCTTCGTTTTCTGTTTGCCAAAAAATTGTTTTCATATGTTAACAGACTTTTGTTTTGTTTCTTTTTAATGGGCATTCACAAATCACGTCGTTCTTCATTTATTTATTTATTTCAGTAAAAGATTGTTTTATTTTTTGGTTTTTATTACCAATCACTTTTTTTTTCCTTAATAATTTCCTTACCTGATCTCTTAAATTTTTGATATCGTTGTTTATAATACTCTCTTTTCTACTTGTTTTCTTCTGCTAACAGATTGACTTTTATTATTTTCTTTAACGAGCAGTGGCGGCTCGTCGGGGTGGGCAGGGTGGGCACTGCCCACCTTGTTAAAGTTTATCAATGCAATTTAATCTTTAAAATAATTTAATAATTTAATAATTTTTCAAATGTTGCCCACCCTCTGCATATCTTGAAGAGCCGCCACTGTTAACGAGCAGTATACAGGGGGAACAAAAGTATCAAATAATAGCTGTAACTTTTTTATTTGAAAAGTTGTGAAAAAATGTTTGATATAAAGATTGTTTGGTTTATTGCCACGCATATTGTTAGCTTGTTTCTATCCTCTTTCGTTCTGTTGCTATGGCAACCGACTTTGTTTTTTCTTTAAATGGCACCTATAATTATTTTTAGTGATTTTGAAACAAGCGTATTTTTCTCGATTCAGTGATACAATTTTGACATTTCAGGAAAAGAAAAATAAAATAAAATAAAGGAGACAAAATTGATTCAGCAATAAAACGCAATTATCATTTTTGGTCAAGAATGGCTATGGAAATTTGACAATTAAAGTTAATTTTCTCTGTATAATATTTAGTTGTGAAATTTCCATATTATGTATTATATTATTGCAGGGCTTCGAACCGGAGCTGAACCGAAAACCGAAAAAACAGTTATTTTTGTCGGAACGAAAACCGGAGTTGAACCGAAAAAAAAATATTGGTTCATTTCAGTTCGATACGTGCTTAGACACGCACATTGACACATTCTCATTTGCGGAGTCTCATAGTGTAGTCGAACTCGTCTTAACATGAAAGAGAATTTAATGCGATAATACATTTTTAATATAAATAAAAATATTAAAAAATTTAAAAATTAACCATTCGGAACGGAACCGAGAACCGAAAACCGGAAAAAACTGCTGGAACGAAAACCGGAACCGAACTGATATATATTTTTTTTATTGAACCGGAACGTAAACCGGAACAAAAAAAAATTACGGTTCGAAGCCCTGTATGATTGTTATTATTATTGATTAAAGCTGACGATTGAGTCGTACTAAATATTTTTTTTCTCTGATTTTGTTCTTTTTATTTTTCTTTTCTCCAACAAAATTGTATTACTGAATCTAGAAAAATACGCTTACTTCAAAATCACTAAAAATTATTATAGGTGCCATTTAAGAAACAAAAGTTGGTTGCCATAGCAACAAAACAAAAGAGACACGAAGGAACAATACACGTCAAAGCATGTGTAGGAATACATCAAAGAACTTTTGTATTAAACATTCTTTCATAACTTTTTAAATAAAAAAGTTACGGCCATTATTTGATACTTTTGTTCCACCCTGTATATTTTGTTCATAAATCACATCGTGCCGTGCCATTCTTAATTAATTAATTTTTTTTTTAATTAAAAAATTGTCTTTATTTTTTCTTCTTGTTAGCCAATCAATTTTCTTCTTCTTTTCTTTTTAGTTTAGCAGATTACCTTTTGTTTTTCGTCGTCGATGAATTATTTTGTCGTTAATCTTTCATATTTCACGTCATTTATATATTCTTTTGTTTTTATTTGTCACCAACTACTTCGTTTTCTTTTGCCAACAGGTTGCTGTTTTATTTTATATTTTTCTCTCTTTAATGAATGCGACATTTTTTAAAAATTTTTTCCTGATTAATGGTGTCTAGTTTTACTTTATGTTTTTCTTCAATTAACTTCCATTTTTTCATTTGTCTGTCGTTCTTATTTGTAAACAAACCACCTTTTGTTTTTGTACAATAGTCGAGATGCTTTATTTTTCTTTTATAAAATTTGAACGTTGCAATATACCGGCCGTTTCAAGTAAGGGGTGCACTGAAGGGATCTTCTATATAAACCAGATTGCTGGTTGCTATTCGATTGATTAAATGGAAGAAAACTTGCGCCATTCAATGCCCATGGCGGGGATGCTTTACTTTTCGAAAAAGTCGTCTTGTCAATTGAGGCAACCATCACAAAACCGCTGAAGCCAGTGCATTAAATTTTGTAAGTCTCATGCGACATTTATGAACTGACATTAAGAAAAAGGTCATTTTTACGCGATTGGGGCCAATAAACAGAAGACGTTATGACTAGACCTCGGACATTGAGGAGCGTTGCCAAGACTACGCACTCAATGGTACTCGTATTACGTAACCATGGCAACGCTCCGAAATGTCCGAAGTGTGGTTATTACTTATGACAGTGTCTGAATCGTCAGGGCTTTGATTTTGTTTTAAATGTGGTGTCTTTGCGTCAGTTTTAGGACACAAGCTAATTTTTTTCGATAAAGACTTGCGCAATTCATAACTTTTTGATTTGGTAAAATAAATTTTAAAAATAAAAATGTGTATGTAATTATGTTTGCAGATCATTGAGGAATGAATAAGGTCGGTTTTGAAAGCCCGCACGGGAAGTATACCCGAACAGGAAACCATCACGTTTATTGACGGTATCAATATTTTGCGTGGGTGGCATGATTGAGGGCGTTCTTACTAGTTAGTACTAAGGTTACTAAAGAGACAAGGTTGCCTGGTAACTTTCAACGTCATCACAACGTCACTCAGTAGGCCCATTTAATGCATTTACACAAATAGATGGTCTACTGGATGATGCGTCACTCCACGAGTTACCAAGTAACCTTCTCTCTTTAGTAACCTTGAGTTAGTACATACAGTGTTTCCACGGATAGGTGATACAAGAGGTATAAATGACCAGAAATTTTTAGATATCAAAATACGTCAGGGTATTTGTTATTAAACTTTTCAATAGCTTATCGCAAAGAAACGTAACCCTGAACCAGGTACACTTTTTGAGGAAGGGTTGTCATGTTTTTATCATTGAAAATGCAAAACAAGATTCGAAAGTTTAACATGAAATGGAAATGACAAATACGTCAGATTTGTTTTTGTGTCTACTTGATCCGATTAAAAAAGTATCAGAAATTTAAAACAAATAATCCCAGACAAATTTAATGAAATTATTTCCTAACAAACATATCACGTGTTCATTTAATATTCCGCCTATGAGGAAGTACTTATAGACATATTTTGAATTTACTTACTGCAGTTACGGTGTTTGTTTTTGTATTTATTTGCTACAGTTTAGGGATGTTCAGAATCGAATCGATTCTTTGCAAGCGATGCATCGAAAGAATCGAATCGATTCAATTTGGTGTGAATCGATTCAAGAAATCGAATCGGAAACGTGTGGGCATACAACTACTTTTTTATCACCGCGCCATGTATATGTTACTGGCAGCCAATAACTCAAAATGATAAAATTGTGGGTAGGGAAAGTCCGCGGCATAAAACAGAACATTTCAAATTGCAGAAATTTCTTTGACCATCAACGAGCAAAAATTTGCGTTGCCACTTGAATAGTATTTGAGTGTGAGTGTAGAACAATGCCTCCTAAAACAAGTGAAGTGTGGAAGCATTTTATTACTGATAACAGCAAATCTGTTCGTTGTAAACACTGCAATGAAACCATAAAATATGATGCTGCGACATAAGTTTTAATTTCAAGAATAGAAATTGGTAATACATGTATTGAATCGAATCGATTCCACGTGCTTAAATTGAATTGATTCATCTGAATCGATTCCACACAATCGATTCAATTGAATCGATTCATTTAACTGTTTTTTGAGCATCCCTACTACATTTAGAAAGAATAGGGAAAAATAGGGAATTTTTGTTCTTCATTTTAGGATTTTCCGTCATCGTAATCTGGCAACACTGGTCACTAGTGTCATTCGTTCTGTCAACCGTCGAGTAAGTGTTTTCGTGTTTGTTTGCGTTGTTTGTTGGTTTTATACAAAAATAAGTTATTTTCAGGACTTGTTTACTTTACTTGGTAATTACAAAATGATGTTTACGTTTAGAGCAGAAAACTTTTGTGATTGAAAGTCATTTTCGTAACAGTTCAAATATCGACGGGGCATTTGTATACTGAGTGCGAAACTGCTTTTTATTTTGTCTCACCTTTTCTCACCGTTCTTTCCTTCATTTCACAGTTCTTCATCTTTTACATATTCTTCTTACAGTCTTTTTCTATTGCCTTTCCTCTTTTGTCAAATGACTTTCCAATCCGTTCAAAGTATAGTAGGCCTGCGGATTGGAAAGTAATTTGACAAATTCGGACACACATTTGACAAAGCAAAAGAAAGTTCTTTCGAAATTTATTACAGTAATTATACATTTGCATTTAAAAAACAAAAGTTGACAGCTGTCATACAGCTGCCTTAAACGTATTAAAGACCCGAGATATGGTACATTGTAGAGTTTTTTCTGCCATTTCATTTGGTTTTTTGACCGTTCAAATACGACAATAAACACCAACGCTATTCGCGTAGGCGTTTTTTTTTGGACTCAGCCTGTATGTAGTCACTTGAGCGCTAATTTGAATTATATAAAAATTTCACATTTTATTATTACTATTAATTATATTATAAAAGAAAGCTTCTGCCGGTGATCAAATGGTGGCGCTGTGTTCATTGCTGACCATTAGTAATTTATTTTTCAAAAATAGTTTCCAACGCAAAAAATCAAGGAACAGATGATTATTGTTTTTATATTAATTAAATTTCCATTAGCAGTTATAAAAAGTAAAACTTTTGAGAGCGCCATCTATGAAAAAATTAATTAACTGCAGAGACTCGAGCGCCAAATTTGAATTATATAAAAACTCAATATTTTATTATTATTATTATTAATTTGTAGTATATAATAAAAAAGCTTCTGCCTGTGAATAAATGATGGCAAAACTTGGCGCCATCTATGAAAAAATGATTTAACTATATGTAGTCACTTGAGCGCTAATTTGAATTATATAAAAATTTCACATTTTATTATTACTAACGTGCGTTCAATAAAAAAAAACAGTCAAGTAGGCTGTAATTTTTGTAAAAAGTTTAATAAATTAGTAATAAACATTTATTTTTGCAATGTCTCTTTTGAATTAGAGTGATGTTAGAAGAAGACATTTAAAAATCAACGTTTATTACTAATTTACAAAATATTTTACAAAAATTAAAGCGTGTCATAGCCTACTGGACCGTTTTTTTTCATTGAACGCACGATATTAATTATATTATAAAAGAAAGCTTTTGCCGGTGATCAAATGGTGGCGCTGCGTTCGTTGCTATTGCTGACCATTAGTAATTTATTTTTCGAAATTAGTTTCCAACGCAAAAAATCAAGGAACAGATGATTATTGTTTTTAAATTAATTAAATTTCCATTAGCAGTTATAAAAAGTAAAACTTTTGAGTGCGCCTTCTATGAAAAAATTAATTAACTGCAGTCACTCGAGCGCCAAATTTGAATTATACAAAAATTTCACATTTTATTATTATGTATTATAAAGATTGTAAACCTGAACAATTAAATTATTTTTGTTTAATTAATTTTTTAATTTTCCGATTTACTAAAGGCTGATTGAACTCTAGGAGAAACAAATAAATATCGTTTATTGTTGACGACGATCAATCGATTAGGTTTCACACCTAACGTTTTTCTTTAAAAAAATTAAAATAAATAAAACAATAAAACAAAATGATGAAGAAATAGCTTCTTTAAAATTCTGTGTTTTGGCGGTAATTAATCGAATAAGCTACATAACTAATTAAAAATAAAGAAATAAATTATAAAACAGTTAGAATAAAGTGAATGAGATTGTATCTTAAATTTTTCTTCTTTCCCATCAGAAATTCGCCAGTAAAGTTAAAAATAAAATACTTTCAGGTACGTAACTCGTAATTTGTTGAAAAAAGAAAATATATAATTTTTAAAAAGCACTTTCGCTTTTTTTTTAAATTTCGTAAAAAGCAAATTTGAATTTCGTTTTGAGCGAATCAATCCTCTTTTTTTGTTCGATTTCCAAACCTGAAGTTAGTGAATACGTTAGTGACTTAAAAAAAAAATTTGGAATTGATTTAAGAATTCCCGCCGATTATTATTGTTGACGTGTTAATTAATCTCTTCGTGAAGATGGACATATTATAATAAACATGTTTAATACTGACCATGAAGGCGGCAAGATATCGAAACTTCATATCCTCTCACACTTGTGCGCTGCACTGACACACTTGTAACAACACCGTCGAGCACCATGCGACCACTGACCGGTATCTCGGCGAACTCCGGGGCTCCGGGTCTGTCGACATTGGAGTGAATCGTAGGTGTTCCCCGCCGCCAAAGGATTGCGAATTCAATCGGCAAGGTCCTCGGCGTCAACGCACAGGATTACTCATCGAAAAATCATCGCGACTTTATTTATTCCACGTCTTTCTTTCGCGCATAATCACCGTTTGCTCGTTTTATTTTTGTGTAGAAAGTGCACGCGAACGGTGAATTATTTATTTATGCGGAACGCAGAGAAAAGTCGTTTCGCCCGTTCGAAGACGTCACCGTCATGCAAATCGTTCATTACGAAACGTGCGAAAAAACAAAACGTAAACAATTCACGCAATCGGACGAAAAATCGAACGGAATTAGAACTGACGAATCGACATAAAATTTGGAATTATATTTGAGTCGACGTTCTTTTTTTTTTTTTTTTCTTAGAACTAGGTGGCATAAAATATGAGAAATAAATCTGGAATGTGAAGTTCTTTGAAGTGTTTTGACGCACGCACCTACATGCAAGAAGTAGCGAAAAAGTCAACTCCTTGTTGACTTTGCAATTAATCAAAAAAAATGTCGTTTATTCGCTGAAAGAATTCTCAACTTACCACCGAGTATTTTTTGAGTGGTTTTCAAGAAAACGGAAAAGTGCTTCCCCCTGTTGTCTCATGGCGTGTTTTACTCCTTGAGTCACAGGAACAGGCTACGTGTGTCTTTTTCTCCTCTCCAAGTTTTAATTTGCAGTTTTTTTTTTTTTAATTCGAAGTCTTTCAATTTTTTTAAATTAAATTAAAAGTTTAACATTTCAATGAAATGTTTTTTTTTTAAATTTTGTATCGACTCTCCCGATTGTCTTTTGTGAATATTTTTAATGCTTCTATTTTGCATATTCTTTTGTATTTCTTTATATACCAGCGAAGCGTTTGTTACACGTCAGTAATTAGAGAAGACATAAATGTGTATATAACAAATTCACGTTCAACGTATTGCTATGTCATATCAGTTTTGAGGTTTTGAAAATTGTAGTAACAATATTTTTGTATTTATTGTTATGATGTATTAATTGTAATTTGGTTTGTGATTCATCATACATCAGTTAAATTTGTATATCAAGAGAAATTATGATTCCACGGTATTTCGACTGAAATGTTGCTAACACTGAAACACAAATTTTTGATTAAAAAAAAACAAGCTGAGGGCAACAATCAAAAGATGCAATCGCCAACATTAGACTGACACACACACACACACCACTCTAAAAGCAGTTCGGATGTTACAACATCGTGGAGGATTTGCAGTTCTTTGAAGGCATCTCCGAAGCTGGACTTCTCAGACCTGGAGCAAGTCCAATATAACCGATTTTATTACATGTACGGTTACATTTGTTTCATAACTGCAATCAGAATTACATGGCGATTTATTTAAGATCAAGCGCCAATATCAGGGACAGATTATAAGGAACATATTTTTATACAGAAATTTAACTCGCGTATGACGTATATGAGGTTTTTTCTTTAATGAGACTATAAGTAGGACCAGTTCAATTGGGGCAAAATCGAAGTCAAACTACGAGTTAAAACGTATCGATTTATTTAGGCGATTCAATTAAACAATATCGTTAAGTGAAGTGTAAATAAACATTAGTTGTTGAACATATAAAACCGTAAGATTGAACAGACTATTAATCGAATCGTTTACTTATAAACTTTTAAATTTGCTTTCAATAATTTCAATAAATAATTTAATCATTTTGAACTTGATTACATATTTAAACAAATGACCATTACAGAACTTGGTTTATATTAAATTCAGCTAAAACAAATGAACAGTCACTATTGTTGCATAAAAAGAAATTGTTAATAAAGAATTTTAAGTTGACAATCTACGAGCGCGCAAAGAACCCAAAAACGTTCGTAGATTTTAACAAAAGAAAAAGGTTTACGGCCTGAATCTTAAGGCCCAGTTTCATAAAACGTAGTTAACCCCTCGATCAAGTTAATCGTGTGATTAAGCAAAAGTTAAACTTTCCTCCAATGATATTGCTTAATCACACGATTAACTTGATCGAGGGGTTAACTACGTTTTATGAAAGTGGGCTTTAAGAGTTTCATGTTTGCAAACAAATATGTACGTTGTGAAGTAAAAACAAAATCGAATTTAACAACAACCAATAACGTAGCAATATGTAACAAACATCTAATTATAAGAAAGATCTAGTCATACTAGTCATGGCGTCATCATCAACATTATAAAAACATTTTTCTATGCAATATTTTTTCATTGTGCACTTGAAGTTTTTGAACAAGAGCTCAATAAGTTAAACATTTGTGGCCCATAATAGTTTATTCCCGAGCGTGTTTTTTGAATTCGGTGAAATTCCACAACGATGTTAGTCTTATATCGGGTGTCATGTTTGTGTTTGTATTCATGGGTCAAGTAATCAGCACTGTGTTGTTTAACGTGTAGCAAACATTGTAATAAATATAAACACGGCAAAGTTAGGATACCAAGACGGATAAATGCAGATTTGCAGACATCTCAGTATCGAAGACCAGCAATTATTCTAACTGCCTTCCTCTGCAGTCGAGCAGAACTGGCATGGTCCCAATCTATTAGTGCATAGGAGATTCTGGACTGAATCCACCATGAAGGCATGGTGCAACAGTACCGACTCAGAAGTTCCGCAAGGTTTCGAAGAAGATATATGTTTGAAGCAATTTTATTTGCTCTTCCCAGGAAAGTTTGGGATTCAAATAGATTCCCAAGAATTTTACTTTGTATTTCTTTTGTATTCCATCGATATTTCTTAACGAAAAAAACATTAATTCTGTTTTGGTTTCGTTGAGTTTTAGTTTGCTTGTGATAAGCCACGTATCTAAATTTAATCGGACAGTCTCTATCTTATCAATAAGTTCTTGCAACTCGTAAATCGTACTTATGTTGTTGCATCATCTGCGTATGGAATCAGATCACTACCAGGAATTCCATTCGGTAGATCATTTACATAAAGTAAAAATAACACCGAACCCAGTATCGATCCTTGTGGGACTCCATATTGTTACGGTAATAATTTAAGTAACATGAAATAAGGGTCGTAGCTCAATATAACACAACATTTATTATCAACAATTTACAGCTAATACTTACATTGTATTTGGGGCACTTACTGATAACTAGACTAGATGACACACTGGCTAGAATTGTTCTAATTATGCGCTAACGTTCGATTTGTCGCCTTTTTATAGGGGTTTCGTGACGTCAATTAATGCCTTGACATTTGTGCACACGGCCCTGTGTTAGATCTGTGCCCGTAGATGAGTCATAAGATTTTGCGCACAGCCCGCGAATGAATCATCGCAGGTGGATTTTCCAACGCGGGTGAGTCATACGTTACATAATTTCAAAGGAGTCATTCTTATGTTTATGTTATCGTCTTGTGTTTATGTTACGCTCGACTGATTTTCAGCTGTACATCTTTGCGAGTTTTCTTATCCTAGTTACAATATCGCATATCCCTCAAGTATGACTGCACACCATTCAGCGTCACCACTTGTTTCCGGTTGTGCAAATAGGAACTTATAAGTTTTAAGGAATTTGCCATAAAACCGTAAAAGTCTAATTTTCTTAACAAAATGTCGAAAGATACACAGTCAAAAGCGCGAGTTAAGTCACAGTATAGATGCCCCCTATTGCAGGCATCGTTAATTAGTGTCACTAGCCTATTGATTGCATCAGTTGTTGACAATGATTTACTGAGATGCAGTAAAAACTTCTTGTTCTTTCAAATACGCGCATATTCTCTTCTTTAACGCCTTTTCAAAAATTGTTGACCATATGGGAGTAATGGAGATCGAACAATTGGCAGGCTCATCTATACATACACTTTTGTGTACAGCGAATATCCTCCATAATTATATTACTATAGTTCTTCTATCTTTAACCAAAATCTCTAGTAATCTAGTCATTGTATTAATAAAAACATTAAAATTTCCAGATGGAGAGCGATAAACAGTTACTATAACCAGATTTGACTTATGCACATCCATCTGTATTTTCTCATTCAAACATACCTGCAGAAGAAATGTGTTACGAAAAGTGAGATTGGTTCAAATCTTTTCCCTCTCACAGGTATCATTTGGTAGTCTTGTGACCTACCTGGTTACAAATGTTGAAATGTGCAAATTGAGTTCATCTCACGTCCGGCTAACTCGTGGAGATGGGGGTGGATCAAACGTAATCGCAATACACACACTTGTTTCTATTTAAGTTTAAAATAAAAAATGTAAGTTGACACTCTTAAAAGACTGTATAAGGTATCAACCAGTACATAAACTGGGAAGTCACATTAGCGTTAAAAATAAACTAAAATATTTAAGCACGGATCCGTTTACAAAACGCGTTAAAGTGACCAACACAATTGTGTTGACACTAAAATCGTGTGTGTCAACGCCGTTTATCGTTTAAACACTTAATATTACATTATGACAAAACATTAAAAAATAAATAAATAAAGTAAGAAAGATTCAAATCCCAACTTTGGTTATCCAAAGAACACAAACGTCAAATTGTCGTCCATCGAGGTTAGGCGTAACAGGAGCGCCGCGTCATTCCAATTGACATTTTACATTTTTTTTTACATTTAACACCACTTATCTATAATAACCAGGCACCTAACTAATTTAATCCCGGTCGTAATTTCCTGGAAGTAGAAATGCGCTTAGCCGTGCGGGGGATTTTTATTACGACCAGCTTGACGGGACCCCCGCTTCGTTAGCCGAGCCTACCCCGGGGTAGTATTGACTTAACCTACTTACATTCGTACTATGTTATTCCTATCTAACTTACTCACTACTTAACCTACAACTTAATGGCTAACTTATGTCTACCAGGTCTTGTTCCACGATGTAACTGTTATTTTCACTATCACTTACATTAACACTAACACTAACTTTACTTTAATCACTAAGGCCCGATTTATTCACCTCCAATTAAATTTATCTGGTGATTTATTCCCATAGTAGCAATTGTGATCACAATAGTTACTATGGGAATTAATCACCAGATAAATTTACTTGGAGGTGAATAAATCGGACCTAAGTCTATTATAAGTCTCTGTATGGTTGGAGGTCCTTAATCAACTAATGCTTAGTTGCCTCCTGTAGTTTGTAGCATCACTCACTTATGTTTAATTTGTCACTTTTGGTTTTTATTTAGTATTTCCCATTGTCACTTACTTATAATCAATTAATTTCAAACTGCATGCAGGCTTCAGCCTTTATTGATCCTCCTGTAGGTTTCCTACCTACTTCCTCTGCGTTCTTGATATCTGCCTAATTCACACCTAGATACTAGGTAAGCTTGCTGTTCTCGGTGTCTTGTACGTTGGACAGTAAAGTTTGTATTTTTACCCATTGATCTGCTGTCTCAAGCAGGTTATATATCTTCCGTAGCTCTAGCTGTGCATTCCAGTACGAAGGCGTTCCATTTTCATTCCAACACACAACTCGGAGCGTCCCTCATTCCCATTTTGTGGAAATGTGATGGATAAGGCCCATGACCGGTGAGGAAGTGCGCCATCCCCTTTAAGGGTTGAAGATAGTCGTTGTTATTCCTGTGCGCTATGCTTGGGAATAGTGTTTTAAGCCTAGCTCCCTTTGTTCCTTCCTCCCATTCATGTTGCCATTCGCCCGCTATCATGTCCCAGACTTCCTGCTTTGTTTCCGCATGACCCCCTAGTATTTTGTTTACCCGATCTTGGCGATGACGCTTCAGCCAGTACAAGGCTGCTCTCCTTCGTATCTCGAGATCCATCGGCAGGGTCATCGTTACCATCGCAAATGCCTCCAGGGATGTTGTTCCGAAGGCACCTGTTACCTTAAGTATTATTCCACGCTGTGTTCTTCTTACTAGACTCTTTGACTTTTGCAGCAGTAATTGATGTGCCCAAACGCTCGCACCGTATCCCAGTATAATAATAATAATAATAATAATTTTATTCGTCCACGTGTACATACAATATGTGATGTGTTGGACAAGTCAATTTCAAGTAAGTAACTAACAATTAATAAACACACTAAATTAAAAACTATAGTTACAGAAGGAATTGTGGTCATCACGGTGTTCATATAGACCCTAGCCGCATGGAGCAGTGGAGAGGCTCATAATCTTATGGCCGTTTTACACTATGCTAAAATTTGATACAAAGTGAGTGAGAAGTGCCAATTCAACCAATCAGAATTCACTGTGGTAAATGTGGTAATGTAAAACAGCCTTTATGCATAACGTTCCCACCCTTCATGCAGGCCCATTGTATGTGGCTTAAGTAAGTCCTTTTTCCATCAATGATTATGCCTAAATACTTGTTGGAATCTACCGTGCGAATCGTTTGGCCTTCCATCCGTACTACTGCTTGCCGTAATAGATTCCCTTTCATTAGGGTCATCGTAGTTTTTTTCGTTGCTATCTGCATCTTGTACCTTTTGCACCATCCATCCACCTCTGCCATGACATTCGTCGCCTTGAGTTCTAACTCAGCTCTCGAGTCACCTGTAACAAGTACTAGGAGGTCATCAGCATATGCAACTGTCGCCGCTACGTTCGTGTTGTTGTTATTTAACTTCCTGAGTAGGGTGTCCATTATGATGTCCCAGTACCTACAGCATTCACTGCACATACATAATTCACAGTCCAGTTCACTTGATAATAGTCGAATATCGTTGCGATCTGTATATTTATTTCTTGAAAGTTGAGAGATCTAGCAGGATAGCAGTCAAAAGGGGGCAATTAAAAGTTTACTCTTGTTTGATTGCCAAGCTTTCGGAAAGTATTTATTTCCTTCATCAGGGCGGATCTAAATGAGGTTAAGAGAGCTAAAGTTGCACATTATGAACAAGCCAGGAATAATTTCTTGTGACTTTTAAATTTTAATTTGTTTTACAATACAACTTTATGAATTGTTAATAATGGTTACTACGTAAGAAATTATTCCTGGCTTGTTCATAATGTGCAACTTTAGCTTTCAGTGAAAATTTGTGAAAAACTTAGGAAGGAACGAAACTCTTTTTAACCATTGAACAAAAATTTAATGCAAACTGTAAAAATTAGGAAAAAATATTTAATTTCCTTGAAAGAAATTGAAGAAAATTTTGCTCAAATTTTGAATCGTTTTCCGTAACTTCGGCAGAGTTACTTCAATAAAAGTGTTTGCAATCAAACGGTTATACGGAAAAAAAGTATACATATAAAATAAATAAATAAAATAATAAAATAATTTTTAACGCCTGAACGGTCCAGTGGTAAGAGGACCGGCCTTGCAATCGCATGGTCGTCGGTTCGAACCGCACTCGGGATTTTTCTCGGGGGTGGTCGGTATCGACTTCAGGCACCCTTCAGTGTTGGGGATAAAATTCGACACTGCTTCCCCTTAAACGGCGAGAAGGTTGGAAGTAAGAAAGCCATGGAACACTTTACACACACTCAAATACACTCCCGCTCCTGAGGTCCTGACAAGTCTTTGACTTAGGACCCCGTTGGACAACCACCACAGATAAAAACAATCGCTTAATGCTAAGTAAATCGAGAAAAACAATTGCAAAAACAATCAAGTGATGCAAATCAAATCAAATAGATTAGAAAAAACAATAAATTTAATATAAAAGTAAAGTCAAACTTGCTCTTTGGTACTATTTTTATTTTTTAATTAATTTACATGAAGGAATTGATTAATTATTTATTATATAAACCCGGCGTGAATTATTGTGCCCAAAAGTACCTACAATACGGGAATTACTCAAACAAGGCGAACTGGATTCCAAGACGAGTTATTGTTGGCAGTAACAATACCCGGCAATAATAGGCGAACGCTAATCAGTGCAAATTATTCAGTCATGTTCAATGCAAAGTGACTCAAGTGTTGATTAAACAGATGATTGGGCCAATAGGTGATTTGCAATTACAATTTACGAACGGGATAAATCATAAACAACAAACATTTAGCAGATGGCAACACCTCAGACCGACCTTTCTTACATGAATTTCCACGATTTTAATTTTTTTAAATTATAATGTTTTTCTTCTTTTTTTTTTGAAGTTTCAACTTTGAATAATTTGGGGTCTCAATTTGTGAATGGGTTAAATCAAGAACAATAAACTTAGTGGAAACATTCAATACATGGCGACACCCCAAATTGATTCCTCTAAAATTTCACTTGAAATTTAAACGACTTTCATTTTTTTAATTATATTGTTTTCCTGAATTTTTTTTTGAATTGGAAGTTTCAATTTTGAATAATTTGAGATCACAATTTGTGAACCAGCTAAATGCTAAATCATAAACAACAAACTTCGTGGACACATTCAATAGATGGCAGCACTCCAGATTGACTCCTCTGAAATTTCGCGTGCTTTCATTTTTTCTAATTATACTGTTTTTCTTTTTTTTTAATTGGCAAATGGCGACACAACAGACCGACCTTTCTCGTGCAACAAACTTTGTGGAAACATTCAATAGATGGTGGCACTTTAGATTGACTCCTCTGACATGAAATTTAAACGGCTTTCACTTTATTTTTATTTTTTTTTAATTGAAGGTTTCGACTTCGAATAATTGCAAACGAGATAAATCATAAACAATACATTTTGCGGAAACATTCAATAGATGGCGGCACCTCTGACAGGAAATATCGCGTGAAATTTAACGGCTTTCAATTTTATTATGTATATTAAAAATATTTATTGTGTATTTTTTCAATTAAAAATGTTGACTTTGAGTGATCTAGAGTTACCATTTACGAACGGGATGAATCATAAACAACGAACATTATGAGGAGTTCCAACAGATGGCGACATCTGAACTTTCGCTTGAAATCTACAATCGTACTTTTTTGTGTTGAAAGTAGGTATTTATTATTATTATTTTTTCTAATTGATCTAGAGTTACCAAAGGGATAAATTATAAAGTGAAAATTTTCAATAGATGGCGATTGGTGACACTTTAGATCCCTCTCATCAGAACAGCCAATTAAATGTGAACGGCTTGAACATTGTATAGCATTAAAATATTTGTTGTTTTTTTTTTTAATATAAAGATTCGCCTTTGAGTGATCTGGTGTTGCGCTTTGCTAACAGGATAAATTATAAATAAGAAACATCGTGGAAATATCCAATAGATGGTGACACTTACTTGAATTTTCGCTTAAATCTAAACGACGCGACGTGAACTTTTGTATTAAGAAAATATTTATTGTTTAATGTTTTTAATTGATGTGGAGTTATAATTTTCGAACAGAATCAATCTTAAACAACAAACATTGTCGAAACATCCAATAGATGGCGATACTGGATTTCTGTCATCTGAACTTCCTCTCGAGTCCAAACGGTTTTATGATTGTGTTTATCGCTATTTTTTTAAAATTTAATTTAACGTATAAATTATAATCAACAAACATTGTTGAAGCATTCATTAGATGGCGACACCTCAGACTGCTCTTAATTTTTTTATTGTTTTAAAAGTAAGACGAAATGAAGCAATAAATTGCTTATTTTTTTGAAATTGAGAATTCGATTTTGGATATTCTGGAATTACAATTTACGAACGGGATAAATTATAAACAAACGTTGTCGAAGTATCCAATAGATGGCGACACTTCTGACCTTTGTCACATGAACATCCACTTGAATTTAAGCGGCCCAATTATTATTGATTTAATTACGAAACGGATGAATGATAAACAAGAAACATTGTAGAAACTTTCAATAGATGGCGACACATCAGACCCACCCCTTTTGAATTTTTTGTGGAGTTGAAGGTATTAAAATTTTTTTACAATAAATCATTTAATTTTTTTTATTTGAAAGTTTTGATTTCGAACCATCTGAAATTGCAGTTTACGAGCGGAATGAATTGTCAACAATATACATATCCGAAATGTCCAAAAGATGGCGACAGCTCACACGTCTGCCACCTGAATCTAAACGTCTTACATTTTTTATTGAATTGGGAGTATCTATCGTTTAATTAAAAAAAAAATCTATCTGCATTTAGATTTTACAAAATGGATAAAGGATAAACAATAAACATTGTAGAGATATTCAATAGATGGCGACACCTCAGACCCCTCTTAAAAATCTGACACCTCACACCCTTTTTAAATGTTTTGTTGAATTGAAAATAAGAAAAAAATCTAACAACAATTTTCTAAAATTTTTTAATTGAGAGTTGCGTTTTTGAATTAATCAGAATTTACGAAATGGATGAATGATAAATAACAAACATTGTAGAAATATGCAATAGAGGGCGACACCTCAGACCCCTCCTAAATTTAACAATAAAATCTAATAACAAATCTTTTAGTTGAGAGTTTCGTTTTTGAATGAATTGGATTTACAATATATGAACGGGATAAAGTATGAACATTATACATTATATATTATATAAGTATCCGACATGGCGACACTTCCAGTTGAATTCAAACGACTCGAAATTCTTATTGAATTCGGAGTATGTATTTATGGTTTAGTTATTTTTTAAAATTCATCTGAATTTATAATTTACGAAATGGATGAATGATAAATAACGACCATTACAGAAACATTCAATAGACGGCGATACCTCGCACCCCTTTTAAATGTTTTATTGAATTGAAAGTAAGGACAACAAATTTCTTAAGTTTTTAATTGAATGAACTGGATAAATTACGAACGGGATAAATTATGAACATTGAACACTATTGAAGTATCCAAAAGATGGTGACACTTTAGCCCTCTGTCATGTAACTTCCAGTTGAATTTAAATGGCTCAAAATTTTTCTTGAATTGGGAGTATTTATTGTTTAATAATTTTTTTAAATTCATCTGAATTTAGAATTTACATAATGGACGAATGATAAATAACGAACATTACAGAAACATTCAATAGATGGCGACACCTCACACCCCTTTCAAATGTGTTGTTGAATTGAAAGTAAGAAAAAATCTAACAACAAATTTCTTAATCTTTTTAACTGAAAGTTGCGTTTTTGAATGAACTGGATTTACATTTTACGGGATAAATTATGAACATTGAACACTATCGAAGTATCCAAAAGATGGCGACACTTTAGCCCTCTGTCATGTAACTTCCAGTTGAATTTAAACGGCTCCAATTTTTTATTGAATTGAGAATATTTATGGTTTATTATTTTTTTTAATTCATCTGAATTTAGAGTTTACGAAATGGATGAATGATAAATAACTAACATTACAGAAACATTCAATAGATGGCAACACCTCGCACCCCTTTTCAATGTTTTGTTGAATGAAAGTAAGGACAACAAATTTCTTCATTTTTTAATTGAAAGTTGCCTTTTTAAATGAACTGGATTTACAGCTTATGAACGGGATAAATTATGAACATTGAACACTGTCGAGGTATCCAAAAGATGGCAACACTTTAGCCCTCTATCATGTAATTTCCACTTGAATTTAAACGGCTCAAATTTTTTATTGAATTGAAAGTATTTATGGTTTAATTTTTTTAATTAATCTGAATTTAGAATTTACGAAACGGATAAATGATAAATAACGAACATTACAGAAACATTCAATAGATGGCGACACCTCACACCCCTTTCAAATGTGTTATTGAATTGAAAGTAAGAAAAAATCTAACAACAAATTTCTTAATATTTTTAACTGAAAGTTGCGTTTTTGAATGAACTGGATTTACAGTTTACGAACGGGATAAATTATGAACATTGAACACTGTCGAGATATCCAAAAGATGGCGACGCTTTAGCCCTCGGTCGTGTAACTTCCACTTGAATTTAAACGGCTAAAGTATTTAAGGTTTAACATTTTTTTAAATTAATCTAATTTTAGAATTTACGGAACGGATGAACGATAAACAACAAACATTGTAGAAACATTCACTAGATGGCGACACCCTCTTAATTCTTTTGTTGAGTTGAAAGTAAAAGAAAATCTAACAACAAATTTCTTAATTTCTTTAACTGAAAGTTTCGTTTTTGAATGAGTTGAACCATGGCCAACTCCATTAACATTCACTGACGTGTATGTATGGCCGTTTCAATTTGACTTTTAAAAATTTGACGGGTACTCCACTCAGCGCCTCTTGTGAGTTTTTAAGTAATTGCAGTTGCCATTACGTTAGTGTCAGTAGTTCTGTAGTATCTTTAATAGAGAGCGCTGAGGGGAGTACTCCACGGCATGCTTTCCGAAACCGAATTTTAGGCGAATTGACACGGCCATACATACACGTCAGTGAATGTTAATATTGCTGGCCATGGTTGAACATTAAATCTATGCCAAGTATCCAATAGATGGCGACACTTCAGTCACAGCATAATCAGCATGGAAACTGTTTGTCGGCACCTTTGATCTGGCGGGGCAAGATTTTTTGACCTTGGCGCCATTTTGCGGATGGATCCACCAGTGCCGCAATAAAAATATTTTTGATAATCGAATTATTTACGTTATTTTGTTAATCGGATGACATTATTTTTAATTTGAATTATCCGATCACTACTTGAAAGCCTAGAGTTTAAGTTTACTCCAGCATGCATAATCGAAAGCACCTGTTACGCTGCTAATTACATGAGACACCACTGATCGTATTCATGCAATTTAAGGGCGCATTCGACATAATGTTCGATGCACGCAATGAGCAGAAGTGTGAGGGAGAGCGACTGCGTTTCAGTGCATGTAAGAGTGAGAAAAAGAAACACTCCAGTCGAATAGAGGTTAGACAGATTATCCGGAATATGGCGGCTCAGTTTGCGCAAGAAATTTTCCCGCCAAGGAGAGTGAACCTGCTGTATGTATTTGTGCTGTGCTTCAGTCATCTGACTTGAATCAGATTTTTTATTGAACTGGAATATTTATACTTTAATTATGTTTTAAAATTTATCTGGAGTTGAAACAACAAATACTCTAGAAATTTTCAATAGATGGCGACACCTCAGACCCCTTTTGAATTTTACGTTGAGTTGAAAATAAGAAAAAATTAAACAACAAATTATTTAACTTTTTAATTCAAAATTTCGACTTCCAATCATTGGGTGTTACAATTTACAAGCGGCACAGATTATAAACAATAAACATTATGGATAGATGGCGGCACCTCACACCCAACTCACTTGAACTTAAACGGCTTCTATTTTTTTTTTCTCTGTGGTGATTGCCCAACGGTGTTCTAAGTCAAAGACTTGTCAGGACCTCAGGAGCGGGAGTGTATTTGAGTGTGTGTAAAGTGTTCCATGGCTTTGTTACTTCCAACCTTCTCGCCGTTTAAGGGGAAGCAGTGTCGAATTTTATCCCCAACACTAAAGGGTACCTGAAGTCGATACCGACCAGCCCCGAGAAAAATCCCGAGTGCGGTTCGAACCGACGACCATGCGATTGCAAGGCCGGTCCTCTTACCACTGGACCGTTCAGGTGTTTTAAATGAAAGCATTTCTATATTTTTTTAAATTGAAGGTTTGAGAGATTTTCGGCCGGTATTACCAACGCTTTAAGGAGACCTTAAATTTAATTCGTGTTTAGATTGTGACATTCCTGCTTGGTGTGTATAACATCAATCACATTCTAAACACGAATTAAATTTAAGGTCTCCTTAAAGCGTTGGTAATACTGGCCGTTACAGTTACAATTTATGAAAGGGAAATCGTCCTCAAATATAATAAAACGCCCAATAGATGGCGCTCACGTTGCCTCTCATTTGAACTATCTTTTAAAACGCAATTTTTGGGCAAGATTTAATTTGCAATTTGTCACTGGAGGGTATCGGAAGTGAGGTTGAAATTTTAAACAAAAATTCAACGAATTTCATTTTCTGGCCGTTATTATTTTATCGCGGTCATCGATTTGCATGCGTCGTGACTCGTGACGATGTGGGTATGACTTTGCCACGAAGAAGAACGTTCATGTCCATCGCGGAATTAATAAAGAGTTCCCACACTGCAATCAAAACGATGTCGCTCAGAGTTCGCAACTTTGACAGTGAGCTGATTTGGTGATCGGCGACGCGAAGCACCCACTGAGACGTCGTTTTCGAGTTGTTGCTCCCTCAAGTTCAACGGGTGGGTTTTACGACCGCGAAATCATTCGCCATTTTATTTCCATCCGAACGTATAAGGAAGGCCGATAATTGGACTACCGTTTCGAAGGCGCAAAAAATAAACGCGTAGGCTTTAAATTATTATGTTACCTTTTTGTGCCCACCTTTACATCACAACGGTTCATAAATTGTAACAGTAGATTTGCGCAGACAACTCAAGGCAAACTAATGTTGCCAACCGCCCTTTCCATACATTCATTCCAAATCCGGGCAAATCTTAGAATATTTTCTTAACGAAATATAATTATCTGAAGAACCCACTGACAACCTTACATTCACTTATATCATAGAAAAAAAAAGGATAAAAAATTAAGCAAAGTAAAATGGTTCAAAATCAGAAGAGAAAAGTAAATGGAATTGAGTCAAATTCAAAATTGATGCGATGGGTGTAGTTGGAGTTACTTGGCGGTGGCTCGCTGATCCTCCCGAGTCGGTATATATCAACAGCAACAGTGTGGATACGTGGACCTCAACCTTGTGGGTTGCGTAGATCCAGTGAAGTGATGGAGATGACAACGAGGAATGTCTTCGGCTCCGGGATCAAGAGTCGTCCAGAGAGCAGCAATACTGAGGTCGGTCCTTTTGGATGCGTCGACAGCAAGGGATGTCTTCGGCCTAGTGTAAGAGTCATCCAGGGAGCAGCGATGCTGTGGCGATCTGGTCGGTCCTTTTGGATGCGTCGGCTGCAAGGGATGTCGTCGGCCTGGTGTAGATGACTGGTCTGGAGCAGCGACGCATCGACGTCAGTCGTTCGGTGAAGATGAGGGCGACGCATTTCTTCTATTGAATCGGAGTACCGATTGATTTCCAACATCCAGCCCGGATTATTTATACCAATATTTTTCTTACATAAGAGTTAAAAGTACAACGATTACAGTGAATTCTCTACATCATAATTTCCTAATTGGGAACATAAATCGTAACGTAACTCAGAAAATGTAAACAATGATTACACGACAATGCTTACGCGGTGGAAATATACTTCTGTGCTGGTGACCCAATGGGTTGGAGTTAACAATTACACATTAATTGTAAAGTATCCTATTAACTTAATTCCGATTAAAAACTATACTAGATTATGATCATAATTATTCTATCGTAACAATAGTATGAGAGTACAAATTGAGATTATTTTTTTTCTCTCTTTTCTTTTAAGTTTATTTTCGTACTTGTTCACGATTACCAACGGTTTCTCGACTCGTAAAACTCGAATCTCATTAAAATGTAATAATCACGCACGCATGCAAGCAAAAAAAAAAAACTCAATTACGTCCGATTTTCCTCACCTGAACTCGAACCGAAAAAACGAAACTTCTTTTACGTAATTACAAAACGACGGACAGCTGTCCGCTTCGGCGACCGAACCACTTTTACTTTCGTACAAAAATTGTGAATTAACCGAGACAGGAACAGGAAGTGTGTAAAAAGCGACGCGATCCAGTTCTGCGTGTGGTTTAATTAAATTAATTTTCATGTTGCTCAACGACATGGTTCTCCATGTTTATTTTTACTTAAAAAATGTTGGTTCAAAGTTTTCAAAATTTTTTTTATGAGTCCAGCCTCAATTCTGGCAATTTAAATTTCATTTTGGCGACTTTTTTAGTATCGTATACAAGAGGTGATCCGAAAGTAATGGCACACAGCACAATATTTAGTCGATTCTTGTCATTTAAATATTCCCCTGTTTTCTGCTTTTAGCTGCAAGATGTCGGGTGGGCAAATTAACTTACGCCCCACGCCGGCTAGTCAACGGGACGGGGTAGGTTCACACAAAAGGGGCGCACTTAAATAAAAGTGTGCAATTTCGTTAATTGAAATAAATCAATCAATCATCAGTGAGTGCAAAAATATTCAACATATTGAATGTACAACGTTATACTTAGAATTACGTTACGGCGAAGCACGGAGCCCGCCTTCCGCTTACATGAATTAAAAAATAATGCTATGTCTTTGGCACAAGGTTTTTTATTTTTGAACGACCGGTTTCGCCTTTATATTAAAAAATAAAAAGTTTACATCAAATTATTCTTATAAAATTATACATAATTATATTATATACATTATCTAATATTATAAAGTATTATATAATTTTTAAGCAAGTAAATTAAATTTACTTGCCTCTTCTTACCACGATTCAAGATGACAAGCTTCTGCCGATTCTACGATCAGCTGTGCCCCAGCTAGCAACAGTGGAAAAGGGGCAGGTCAACTTAAGGTGGTAAACTTATAAAGGGCGCCAGAAGACAATTGAACAAACTAAACGTAATTCGATCGGCTGACGCCTCCAATCGACCAGGTCGTGCAGAAAAATGAAACACGAATAAACAGAGGCGAGAATCTTACCCACTGGTGTGCGTGAAAGTTTAAACAAGAACACACAACATAAATAGCGTTTAATTAAATAATTTGAACACAACACTTCATGCAGTTACAAAAGGGGTGCTTATTCACTAATAAAGCATTCTATCCTTTGAATCCGCATGAAGAGGCCTTAATTCGCTCTTAAAAATGCATGCGCAACAAAATTTAAAAGGTTACCTCGCGACCGATATCTGTCATGTACCAACTTTGCCGTGAAGTTGGCTGTCACTACGCCATCTAGTGGTCCTCTGTCCGAGTGGATGACTGGTTGGCATCAAAATGGCGTATCCACGCTAGTCGGAGAACGGCAGAGTACAGCAGGAATTTGTCGGGGCACCAAAACTCGATATAAACGGAAAACCCTCGCGTGTAAGCTTGCGGGGATTACATAAGCCTGCGCTGTAACTTGCGCCCAAACGGAAAAGCCTAAGTAGAAGAAATGATTTTCGTTAGCGGCCATTGTTGGCCCGTTCGTCGGTATGCGTCGTCATATTTTACCTGAGAGAACTGGGGCCTCAGACTTGGTAAGGAGATTAAAACTGTTTCCAATCGCTGTTCGGCGGTGTCAAATGATATTCCAGCAAAGCCGCAATTGATTTACTTGTCCAAACGAGCAAGAAATCCGTTAAATTTAACACACACGAAAAACACGTCACACCGGCACAAAGCGCGAACAAGGAAGAGGGAACCGACGATAACCAATGGCAGGCGACCTGAAAGTCACATGGGGCCTTCATAGCCTATGAAAGTTCAGCGATTACTGTACGCAGGCTTCCCCCATAGCGATGCAGAGGAGAGGCATCAGGGTCGCCAACGGTGTTAAAACGAAATTGCAAGACGTTATATCGCCACGATATTTTAGCGCGAGATTTAAATGTAACAATACATATTGTAACGATTTTAAGGGTTCTATTAATTTTTTATTTTAAAACGAAGCACGAAATAGTTAATAAACTAATTTATTTATAAATTTACACTATAACACTAACATTTATTTACAAGCTTATCCCTAATTTATTTTAACAGCCGAGCGAAAAATGTAACACGAACTTTAACGCCGAACTGTCCAACGCCGAATTCCCCCCGAACTCTCGGTCGCGTGCTTTATGAACCGGGGCTGTTTTTCGCGAACGGTCTAGTACGCGACAGAATGTCTAGGGTTGATTCCACCGCCGCCGCCGGCGTGAACATGAAGTGGCCGAAGTTTCTGGTCTAAGGCGCGTCGGCGATGACGCAAGAGACAGACTGACGCCGGCTGCTGTCGGCGAATCATTACAATATTTAAGATATGTAATTATTATTAATTATTTATTTTTAGGTATAATATTAGAAAACTTTTTTAATATAAAGGCGAAACCAGTCGTTCAAAAATAAAAAAAACCTTGTGCCAAAGACATAGCATTTGATTTAGAAAAATTACATTATGGCTACAAACAGCTTGCAAAATCTTCATCAATTACATGAAAATAATTAAATACCGAATCAACTATCGAATAATTCGCGATAAGCGATCGCCAAACGTTTTAAATAATAAAGTCATCCGACCTTGCGATGTTCAACAGTGCGATAATCCACTACTTCGGACCAGAGGATAGGGGAAGGGGCAGCACGTTAACCTAAGTCTTCTTGTGAAGCCTCCCTCGACTATCATACTCGTGTCGGTAGTGGAAAACGATGCGGGAATTACCTGTATCAAATAATTTCTCAAGAACGGTACCAAAAGTATTCCAACGAAAAAAAAAAACCTAATTACTTCGCAGTCGTCAGGCTTCGAAAAGCAGCAGAGGACGCTTATATTACACGTAGGGTGCTCGTTTTCAAAGCACGGATTAATTTTTCCGTTCAGTTTTCACACATCACAATTTGGTGAAATACACATAATGGCTTGTAGCAATCAACATCCTCCCGTATTTAGCGTAATACTAAATGGGTCTGCGCGCGGCCAAGAAACAAGGTACGGAGGGGGGGTCACCTGATCTTAACTTTGACCAATCACAGAAGCTTTCCATAAGGATCCATAATATCGATCGACATAACCAAGGCGTCAAAACGGTGGCCATATTGGGTAAATATTGCGACTGGAAAAATAAATTGTAACACCCTAAAGTCAGCTTTTAAGCCAATATGTCAAAAATTTTGGTTTTAATGTCCAGTACCTCCTTTATTATCCTTTTGGACTAAGCGAGTTTAATTAAATGGCAAAAGCTTGATGTCAGAAATTCACTGTTGCTGTGTGTGTTATTACTTTTGGACCAGCTTGTACTTACACTTCCCCATTATTGCAAGTCGTCCGGTTACTTTTTGTGTCGGGTTTTGACGTAACGTTAAAACAATTTAACTTAAGTCTTTTTTAGTGTCAATGAGGTCATTGCCTTTTGTTATTTGATTTGCCTCAAATGTTGTCTACACAGGATGTCCATCGAGTGCCGCGGTCTTCTCTACCGTCTATAGTGTATAAGATAAAAAAAAAATAGGAATTATTTTAACAGGAACATATTCAATTATTTTGAATAAAAAATAAAACATCCAAACATCATTGTCACAGTAGCAGACAAAAGCAATGTTACTGTTTTGATTGACAAAAATGACTATTTTTCAAAAGTTCAAACCATGCTCTCTGACAATAATACATACGTAGAATTAAACAACGATCCCACAGAAAATTTCCAACGTAAAACTTTCAATATTATTAATAAGTTAGAAAAATCTGTTGAAATTAGTAATAATATTGCTAAATCTCTTAAAGTACAGCATCCCATATTTCCTAAATTATACTGCATTCCAAAAATTCACAAACCTAACACACCTCTTCGGCCAATAGTTTCTACTATAGGTTCTTCTCTATATTTCTTATCAAAATTTGTTTCAAAAATTCTTACTCAAGTTACTAGTAAATCAGAATACTTTATAAAAAATTCTTATGAACTTGTAGATAAATTGAAAAACATAGATATACCAAATAACTGTATTATAATTTCTTTAGATGTTGTTTCTTTGTTTACTAACATTCCAAAAGAGTTAGCTTTAAAATGCATTAATGATAGGTGGATATAAATTAAAGATTTTAATGACATTTCCAAAGAAAATTTTTAAGAAATTGTTACTTTATGTTTTGAAACATCTTATTTCGCTTTTAATGATAAATTTTATAAACAGATTTTCGGTACAGCAATGGGGTCTCCTTTATCGCCTGCTTTAGCTGAAATTGTCATGCAGGAACTAGAAAAAAGTGTCATTAACTCATTACCTTTCAATTTAACTTTATATTTTCGTTACGTCGATGATATTTTATTGATTTTGCCTTCAGATAAAGTAGACTTTGTTTTAAGTAGATTTAACTCTTTTCATAATAGATTACAATTTACAGTAGAAAAAGAAATTAACAATTCACTAAGTTTTCTAGATGTAAATATCATCAGACGTAATAACAAATTAATAACAAATTGGTTTCATAAACCTACGTGGTCAGGTAGATATATTAATTTTCATTCGTATACTTCTAAAAACTATAAAATTGCAACAATTATTTCTTTAACAGATCGAGCTGTTTTACTTTCAGATAAACTTTTCATTTATGATAATTTAAATTTAATAAAAAGACTCTTGTTCAAAATTCTTATCCAATAAATCTTATAGAATCAGTAATAAAAATCGTGTTAAATATTTACAAAATTCAAAAATCCACAATAACAATAAACAAACTTCAAACAAAAATACATATCATTACCCTACATTGAACCACTATATGACACATTTAAACACATATTCAAAAACACAATTTAATTTTAGCTAGCAAATCTGTAAATAATTTAAATAGTATTTTTTCAAATTTAAAAACTAAAACACCAAAATTAAAACAGCCAAACGTAGTTTATGAAATTAAATGTTTCAATTGTAATTCATGTTATATTGGAGAAACAAGCCAAAATTTAAAAAACGTCTAGACCAACATAAATATCATATCCAAAAATAATCAAAATCATTCAATGCTTGTAGAACATTCATTAGAAAATGACCATAATTTTGATTTTGAAAATACTAACATTTTATATTACGAGTCTAATATTTTCAAAAGACGTTTTATTGAAATGTGTAAAATAAAAATGTCGTCGAATTCTATTAATAAACGTACTGATTTTGCAAATTTAAACGATACATTTTGTAGTTTTCTCGATTCCTTAAATAGAACATAGATCTGTCAATTTTTTAACATTTGTAATGTTCAAATTATTTTTAAATTAAAAAATAAATATAATATATATAAAAAAGAAAATCAAGTTACTTTTTCAGTTTCCGTTGACAACCTTGTTTATTTTGACAACATAAATAATTTTCACTTCTGACGAAGCAGTCGAACGACTGCGAAACGTAAAGTGTGTAGTTGCGCGATTTAGTGTCCGCTTAGAAGATTTTGTGATAAAAAATAAAACATATTCATTGATTTATTAGCAAATCAAAACAGACGAACCGGTCGGAAAGGCCAAATAACGTCAATATTGACAGGAAGAAAAATTATTAATTCTTGTCTCACGACTTCTTCAGTTTAGACGAATGCATTTGACGTTTTATGAAAGCTTATTAAAACAGTGTTTCGCGAGAGTCTAGATATACTGGGTGTTCCATTTGAAAATTTTGAGAAAAATTATCTCTTGCATAACTCAACACCCTGTAAACATAATAACTGATAAACCGAAGCTGTTCTGAAATTTCTGTAGAAAAGATATTGTGTTGAGTATCTACAAAAATTCAAGACGAAACGTAAATAAATAACAAAGATATAAGCGCTCATAATATGGCAATTTTTTTACACTTAAACATCAATATCTTACAAACTCTTAAGTAAAACTTCCGAAATTTTTGGTTATTACCTATTCGTTGTGTGTACTTTCGAAATATGTAAAAATATACTGGGTGTTCCATTTAAAAAAATATAGACGGTAGAGAAGACCGCGGCACTCGGTTGACACCTGTATAGGTATACAGATGTCCCCATCATTAACTTCTTGTTTTCCAAACCAGAAAGAATCGTTTAGTGCAAAACTTATGGCGACCAATTTATTATTTCTTTAAATGGTACATTAGTAAACTAGTACATTAATAATTAAACTAGTACATTTTAATTAAACTTGTTTAAATAAAATACGTAATTTTTGTATTGCTTAACAATATGAATCGATAAATCATTAACGACGACTGATGTGATGGTGAGTAATGTGGTAAGCATGTAGGTATAAAGCAGCCCACATAATTCATTCCTTCCTAGAGTTGCATTTTCAATTAAAAATTGTGAAAATATTGTCGACCTTGACCGTTTGCTTGTAAACTTAATGCAAGTCGGATACTTTTTGTAACGAGTATGTTTTCAACACGTCACTTTGAATTATGCAACTTGTACGTTACATAGTAAATCTTGCGTACAATGGCAAGTATGCAACGAATTTTCTCTGAGTAATGATCGGGTATTTTTAGCACTTTGAGGTGAGGGTCATGATTAAAAAAAGAAAAGAAAAGAAAAACAATAGCTAATTGTAGAGAAAAATTCCACAGAACTTTCTTACCCTCTGTCGATTGTAAAATTATTCCCTAATCTTTGGTCAGGGTTTCGTAAACCGTCCTGTATAATATAACTTTTTTGTATCACAAAATCTTTTAAGCGGACACTAAATCGCGCACTATACACTTTACGTTTTGCAGTCGTTCGACTGCTTCGTCAGAAGTGAAAAATATTTTTCACTTCTGACGAAGCAGTCGAACGACTGCGAAACGTAAAGTGTATAATGCGCGATTTAGTGTCCGCTTAAAAGATTTTGTGATACAAATTTCATCGGACAAGAACCAACTGTAAATACCTTTTTTGCTAAATAATTATTGCTTAGTGAATAACAGTGACGGAGGATTTGTTTTCCCTTTGGTAAGTAATCTCTTTGTTAAAATAAAATTCCTAGATTTTAATTTAAAAAAAAATAAGTTTTTCTTATGCAGTTTGGTCTAGTGGACTGACAGATGGCGCTGTAAAGTTTCAAATTTGTGTCGAAACTAAAATTCATGAATTTTTTTCATGTGATAAGTAATGGCTGGTTAATGGCAATCAATTATTGATTAGCCTCCGCTACTGGTTGGCTTTTGACATAAAAATGACATTCTTTAATAGCTGATGTTTTGTTTCCTAAAGCGATTGATAGATGGCGCTCCTTGATTCACGCTTACCAAAACTGACAGTTGTTTTGTTTTAAATAAATTTTTTCATATAAAGACTATGGTAAAGAAGATCAAGCTTTGCGTCATTTTGGAGACGTCTAGTTTGTTATCAAAACTCCAGCCCTTGTGCAATTTTATATTTGGCGCCCCAAAGAGCGTGAAAAGTCTGTATTATAAATAATAACAGTAGATAGTAGTATATTGTTAAAGAAACCACGTTATCACTTTTACAGTGAATAATTTATTATCTAAATACGTACATACAGAATACTCTTAAAAACAAAAAAGATGCGCTTACAAACAAAACATTTCAAATTTAAATTTCAACTTTAGCATACACATGTAATAAAAAGTATTTTTTACAAACATCAAAATTTGTAAAACTAACCTATTCGAATTTTTTCTTACTACTACAATATTTTGTTTACACAAAACCTTAAAACGTTACATTTTAATTAAATGCCTAGAGCTTTTCGTGCTTTCGATTTTGTTTGTTAAATTGTTTGATTAAATCTTCGGTATCTATTTCTTTTAATAAATCTGCTTCTATTGACATGATTGCAACATTGTTCAATCGGTTTTGCCCCATAGTTGATCTTAAATAATTTTTGATTATTTTCAGTTTCGAAAAAGAGCATTCTGCCGTAGCAACAGAAACTGGCGTTGTTAATAAAATACGAAGAATTATGGTCGTATTTGGAAATAAATCCGCTAAGTTGTTAATTATGATAAAATTTAATGTTTTTTCTGGACACGTTATAATTGTTTCATCAAAATTTTGTCAAAATTGCAATTCTCTAAGAAGTTCAACAGCAATTATAACAGGTGATCAATATCTTTTCTAATCAAGTGAAATGGAAATAAAATTATGTGTCTCTTATTAGTTCATTATTTCAAATGCCACTTGAATTACATATCTATATTGCATTCCTATACAAAACGATAGGAATGCAATAAAAATAATTCAAATGGCATTTGAAATAATGAACCAAACAAAGACATAATTTTTTTCCATAGGTGACTTGATTAGAAAAGATACTGATCACGCGTTATCTTGTTCATTTCGAGTCTTGTCGCTTAATACATTTTCAACTTTTTGACATAATTCTAATTGTTCGTGTTCAGTGTAACTTTGAAATTTATCAAGATTCCATAGAAAACTGAAGTTATGGAAATAAGAAGACAGTACTTGAAATCTTTCATCTACTGATGTTATTATTACAGCTAGAATATTGTAACGATTTTAAAGGTTCCATTAATTTTTATTTTAAAACAAAGCACGAAATAGTTAATAAACTAATTTATTTAAAAGCAACTAATTAACACTAACTTAAACACTAATTTATTTACAAACTTATACGTAATTTATTTTAACAGCCGAGCGAAAGTCTTTATTAATACTTTAATGCCGAACTGTCCAACGCTCAATTCCCTTCTCATCTCCGGTCGCGTGCTTTATAAGCCGGGGTTGTTTTTCGCGAACATTCTGGGAGGCGACGGACTGTCTGGTCTAGTTTATTCCGCCGTCAGAATTCTCTAGGCTGTCGCCTAAGGCGCGTCGACTAGACGGCTGTGACGCAAGAGACAATCTGACTCTGACGCCGGCTGGTGTCGACGAATCATTACAATATTAAAGAAACAATCAACTTTGAACTTTAAAGTTTCGTCTTCAATGGGTTCATCCTCACGCTTATAATCAAGTTGTCTTTTTTACTTTCCGTCTTTTAGGCACCTTCGTTTTTAAAATTTAGGTTCAACATCTAAATTAGACGCTATCTCTTTAGCATCGGTTAACATATCATTAAAACCTTTGTCAGATCGACATGTTTTCAAAAATTTGTTCAAATTATTTAATTGAGTACAACACTGAACAACATCGAAATTTTGGTTTTTGCAATTATTTTACTGACAATGTTAACTTTACTTAAAATATTATACCATAATAATAAGAATGCAAATGAACTCGAAATTTTGTAATTTTTTGGCCAACGATGAAGCCAAATTCTTTACATTATTATCAGAATTTCCTTCGGTTATTTCAAACAGAGCATCGTAAACTTCTCCAAGTTGATACCTTAAGGGTGTCAGAGCATCAATCCTACTAGACCCTAGTAACCGACAAACGTTTTAAAGTTAAAATTGTAATGTGGGATTTTAAAACTGACCAGCGGTTAGTGGAAGCCGAAAAAAATACAAACAGCTCTTGAATTAAAGAAAAGAAATTTATGCTCAAAGTATTCGATTGTGCGGCATCATTTACGACTAGGTTTAAACTGTGATTACAGCAAGGGACAAAAAATGCTCGGGGATTTAAATCCAAAATTTTTCTTTGTAGACCGTTATGCTTACCACGCATATTTGCCCCGTTATCATAATCCTGGCTCCGTAAATCGTTGATATCTAAGCCATCTGTCACTAAGGCTGACAAAAGAAATTTTCTCAAGCTCTCACTTGATGAATCATCTATAGGGAAAAAATTTAGGAAATGCTCTTCGATACTAATTTTTAAATTAACAAATCTTAGACAAACTGAAATTTGTTCTTCGTGACTAGAGTCAGGAGTACAGTCTTAATAATATTGAAAAATATTTCGCCTTTTTAGCTAATTGTAGAATCTTCGATTTGATATTTTCGCCCATCAAATTGATTATTTCATTTTGTATTTTCTCCCCGAGATAATGAGGCATAGTTTTGTAGTCTTTTGTTTAACATCGCTTTATGTGCTCTAGCATAGTTGAATCGGATTTTGAAATCATTTCTATGCATTTTAAAAAGTCACCGTTACATTTTTCGAATAAGTTGTTGCTACTGCCACGAAAAGCTAAATTCTGCTGACTTAAAAACTGAATCACATAGAAAATTCTTTCGATGACAGCTTGCCAGTATTTAGTTTCCCTGTTTACTAGTTTTTGAGTTTGAGAATCGATTATTTGTTTTTTTTTTTAAACGACTGGAAAAATCTAGCAATTTTCGATATGTAACTTGCTTTTTTTATGAATATTTAAATTTTCACTTAAGTGTAGCCAGTCGTTGTAGTCAGTTTCATCAGTAAGGCGAACAGATTTCAAATCCGAATCGTTAAAAATTTTGCAACAAAAGCAGCAAATGGAATTTTTTGTTTCAGAATATAACAGCCAAAAGCGTTCGATTTTTTCCGTGTTCGGTAGAATTCTAAAGAAATAACTATTGGAAAACTTACGCCCCGAACTATTTCTAGGATAAATGTCCTTTTTCTTTTGGTAATAACTAGGGCCGCGTTCCACCAATTCTAAAACATCATTTGGGTGTAATGCTTTCGGCCATTGAGCTGCATCATTAGAAAGTTCTGACAGCTTTTCGATATTTTCGGTTCGTGTTCTTGTTATATTTGAAGAACTGGAGTCCTCGTTTTCAGCACAACTTGAAGTTGATGGCATGCTTTCATTGCTTTCCGGAATATTAATTTCTTGTATACATTCTTGTAAAGGAAAAAATTGTGTAATTTTGACATTTTTCTCCAGTTCTTCCTCTCTTTTTCTTTTATTCAGCAAATTTTGGTACCCTGACAACTTTTTCTTTTTTTTCTGACATTTTCTAAAAATACGTACATAATTAACCACAATTGAAAATTTTTAACACATAAACAGTAATTTTTTTGTGTAAGAAAACGTAAATCGGTGTGTTAATAGTAGCATTCCTTTCACGAGCTTCAAGCTCCGTACAGCATACACACTGAACTGTTCTGAAAGGAACACAAAATTCAAATTACATCAACATAACCTCACAATGCGTCGAGCACCACCTCATAAGATGGTGCATGAGGGGTGAGGGGAATCTCGTGTGAACTATTCTAGTGCGCGACGCACTTCCATCTACATTAGTGAACGGAACAAGGGCTTGGTGCACTTGAGCTGTTCAGAACCGTTCTAGTTTGTTCGTTTGTTCGTTAGTTTGTCTACTAATAAATGTTGCATGTAAAATTTGAAATAGCGTACAAAGGAGTATCGACCGATGATTTTCAGAATCGTTTAATGTAAAATTCAAAATCATAATAAAAAAATATCTAACTGTAAGATTAACCTGTTTTAAAATTTAGTATTTATTAATTATTCTGAAATATTTTCAATTAATAATAATGCTTGATAGTATTTAAACATCAAATGAAGTTTCAAATAATTAAAAAAATTAATTAAAGCTCTACTCACCTTAACCAATAAACAATTTGCACCACACGTCACTAGATAAATACAAAGCGCTGCCCGATGCAGCTTATTTATATGCTTCTTATGATGCAAATTGATGCAAGTTCAAACACGAAAATAATTCAGTTTGAACTTGTACCTAGTTTAAAATTTGATCTATCTGCTGGTGCTGGCGTATTTTAGAAAAGAAATTCAGTTCTTATTTTCTCAATACGTTGTTAAAAAGGAATTATTTTTTGTATTTCTATCGTGATAAAATTAGTCTTCACAATTATTCGGTTATTACTTTTTTTTTTAATTTTGACGCCGTTGTGCAACGCACGACTTTGCACTTATATACGGCGCGGGCCTGACTCTCTCCTACGCAGCTGTATTGAGTAAAACCCTTCATTTCTTAATTTTAACAGCTCTCTCTTTTAAACTCAAATTTTAAGAAAACGAAAATTAATTTCCTAGGAAATTAGCTGAGATATAAACGCAGGAGATCTACCGCCATCTCTCGAGTGACTTAGAAAGAGTATTGGCTGCGATTATGAGCGCACTTTTTATCGGAATGCTTTTGGTTTTCTGCAATGTCAGTTTTTACAACAAAATCAATTAATATTAGGCCCGATCTTTTCATCTCCAGTTAACTTTATCTGTCGGTTTATTCCCGTAGTAACAATTTTGATCACAAGCGTTACTATGGGAGTAAACCGACAGATAAAGTTAACTTGAAACGAAAAGACCGGGCCTTAGTTTAAGTTTCGTGTAATTATTATAGTTTCTATTTTGTAATGCCATCTCTCGGACGAGCGCCAAAATCTTTTTTGTTTTCCAATTAATTATGAGCTACCTTCAGCGAATGAAACTCAAACGGAATTGCGTTCGTTTCCCACTTTAATGTCGCCTAAAACTTTCTGTTCTGAAATTGTGGTTGCTGCGGATACAAACCGAGATTTCACAGCGCCATCTTTGGACGCCACATCGAATTTCTTTTATTTCGATTCTTGCAATCCTGCGCTAGTTTTACCATATCAATGCTGCTTAAAACTGTCTCGTTTGATTTCATTGTACTGAAATTATATTTGTTGCGAATTCAAACTGAAGTTTCACAGCGCCATCTATGAATGACACATCGAAAATGAGTTTTTGTTTCGATTTTTGTAATCCTGCGCTAGTTTTACCATTTCAATGCTACTTAAAAGTTGGGTGATTTCATTGTTTTGAAATTACGTATATTTACTGCGGATTCAAACCGGAATTTCACAGCTCCATCTGTGTATGCCACATAGAACTTAAAAATGAATAAATCTTTTTTTGATTTTTGTATCCTGCGCCAGTTTTGCCATTTCAATGCTGCTTGAAACTTTCACGCGTGATTTAACTAATTGCGGATTCAAACCGAAGTTTCACAGCGCCATCTATGAGTGACACATCGAATATGAATTTTTGTTTCGATTTTTGTAATCCTGCGCTAGTTTTACCATTTCAATGCTACTTAAAAGTTGGGTGATTTCATTGTATTGACATTACGTATATTTACTGCGGATTCAAACCGGAATTTCACAGCGCCATCTATGAATTCCACATAGAACTTATAAGTGAACGATTCTTTTTTTTCGATTTTTGTATCCTGCGCCAGTTTTGCCATTTCAATGCTGCTTGAAACTTTCACGCGTGATTTAACTAATTGCGGATTCAAACCGAAGTTTCACAGCGCCATCTATGAATGCCACATCGAGTAAGAATTTTTTTCGTTTTTTGTAATCCCGCGCTAGTTTTACCATTTCAGTGCTGCTTAAAAGTCGCGTTATTTCACTCTTTTGAAATCATATTTACTGCGGATTCAAACAGGAACTGCATAGCGCCATCTATAAATGCCACATAGAACTTAAAGGTGATTGATTCTTTTTTCGATTTTTGTATCCTGCGCTGCTTGAAACCTTCACGCGTGATTTAATTGTTCTGAAAGTATATTAACTGCGCATTCAACAAACCGAAGTTTCACAGCGCCATCTATGAATGCCACATCGAATATAAATCTTTTTCGATTTTTATAATCGTGCGCTAATTTTATCATTTCGATGCTGCTTAAAAGTCGCGTGATTTAGTTCTTTTGAAATTATGGATTCAAACAGGAATTAGCACCCTCTATGAATGCCACATAGAACCTTTTTTTCCGATTTTTGTATCCTGCGCTAGTTTTGCCATTTCAATGCTCGTTGAAACCTTCACGGGTGATTTAATTGTGCTGAAAGTATAATATTTGCGGGATCAAACCGAAGTTTCACAGCGCCATCTCTGATTACCACATTGCATCTCCGCTAAATCAAGAAAATACCTGCCCAGGTGAATGATTCTTTTTTCTCTCTGTTTAAAATCTTCACGCGTGATTTCATTGTTCTGACAACAGATTTGTTGCGAAATCTAATAGAAATTTCACAGCGCCATCTATGAACACCACATTGAATTTCCAGATGAATGATTTATTTTCTAGATTCTTGTGGAATCCAGCGTCAGCTTCACCACTTCAATGATGTTTAAAACTTTCACGCGTGATTTCATTGTTCTGACAACACATTTATTGCATTCTAATCGGAATTTCATGGCTAGCGCCATCTGTGAACACCACATTGAATTTCCAGATGAATGATTTATTTTCTCGATTCTTGTAATCCTGCGTCAGCTTCATTATTTCAATGATGTTTAAAACTTTCATGCGTGATTTCATAGTTTTGACAACACATTTATTACGGATTCGAAACCGGAATTTCACAGCGCCATCTATGAAGTCCACATCGAACTTCCCGGCGAATGATTCCTTTTCACGATTTTTGTAATTATTTTTCAACCTGCTTAAAAATGTTATGTGCCATTTCATTGTTTTGAAATTATATTTATACCGAATTCAAACATGAGTTCTACAGCGCCATCTGTTACTGCCACACCGAACTTCTAGGTGAATTTTGTAATTCCGTTTCAAGGTGCTTAAAACTTTCATGTGCCATTTCATTGTTCTGAAATTACATTGTATATTGATAACGAATTCAAACTCTACAAGTTCTACAGCGCCATCTATTAATACCCATCGAACTTCCAGGTGAACAATTCCTCTTCTCGATTCCTATAATTCTGTTTCGTGCTGCTTAAAACTTTCATGCGCCATTTTGTTGTTCTGAAATTATAATTATAGCGGATTCAAGCCGAAATTTCATAGCGCCATCTATGAACACCACATTGAACTTCCAAGTGAATGGTTTATTTTTTATTTCTGTAATCTGACGCTGGTTTTACCATTTCAACGCCGATCAAAATTTTCACATTTGATTTATTTGTTTCATAGCGCCATCTATGAATGCAACATCGAGCTTTCAGGTGCATGCCTTTCTTTGTTTGTTTTTTATAATCCTGCGCTAGTTTTACCATTTCAGTGCTGCTTAAAACTTTCACGCTTGATGTCATTGTTCAGAGATTATATTTATTGAGGATTTAGACCGGAATTTCCTAGCGCCATCTATGAATGCCACATTGAACTTCCAAATGAATGTTTCTTTTTATCGATTTTTGTAATCTGGCGCTAGTTTTACCATTTCAACGCCGATCAAAATTTTCACATTTGATTTAATTGTTTCGTAGCGCCATCTATGAATGCCACATCGAACTTTCACGTGAACGTCTTTCTTGTTCGTTTTTTTTTGATAATCCTGCGTTAGTTTTACCATTTCAATGCTGCTTAAAACTTTCACGCGTGATTTAATTGTACTGAAAGCATATTAATTGCGGATTCAGACCGGAGTTTCATAGCGCCATCTATGAACACCACATTGAACTTCCAAGTGAATGGTTTATTTTTTATTTCTGTAATCTGACGCTGGTTTTACCATTTCAACGCTGCTCAAAACTTTCACGTTTGATTTAAATGTTTCACAATGCTATCTATGGATTCCACATCGAAACTTCGTCTTTTATAATCCTGGCTAGTTTTACCAGTTCAATGTTGCTTAAAACTCTCACGTTTGATGTCGTTGTTCAGAGATTATATTTATTGAGGATTTAGACCGGAATTTCCTAGCGCCATCTATGAATGCCACATTGAACTTCCAAATGAATGATTCTTTTTAACGATTTTTGTAATCTGGCGCTAGTTTTACCATTTCAACGCTGCTCAGAACTTTCACGTTCGATTTATTTGTTTCATAGCGCCATCTACGAATGCAACATCGAACTTTCAGGTGCATGTCTTTTTTTGTTCGTTTTTATAATCCTGCGCTAGTTTTACCATTTCAACGCTGCTTAAAACTTGCACGTTTGACTTCATTGTTCTGAGATTATACTTATTTATTGCGGATTTTCACAGCGCCATCTATTAATGCGAGTTCGAACTTCCAAATGAATAAGTAATGATTCATTTTTAGATTTTTGTAGCCCTGCGCTACTTTTACCATTTCAGTGCTGCTTAACGTTTGTTAAGCGTGATTTGATTCTTCTGAAATTATATTTATCGCGGATTCAAACCTAAGTCTCGCGGCGCCATCTGTGAATGCCAAATCGAACTTGCAAGTGAATGTTTCGCTTTTTTCGATTTATATAATTCTGCGCTAGTTTTCCCATTTCAATGCTGCCTAAAGCTTTCACGTGCAATTCCATTGTGCTGAAATTATATTGCGGATACGAACCGGAGTTTCAAAGCGCCATCTATGAATGCGACATGCAACTTCGAGTTTTTTTGATTTTTGTCGTCATTTCAGTCGTCCAATTTCGAGCCAATTACTGTTGGGCAACTGCACAGAGTGTTCCGTGAAGCTTTGAACAAATCTGTCGAGTCATTGAGGTATGAATGAAGGATTTACTTATGAATGAGCGAGCTGTTCATCAAAGTGCAATCCTATTTGCATAGTTCAACAAACACATTAACTCCTGCAAATATTAGTGTGGCTCAACAGTTGTGTGTGTGCTCTTGCAGAACGGCGGAAACGCCGATAAAAATCGAAGTGACCATAAAAGGCGGCTTATCAGTAGACAGTCGGTTTGCTTTATTATTATTGTTATTAGCAAGCGAGAGCGCTGTTTAATCATAATTCTAGAGAGAAACGGACACGGAAAGCACATTAAAGCTTTTACTGATGCTCAAATTAATTAATATGTGTCCGTAGAAAGTGCGTTTGATTTTGGTTGGTTAAAACGCTTATTAAACGCGAGCCTAAACACATTCAATTGTTATTAACTTTTAATCAGGTTTTTTTTTGCCGGAGCGTTTTTACAACTGTCGTGAAAGGTATTCTCGTTGTAATCAGTTTTGCTAAATAATTACACGAAGTAGAACGTCGGCAAAACCAATCTCGATGTAATTTCGAATTCTAATCGAACAAGATTAAAAGAAGTAATGTTTAGCTCTCAACGGTCGCTGCTGCTATTTGCGGTGTATTTGCATAATTGCAATCGTGCGGTTTTATCACAATAATGAATACATTTCAACTGGGAACGCGGTTTTTTTACGGGTGCTTACACATAATTGAGGTTCTGCGGCTTGGCGTGTGTAGGAAATTATAATTATCGTAATTAGTTGGTGAAAGATAATGTTATGATATAATATCGTTATTATGATTACGTTTTAAAAAATTATTCGCTTTACAACTATAAGTATGTGAAAACTTTAAGCCTCCTACTCACATCAGTACTGACTGTTTTTCTGTTTTTTTTTTTTGGCGTTTTACTTGGGCACTGCCTTTTCTCTCTTTAGTTTAGGCTTTTTATTTAACACTAAACACAGTTTGACGAAGTCTCCTGCTACCTCAGGTAGGCTGCAAGTTATAGGAGGGCAAGCTAAGATCGTCCCAAGTACCGGCTAGCTCAATGGGACGGGCGAGGTCGTACACATTCCCAAAGTAAAAGGGCAGTAAACTAAAAATAAAATAAATCAAAGTCACCCGTCATTACACACTTCTCTTTATGCATGTAACGCCGCAGGACTAAATTAAATGACCGATAAACATAAACAACGTAGAACGTTAAGTAATGTTAAAACACGAAGCACGGATCCGCTTTTCGTTTACAAAAATTACCAAATGAATTTGCAAACTAATTACCACATCATTGCCTCAATCAACTATTCGGTACAACTCGACACAGTTATAAATTCTTACGAAGAAAATGGAAGAATCCAACCTTATGTTGTCAGCGCATACGTCAAACTTTACTTCGGTCCAGAAGTAGACGTCCGAGTGCCACGGTCAAGAGGCGGCGGGCATCAGTATGCCGTTCGGCATCTCCGTGTGAAACCTCCATAGCTTGCGTACCACGTCATAGAATTGGTGGATCTGGTTCCGGTTGGCCGATAAAAAGCATTGCCGAAACCAAAATAACTCTCTGATGTGTGCCAGCAGGGTAAACCCCAAATAAAAGCCTAATTAAACGAACGAAAAACAACGTTACACCCAAACTATGCACACAATTCGCTTGCCATAAATATCTGTGGAGATCAGGCTTCGAAAAACACGTTCAGCGTCTCCGTGTGAAGTCTCATAAGCTTGCGTACTTCGGTCCAGAAGTAGACGTCCGAGTGCCACGGTCAAGGGGCGGCGGGCATCAGTATGCCGTTCAGCGTCTCCATGCGAAGCCTCCATAGCTTGCGTACCGCGTCATAGAATTGGTGGATCTGCTTCCGGTCGGCCGATAAAAAGCATCGCCGAAACCAAAATAACTCTCTGATGTGTGCCAGCAGGATAAACCCCAAATAAAAGCATAATTAAAGGAACGAAAAACAACGTTACAACCCAACCTATGCACACAATTCGCTTGCCATAAATACCTGTGGAGATCAGGCTTCGAAAAACAATAAAAGATATTTGTCTTTCACGTTCAGCGTCTCCGTGTGAAGTCTCATAAGCTTGCGTACTTCGGTCCAGAAGTAGACGTCCGAGTGCCACGGTCAAGGGGCGGCGGGCATCAGTATGCCGTTCAGCGTCTCCGTGTGGAGCCTCCACAGCTTGCGTACCACGCCATAAAATTGGTGGATCTGCTTCCGGTCGGACGATAAAAAGCATTGCCGAAACCAAAATAACTCTCTGATGTATGCCAGCAGGGTAAACCCCAAATAAAAGCCTAATTAAAGGAACGAAAAACAGCGTTACCACCCAAACTACGCACAGAATTCGCTTGCCATAAATACCTGTGGAGATCAGGCTTCGAAAAGCAATAAAAGATGCTTGCCTTTCACGTAGAGTGCTTCTTATCAAATCGCGGAGTAAATCTCCTTTCGTTTCCCTTTCAAGTACGCACACTTAAGGGAGCATCACAAAAGTGGCCGGAACCAGAAATAATGCAAATGCACTCCAGGACGTGTGACAGAATGGTGACGAAATCCTGCGCGCAACGAACAATCTAGAGAGGAAAGGAAATCGCAGGTCCCAAATTGGCCAATCACTGACTTTCTGGAAAAATCGAAACGAATGAACCGAGAGGAATTCGCGGCGTCATGCAATCGAACGACGCTTTCGACGGAAATCTTGGAACATTCTAGATTATAAAACGGACTTTTTACGTAAGGGAATTGTACACTGTAACACTCCTACTCACGTCAAACTGACAGATGTATAATCAAATGAAAATCCGTCCTAGTGACGTCAATTTTTCTTCAAACTTTCATCCATGCAGATCAGTTTCAGGTATTTTAGATACCTGACGCAGGTTTGTAGACGACTACAATGACCACAAGAAATCGAAAAAAAGGAACCATTAACCTCGAAGTTCGATGTCGCATTCATAGATGGCGCTTTGAAACTCCGGTTCGTATCCGCAATACAATTTCAGAACAATGGAATTGCGCGCGAAAGTTATAAGCAGCACTGGAAATGGCAAAACTAGCGCAGGACTATATAAATCGAAAAAAGCGAAACATTCACTTGGAAGTTCGATTTGGCATTCACAGATGGCGCCGTGAAACTTCAGTTTGAATCCGCGATAAACGTAATTTCCGAAGAATCAAATCACGGATGAGTGTTTGCTAAGCAGCACCGAAATGATAAAAGTAGCGCTGGACTACAAAAATCTAAAAATGAATGATTCCTTATTCACTTGGAAGTTCGATATCGCATTAATAGATGGCGCTGTGAAACTCCGGTCTGAATCCGCCGCACATATAATCTCAGAACAATGAAAGTTTTAAGCAGCATTGAAATGGTAAAACTAGCGCAGGATTATAAAAAATGAACAAAAGAAAACATTCACCTGAGAGTTCGATTTAGCATTCATAGATGGCGCTGTGAAACAATTAAATCGAACGTGGAAATTTTAAGCAGATTTGAAATGGTAAAACTAGCGCCAGATTACAAGAATCTAAGAAATCATTGATGAAATTCTCCATGCTGTTTATAGATTTTGTTTGATTTCATTGTTCTGAGATTATATTTCAATATTGTTACGATTTTAAGGGTTCTATTAATTTTTATTTTAAAACAAAACACGTATAGTTAATGAACTAATTTATTTAAAAGCAATACCAATTTATTTATAACTTACACTCTAACAATAATTTATTTACAAGCTTAAATCTAATTTATTTTAACAGCCGAGCGAAAGTCTAACGCGAACTTTAATGCCGAATTGTTCATTCCCGGTCGGCTTGCTCCCTTATAAACCGGGCTCTTTTTTCGAGAATCGCCTGGGAGGCGACGGAGAGCCTAGGGTTGATTCCACCGCTGGCGTGATCTCGAAGTGCCCGGAGTTTTTCGTCTAAGGCGCGTCGGCGGTGACGCTGGGACGGGCGGGCGCCGGAATCGTCACAATATAGATAAATACTTAAGAAGATATTCTTTTCTATAATTTATAATTTAAATTATAGAAAAGAATATCCTTCTTAAATATTTATCTAAAAAATCATTGGAAGTTCAATGTGACATTTATAGATGGCGCTATGAAATTCCGGTCTGAATCCACAATAAATATAATCTCAGAACAATGAAATCAAACGTGAAAGATTTAAGCAGCATTGAAGTGGTAAAACTAGCGCAAGATTATAAAAAACGAACAACACGTGAAAGTTCGATGTGGCATTCATAGATGGCGCTGTGAAACAATTAAATCAAAAGGTGAAAGTTTTGAGCAGCGTTGAAACTTTCGTCCGTGCAGACCTGCTTCAGGTACTTCAGGTACCTGACAGTTTGCAGTCGAATCAAAATCTGACGTGAGTAGGAGGCTTTAATCAAGATAACATGATGCAACCATTAATATCGTTTTATGATTATATTTCAAAAAATTATACACTACAATTATTGTAAATGTGGAAACATTTTCTACACACTTGATGTCACCTACCATAAAAGAAAAGCCGCCTACTCATGTCAGTATCGACTGACTTCTTCCTCGCCTATCGCTTGACACTCTGCTTTTTGTTTCTTTATTTTAGGCCTTTTACTTAACACTAAAAACAATTTGAGGAAGCAACAAATTTTGACTAAAGTTCATCGTACTTCGATCCGACCACGAACTATCACACTGACAGATGTCTAATCGAACGAAAATACGTCATGTTAAGGTCAGTTTTTCTTTAGATTTTCCTACGAGCAAACCGGCTTCAGGTAACTGACAGTCCGCGGTCGAATCAAAATCTGACGTGAGTAGGAGGCTTTAGTCAAGATGACTTCAGTATCGAGTCTTTTGTTTTTGGTCTTTTATTTGACACTATAGTTTTTATTTTTTTTAAGACCTTTTACTTAACGCTAGAAACAATTTGAAGAAGTTTGAAAGAAGATTATAACTAAAGTCTCCTACTCACGTCAGATTTTGATCCGACCAAGGAGTATAACCAAAGGAAAATCCGTCCTATTGACGTCAGATTTTCGTCCTTACAGATCAGCTTTAGATATCTGATAGTTCACGGTTGGATCAACATCTGACGTGAGTAGGAGGCTTTATAATTATCAACATTTTCTGCCGAACTTCTTCAAAATATGTCCAAATAAATTTTTGATAAAGGTATGTCATGGAAGTGTAAATGTATGTCTAATGTACAACACCAAGCAGTTTTTGAAGTTAGTGACACATCAAGCTGTAAAACGTGGGCCAAAATTACCCTACAGGCGCTAAAGCCTACTTGTACAAAAAGAGTGATCATGCATGCTTGTCAAGTTTGCAGTTACGTGTGTAGCCAACCTTAAAAGTGCGCGTCGTTCTACTGTGGGCTAAAGCCATTTTGTTGCTTCCTCAAACTGCGTTTGTTTGTGTGAATACCGAACGGAAAGATTTAATCCGTGATCTGGAAATGGGCACTCTACGTATAATACAAGCGTCTTCAATGCTTTTTTGAAGCTTGACTTCCGAAAATAAATCGGGTAGTTACTGCGAGCGAATTTTGTGCTAAAGAAACAAATAAAAGCTTGATGTTTTCAAAAATTGCCTGCGGGAAATCGACGATTTCTTTTGCTTACGAAAAGATTTGACCTTGAGTTGGACGAGGATTTTGAGTTTTGATTTTTAAAATTTTCCATTCTTGAATTTTTTAAATTTTTTGCTTGAATTAGATACAGTTAGATTGGGTTGACCTTCAAATTTTCGTTTGGCTTTAATTTTTTAAAGTTTTTCCCTAGCTTTTTACTTGGGTTGGGTTGACCTTGATCCTTAACCTCCTTGTTCAAGTTTTTGAAATTTATTTTCTTTTTAATTAATTTTTAATTCTTTTGTCTTGTGTCAGGTTGACCTTGACCTTTCACCTTTTTGAACCTCGTTTCTTGAGATTTCCCTTGACCTTTAACCTTTTGGAACCTCGTCTCTTGAAATTTTTATTTTTTCAAGTTCCCATTTTTGCCTTGGATTGCGTTGACCTTGACCTTTGACTTTTCTGAACCGCGTCTCTCGAAATTTAAAATTTTCAAAGTTTTTTTCCCTATCATCAGAAGCTTACAAAAAAAGAAAATAAAATCCATCTAGGAACTTTATTTCTGGCTACCTAAAACTCAAACCGGAAACCTACAAACAAACAAAGGAATTGCGACTTGTGCCTTCTATGGTTCGACTAGAATTTGATAAAAAGTGAGAGGAAAGAAGGAGAAAAATGGTGTTTGTAAAACACGGCTGGATGGTGGGGACAGTGGGTGTTATACAAGCATAAGAGCGGACGATTTAGGAAAACCACGCTGACTTATATAGGGCAAGTAGCTCACATGCAAGATTTTTCGTTATCGGAATTTCCGGTATGAAACCATATAAAAGGCGACTGAGTTTCATGTAGTCGTACAGTTCGGAGACGTAATCAGCGTTCACCGAATGTCATAGTGTGTGGTGAAACTCCTAAAATCCGTCCGTCTCTCCGTATCCAGTACCATGGTTTGGGTGAGAAAACATTAATTAATTTCCCAATCAGTTATGTTATTAGAAATTAACGACTGCTTTATTCGAATTACCAAATGCTGCTTCTTCTCGTTACAAGGTCGTTTTGAATTTGTATTGCATTGTGTCGTACGATAACCTTTAATTGCATTTAAATTTTACATTTGTCCCAATTATGCTCTGTAAAAACAATTTAACAGAAGTATTCGTCCTTTTCCTTCTTAACCATTCCTATACCTTCAACACATGTAACCATGGCAACGTTTACTTTTAACGGATGATTAAATTTAAGTAAAGTTTGTGAAATCCGCCATTAGTCTTTTGTATTTTTTTGTTTGTCGTCATCATTGTGCATGTATCTTGATTATCTTTTATTTTTTAAAAACGTGTTTCTTTTTCTTTGTTTGTCATTTTTATTTTATTTTTTTAAAAGCGATCAGTTGCGTAGAGTCATCAGCAATAGTCGAATGATCGTCATCATCAATAGACGACAATAATTTGTTTTCGTCAAACTATATTATTTTTTATGCATCCATGAAAGTCATTTGTTTCATCTGGTTTCTTTATCTTTTTTTCAATTATTCAGGTACCGAATATGTTTTATTTTTTTTCCTTTGTGTCCACGAAGTACATCGATTTAACAACGGTTATTGCAAGTAATATTCATTTATTTTTATTTTATTTTTCTATTTAGATATTCTTTGGTGTACCTATCTAACAACTTTTGCATTTTACTTAACATCAAGCACAGAATTGAAAAAAAAAAAACGCAATTTTTACAGTCGTGTAAGCCGCCGCCCTTCCGCACCACAAAGCAAAGGTATGACCTTAGCGGACATCCGCGCACTGTATACTTTACTTATTAAATTTTTTTTTTGCAAAAAATCCAATTTCATTCGATTTAGGTAAATTTTCTGTATCCGCAATAGTCACTTGTTTCCCCTAGAAACTAGGAACAATCGTTGTGGAACAAAAAAATGGCATTTCGGAGTTTAAGTTCAACAAGTTCTACTCCTTGTTTGTAATTGTTCGTATATTTAATATAATTTTTTTTTTTTGGAAGAATGTTTTTCGAAACTAGGGCGTGGTTATGGGCTCTGTTTTAGGAAACCCGTCTTGCGAATAAAACCGGGGGCGTCAAGTTACACCGTTGCGGACGCTCTTAAAATGGACAGGGCGGGCGTTTTTGTTTAAAACCGTCCAAGGTTGAAGGACACCCACGTTAAATTCTGAAGAATCGCGTAAAACAACATTACCGAAGATGACTGTACGCTAATTGACGCCGCTTAGCCAGCGATTAGCAACATAAAAAAAAAAACGCTAATTTAATTCTTTTTCCGTGACGAAATTTAATTTAATTTAATTTTCATACATTAAGAACAAGAGACTTGTTTTCCTTTTAAGGTAGTCGGCAAAAGTTACACGTAAATAAGAAATAAACAATTAGACGTATCATAGCAAGTATTCCTCTCCACACATATCTGTGGAAACGCCCGTTTTCGGTTTCTTTCGAATTTTTATGCAAAAGTTGCTGACATTAACGTGTAACTTTTTAATGATGTGCAGGATAAAAGTGATAAAAACAATAAAAACGGAAAATCCAAAACTATAAGAAAAAGTTGAAAAGTCTTTCGGAACGTGCCTCTGATTTAATCGTTTGGTTTTTTGTTTTATTTTATATTTGAAAATATTATACAATGCGATCAATAATGACTGTCCTTGCCGTTGCCGCCTACTCCAATACGCCACCTTCTAACTACACCTACTTGATTATCATAGCCGGCTCGTCGGCCATTTTGGATCTCAGTCAATTGGTGTTGTGTATGTGGTTAACATATTTGTTAAAATATGACCGGATGTGCAGCTCCTAATTGTTCAAATCATGGTTTCAAGTTTTTCAGGCAAGTCATTTCTTTTCGACATAAAAATAATATATTTACATAACCTCACATCGGGCTCACATTGAGATCCAAAAGGGACGACGAGCCAGCTGTATAGTATATAGTAGCTATATTCTAACAATGGATTACTCCTATAGATCGGATTCATATTACATTATAAAATATGTTTTTAATGTGAAACTGTCTTTAAAACATCTGATTGATATCTTGCAACGAAGTAAACAAACAAATCTAAAAAACATCACTTGCGAATGTCAACGAACTGAAAGTGAAACAAAACTCACTAAATTTCCCCAGAATTCCCCAAGTTCTGACTTCAGGTTATACAGTTGACGTAACTCGGACCTAAATATTGATAACGCGTGATCAATATCTTTTCTAATCAAGTGACCTATGGAAAGAAAATTGTATGTCTTTGATTAATTCATTTTTTCAAGTGTCATTTCACTTATTTATAACCGTCAGTAAATTTAATTTATTAACAGAAATCTTTGTTCATAAGAGTTTATTGTTACATTGCGAACGATTAAATAACAATCCAGTAATCCCAGCGAATGTTATTAACAATTTAAAACTCAGAATTCGCTTGTGTTTACAGGAGAACGGCGGACACTTTACGCACCTTCTATGAACCACTTTTTCGTTGTATACATTTGACATTATCTTTACAAACGTAACATTTATTCCAATACATTTCATTTTATTCAAACGGGAAAAACGCGAAACACTCGCGGAGAAGTATAAGGGGTGGTGGCACTGTTCCCCTACCGTGCTCGGCCCTGAACTAATCAAAGACACACGATTTTATTTACATAGGTCACTTGATTAGAAAAGATATTGATCTCTCGTAATAATCCTTCTTGGAAAATATGTTACATTTAAATTTGGCGCTAGTTTACCGCCTAGTAATTTCGTTTTCGCACCGTGGCAACCCTGATACCCCTTCTTTACATCGCTATGGGGGAACACTTGCGTACTGTGATCGTTGAGTTCCCATAGATCATGAAGGCCCCATGTGACTCTCAGGCCACCTGCCATTGGTTGTCGTCGGTAATTCCTACGCGTCGAAGCGGCCTGCTTCATTTTGCAGCCTGGTCGCTCTCTCTTGTTGTTCGAGCATTGTGCCGTAAGGACGTGTTTTTTTTTTCGTGTTTGATAAAATTAACGGATTTCTTGCTCATTTGGAGAAGAAATCAATCGTTGGAAAATCATTCGATACTGCCGAACAACGATTGGGGGTAGTTTTAATCTCCGTACCAAGCCTGAGGCTCCAGTTCTCTCAGGTAACAAATAACGGCGCATATCGACCGAGCAAAATGGCCGTTAACGCATATCATTTCTTCTATGTAGGTTTTTCTACTTGGCTTTGCTATTTGGGCGCAAGTTTCAGCGCAGGATATTAGACCAGATCTTTTGGCCTAGTTCTCCGGGGGCGTTCCTGCCCATAGTCGTATCGAGATCCGATGGAGAAAACCTGAGCCGCCATCTTGATCTAAGCGTATCCATTGACGCACCCTGCGGTTGGTAAAGGGCGTTACGATTCACCACCGGTTACCACCGGCCCCTGCGCGTCGATTGACGTCATTGACTTTGACGGACGTCTGAATGCGCTAATTCAAGGTTAGGTTTCCATTTTACTCCCTTGTTTGCGGACTTATCGGTTGATAAATTTACTATTCACTCGTGAGGATTAAACCGAGAGTGCGAATCACGAAACACGAATTGCGCTGCGCTTACGTTGATTAATTTAAGTTTAAAATAAGCAGCCAATTGTAAGTGTTTATTAAAAGTGTATATCGTTTTCATTTCTTTTGTGTAATAAACTGTGTTAACTTTAATTACGATTTTAATTTCTACTTTCATACACACAGTGGGTAATAGTCTCGTCTCTATTTAGTGTGTTTCTTATTTCTGCACGACCTGGTCGATTGGAGACGTCGACCAGTCGAATTACGATTAGTTGTTTGTAAATTGTCTTCTGGCGCCCTTTATAAGTTTACCACCGTAAGATAACCTGTCCCCATTTCCACTGTAGCTAGCAGGGGCACAGCTGATCTAAGTATCGGCAGACTTGTCACCTGGAACCGTGGTAAGTAGAGACAAGTAGATTTAATTTAAACTTGGGTGACAAATAGTTTTCTTTTTCAGACAGTCTTTATTGATCACGTTGTATTACGTCATAGGTCATAGGTATACTCGACGGCACTTAAAACAAAACGCTGTCCCAAGCCCAAACTCGTAAGTAGCACTGCCCGAGGCTAATTTGTTTATTACTTTTCGTTTCGTTTTTAGTGCCGACGATGGTACATATAAAATATATATATTTATTTTCTATTCTGTTTATTGTGATATGTTATGTTTAATGGTCGGTACATTCCAGACGGGCATGGGCGCGCTATGATTTATGAATTTTGTAATTGGTACATACAGGGTGTGGCATTTAACCGCGTTCCTTCATTAACGCCGTTCCTATTGAATATATGGAAAAATGTTTTATACAAAAGTATAATCTTTTCAAACTTGGCATAATTTAAAATTATTTTCAAATATACAGGCTGTCCCAATTTGGCTGTACGATGTGTAACTTCGTTATTTTAAGTGGAACATCCTATGTTTTTTCACGAATTTGAGCTTGTCAGGTTATTTTAGGGTAAGTTTGATAAGAGTTCCTGGTACCTAAGTCCTATGGTTCTTAAGATATTAGGCTTTGTTTATGGTTTTCAGAAAATGCAGATGTAACTTTTATAATTAATATCTCATTAACGAAGAAAGTTAGAAAGCAGATATTGTGATACTGTTACAAGCTAAGTGGAAGGTATCTACCCCAGTAACAAATTTCACTTTTCATTAAACAGGGATCCAGTAAAACTGTTTCCATTTTGACAACAACTGAAGGGCAATAACTTTTGTTTTTTAAATGGAACGGTGTTATTTTTATATCGTCGCTAGATGCTCTATAAAAATATCTTTCAATTAACTATACACTTCCCTATACCAATTACTGACGTTTGAGGAGATATTTAATATTATTTCATAATCGAGTTGTTCTGAAAATGTTCTTTTAAAATCTCTGCATTTTAACATATTAATTAACATCAGGAGTGAGTATTTACTCAAACATTTACTCAAACATTTTCATTATTTTCAGTAAAATGTCAATATGATAAGTTTTGAAGTCATGGTTGTATTATGTATTAAATTATGCGGAGCTTGAAAGGATGATACTTTTGTATAAAACATTTTTCCATATATTCAATAGGAACGGCGTTAATGAAGAAACCCGGTTAAATGCCACAGACTGTATATTGCACCATTATTTTATGTTTAACTCACACACAGTATTAATATTATTGCTTTCCCATAATAGCTTCCTTTTATTATAAATTTGAATACAAAAGATGCCATAATATACCAATGAATTAATTTATCTTAAAATGTAAACCGATTTAACATTTCCCCGTGTGACGCTCCTGAAATCTGCTGCGAACTCATTTCCTTTTTGCGCCGAGATTTAAAACAATCGCACTGCAATATTTCATTTAATTGGGAGCCTCACTTCCACTGGTCTGCGTTAGTCAATTTTTTCTTGTAATCGTTAGCTCGTAGTTGATACTAATATTTATAAAAGTCGCCAAAAATTCAACCGCAAACGTGTATTTCATTTGATTTAACGTGTGCACTCGATTACCGCATCTTCGCAAAAAAAACATATACTTTTTAAGAATGTCAGCGAACGTTAGTTATGTTATGATAGGATAATATGTACATACTTTAAGACGTTCGAAGAAACTCTTTTTTTTACTTCTGCATTCAAGACAGTGTCGTAACAACAAAATCGCTTACGTATCACAAAGCCTGCGAATATTATTTTATATGTCGCATATTTCCCAAGCGCGTTGTTCGCACGGTATACGTTACATTATTACATTGATATGACACGGAAGAAGTATTTAACACATGTGAATGGTTGTTGCATATTTCACAGCGCAGGGCTTTCAAAAAAATAATAATAATAATAATAAAAAAATAGAAATTACAAAAATGTAAAAAAACAATTTGCATAAACAACACGAAACTCTTCGCGTTTTGCAATTACTTGACATTTTTATTTTTTGTTTTCGTTCAGAGAGAGAAAAAAAAAATGATGAGAATGAGAACTGTCCTGACATATTTCCCACGTGTATCCGTGTGTAATTGCGGCCGAAACTGCGCAGGAAGGAAATTATCGCCTCCTAATTATCCTTGAGCGTTACGCGGAGTTATGTAAGCGCCGCCCGACGAGAACGCGAATTCCTTGAGGTTGCCTTCCTGGTTTTGTGGTGGAACGATGCCGGAAGTCCAGGTTGCAGCTTTGTAAAAATACGAACAATAAGTTTTGTAATTCGTAAGGAACGGAAATCCTTGACGCACGGAGACCTCTCGTGTCGGTTCTTGCAACTTTCTGGCGCGATCACTGTTGTCGTTCGTGTAAATAAAGCACGTAGATACCTACTTCAAATTTATTCATTTAAATTAGCCTAGATCTTCACTTATCGTTATTTTTCTTTCCTCTTCGACTTTCCATTTAATCGAGTTTCGGGTTCAATCTTGTTTTAAAGTTGCTTCGACTTGGAATCTCATTATTTTCTTTTAATAATTTTTATTGTATGATGCCTTCTGGGACTTTCCCAGTTTGCTAGGCATTATTTTCCCTATTTCGTCGTGACCTGAATCGAATCGAAGCAAAATCCTTGGGCATTATACCTACCCGCAGCTTTTCACGAGCAATCTTTGATGAAGATCTACGACAAGAAAGCCTGCAATAGAACTGACTTCATGACTTCACGTAGGCCGTCATTTAGATTTGAGCTGCGACAAGACCAGGCGGAACCTTGAACAAAACCGGACGCAAGCAAAGAAATCGATATCACCCCACACTGCCCCATGTCTTTAGCTGCAAGCATCGCGTGCCAGCTTTGAATTTATTCGCCCCAAGTATCCCTTGTGGTCAATACTGAACGTCTTACGAAGAACTAACGACCACTACATCAGATAAACCCCCGCCACTGTCATTCCCCGCAACGCAAATGAGGACTTTGATACCATCAGGATCGGATTTACGACGTTTAATAAACATATTTATTGCAGTATAACATGTCGATCTATACACAATAGATATTATTTAGGTTTTGATAAAAATTATAAATAGATAAAACAGGTTCACGTACGACGTGAGGGTGCCGGCTATTTCGATAAAAATAGACTTTTGGTTTTAGTCCCACCTCTGAAACAAAAACGGAAATGCATTTTGGTTTCAATCGCACAATCAAGTGGCATACCTAATTACTTCAGTTGTCCTTCGCCTTCCAGGTTCGCATCTAAAAAAAAAGGGCGTAACATTAAAGGGCCAAAGCTTTTTGCTACAAACCTTTGAGTTTCTGCAGTTCGATCTCCTGCTTCAGTCTGAGGTGCTCGGCCAAGTCGATGTCGATATCGGCAGTTGGCGCTTCCTCTTCCGCTTCCTCAGGTTTCGACTCGTACAGCGCCTTGTATAAAGCAGCGCGGCTTTCCAGGATTTCCCTGACGAGATCTGTCAGGACATCTCGGCTGCTGACCATCTCCTGAAGTTCCTCGGTGACCTCTCTCATCAGCCAAGGCATGAACGACTCGTCCAAATCTGAAAGGCCGAGTCATTCAAAGAATTCTAAGACGACTTTCTACCGACCTTGTTTAATGTAGTCCGTCAGGAATCCGTCCTCTTCGAGCCCTTCCAAAACCGAGGGTAAGAGGTCGGCCATGTAGCCTTGCATCAGGACGGCGGCCGCTATGCGTTCTTCCATCTCCTTCTGCATCCTCGAGCCTTCTTCGTACTCGGCCATCCTCCTGTTGCGTTCCGCTTGGAATCTTCTGTCTTTCGCTTCCAGTCGTTGGAGCTCTGCCCTTTCACTTGCGCGGATTTCGACGAAGTGCCTTTGTTGCACCCTCAGAGCGGCCAGTTCTTCTTCTTCTAGGACCTCGATGAGCGCTTGCTCCACCGTCTTGCCCACCAGGACTTCGAGGATGGGTTGCACTTCCATATCAAAGTCGAAGAGCTAAACCAGAAAGTTTATTTTAGCAATTCGATGAACTCAAGTTGATAGAAGACTTCGGCGTCTTCGATGATGGGTTTCAAGCTGAAGAGCTTAGATGGTTGACTAAAAAAAGACGGTGGGAGTTGGTCAAAAGTCTCCCTGATGAGAGTGCTCGTCTTTAAGGAAACGATTCATCGTCTTTTCCGACACGATTTCAATTAAATCGAAGGTCAGCAATTAGAAATTCAGTGGGAATGTTCATTGGTGATGTCACAGTCATTATAGGTGTCCTGTGCGACCGAAGGCGAAACGCCGGTCTGCTCGAAAGAAGATCAACGCAGCTTTAACCCGTAAGTCTAGAAGCACCAAGCGGTTATGAAGTTTGGTCGTCAAGAACCGTCCTTTGGGAATTTGGATTATGATGAGAGAGTTGATATCGTCAAGATTTTGAAAAATTTGTTGAAGTCGATGATCTAAACAAAAAAGAACCCGTCTTCTGATTTGACTTTTCGGCCTCGATTCGTTCCTTAACATACACGTCGGTCATCATATTCGGGCTTTTCGAATCGAATCGAAATCGAAGAAGCTTAGCGATTACCAATTAACTAAGGATTGGTTTTGGAGCTGATGAGTTTGGCCATCAATAAGATTCCTTTGGTCTTTACAACTTTGGATGAGAGCGTGTTTGACCAGGACATCAAAGGTTAATTTTCGACTTCCCACATCGAAGATCTCGGTTGAAAATTCACCAAGAAGAAGATGACCAGATTTGGCCAACAAGATCAATGCATTCGAGTTTGGAGATGGAACTTTTTTACTGGGCAAATGACTCTTGCAAAATTCAAGAGAAGATGATTGTGCCTTTTCAGCCGGAAGAGGTGAAATCACTTCAACTGAAAGTGGGATTGATGGCCTAGAAGAGGATGGTTGGATATTGCTGACTTGAACAAGTGAAATCGATTAACATTTGAATGAAGAAGGCGAAAAAAGGGAAGATGCCTTCTTGGAAATCCATTTTTAGCCAGTAGGTCTTTGACGATTTGATTGATTGGATTTTCACATCAAAGTCGAAAAAATTTGGCAATTAACAATTCAATAGGAAGAGGTTTTGGGCATGGCAAATTTTGCCCCCCCCTCTCGCACAGCATGAATGAATTTAAAACTCGATGACGTCAAAGACTTTCAAAAAGTAAAAGAAAATAAAGAATTAAATCTGGTTATGTTTGGACAAAGACGAAAACTCTTTGAAGACTCCACATCAATTGCAAAACTTATCAGTGGATCCACCACAGCTTGTTCTAAATGGACTTGAAGATCAATGACGTCAAAAGACGAGGAAGAGCAGAAGGAATTGTAAAGAAAATGAAGCGTGATTTTCAAGCAACCACTCAGCTCGAAGTGGTCACCACAATTGGGTAGGATTAGAATAAACGTCGTAGATGGTCATGATTGGGTCTGTAATGATGCACAAGACTTATCTTCACCTTCACCAAATTCCTTGACATGCAGATTGAAGAGAAGGTAGAAGAAATAGTCAACTCAAAAGCGTAACCAACTAGGTCGAAGTGGTCACAATTGAGTAGGATTAGAGCCAAACGTCATAGATGGTCATGATTAGGTCTGTATTGATGCCCAAGACATGTCTTCACCTTCACCAAATTCCGCGACGCGCAAATTGAAGAAAAAGTAAAAGGAATATTAAAACTGAAAAGTGTCTTTCAAGCAACCAACTAGGTCGAAGTGACCATAATTGGGTTGGCTTAGTGCCAGACGTCATAGGTGGTCATTATTAGGCCTGTATTGATGCCCAAGACTTGTCTTCACCTTCACCAAATTCCGTGACGTGCAGATTGAAAAAAAAGTAAAAGAAATAATAACACTGAAAAGTGTTTTTCGAGCAACCATCTAGGTCGAAGTGATCATAATTGGGTAGGCTTGGAGCCAAATATCATAGATGGTCATTATTAGGTCTGTATTAATGCACAAGACTGATCTTCACCTTCGCCAAATTGCGTGACATGCAGATTGAAGCAAAAGTGAAAAAAATAGTAAAATTGAAAAGTGTCTTTTAAGCGACCAACTAGGTCCAAGTGATCACAATTGGGTAGGATTAGTGTCAAATGGTCACTATTAGGTCTGCGTTGACACCCAAGACTTATCTTCACCTTCACTAAATTCAGTGATGTACAGATTGAAAAGAAAATAGACGAAATAAGAAAGGGCTTCCAAGCCAACCAACTAGCTTGACGTGGAGAAGGAGGAAGGCCAAACGACATAGATGACCGTAATAGTCAGTATTAGGTCTGTGCTGATGCTTAAGACTCGTTCAACCTTTACCAAATCCTGCAGATTATGACACATTGGAGAAAAAAATAGAAGAACTGGTTTTCAAGCAACCAAAATAACCACTATAGGTTGGATGAGAGCTAAACGACACGGATGGCTGTTGGTCTATATTAGGTCTATGTCGATGATGCCCAAGACTTGCCTTAACTCTCACCAAGATGTGTAGATGACGTTTTTCCTAAATTTCTTCGTACCAAGTCATTTGCTTAAGTTGTCCAAGAACCAGATCTTGTTTTTTTTATTACTTACAAAATGGTGGAGCTTTAAATGGCCGTGGCGCTCAAATAAATGTGCGTTAATTACGAATAGAATACTTTTTCATTGGAACAGTGCCATCTGATTTGGTTGGTTCTTGTTTAGTGAAATGGGTGTTTTTATTCAATTGCTGATGTTGCTCAATTGTCTTCCAGCAAATCTATTATCAAATATTTTCTGGCGGAGACCCAGTTTCATACCAAATTTGGGGAGAAGGCGCAAGTGTCCAAAAATGAAAGTGTCAACACCAAAGAAATAGTTTTTATGCACAATCGAAGACTGAACGTACTTAACGTGAACCAACGCAGGAAAATCGATTTTAAACCACCGAGTCATGTGCCTAAACATTTCCAGTAATCAACAAATTGTTGCTCGTACAAACCTAACGAGAAAAACTCTCCAACTTATGTCCAAACAAATTTTCGACTAAATTACCTCGAACTGGTTAAATAAAATGTACATGGGAGATGGGAAAAGTTCCCCAAGATGGCGCAAGCGAAAGAAAAGGCGCCCAAAAATGAAGGCGTCGACTCCAAAGATGCAATTTTCATGTACAATCGAAGACTAGAACCTACTTAACGTGAACCAACGCAGGAAAATCGATTCTAAAGCACTGAGTCATTCACCAAAGCGTTTCCAGTAATCGACGAACTGTCCCTCATACAAACTTAACGAGAAAAATTTATGGCCAAACAAATTAAAAAAGAAAAAAAATCATCCGACCGATTTACCTCGAATCGATTAAGCGCAATGTACTTTAAAAATAATTAAAGTTTTATGATGTATGAAACCGGTTGTTTGCGTCGAGGGGGCTGTCACGGAAAACAAGTTTTAATGATTACTTTGACCTACATAAATAACACAGAATCGAATGCATTTCTACTTAGGGAAAAAGACTTGTCTCCACCTTCACGGGGAGGAAGAAATTACTTACGTCTCCAGGATATATCTGTGTTTCCACGTCAACGCCAGTCTTTGCGGGAACATAAAAGGGTGAGATCGGCCTATCTAAGAAGAGATCAGTCTGTGTGGTCATGTCGATCATCGGGGGGTTGTTCATCAGTTCTTCCAGGTAATCGTCGGTTTGAACGGGTTCATGCTTGCGCCCGGGGACCGGCGGAGGAGACGCCAGTCTGAGTTGTGCTCCGCGAAGTTGCTGTGCTTGGGCCTTCCTCCTCGCCATGGCTCTTCGCCTGGCAGCAGCCGCACGAGCCGCCACTGACTCACCTGCGCCCTAAAAAAACAAGATCACCAAATGAGACCCCACCACTCTTGGATTTCCTTTCATATACTTGGGCATACGTACTCACCTGGTTTTGAGAGAGCAACTTTGCGTGCGAAAAATTCGGGTTCCATTTCGGCTGCTTGGACAATAACAACGTACATAGGGTTTGTGCCTTACTAAGTTACATCTTGCCAATTCGTCTATACATATGTATAACTAAACTCATGAAATGTGACTCTCAAAGCACGTTGCAGGAAATAAGAGAAGGGCGTGCCTTTAAAGGTCCCATATTCATGGTCTAACTACGTTTAGGTGCTAACCCAAATTTAGGAGCGAAAACACGGGGATGTCTACTGAGAAAAAAAAAACTTGGGGAGTTGGACTTACCATTTCGATGTGCGGCGGCGCGTAGTTGCTACCTCTGACCACTCTCCTTTCGAACATGAGGTTGGCGTAGGGCAAGGGAGCATCTCTGGAAAGTGTTGAGCGTTACTAAGAATCAAATACTTCCAATTGGTGATTTTGATTGTGTTTTGATTCGTGAGGTCTCGCCTTGCTTCATAATTTTGCGATAATCATGGAGCAGGGGGGACTCTAGACCATACTGGAAGATATTACCTACATCTCCCAAAAGATCCACAAACTTCTTTATATTGAACAACTGGATCGATAATCGTGAGAGGGCGGCTAACTTCATTTACATTCGTTTAAAATTGGGTTCCGGCAAGCTAATTGGAAAATGTAAACCATCCAAGAAGAAGGAAGAGAACAAACAGACGTTTATTTACAGAAGATCCAGGAGAAGTTGGTTGCCAGCCGCAACACTTAAATGAAAGTGAGGAGATGAAGGAGAAGAATAAACGTAGAAGAAGGCCTCATGGGCGAGCTAGAGCTAGAAAAGGACGGTTGGCTGAAGTAAGTGACATTAATTGAATGGAAAGGGAACCAACAATTATTTTCCTTACAAATCAAAGGAGAAGGTACTCTCTTGGGGTATCAAGGTAGGATGATTGAACTTTTCCACTGGAATAGGGAAAATTGCATAATATCTAAATGACGAAGAAGGAGACTCTCAAAGACAAAGAGCGTTTGAAGGGTTTATGTTGGCAGGAGCAGTTGAAATCGCTTGAACTAGAAAGGAACAAAAGAAGAATTTTTGGAAGACCAAAAAATGGTCGAAACGAATGAAGAAGAAGAAAAAATCAGTGCTTCCTACAGGCATAAAGAAATAGCGTTGTTAGCTGCAATAGATCCACATTGAAATGAAAAGGAAATCAAAGAGGAAGAAGACCTTATAGAAGATGGCTTGGACTTTGCCGAACCGAACAGGTGAAACTAAAACTAGAGAAAAAGAAGAAGACCGACAAATGTAAAGACCAAACTTTTTTAAAGCTAAAGGAAAAGTTGACCTCTGGACGGCCAACGAGATGATGGTTGGAAAGACCTTGCTAATCTAAACAAATAAAAACCATTGAGAAGTTGGTTGGGTTTTGCCAGCCGAAATAAGTAAAACTAATATTTTGATTAAAGAAGACGAAGAAGCGTACCTACATTCCAAAGAGAAAGAAGTCCCTTTGGATGTCCAAGGAGAGAACGGTTGGATGAACTTTGCGCGGCGAAATCGCCCAATACCAGAAAGGAGAAGAAAGGGAACAAGTAGGTGCCCCCTAACGGACCAAAAGGACTTGGGAAAGATCAAGTAGAAACTGATTGGACCTTACCTTATCGATCAAAGAAAAAGAGGGAGATTATCAGCAATCGAACAGAAAATCCAAAATTAATATATCCGAATGGAGAAGAAAGAAAACAAGAAAATGTCTTTTTACTGACCAAACGACCAAAGGGATTTAGGAAAGATCAAGTAGAGGCTGATTGGACCTTATCTTATAGATCAAAGAAGAAGAAGAAGACCATCAGCAATCGAGGAGAAAACCCGAAATTAAAATTCCTGAATGGAGAAGAAAGAGAACGAGGAAATGTCTTCTTACAGACCAAAGGGACCTAGGAAAATTCAAGTAGAGAGTGATTGGACCTTGTTGGCCAGAGCAAGTGAAATCGCATAAACTGGAAGGAAGAAGAAGAGCAAACATACGCCATCTTATAGATCAAAGAAGAAGAAAGAGATCTGTTGGAAGTCAGAGGGAAAGATGGTTCGACGTTATTGGATAGTGGAGAACAAACTTACAGACCAGAGGGAAAAAAGACGGAGGGGAGAATTGTTGAACTTTACTGACTGATCTTAAGGGCATCTCCAACAATCGAGCAGCAACCCCAAAGTTACATGAACAACAGATACAAGAATTCATCGAATTAAAAGAGGATCTTCCTGCGCGAAAAGCCTCTATCAATTGTGATAAACCCACAGCGTCATTTATGAACAATAAAGATGAAGACTGGTTTGTCGGGGGAAACTTTGGATGGATGAGTTGTTAGGGAAAGCACCATCTATTGAATTTAGTGAGAGCTAAGACGAGCCTTGTGCGTCAGTACTGACCTAATTCTCATCACACTTCCATTTCGTATGACCTGAGTCGATTCTATGGTGACCACGTCGTCCTATTGGTACGATAATTTTTTGCCCACCTATATTATTTAACTCTAATTGATCTAATGATCTAATGGTGACGAACTATTGTTTGCTTGAGCCACTGTCCTCTTGATCACCTAATTCGTATGACCTTCATCGACCTAATGATGACCCCATCGTTGCTTAAACCATTAACCTAATAACGACCACATCGTTGCTTAAACCATTAACCTAATAACGACCACATCGTTGCTTTGAGCCATTAACCTTTTAACGACCATTTTTTGCCTACCTATCGATCTAATGGTGTTCACTTCAAACTATTGGTTGCTTGAGCTACCCACCTATAACTAATTTCCTCTTGAGGACCTATTTCGTATGAACCTAATCAACCTAGTGGTCATTAGGGTAGGAGATTATTTGTAGGTCGTATGACCCGAATCACCATTAGGTTGATTAGGTTCATACCATAGGTTACTTCGAGCTATAGTTATTTGAGCCACCGACTTAATAATAATTTCTTCTTGGCCACATATTTCCTAAGTTCTTAATCGGTCTAAAGGTGACCACTTTTAGAACTATGATTGCTTGAACTACCGATTTGTTTCGTAGTCCCCTAAGCGACCTAATTTAGAACTATTGGTTACTTGAGCCACCGACTTAATAATAATCTCCTCTTGACTACCTATTTCGTATGACCCTCATCGACCTAATGACAACCGCATCGTTGTTAAAGCCAGTAAAGTAACTAATGACGACCACTTCTTGACCAGCTATTTCGTTTAACCCTAATCGATCTAATGGTGACCACTTAGAACTATTGGTTGCTTGAGCCATCGACCTAATGATGATCTCCTCTTGATTACCTATTTCGTATGACCTTCATCGACCTAATGGTGACCACATTATTGCTTAAGTCACTAACCTAATAACAACCTAACCTATTTGGTTTAATTCCAATCGATCTATTGGCGACCACTTCGTTCTATGACTGCTTGAACCACCGACCTAATAACCACCTATTTCTTTTAACCCTAATTGATTGCTTGAGCCACTGGCTTAATAAAAATTTCCTCATTGTTACTACTTGAGCTACTGACCTAATAACGATCATTTTTGACCACTTATTTTATTGGTTGTTGGAATCACCGTCCTATGGTCACCGCTCGATTACCTATTTTGTATGACCCTCATTGACCTAATAATGACCACATCGTTCTTAACGACCACTTCTGGGTCACCTAATCGACCTAATGGTGACGACTTTGAACTATTGGTTACAGGAGCCGCCACTCTAATAGTAATCTCTTGACTACTACTTAATTCGTATGACCCTAATCGACCTAATTGGTCGCTTGCAAACAAAGGCGAAGATTTTCCTGAAGATGAGAGAAGCTACAACAACCGCCCCCATTCGTGATTACCGCACATTTATCTGCTTCTCAGTGACCGACATGACACACATATTGCAATCAGCCGCCATTAATAAATAATAACAGTCCGCATGAACCAGAAATGACACGCATAATTAAGGACATCGCGTATGTGGGTCGGCGCGGGGCTAACGTAAGATTACGTGAGCGATTGTCGAACATTTATTATTTCATTTGAAGGGGGGTTGTTGACACAGCAGAACGTTCTTAATCGAACACCTCCCATACTTACCCTAATTTTTTGATTACTTCAGTGTCTTTTTTGGGGTCATCGTTGGGGGGTTTGACGCCCGCAATCGTTGACGCAATGGCGGCGGCCGCTTTAGCAGCCGCCTCGCATCGCGTCTTGTGCCCCAATTTCAAAATGTTGTTTTGCTTGTTTAAGACGCGCGGTTTGCTGGCGAACGCGTACATCTTCTTCTCGTCTTTGAACACCTGCTCGTCCACCTTGAAGCCAAACAGACTGGCGACCTCGGGGGGTGGTTGCAAGAACTGCCCTTTCTTAACCGTGGTGACGAACAGCGGACGGTCGTGAGTTTTCTTTCCGCGGTGCTTCTCATCTTTCTGCAGTTTCTTCAGCTTCGCATCCAGGGTTTTCGAGAAGGCCTTATCTACGGTCTGCTCCTGAATGAGGTCGTCCGTGCGGGTTTTGGCTGCGCTGTTGCAGTGGTTTAGGTTCCCGTGGGAATTGCTGTAGTTCTTGCGCAGGATCTTCTCCGGCGAGCGGTCGATGAAACCGCTGGATTTGGTGAAGGGTTTCTCCTGCAATTCGGTGACCACGCGCCTGGTGGGGTAGACCACCACGTTCGGCTTTTGTTTCTGGTTGTCTCTACCGAAGGGCTTGAGGATGGCCTCGCCGACTATCGAAATGGGCAGGTTGTCATTGTTGAGGACTTTGAAAGCCACGTCGCTGTCATCAGTGTCTTCCAACGACGGCATCTTCGAGCTCGAAACCGTTCGTATGAGGAAATCGGTCATCGCAATCCGCTTTTAGATCATCGCTCTTACGCCCTTCATTATTTTTGTTTAATATATTCTGTCAGCGAGCGCATATTTTTGGTTTAAGGTGTGCTGCGCGCAAATCTATTTTCGAACGCTACTTTCTGTAATGGGGTTTGCTTTTGGGTCAAGTGGTGTGCATTGGATTTTCATTAATGCGGTGATTACGATGATGGACAGGGGAGTCTTGTTGATCAAAGGCGGCTGCGGAGAAGGAAGGGGGAGGGGATTGGCCTAAACGTGTGACGCATTCCGTAATAAATTACGGTGTTTATATCGATTCGGCGTTTAATTATGCATCGGGAAGTTGTCTTGTTATTTTCTGCTTGTGAGTTTTGAAGTATTGAAACTCTCCTAATTAATTAATGCGATGATGTGTACAGGATGATAAATGAAAGACGTCAAGTCATAAACTTAAGTAAAGAAAAATAATATAATAATGCATGAATAAAGAATAAGAATAAAGAATGCAATTTCGGTCTCAATTATTAAAAATGATTTGGAATCATCGTTATTAAATACTCATAAAAATTTTGGAATCATTCCCATTCAGGTTAATAATACTCGCTACAGTTCAAACATCTTCAAGCCCGATTCTCTTAGCATAGACAAAATAACGACGCGAGTAAGTCTTGTGGCGTACAGGCGGCGCTGCGGTACCTGGAATTCGGGAGTTCTACATGCTACGATTCGAGTGCTAATAAATAATAATAATAATAATAATAAAAACAATTCAGTCCGCCTTAATTTTGTCTCATGCAGCTTATTTATTGAATGCATGAAATGTATTGAAAAAAAAAAAAGACTTCAAGCAGTTAACAAGGGGGGTGAACGGAATCAAGGTGGAAGCGGAAAATAAGGATAGTGCCGTGTTAAGGAATCGAGGACGCTGAGTCTCAATCTGAAGTTCTTGAAGGCCTTTGTATAGGTGAGGGGTGCAATTGTTGGAGCCGGTAGTTTTGGGGTCAAGTAGTATTCCGCCACTCACTCTTTTGCTTTTCCTCTTTAAATGTTTTTTTTTTAATTATTACAAACCAGCATACTGGGTTGTCGCCGCAGGACAATCACTCGAGTCGGTGCTCGCCACAATCTCTTATTTTGGCAGCGGCCCAATAGAGGTTTAAAACAAACACAGTATAAACAAAATTTTAAAAAATTCAAATAAAATAATGTTTGCGGTTTGTCAATAGAAAGACTTTAATAAAAGGAAGGGGCAGGGAGTCGAACGTGCCTCATTTCATTACACCCCTCACCTACTCAATAAAATAAAAAAAAAGCATTATGCAGAAGAGACCTTCAAATTCAGACTCAGCGTCCTTGGTTCCCTCAGATAACACTATTTTTATTTGCTGCTCCCACCTTGACTCCCTTTTGTGCACTCTTTTTATAAGTCATTGACTTAAAAAAACATTTATTTAGACCCGGTTTTTCAATCGCAAGTTAACTTTAACCTTCAGTTTGTTCCCATAAGAACATAATTGTTACTATGGAAATAAACTGAAAGTTACAGTTTAACTTGACATTGAAAAACCAGGTCTTATGTCCAGTTGCACCGACATCAATTAAAGTTAATCTCGAATTAAAGCTAAGAAAGTCCTATGTTTAATCTAGGATTAGTTAACAATGACGTTGGTGCAACTCAGGCTTAGAGTAATAGGAAGTGCAGATTTAAAACGCCATCTCTTGATCAATTAGGGAAGTGTTCATTAACGTAGACGTAGCACAAATTGCTCTGGAGTACTTTGGAGCACTCTCAGAGTATCTCCATCTTGATTTAATCTCAAGTAATAACAGAGGATGGAGATACTCTCAGAGCTGCTCTGGAGCAGTCAGTCGAAAACACTATTAGTTTGGAAAATCGGCGCTCGAATTTCCTTTTTCTCTCATTTTAAGAAAGAAATTTGCTAATCCTTTAGTGTACAGACGCCATCTCTTGGTTAACTTTTGAACAACATTAGGTAGGATGTTTAAAGAATTAAAAACGTAGCGAGCTTTCAGCGAAACGTCAAGATCGTGAAGAAAAAGGCTGACTAATCAGCAAATTTACAGTTGCGATCAAAGGCGCCATCTCTTGATATACCGTTGAATTTTTTGTCTTGCAATTTAGTGAAAATAGTTTAAGAAAATTAAGAATTTGTTGCGTAGCTAAAGATTGCCAAAATACTGGCGTGAAGGTGTTTTAAAGCGCCATCTCTTATTTAATTATTGTAAATATTGTCTACTTGCTATTATTATAGTTGCCAGTTATTGAAAAATGGTTTGTAAGTTGGCTAACTGTTGTGACACTCTCACCGCTTATAAGGTTGCAGCGCCATCTCTCGGTAAATAACAAAACTTTCTGTACAAGTTGTCAAATTAGTTACAATGCCATAACTTAATAGATAAAATCAGCTTACGCTCAGTTTCGTTTCAGTTTACTTTAACGGATATGAAATTAATTTAATCGTCTATCACGAGCGCCATCTCTTGTAGATAATCAAACTTTTTTAGCTAGAATTTTGTACAACTGATTTTTCCACTGATGATATTAATTTCTGGAGGAAAGTTTAAATTTCCACCAATGATATTGCTTAATCACACAATTAACTTGATCGAGTGGTTAACTACGTTTTATGAAGCTGGGCCTTATTCTTTTTCAACGGCCTCTAAAAGAATTACAAAATCAATCTTCTTTATAAAACACCAGCCATTGGTAGATAAAGCAAATGTCGTTTGTTGCAGTTTTCTAAACGCTCTTTAACTAATTATAAAATTTAAAATCTGTCACCTTTTTAGAGCGCCCTCTCTTGGTACGTGGCAAAGTTTTATTTGGCGCTGTTTTAAATAACAAACCAGGATGACGAATGAATAAGTATAATGTACAGGGTTAGTTTTATTAATGTTAACCCCCTTTATTATTTTTATTATTAACCGATTCAAAAAAATTAAAAATTGTTCTTATATGGATTTTTATGTAGATTTCACATACCTATACTAACAGTTTTGAAGTAGCGTATTATATGTACCGGGTGGACAAAAAATATATATTTTTAAATGAAACAGGCTATATATTTTTACAAATTTCGATTCCTCAAGTCACTCTGATAACAAACATATACAGGGTGATGGGAAAATGGCGCACCCGCCCACACTACGATATTTGATGCTTAAAATTCATCATTTACTCGTTATCAAAATCTTCCTATCTTATATAGTTACAGACCTACAAAAATCCTTAAATAATTTAATTTATTAACAATGTACAGTCGGCTTAGAGGCTGGACGTTGTCAAAATGAATATTCATTTTATTGACTTTTACGAGAAACCAGCTGTTGAACAACATGTTTTTTCTTTATTACGTTTATTCGAGATGACTGACGTAATGGTGTAGTGTTCTTTTTTTTTTAAATAAAATCGTGTACAGCATGAGTAATGATGCCGTAATGCGAACTTCAATTTTATTTTAGAGATTTCTGTAGTTCTGTAATTACATGAGATAGGAAGATTTTGATAACGGTTTTATGATTAATTTTAACCACCAAATATCGTAGTGTGGTGTGGGTGCAGCATTTTCCCATCACCCAGTATACGTATCGTATAATCGGTTACTATTTTTTGTGTTATTCGTCGATTATTGAAAACTTGATTGTGGTTTTTTAAAATAATAATTTGCACTCTACCTAGTGGTTTTATTTTAAGAGATAGAGAAAAACTTTAAATACAAATGTTGTAGGATATTATTTGTATTATCTTTTAAACCTCTCACAAAAAAATAAAAGTGCATCGCAAAGTGGAGAAAAAAATAAAATTTTTGTTTTTAAATGAGGCGCCCTGTATATTGTTCGCTATAATGAAATATTATTTTTTCCTGATTTCAAAAATATATATGTGGATATTTGGATGAGTGGTTTGTGAGGTATATATTTGATTTTAAAATATAATATCAATAAATTAATATTTAAAAAAATTTATTGTTAATTCATTTTGTATCGTTTCAAATCTTCGAATTTATAATTAAAGCTGGTTCTTGTCCGATGAAAATTGTATCACAAACTCTTTTAAACGGACACTAAATGGCGCACAAACACTTAACGTTTCGCAGTCGTTCGAAGCTGTCGAACGACTGCGAAACGTTAAGTGTTTGTGCGCCATTTAGTGACCGTTTAAAAGAGTTTGTGATACAATTCGAATTTATATTGTCATTTGCTAACTCAAACAGTGATTTAGAAGTTTTTTAAGCATTTTTTCCATAAATATTTATATGTTAATATGTGCATTCATTTTTAAACTCAAGTATGTCACAAATGGCTGATCCAAATATCAAGATAGTATATGTTTTTGAAATCAGCAAACAATGATCTTTCATTATATTGAACAATATATAGGGTGATCCATTTAAAAAAAATGTATTTTTTTCTTTATTTTGCGATGCGCTTTCGTTTTTCGTGAGAGCTCTAAAAGATAATGCACACATACAATACTCTACAACTATTGTATTTAAAGTTTCTCTCTAACTCTTAAAACAAAACCTCTACACCTGGTAGGAGGTAGGGTGCAAAGTATTAAAAAATTAACCACAATCAAGTTTTCAATAATTGTCGAATAACACAAAAACTAGTAAACCAATTATACGATATGTATACCGAGTGAGCATTTTCAATCCCGAACATGACTTCGAACGTCCGACTTTAAAAAATCGAGGCTCCTTCGTATGAAGATAGGACGACCTCCGGTTCAACCACCACAGTGATATCGCTTCCGGTTTCGAGAAAGGAATTTTTTTCCCGCGACTTTCGGGCGCTCTCCCGACCCTACGAGGCGATCGGGCTGGGGACACGTTACCGCTTAAATCCGTCCTTCCTCTTGCAGTCCCCGTCCGTTACTTGGATCTCCAACCCATAGCAACTTGACGCTAAGCCTCCCCCTTCCCCTCCGAGTGGTGCGGTGTTCTCCCGTGTATTTCTTATGGGAATGGAAAAATGATCTGGACGCCGCGGTATTAGAGCTAGGCGGACACCGGTTAGAGGCGACGCCGGAGCGTCTTTTGACGTCTTCCCCATCCCGGTCGGATGCACAGGATCTGCTCGTGAGGGCCTCAAAGTTGGCACCGGGTAGGTAGCTGGCGGAAAAAATTCCTTTCTCCGAAACCGGAAGTGATATAGTCGTGGTGGTTGAACCGGAGGATACCCCCCAACCTTTCCCTTCACGACGGAGGTCGCCCCGTCCTGCTCGCTCTTCATGCGAAGGAGGCCGGATTTTTCATGCTAACTTCCTAGGTTCCAGGTTGAAAAAGCTCACACGGTATATATTTATTAACAGTGAAGGGAAGTACTCGCCGTACTTGTTAGATAATCCAAAAAAATATAATTTGATAATGGGGATAAACGGCTTCAACAGCTTCTGTTGAAGCCGTTATATTTTTTGGATTATATATTTATTATCAGAGTGACTCACGGATCGTTATTTGTAAAAACATACAGGGTGTTCCATTTAAAAAAAAATCTATTTTTTTGTTCACTCCACCCAAAGATTTGGGCATGGGTATGAGAATATGTATACTTAATGAAAGTCGGAGAAAAAAAGGATGTCCAGGGAGGTAGTTAAGAAAATGATAAGAAACAGAAAAAATATAAAAGAGAAGAACGAGAAAAAGGAAAGAAAACCTTAAACAACGCAAAAAGGAAGGACAGCTGAGATGGATCCCTGAGAAGAGGTTAAAGTGACAAACCAAGTTACAAAGTAGAACTAAAAAGAAGATACAGGCAGACGACCATGAAAAGACAAAGAAAGAGGTGGAGGAAATACGTGTTTGGAAAGTAATTGACAGGAGATGGGGAAAAAATTAAGCAAAAATGTAAACGAGAAGATAAAATCAAATCAGAGCGTAAAAATAAGAAGAAAAAGAATGAAACAAAAAACAATTAAATTTTGTGCCCGTACTATTTTGGTTATTATTTATTTCGACAATTTGTGTCCCTTTTAACTCGTTCCTTTTTACTAAAAATTAAATAAAAATTTAATCCGAGTCATTTTGCTTTCGTGAAAGCCAAAAGCAGAAAATAATTTTGAAGAATTGTTTGTTTAATTTTGTTTTGCCTTAAAATAAAAAAAAAAAAACTGAATAGTCTAAAAAGGACATGTGTATGTTGTACAGTTTTTTTTTAAAATATTTTGCACCCTACCTAGAGGCCCTGTTTTAGCAGCTAAAGAAAAACTATTATTTTGTCATTGAAAACAAAAGCGCATCGCAAAGTGGAGAAAAAGATCCAATTTTTGTTTTCTTAAAATAATAGAACACCCCCCAGTATATTGTTCGTCAGAATGGAACGTCACTTTTTCCTGATTTCAAAAGTATATAATGTGTTCATATTTGGATAAGCGGTTTATGAGACACTTCAGTTTAAAGTATCAACAAATTAACATTAAAAAGAAAACAAAAATTGTGTTCATTTCTCCACTTTGCGATACGTTTTTTTGTGATAGCTCTAAAAGATAATACATATACAGGATGGGGCCTAGAAACTTCCTCTTTTTGAAGGCGAATAAAATAAAAAGTTTTTTTTTCTTATTAAAGAAAAAAGTGGCAACCCAACGACTAAAACAAAATTATAAATGTTTTTTTTTTTAAATTAAATAAACTTAGTTGGCAAGCATGAAACTTCTGCGAATATTCTCTGCGCGTTAAAAGTGAATGCAGAAAAATTCGACCTGTCTGTGCCTCCTGTAGTATGTAAAACCTACGTGTGTGAAAATCATATCGATTATTAAAAAAAAAAAAATTAATTGAGCCAAGCTATTTTCACCCCGCTCAATAACCGTGACCATTAATCACTGACAGAATACATCAACTTGTGGTAAATAGTACCCCCTTGGTCCGTTCCGATCCGCAATTTCCAGGCACACATCCGACTTCGCCGAAATCACTCTGGAATTTCCCGACGACGCGTGAAGACGCCCGGCGTCGCAGTAACTGACCGGCGCCTCAAGAACTGACCGACGTCCACTACGTGTGGTCGAGTTTGATGGCGAGCGCATGCTTGAGGAGAAATTTCAATTAAATCAGATAGGGAATATATTTTTTTTTTGGAATAGCTGATTAAAAAATGCTGAATCAGCACCTGGCTTTTGATTTAGTTTGTTGCTTTTGTTACATGTGTGGTTTGGCCTACTTCTTTCGTCAATAAAAGAGCACGAGGGAGTCGATAAGTTACTTACAGGGTGTAATTGAAAAATCTAACGTAAATTCCACACGTACTTTTTTTTAAATTAAATTATAGTTGCTCTCTCAGTTTTTGTCTCGTGCATCAAAAGTTGGAAGTTAACGAATGCAATTTAAAAAATAAGTAGATTTTATTTAAAAAAAAGGAAAAGTCCACAAAGTTTTGAACAGTGAGCATCAAGTACTTTTGCCTTTTTACTTCTTCTTCTTCTCTCTTTTTCTTGTACTCTCTTGTACTGCAGTTATTGATCGTATCAGTCCTTTTGTATACGAAGATAACAACGCCAAAAAGTAATAATGACAATTTAAGAAGGGGAGCAGATTCCTTTGTCACATATTCAAATACTTTGGCCTTCCTAAATCGACCTTGGATGCATTCTATCTTCTCGACAAGTCCGTTAATGGCAAGGCAAAATCATTCGGTATTCCATAATATGCAACCATAATTGGGCGAAGACAAACGAAAGGTCTTCCAAAGGAATTAAAACTTGCCAAAGTCATCAAAACGTTGGGGAAAATAGGGATGTGGCTTGAGGAGAAAAGAAGTTGTGGCCGATGAAGATCATTTTGGAGCGCCATTCAAAGATGGTTCGTTGCCTTTAAAATAAAACAAACACTTTAAGCATTGGAATAATTCCCAAAAAAAGAAAATGTTGCAAACCCTTTTATCATACCGAAATATTTTGACCTCCTTAAATCAAGCTTGGATGAATTAAGCCTTCTTCTATGTGGAATCTGGACGAAAACAGCTTTTCAGTTGATCCCACAAGAAAAAAGAAATATTAGCGCAAGAGGAAAGCCGCACTTGAATCACAAATGGGCCTGTCAATGCTGCTCAACGAATGGTGCCACCTTAAAGGGATTAATGTCTGGGATCTGAAGATTCTCTACTTTTCCTGATAAGGTAAATGCAGCAAGGAATGCTTCGAAACGATGGGAAAACCATTTGTTGCAAATGAAGAACCACAGCCTACACGAATTCTTTGACAAAATAAAAACATGAAAGGAAATAGTTGGTTGCAACTTCACACTGTCAATTATTTTTGGTCTTTGTGTATACGTTGTGCATTTTTTTTGTTTCATTAAAAATTAATTACGGCAGCCTTCAGCTTAATGCAGACAAAGAGTCATACTCATCATTCAAATAACAGCAAAATCTAAGTTCAAGGGCAAAGAAAGAAGAATAAGAAGTTACAAGACTCTGATAGTAATGACAATATAAGACCCGCATCATTGCTTCGAGCGTTATACAGAGAGAGCAAAAATGATTATTATTTCCACGACAACGGACGCACTTTTCACATCCCACTTTTAAGTAGGATGCTTAGAGTGCGCTCGTTGTCATGGAAATAATGTAAAGACAAGTCGCTTTGAAACGGATGAGTGAGACACAATACATGTTAAAAATCGTGAGTGAGAAAGACGCTCTCGGAGCTATAGATTGTGAACGCAACCCAGTAATATAAATATGAAACTTTATGCCACATGACCTAATTCTTTCAATTTGTTTAATGCATCAGTTCGGTATTTATTCAATCGAACGTCGGGCTTTACTGTCACATTTAATACTTCAATTTGTTTTGTTGGCAGCGCTCTTCAAATGTAACACGAGGACAAAATTGTTAACACAAATTTGCACAAAATTTAAGACGTGCGTTCGGTGTGTTATTTTTTTAATTTCCATTTTCGTGTCTCGATTAGTTTCAATCGAACTTGAAAATTTGAATCTTGGCCAGGATTTTATCTTCAAAAACTGCTAGGTACTAGGTACAAAGTATGGAAATGGAAAAGCGGATTTTCACAAGCGAACATCAATCGCATTGTCAATTGATGCGCCTTGCCAATTTGCGACGCGATTGATTGATTTTCAATAACTCACAGTTTGGTTGGCAACTGAAACGTATTGTCCGGTCAGTCCACTCGATAATACCTTTAACCTATTTACGTCGACAAAAAATGACGTTAATGGTAGATGAAGTCGATTCCCGCTAAGTTATCGTTAAATGTAACCGCTTTCACCTCCTATTATTACATTTCTTGGTGGTAGTGAGCTGAATTTTCGAAGGTTTGCCTCAAACTTTCGAGATACCGAGTGTTTTTCAAGTTAAGTAAGTGCAGAAATTTGAGGCCGGAAGTGGTGATGATGTGTGGAATTTTCCGGAAGCAATTCGAGTTTATAGCTGAGAGAAACGCTGTTGAAAGAATTAACAGTGCGGCTATTGTGAGGTTGGTCAAGAAGAAGGAAGTATTTATTAGGACAGTCTGTATATCAAATAAAACAGCTGTTAGTTTCTAGCAACATAACTAATTGGAAATTGAATTAATGTTTGCTCACCCAAACCATGGTACTGGATACAGAGAGACGGACGGATTTTCGGACTTTGATCGATTACTCTGACATTCGGTGAATGCTAATTACGCCTTCGGACTCTGAGTGATGTGCACGACTGTCACGCTTTGGCCCTTGAATTTGACATAGTATCTTAGTCATTTGATAACTACCAGACATTCTGTTGCAGTGGAGTTAACATTACCTTTTGTACCCGAGCTCAGTGGAGATGGTCGTGGGTCAAAATGCGGACCAAATAGCCGTGACCACAAAACGTCGTTTTCGGAAAAAGGGCGCCACCAGCGATTGAAGGTGACCCAAGCTACACCCAAGGTGAAATGGGGTATCGAAATAGTTGCCGTTCCACGCTGGAAGGAACGGTCGAAACGTCGTTCCACAATTAAGAGAGCAACCGCTATAAGAGGAAGGGTATATCGTATATCCGAAATGAAACACCGAAGCGAAGATAAAAGGGTTGAGAGTCGTATATTGCACATCCTAAAATGTTTAAATCAATGTCACAACATGACGCAAGACGTTTCCAAAAATATAAAATTACAAATCGAAAATTTACCGTTCGCGATTAGGCCTTTCCGCTAGCGTTTACAGACAAAGTCAGTGAATATTGTTTCATTGAAAATAACTTTAAATACGTGAACTTAATTCAGTAACAATTTCAGTAAAAAATAATTTAGTGAAAATAACAGTAAATATGTGAACGAAAATGATAGTAATTATATGAATATTAAATCAACGAAAATGACAGTAAATATGTGGATATTATAGCATTCAAAACAAAGGAAAAGTGTCCTTGATAAAACAGAATAAAGAAATAATTTGGTTTGTTCCGACCTTAAAATTCCGTGATTGCGATGCCCGCCAGGCGCGAAGTCTTCTTAGGCCGGTGCAGTTACTTTCGCCCTTCCTTCGATGCGTTCAGCGGCGAGTTCGATGGGGCCGCGTGTAACAAGACAGTCACAAATACGAATCGCAGAAGTGTAATCGGCGTTAGAACGGAGAGGGGTCCAACCAAACCAAAATAAGAAACCCCGATGAAAGCTCGTTTTCTTGACGAAATGCGATGAAGTCGGTCGAGTGCGAGGTGCCCGTAATGTTACAAAATCCGGCTTCAGCCGAGTCAATTCTTGTTTCGCAGAAATAAACAACTCCAAAACCCCGAAGGATGGCCTGTAGTTACACCGCAATTCAGGCAACACGAAATTCAGAAAGCACCAAAAATGGCCACTGTTGGGAGACGACGAACAATACTCGCACATACGGCTCGACAATCAACCAGTAAATTTTTGCACACGCGGAAATCAAAACAAGAGTATGGAATCCTTCCTACAGGTAGGGCAAAAGGGAAGTATACCTAAAGGTATTATCTAAGTCGAAAATAAAATGTAACACGACTTCTGGCTGTTGTGATAATCTTTCATGAATTCCAGCCGTCTTTTATATGGTTCAAACCGGAAATTCCGAATATGAACAAGACCTTGTGCGTGAGGTTAAGTTGCACAATTTTCTATGAATCATCGAGGCATTCTCTGGATTTAAAATAAACAAATCTAATAATGACGGCGGCGCGACGGTCTCCTTTATGAGACACCACGGCAGCTGTTTGATGATGCAATATGCAGCTGGTATTCTCTGAATGCAGTTTTATTATAAAGGCGCCCTCATTATCATGACTCATGACAGCAAAGCCTTTGATAAAGTAAGTCGCCATAACATTTGTTTACATTATTTTTACGTAGGCGTATTTTCCCGAGGTCGCGTTGGCGACGTTCTATCGAGTTTAACTTTCGAAATGAGCTTAGTGATATACAAAATGCCGATATCTTACAACTGGGGTGTGACTTCTTTCGAGGTGAAAAGACAATAAAAGCATTTGTTTTGATGTCAAATTTTCCATGCTTGTGACACTCGTAATTTATTGCTCTGCATTATTATTATTAACAGTATTAACAGTTTAATAATTTGGAGAGTGGTTAAGATAATCGGTGGAGCTGTACAACGCGTGCAATTACTTTTTGAATTTTTATGGATTGGACGAAACGGACACATGTGGTATATCCTAATCTAAATCCCTGTGATTTTTTTTTGTGGGGGCCACATTAAGCAAATAGTGTACGCCGTTCCCAAAAACACATTAAATGACATAACAGGGAGTATTCACGACGCCGCTGTGCTAATCGGAACGTGCTAATGCGAGCGCTTCTTCGCCGTGCTCGCCTGTGTCTCGCTAATGATGGACGTCACTTCGAATATTTTGAAATCACTGCAGTGAACGTTTGTTTGTACGTATGGTATGTAGTGATCATCCCCACAGATAATATCCGGTGTTTGCCTTTCTTATCCTATTCGCGCGTGGTTGCTATCGTTTTTTGTCGCTTCTTATTAATTACGTTTCTAGTAAACCCGAGCCATTAAAAATAATTGACTAATGAATGCACAATAACCTAAATTACTATAAAATTGTAGCTGAATGGCGAATCCACCATTTTTTTTTGAGAAACTGTCGAATATGAGGCCTGTTCGATAGCTCTGCACTTTCTACACTTTTAACACCTTTACTCTATTTTTCTCACTCCTACTTATGTTATATTATATACATCGCACTCTCTCAGGAGCGGTTGGTATAAAAAGTGCAGAGCTATCGAACAGACCTATGAGCGAAAAACGTCGAGTTTGCACTTTCTTACAAAATGAATCATTTATTTATTTCGTAGCAATTTTATTCAACCATAAATAGGCGTATGTAATTACGGTATTCTATGCTTGCGAGGACTATAAAAAAATAGTTTCAAGTTCGTGGGGTCCCCCCGGTCCGTGCGTCCGCAATAAAATGCGTCATTTTCGCATTTGCATATCTATCGGTCATCTCTCGTCAAGGTCAAGGGTTGAGGCGTAAAGGTCGCAGGCGGACGATAATGAATTTTTCCGGAGCGAACGCTTTGTTAGCGGGAGTCTCGTGTGCCGGCGTGATGGTGGATTTATGGTAATAATTAGCGTCGGCAAAATATAAATTAGTTTCACATTGACATCGATCTCAATAAAAAAAAAAAAAACGATAAATATAGGGTGGTCTAAAAGAAACCATTTTGCAGAAGTCTAATTTCTTAACAACACAATTAAAATGAGACATTTTACTTAATATTTTGCTTATAATTTTGAAGGGGGGCTTGCTTCTTTTTATGACAATTTCCAACAAACGTCCATTTTTCTTGTTTCTTTTCGATGTGGCAAATCTTCCTTGCCTTGTGCAAGCACGATTAACGTTTGCTGGCAGAGTCGCAATGTAAGGAATGCACAAATGGATGAACTTCAAGAAAACAAACGACTACAACAAGCTACGCCAGTAAAACTCGAAAATGAAAAGAGTTTAAAGCCACTTCCCTTAATTCTTAAGACAACTGGTCGGTGTTTCCAGGTGAAGTGCGGTCCTGGAAACGACAGTTCGCCCGCTTTTCCCCTTACAATATTCAACAGGATTTTATTCTTGGAAAGCCGAGGATTCAAGGATGTTTGCCGGCCAATTTTTTTGCGAAAGTGATTGTCGTTTAGTTTAAAGTGAAGAATACAAAGATGTCACAGACTACTACAAGCTACGCCAGTAAAACTCGAAAATGAAAAGAGTTTAAAGCAACTTCCCTTAATTCTTAAGACAACTGGTCGGTATTTCCAGGTGAAGTGCGGTCCTGGAAACGACAGTTCGCCCGCTTTTCCCCTTACAATATTCAACAGGATTTTATTCTTGGAAAGCTGAGGATTCAAGGATGTTTGCCGGCCTATTTTTTGCGAAAGTGATTGTCGTTTAGTTTAAAGTGAAGAATACAAAGATGTCACAGACTACTACAAGCTACGCCAGTAAAACTCGAAAATGAAAAGAGTTTAAAGCAACTTCCCTTAATTCTTAAGACAACTGCTCGGTATTTCCAGGTGAAGTGCGGTCCTGGAAACGACAGTTCGCCCGCTTTTCCCCTTACAATATTCAACAGGATTTTATTCTTGGAAAGCTGAGGATTCAAGGATGCTTGCCAGCCAATTTTTTTGCGAAAGTGATTGTCGTTTGGTTTAAAGTGAAGAATACAAAGATGTCACAGACTACTACAAGCTACGCCAGTAAAACTAGAAAATGAAAAGAGTTTAAAGCAACTTCCCTTAATTCTTAAGACAACTGGTCGGTATTTCCGGGTGAAGTGCGGTCCTGGAAACGACAGTTCGCCCGCTTTTCCCCTTACAATATTCAACAGGATTTTATTCTTGGAAAGCCGAGGATTCAAGGATGTTTGCCGGCCAATTTTTTTGCGAAAGTGATTGTCGTTTAGTTTAAAGTGAAGAATACAAAGATGTCACAGACTACCACAAGCTACGCCAGTAAAACTCGAAAATGAAAAGAGTTTAAAGCAACTTCCCTTAATTCTTAAGACAACTGGTCGGTATTTCCAGGTGAAGTGCGGTCCTGGAAACGACAGTTCGCCCGCTTTTCCCCTTACAATATTCAACAGGATTTTATTCTTGGAAAGCTGAGGATTCAAGGATGCTTGCCAGCCAATTTTTTTGCGGAAGTGATTGTCGTTTGGTTTAAAGTGAAGAATACAAAGATGTCACAGACTACTACAAGCTACGCCAGTAAAACTAGAAAATGAAAAGAGTTTAAAGCAACTTCCCTTAATTCTTAAGACAACTGGTCGGTATTTTCGGGTGAAGTGCGGTCCTGGAAATGACAGTTCGCCCGCTTTTCCCCTTACAATATTCAACAGGATTTTATTCTTGGAAAGCCGAGGATTCAGGGATGTTTGCCAGCCAATTTTTTTGCGAAAGTGATTGTCGTTTAGTTTAAAGTGAAGAATACAAAGATGTCACAGACTACTACGAGCTACGCCAGTAAAACTCGAAAATGAAAAGAGTTTAAAGCAACTTCCCTTAATTCTTAAGACAACTGGTCGGTATTTCCAGGTGAAGTGCGGTCCTGGAAACGACAGTTCGCCCGCTTTTCCCCTTACAATATTCAACAGGATTTTATTCTTGGAAAGCTGAGGATTCAAGGATGCTTGCCAGCCAATTTTTTTGCGAAAGTGATTGTCGTTTGGTTTAAAGTGAAGAATACAAAGATGTCACAGACTACTACAAGCTACGCCAGTAAAACTAGAAAATGAAAAGAGTTTAAAGCAACTTCCCTTAATTCTTAAGACAACTGGTCGGTATTTCCGGGTGAAGTGCGGTCCTGGAAACGACAGTTCGCCCGCTTTTCCCCTTACAATATTCAACAGGATTTTATTCTTGGAAAGCCGAGGATTCAAGGATGTTTGCCGGCCAATTTTTTTGCGAAAGTGATTGTCGTTTAGTTTAAAGTGAAGAATACAAAGATGTCACAGACTACCACAAGCTACGCCAGTAAAACTCGAAAATGAAAAGAGTTTAAAGCAACTTCCCTTAATTCTTAAGACAACTGGTCGGTATTTCCAGGTGAAGTGCGGTCCTGGAAACGACAGTTCGCCCGCTTTTCCCCTTACAATATTCAACAGGATTTTATTCTTGGAAAGCTGAGGATTCAAGGATGTTTGCCGGCCTATTTTTTGCGAAAGTGATTGTCGTTTAGTTTAAAGTGAAGAATACAAAGATGTCACAGACTACTACAAGCTACGCCAGTAAAACTCGAAAATGAAAAGAGTTTAAAGCAACTTCCCTTAATTCTTAAGACAACTGGTCGGTATTTCCAGGTGAAGTGCGGTCCTGGAAACGACAGTTCGCCCGCTTTTCCCCTTACAATATTCAACAGGATTTTATTCTTGGAAAGCTGAGGATTCAAGGATGCTTGCCAGCCAATTTTTTTGCGAAAGTGATTGTCGTTTGGTTTAAAGTGAAGAATACAAAGATGTCACAGACTACTACAAGCTACGCCAGTAAAACTAGAAAATGAAAAGAGTTTAAAGCAACTTCCCTTAATTCTTAAGACAACTGGTCGGTATTTCCGGGTGAAGTGCGGTCCTGAAACGACAGTTCGCCCGCTTTTCCCCTTACAATATTCAACAGGATTTTATTCTTGGAAAGCCGAGGATTCAAGGATGTTTGCCGGCCAATTTTTTTGCGAAAGTGATTGTCGTTTAGTTTAAAGTGAAGAATACAAAGATGTCACAGACTACCACAAGCTACGCCAGTAAAACTCGAAAATGAAAAGAGTTTAAAGCAACTTCCCTTAATTCTTAAGACAACTGGTCGGTATTTCCAGGTGAAGTGCGGTCCTGGAAACGACAGTTCGCCCGCTTTTCCCCTTACAATATTCAACAGGATTTTATTCTTGGAAAGCCGAGGATTCAAGGATGTTTGCCGGCCAATTTTTTTGCGAAAGTGATTGTCGTTTAGTTTAAAGTGAAGAATACAAAGATGTCACAGACTACTACAAGCTACGCCAGTAAAACTCGAAAATGAAAAGAGTTTAAAGCAACTTCCCTTAATTCTTAAGACAACTGGTCGGTATTTCCAGGTGAAGTGCGGTCCTGGAAACGACAGTTCGCCCGCTTTTCCCCTTACAATATTCAACAGGATTTTATTCTTGGAAAGCTGAGGATTCAAGGATGCTTGCCAGCCAATTTTTTTGCGAAAGTGATTGTCGTTTGGTTTAAAGTGAAGAATACAAAGATGTCACAGACTACTACAAGCTACGCCAGTAAAACTAGAAAATGAAAAGAGTTTAAAGCAACTTCCCTTAATTCTTAAGACAACTGGTCGGTATTTCCGGGTGAAGTGCGGTCCTGGAAACGACAGTTCGCCCGCTTTTCCCCTTACAATATTCAACAGGATTTTATTCTTGGAAAGCAGAGGATTCAAGGATGTTTGCCGGACAATTTTTGCGAAAGTGATTGTCGTTTAGTTTAAAGTGAAGAATACAAAGATGTCACAGACTACCACAAGCTACGCCAGTAAAACTCGAAAATGAAAAGAGTTTAAAGCAACTTCCCTTAATTCTTAAGACAACTGGTCGGTATTTCCAGGTGAAGTGCGGTCCTGGAAACGACAGTTCGCCCGCTTTTCCCCTTACAATATTCAACAGGATTTTATTCTTGGAAAGCTGAGGATTCAAGGATGCTTGCCAGCCAATTTTTTTGCGGAAGTGATTGTCGTTTGGTTTAAAGTGAAGAATACAAAGATGTCACAGACTACTACAAGCTACGCCAGTAAAACTAGAAAATGAAAAGAGTTTAAAGCAACTTCCCTTAATTCTTAAGACAACTGGTCGGTATTTTCGGGTGAAGTGCGGTCCTGGAAATGACAGTTCGCCCGCTTTTCCCCTTACAATATTCAACAGGATTTTATTCTTGGAAAGCCGAGGATTCAGGGATGTTTGCCAGCCAATTTTTTTGCGAAAGTGATTGTCGTTTAGTTTAAAGTGAAGAATACAAAGATGTCACAGACTACCACAAGCTACGCCAGTAAAACTCGAAAATGAAAAGAGTTTAAAGCAACTTCCCTTAATTCTTAAGACAACTGGTCGGTATTTCCAGGTGAAGTGCGGTCCTGGAAACGGCAATTCGCCCGCTTTTCCCCTTACAATATTCAACAGGATTTTATTCTTGGGAAGCTGAGGATTCAAGGATGTTTGCCAGCCAATTCTTTTGCGAAAGTGATTGTCGTTTAGTTTAAAGTGAAGAATGCAAAGATGTTACAGACTACTACGAGCTACGCCAGTAAAACTCGAAAATGAAAAGAGTTTAAAGCCACTTCCCTTAATTCTTAAGACAACTGGTCGGTATTTCCAGGTAAAGTGCGGTCCTGGAAACGGCAATTCGTCCGCTTTTCCCCTTACAATATTCAACAGGATTTTATTGTTGGAAAGCTGAGGATTCAAGGATGTTTGCCGGCCTATTTTTTTGCGAAAGTGATTGTCGTTTAGTTTAAAGTGAAGAGTACAAAGATGTCACAGACTACTACAAGCTACGCCAGTAAAACACGAAAATGAAAAGAGTTTAAAGCAACTTCCCTTAATTCTTAAGACAACTGGTCGGTATTTCCAGGTGAAGTGCGGTCCTGGAAACGACATTTCGCCCGCTTTTCCTCTTACAACTTAAGAGGGTTGTCAATACATTTTATAAGCAGAGAAAGGACCCGGCATCCTCTGACATTTCTAATTTTGTTCGGCTAGATTCGCGATTTCGCCCACTGTGCACTGGTCTACTGTGAGGAACAACGAACAACTCAACAAAATGACTGTCGCTCACCACTATAAGCTGTACCTTGAAATTCCCAAAGCAAAAAGAGTGTAAGACGACTTCTTCTTAATTCTTAACACAGTCAGTGAATAAGTACGATCCTGAATTGAGACGACAAAATGGACTACAAACTACGCCATGAAAAATCGACAACGAAATGAATTTAAAACAACTTTAGTCGATTATTCTTAAGACATAGAGTCGGTATATGGGTGAGTACGTCCCTGGATTGAAGCTAGAAGAACCCAGTCCATTAAACACAAAACACAGTCCATATTTAAAGGAAAACAGCAATACTTTCGTGCACTTGACGTTCTTTCATGAAGTCTGCTGTGAGGAACTCCAGAAAAGAAATGGATATGCAGTCTACTACAGGCTGCGCCAGAGGCAATTGAAAACGGAAAGAGTTTAGGCGTTTTTATTTAATTCTCAAGACGACCAACTAATGTGTATGAATAAATTGGGGCCAAAGTAAGAATAACTCGTTTCTTTTATTTCCTAGTGCTTTAAAAAGACAAAGGCAGTCAATTTCCTATTGACCCTGGGCAGATGTTTACGCTAATATTTCTTTGCATCTAAAGAGAGCTTCTCTTTGTCGAGTCTAATGTGAGGAATATAAAAATTAAAAGAAAGACGAATGACTGTCACAGACTATTAAAAGTTGCGCCAGGAATAATCGAGAACCATTTTTCTTAATTCTCAGGGGCCTCAGTAAACAAAACAAAACCCAAAAAAATAAATGACTGTCGTGGATTACCATAGACTATAAGCTGCGCCACGGAAAAGCGATTTAACGCAACTTTCCTCAGTTCTGAAGACAATTAGTGGATGATTTTGAGTTAATACGCCCGAGATGAAGACGAGAAGCAACCCAATTCAATTTTTATCACTTGCGACTTTAATGAGATGTAAATTTATGATTTTCTTGCAACTAAAGAGAATCACATTCGCAAAGTCTACCGCAAGAAACGCCACCAAAAATAACTAAGTCAAAAAAGAAACAAGTGACTGTCGCAGATTGCTACAAGGTGCACCAGAAACGCGGAATTAGAAAGAGATTTAAAGCAAAATCTTTAAGGAACATTGAAAAACATGACACTACTACAAGCTGCGCCAGGAATAATCTAAAACGAAAAGGTAGTTTTCTTTAATTCTAAAGATACTTTGGCGATGTTTGTGAATTAATTACGCAAAAAATAGAAAACAAGTTCGTCGATTTTTGCCTTGCAACATTTAAGAGGACGCAATTCACGTGATTAGAGGAAAAACGAAGCAATTTCGTATCGACGTCCACCGACAGATGTTTACCCCGGTAACTTTCCATCGGTTCAAAACCATCGATTCGGACCGTCGCGTCGCCGTCGTTTCATGTCAACACGAATAATTAACGCGACCCTAAGGTCGTCCCGACCCAATCGAAGGAAAGCAACTGGACTATTATTGGAGCCACTAATTAATTTTTTACTGCTTGTCAAGTGGAATTTTTTTGGTCTTGCTTTGAAGGGGTAGAATCGGGAGGAACGTATTTGCGACTTTCATTACCTTACAAAGTGACGTTATTGCTTTTAAAAATAGTATTCTCGAATAATTTCAGTGGACTTCACAATCTTATAAACCTTGAGGGCCCCATTGTTTTATAAGTAAAAAAAAAACAACGCGTCGAATTACTTTCGGTTTTAAAGTTTACTTTCATGCAATTTGGAAACATCCTGTATATCTCGGATAATCCGAATAGTTTCACTTATGAGCGTTACCCTCTTACATAGGCTTTTTGCTTCTAAACATTTTGCAAGCACTGATTTTGTAGACTTTATAATATTACAAAAATTTAAGGCCCCTTTTGTCTGCTTTTTGGTAACATCCTGTACATTTTGGACAACTCTTACGAATTATTCCCACGCAAAGCTCTTTTGCTTTTAAACCTTTCGGAAGCGATTCGAATCGTGATGTTCGTGGAATTCATCATCTTACGTTGCCTAAGGCCATTTAGTTTATACTTTGGAGACAGCCTGTACATGTAGGACAACCTTTTTCTTGGTTTTAAACATCTTGGAAACAATGTACTCGTACATGACATTTGAGTCTTGCATTTGTAAACTTCATCTACTATGAAAGGCTGAGGCCATTCTTGCCCACGTTTTGGTAACACCCTGTACGTTTTTGGACAACCAATTCGGGTCCTATACTTATTAACGTTACCCCCATACAAAGCTCGTGTGCTTTTAAACTTTTCGGAAGCGATTCAATTCCTAATGTATGTGGACTTCATCATCTTAAGTCGTCTAAGGCCATTTACTTCGTATTTTGGCGACACCCTGTACATATTGGACAACTTTTCTCTTAGCTTTAAACATATTGGAAACAATGTACTCGTATGTGACCATTTGAGTCTTGCATTTGTAAACTTCATCTATTGTGAAAGGCTGAGGCCATTCTTGCTTACGTTTTGGTAACACCCTGTATATTTTTGGACAACAAATCCAGGTTCTGCACTTATTAACGTTACCGCATACAAAGCTCTTTCGCCTTTAAACCTTTCGGAACCAATTCGAATCCTGATTTTTGTGAACTTTATCATCTTATGTCGTCTAAGGTCATTTAGTTAGTACTTTGGCTCACCCTGTACATTTTGGACTTTTTTCTTGACTTTAGACGTCTTGGAAACAATGTATTCGTACATGACCATTTGAGTCTTGCATTTGTAAACTTCATCTGTTGTGAAAGACTGAGGCCATTCTTGCCTACGTTTTGGTAACACCCTGTATGTTTTTGGACAACATAATTCTGGCCCTGTGCTTATTAACGTTGCCCCCATATAAAGCTAGTTTGCTTTTAAACCTTTCGGAAGCGATTCGAATTCTGAGGTAAGTGGACTTCATCCTCCTATGTCGCCTAAGGCCATTTAGTTTATACTTTGGAGACACCCTGTACATGTGGGACAATCTTTTTCTTGGCTTTAAACATCTCGGAAACAATGTACTCGTACATGACCATTTGAGTCTTGCATTTGTAAACTTCATCTGTTGTGAAAGGCTGAGGCCATTCTTGCCTAAGTTTTGGTAACACCCTATACGCTTTTAGACAACATAATTCTGGTATTGTGCTTATTAACGTTATCCTCATATAAAGCTCGTTTCTTTAAACATTTCGTAACAGATTCAAATCCTGGCGCGTTAACTTCGCCATCTTATGACCTAAGGCCATTTAGTCTGCACTTTGGTAACATCTTGTACATTTTAAACAACTTTCTTGACTTCAAACATAATAGAAACAATGTATACGACAATTCGAGCCCTGCGTTTGTAGACTTCGTCTATTACGAAAGTCTAAGGCCTACGTTCATCTGTTGTGAAAGGCTGAGGCCATTCTTGCCTAAGTTTTGGTAACACCCTATACGCTTTTAGACAACATAATTCTGGTATTGTGCTTATTAACTTTATCCTCATATAAAGCTCGTTTCTCTTTAAACATTTCGGAACAGATTCAAATCCTGGCGCGTTAACTTCGCCATCTTATGACCTAAGGCCATTTAGTCTGCACTTTGGTAACATCTTGTACATTTTAAACAACTTTCTTGACTTCAAACATAATAGAAACAATGTATACGACAATTCGAGCCCTGCGTTTGTAGACTTCGTCTATTATGAAGTAGTCTAAGGCCTACGTTTTGGTAACACCCTGTACATTTTGGACAACTTTTCCTTATACTTATGAACGTTACCTTCATATATAGTTTGTTTGGCTACCATATACATTCTGGAAACGATTCTAATCCTGACGCAAGTGGAATTAATGAACTTGTGACGTCGAAGGCCATTTAGCCTGCACTCTGCTAAGACCCTGTATATTTTAGTCAACTTTCGTAACTTTAAACATTGTAGTGACAACGTTTATGATGATTCATGATATGTAGGTTTCATCATACGAAAGATTGAGGCCATTTTTGCCTGCGTTTTGAAAACACCCTGTAGCATTTTGGACAACTCTTCGGTATAATCAAGCTTATGAAAGCTATACCCATATACTGCTTGTTTGCCTTTAAGCATTTTGGAATCCTGGCACATGTGGACTTCACCATTCTATGACGCCTAAGACTATCTGGTAACGCCCTCTACATTTTAGACAACTGTTTTGATTTTAAACATTCTAGAAACATGACCAATCGGGTCCTGCATTTATAGACTTCATCATATTACGAAAGTCCAAGGCCATTCTCACCTATGATTTGGTAACACCCTGTATATTTTGGACAACTTTTCGGTGTAACTAAGTCCTGCGCTTATAAATGTTATCCCCACACTAGAAGCTCGTTTGCTTTTAAACCTTTTGGAAGCGATTCAAATCCTGGCGCGTGTAATAGTCACCGTCTTATGACATCTAAGGCCATTTGGCCTGCACTTTGATAACACCTTGTAGTTTTGGACAACTTTCTTGGCTTTTAACGTTATAGAAAAAATGCATGTGAGGATTGTAGGTCTGTATCCGTGAACTTTGTCTATTACGAAAGCCCAAGGTCATTTTTGCCTACGTTTTGGTAACACCCTGTATGTTTTGGAGAACTTTTCGGTGTAATCGAGCCCTGCACTTATCCTCCATACAAAGCTTCTTTGCCTTTAAACATTTTGGAAACGATTCAGATCATGGCGCATGTGGCCGTCACCATCTTACGCCGTCTAAGGCCATTTAGCCTGCTTTTTGGTAACACCCTGTATGTTTCGGAGACCTTTTTGACTTTAAATATCCTTGGAAATGCTGTACATGACGATTCTAGTTCTGTACTTGTGAACTCCATCTATTAGGAAAATCTAAGGCCATTTTTGGTAACACGTCCAAAGATTATTACCAAGTCTGAGACCCTTTTTCCTACTTTTCGTTAACACCCTGTACATTTTGGACAACACTTCGATGTAATTCAGGTCCTCCGTTTATAAACGTGAACTTTTTTGGCTTTGGACTTCATCGTCTTACGAAGTCTAAGACCACCTTTGTTTACATTTTGGATACACAAAAAGGAGGCAAAGTTTTATAAAACTTTAAACGTTTTGGGAACGATGTCTATGGACAAACGAAGACATATATTTTTGGACTTCGTCTTACGAAGTCCGAAACAACTTTTGCCTACTTCTCGGAAACAAAAGATATATAAATTTTAAACGTTTTTGAAACAATGTATATGACAAATCGAGACCTACGCTTCTGGACTTCATCTTACGAAGTCCACAACAACTTTTGCCTACTTCTTGGAAACAAAAGATATATAAATTCTAAACGTTTTGAAAACAATGTATATATGACAAATCAAGTCCTGCATTTTTGGACTTCGTCATCTTACGAAATCTAGGAACACTTTTGCTTACTTTTTGGTGACGAAAGAAACGAACTTCCAACGTTTTAGAAACCATGCATACCACGAATAGAGTTCCGTATTTTTGGACTTCATCATTTGACGAACTTTAAGACCACGTTTGCCAATAGGCAATTGCTTTCAAAATATTTTTGGAAACATATATCTATACGAATGAAGTCTTGGACTTCATCATTTTTCGAAGTCTAAGACCACTTTTGATCGTTATTCTTTGAAACAAAAAGTAGGCAAAGTTTAAACGTTTTGGAAGTAATGAGCGTGATGAATCGAGTCCTGCATTTTTGGACTTCTATCATCTTACGAAGTCTAAGATGATTTTAAACGTTTTGGAAACAATGTATCTGACGAATAGAGCCCTGCATGTTTGGACTTCATCATCTTAAGTCTAAACTCACTTTCGCCTTCTTTTTGGAAGCAAAAATAAACAAACGTGTTACATTTTTGGACTTCATCGTCGTACGAAATCGTAAGACCAATTTTGTTTATTTTTAGAAACGAGAAGTAGACAAAGTTACCCGAAGTTCAAACGTTTTGGAAACAACGTATGTGTATGATGAATCGAGTTTTGCATTTTTGGACTTCATCATCTTACGAAGTTTTCCGCCTACGTTTTGGTGACACCCTATACATTTTGGCTTCCCCCAACGAAAGCGAAATAAATTACGTCGAAACCACAATAAACTAAAAGCTTTTTTTTCTTAGCCTTTTGCCCCCATTGTCCTCTGTCATCACTGGTTCATTGCACCTAATTCGTTGGATTAAATCCAGCGGGCTAATCTAATATTCGACATTTCGGGTTACACCGCCCCGTAGGGGAGGCGAAGACTTGCACGTGAGGTGCGTACTCCCGAATGAGATCGATTCGTAGGGGGTGAATGGACGAGGAGGTCCAAGTTAGGACGAAGGTCGGGCTAATTAGGTCCTGGCGTGTCCAGGGTGAAGTACACGCGATCGGATACGACGTCTGCCGCATAGAAAAACGGATCCTTGATAACGCGCGAAGACAATGACACGTGTTTAATTTATGCATGATGAGATTAGGATCAGTCTATTTTGGGGTTGTTGCCGACAAAGATAGCTTAGGTCTTCTCTCTTTTGCAGAGGGTTCTGGTCTCATTGTTAGCTGATTGGTTAATGAAATTCAAAGAGGGCAAATATCTCCAAAATTTTTTGTTACTTACCCAATAACCATTTTCCTATTGGTAAACATCGCCCTTGGGGAACTGGAGAAGGTGTAGGGCTCCACACATTCCCTCCGGTCATCCATCGTCAAGGACATCATGGTTGTGGAAGTCATACGCGCGCGTTTCTCATGCATCGTCATTCTGAATTTGTTTGATGGAGTTTATCTGAAAAGGCACAAGTTCGTAAAAATATGTATATCCTCTCTTACTTTCGCCTCAGTAACTTGAAACAAGAAAAAGTATGATTATACTTTTTTGCTTCAAAAAAAAAAAAAATTCGATTGCTCCAATCAGTAGAAATCGGAAGACGTGACTTCAATAAATTGATGGTTAGTTGCCTTTTGTTTCAATCAAAATTACTTGTGTAAATAACGATCAAGGATGTCCGTTTATGAAGTGCTAAATCGGAGCCTATTTTCAAAATTGGCAACTAATAGATTTATTAGTTGGTTGTTTTATTTTAATAAGTTATGTGCAAATTAAAGAACTCAATGAAAAATCTACTAGCTGGATTGTAACTTTGTAGATCGGCAACTGATAGATTTGTCAATTGGTTTTTGTTTCAACGAGACAACTAAACTAAAAAAATCAACTAACACGTCTATCAGTTGATTTTCTTTAATTTAAAAAACGTATTTTGTCAACCTAACTATCGAACTGAAATTTCATTCACAGTTTTTAATAAATCTATTAGTTGCCCCAGTATATTTTTTAAATCAAGTATAATTTTTCCTATTTATTTTTTTGAAGCCTGTTGAGAACTATTCAGGACAGAAAAGAAAAACAATCGTGTTATTAGTACGACAGTAGACTTCACCAGCAACTGATTAAGAAAGACAAAATCGGTTAGGAACACTATCTACTATTAATAAATTTTACAATTGCGAGTGGTAATTGTGTTTCTGTTATTAAATCTTTTGTAAATTGTCAGCTAGTAGAACAATTAGTTAGTTGACATTGGTTTCTTATTAAAGCTTAAATTAAACTCTATTAGTTGTGAAAATCGGCAGCATGACTTTCTTTCAATTAAAATCATAATTTATCGCTTCAACTATTGATCTAAGGGCCACTTTCATAATGCAATTTAAAGGAGACTTTAAAATTACAGTCACATTCAGATGTGTAAACAAATGTGTTTTCATATTTATTTTGACATCTGAAAGTGACTTTAAATTTAAAGTCTCCTTTAAATTCGATTATGAAACTGGCCCATAGCTATTAGTTGAAGATTTACATATCTATTAGTTCCTTTATGTATTGTGGCTCGAGACAAAGACGAAGCCATTAGGTGAAAATAGCAAAACAGAAAGTAGGTTTCATCGCAGACTAATGAGAAAAACCGAGCACAAATTCAACTAATAGCGCGTGATAATGTTGAATAGCACTACTATTTGCTCATACAGACGTGATTGGCAGACAGAAAAACAATTTTTTATACGAAAGAAGTCAAGGCAAGTCAATTTTTTTACCTATGACTAATTCTGCCCAACTAATAGACCCGTTTTCAACTCACAACAAACTATCAAATCTAATGGAATGTATTTCATTGTTTTGTATCAGCTGATCGCACGTTTAATTATTTTGCATTTAATAAAACCTGTCTTCTTGTCTATTAGTTGCACTGTGTAGTACACTTTTAACGAAGAATTAATTTCTGTATACTTTTTCAGACTGGTGAAAGCTGACGGAACTGCATGGCGGTAGCAGAACTACTACAGAATAAGCTACAAGAGGCCGACTTCAAGACACACAAACACTAGCTACTAACTTCGCGTGGAGGAAGTAAGGCAGGTTAACTCAAACTAACTCAACCAACAAATCATCTACTAGCTGGATTGCATAATACTCTATAATATGCTTCATATTTTTAAACTAAGAACAACTTGACCAAATTTCAATTCAGCCCAACTAGTAGCTTCTTTAGTTGATCCCTTTTTTCCAAATCAAATTAAGCTAACTCAACTAATAAATCTATTAGCTGGATTATATCACGTTCGATCACGTGTTTCATCTTTTTAAGCTAAGAACAACTTGACCTATTTCTATTAGTTGCGCAGTGTTATACTTTTTGAATCTGCTTGTTTTATTGGCGACAACTGAGAGAAATATCCGGTGTACCAGGATAACAGGCATCAAGTAGATTTTAAAACAATTGAACTAGTAGAAAAGCAACTCCATCAGCAATCTAGGTATCTTTGCACAGAAGAAGCTGAGAGCTGAGGCAAATATTTTTACTTTACCCTATTGTAATCAATTCAGTTCAACTAATAGATTCTTTAGTTGATCCCTTGCTTCCAATTGAAATTAAACTAACTCAATTAACAAATGCATTAGCTGGATTGTATCACGTTCGGTCATGCGTTTCATCTTTTTAAACTGAAAACAATTTTACCTATTTCCATTAGTTGCACCGTGTTATACTTTCTTAATCGGTTTGTTTTATACAGATTGTCAGACTGGCGATAGCTATTCTAATAAGAACACATGTGAAATAACAGGCAGAAAGTAGATTTCAAGACAATTCAATTAGCGGAATAGCAACGCTGTCAACAATCCAGCTATCTTTGCATAAAAGAAGCCAGTCCAACTAACAGCTTCTTTAGTTGAACCCTTTTTCCAATTCAAATTAAACTAACTCAACTAATAAGTCTATTAGCTGGATTATATCCCTTTCGGTCGAGTGTTACATCTTTTTAAACTAAGAACAACTTGATAAAAATTTCTATTAGTTGCACAATGTTATACTTTTTTAATCGGCTTGTTTTATACAGATTGTCAGACTGGCGGTAACTGAGAGAGTACGCAGGATATTAGCATACATGAAGAATAACGGACAGCAAGTAGATTTCAAGGCAATTCAACTACCAGAATAGCAACTCAGTCAACAATTCAGCTATCTTGCAGAGAAGAAGCCAAGGCAAGTAATTTTTACTATGCCCTAATTTTAATCAATTCAGTCCAACTAATAGCTTCTTTAGTTGATCTCCTTTTTCCAATTCAAATTAAACTAACTCAACTAATAAGTCTATTAGCTGGATTATATGACATTCGGTCATGTGCTTCATCTTTTTAAACTAAGAACAACTTGATCAAATATCTATTAGTTGCACCGTGTTATACTTTTTTAATTGGCTTGTTTTATACAGATTGTCAGTCTGGCAATAACTGAGACAGTTGTAGAGGATACACAGGATAGTAGAGTACGCGTGGAATAATACACAGCGAACAGATTTCAAGACAATTCAACCAGTAGAATAGCAACTCTGTCAACAATCCAGTTATCTTTGCGTAGAAGAAGACAAGGCAAGTCATTTCTATTGTACCCCATTTTAATCAATTCAGTCCAACTATTAGCTTCTTTAGTTGATCCCTCTTTTCCATTTCAAATTAAACAAAGACCCAGCTTTACAATGCCAATTTAAATTTAAGTCAAAGCTTAAACCCTTAACGACGTTGTTGAAATAATAAGTCTACTAGCTGGATTATGTCACATTGGGTCATGTGTTACATCTTTTTAAACTAAGAACAACTTGACCAGATTTCTATTAGTTGTAGCGTGTTATACTTTTTTAATCGGCTTGTTTTATACAGATTGTCAGACTGGCGATAACTGAGATGGTACACAGGATATTAGAATACATGTAGAATAACAGGCAGCAAGTAGATTTCAAGACAATTCATATAGCAGAATAGCAACTCTGTCAACAATCCAGCTATCTTTGAATAGAAGACGCCAAGGCAAGTAATTTTTACTTTACCCTATTTTCATCAATTCAGTCCAACTGATAGCTTCTTTAGTTGACCCCTTTTCTCCAATTCAAATTAAACCAAGTTGACTAATAAACCTATTGGATAGATTATATCACAAGTGTGTTACATTTTTTTATACCTAAGATCAATCTGACCGAATATCTACTAGTTGCATCACATTATACTATTTTTAATCGGCTTATTTTATACATCTAGACCGGTGATTAGTTGAGAGATTAGACAGGAAAACGGCAACGACAGTAGAACACGTGCAGGACAACAGGCAACAAGTAGATTTCAAGACAGTTCAGCCTTTACATAGAAGAAACCAAGGCAAGTAATTTTTACCTACAATTAATTCAGTCCAACTAATAGCTCCTTCAGTAGATTCCTCTTTTCCAATTCAGATTAAACTAACTCAACAAACAAGTTTATAACATAATCCTGCTGACAAATCTATTAGTTGAATTATATTACATTCGTTCACGTGCTTCATCTTTTTATACCTAAGACAAACTTCAACAAAATTTCTATTAGTTGCACTGTGTATTTCTTTTTTAATTGGCTTGTTTTATACATAGCTTAAAGTAGAACACCTTCAGAATAATAGGCAACAAGTAGATTTCTCTTTTTAGATTAAACTAACTCAACAAACAAATATATAATATAATCCTGCTAACAAAGTTACTGAGTTATATAACATTCGGTCATGGGCTTCACCTTTTTTTGTACGTAAGATCAACTTGACCAAAATTTCTATTAGTTGAACCATGTAATACTTTTTTAATTGGCTTATTTTATACATAGCTAAGAGGGTTGCCGAGGGGTGCTACTTTATTGAAAGTAGAACACCTGCAGAATAACAGGCAACAAGTAGATTTCTCTTTTTATACTTAAAAACAATCTGGCAGAACATCTATTAGTTGCACTATGTGAACCTTTTTTTGATCAGCTTATCTTACACATATACACCCGGCGACAGTCTAGAGAATAGACAACGACAGTAGAACAAGTGCCAGCTACTAGATTTCAAGACAGTTCAATCAACAACTCTGTCAACAATCAGCTATCTTTACGCAGAAGAAGCCAGGGCAAGTAATTTTTACATAAAATCAATTCAGTCCAACTAATAGCTTCTCCAGTTGATTCCTCTTTTCCAATTCAAATCAACTAATAAATCTATTAGCTGGATTATATTACATATTTACATAATTATATTACAATTTGGCAGAATATCTATTAGTTGCATCGTGTGAACCTTTTTTGATCAGCTTATTTTACACATCTAGACTCGGCGATAGTTCAGAGAGCAGTCAACGATACGCACAGCTATTAGATTTCAAAACAGCTCAACCAGCAACTCTGTCAACAAGGCAAGTAATTTTTACCCACAATCAATTCAGTCCAACTAATAGCTTCTTCGGTTGATTCTTCTTTTCCAAGTCAAATTAAACGGATTCAACCAATAAATCTATTAGCTGGATTATATTACATTCGGTCATATTCCTGATGATTTTATGCCTTAGTATACAAGGTATAAAATATAAACAACTTGGCAAAATTACTATTAGTTGTACCGTATTATGCTTTTTTTTAATCGGCTTATCTTATACATCTAGACCGGCGGTAGCTGACAGAGTAGACAGGAAAACGACAACGGCAGTAGAACACGTGCAGGAGAAAAGGCAGATTTCAAGACACTGCAACCGGTAACTCTATCAACAACTTTTACATAAAGGAAGCTAAGGCGAGTAATTTTTTTACCTGCCATCAATTCAACCCAACTAATAGCTAAAAGCTCGTCAGTTTAGTCTTCCTTTGCAATTCAAATTAAATTAACCCAACTAACATCTACTAGCTGAATTGTGCATGACAGTTGATCACTCCACTAACAAATCTACTAGCTGAATCGCTCATAATAGTTGATCGCATTCTATCATTAGTTACATTATCTAGGTAAATAGTCAACAATCCATGATTTACAGTTAGGATAACGTGTTGCTTGTTGTTGATGTATTGCATCTACTCCTTAACTTTAAATTCTTGTGCATTGGGGGGGAAGATAGTTTTGGAATAGTTTTAAATTTTGTAATTCTGCTTGCGTTATTAGTTCTCAGGAAAAGTGGTGCTTTAAGTTTTGGCGGTAAATCACGACAGTTACCTGTAAAGCCGGTTTTCAATTCTTTCTGACTGCAAGATCGCTGTAAGATTCGAAAGCGAAGGAAAAAAGCTCGTAAATAAAACTCAGTACTCACCGAAACGTTACAATAAATAAAACTATACACAAAACGTCACCGAATGTCATTTTGTTTACTTCACATATTTCTTTTTTTGTAAGTGAGAGAGAGGCACGGCGTTGCCAGGCCACATTTTCGCACTCGCGATTTACATGTTGGCGTCGAAAAAAAAATTTTTTTTGGAGGCAAACTGAACCGATCCTGTCACCGTCGCATTTCAGCGCGCCCCCGTCGATCCGCGTTATTTTCCGTTCGACGTCTCACATCAAACGTCTCCATGGAAACCGCGTGTGTTTCGGGGGAGTAGGTCCCTCGTCATCCGGTAATTTCACGTAGTGCTTCCGCGAAAAGAAAAGGGGGTTGGTTACAGGTGTTCCAGTTTCGCCTGCGAAACACTTTCGATTTGCACCGTCTGGTATCAATTTAATGGGGTGGGAAAATTTGAGGGGGGTGAGAAAATATAGAAATTTTTCAATGAGGATTACTGAAACGTCGAATATTTTTCTTTTTTTTGTATAACAAATTTGTGGTACTTGGTATAAAAAAATGGGAGGAGGGGGAATTAAAAAATCACAAGAATCAAAATGTAACAGAAAAGAAACGCCTAGCGTGGAAGATCAAGGGAAGTTTGGAAAATAACTTGAAATTTGTGTCTATCAATGAAACGTCGAATTCCTCTTTCTCTTGCAGGAAAACGGTAAAAGTTCTAAGGAAAGCGAGTCCTAGGAATGATTAAAAGTAGTGTAAGAAAAGGAAAGTTAGTGTGGGGGTGGGTGGGCAGAGTTTCATTCTTTTCTTCTTTCTCCTCTCTCCTTCTTCCTCGTTCCTTTTTCTTCTACTCGACTCCCCTAGCTTTTTCTTCTACTAGACTCCCCTAGTCAACCCAATTTACTTCGGCCAAGGAAAGTTTGGAAAATCATTGGAAACCTTTGCATCTTGATGATTAAAACCGAAACGTCGAACAATGTCTTTTGTTTCGTATCACTTTTTCTTCAGTTCCACATTCTTTTGAATGCAAGGAGGAAGGAGCTCATGTCAATTCAACACGCTTCAATCAAGGGGAGTTTCGAAAACAATTGGAAATCTTGATGTCTTGATGTTCGCAACGATTTTTGTTTTGTATTACTCTTTCCTCAATTCCACTTCCTTTTGCCGGAAAACTTTGGATATTTTGAGAGGGAGGAAAGAGCAGCCCGTGTCACTTCAACTCACTTCAATTAAGGGAAGTTTCCAAAACAATTGGAAATCTTTGAATCTCGATGATGCAATCGACGATGAACTGAAAGGTCGAACAATATTCTTTTGTTTTGTATATCACTCTTTCCTCAATTCCACTTCCTTTTGAAGGAGAGAACTCAAAATATTTTGAGAAGGAGGAATCGTGGGTATCGAAGTAAGTCTGTAAAAAAAGGAAAGCTCATAGAGGATAATGTTTCATTCCTTTCGTTTTCTTCTCCCCTTCTTCTTCTTTTTCTTCTCTCCTTCTTTTTCTTTACGTTTTCTTCTTCCTTCTTCTCCTAGAGTTTCGTGTCAATTCAAGTCACGTCAATCGAGGAAAGATTGGAAAATAATTGGAAACCTTTGAGTCCTGATGATGTCGAACAACGTTCTTTTGCTTTTATCTCTCTTTCCTCAAGTTCACTTCCTTTTGCAGGAGAACTTTCGATATTTTGAGAAGGAGGAAGGTCGTTACTTCACTTAAGGAAAGTGCTGAAAACAATTGAAAATCTTTGAGTCTTGTTGATATTACTAACGATGAACCAAAACATTCTACCTCCTTTTGCAGGAGAGAACTTAAAATATTCTGAGAAGGAGGGGTCGCTAGAAACAAAACACTATAAAAAGAGGAGGATACAGTTTCATTCCTTTCTTCTTCTCTCCTTCTTCTTCTAGAGTCTCGTGTCAATTCAAAGAACTACAATCAAAGGAAATCTTCGAGTCCTGATGATGTCGAATAAGGTTCTTCTTTTTCCTGAATCCCACATCCTCTTAAAGGAAATTTCTGAATGTTCTGAAAAGAAGAAAGGAGCTCAAAGTCGTAGAAATTAAATTGCCGTGAGGAAAGGAAAACGAGTGTCGGAGGATTTTCTTCTTTTCGCCTTCTTGTCCTTCTTCTGTCCTTTTTCTTTTTATTTTCATCTTCCTCACTCGTCTTCTTCTCTCATCTTCCTTCTTGTATTTCACCATTTCTTTCTTCGTCTCTTTTCTTGTATGAATAATGTCTTCGAGGTGGGAAGGAAGTCTTCGAAATAATTTTTTTCTAATTCTCTTTATTTTGCAGTTTGCAAGTTCCAGAAGAAACGTGAAGTAACCCTCTACAGAAATCACGGAATTCAAAAAACGGTCAGAACTGGTAGAGTCGGAGTTGATAAGTAGAGATTTTGTCACCCCCCCTCCCCTTCCAACAACTCTACAGCGGACAATGCATGGAGCCATGGAGTGGACGGACATTACCGGAAGAACGTCAAGGACAAGAGTTGTAAGCGCACAGAAAAATAAAATAAAATGAAGCAGGAAGATGAAATTTCAAGACATAGTTCGAGCAAATGAAGAAAGACAAACGACGTAAGTAGGACTATTGGGACAACACTAAGAATAGTGTTGTACCCGTCCATCACTACCTGCCTGATATGATCTTTTTGTTTCTCTTTTCTTTCTTCCTTTGTTTCATTCCCCGATGCCTCAATATGCATTTTCTTTTTTAACAGAATTTCTTAGAACAAAAAGAAAAGAGTAAGGCAATGAGAGGGACCATGGCAAACGGTTTTTCGTTACTCCTTTGTTTTCTTCTTCCTGAGTAAGGTAGCCATTAAAAGAAACCCAATTTGTTTATAAAATGCGCTCTCCTTTTCTTCTTCTTCTTCTTTCTGGGTGATTATATTTAAAAAATGGCGGGAACTCTCTTGTTAAAAAGCGCCACTAGATGGTGCGATTTTCACATAACTTAAAACTTAACATGCAATTTTACGTCGTTTTAGATGTTTTACTTTGTTCTAGATGTTTCTTTTCTTACTCGGAAGAACATCAGTGATGATACCCAAGATCCGCGCCATCTTCATCTTGGAAAGAAAATTTGAAGGTTTTCCTCGACCGGAAATAACGAAAAACGATCGTCGACTCCACAGCCAACACCAATCCTGAAGAAACAAAAGTTCAAGGTTTGAGGCCCCTCAAGCTCCGCCCTCGTCTGAATTCGGTCCTGTCTTCAAATAACTGTAGTGAAATAGATTGCTTTAATTAAAACGTGTTTTAGAATTTTGAATATAATCTAAATTCTGTTGTAATTAATTTGGTTATTGTAATTTTTGTAATAAAAGGTAGAAACAAGCGCAAAATCTTTTCCTAAATAAAATAACTGTACGTACTCGATTTCAGTGTGGCCTCGTGTTGCACCGCCCTTAAATGGGTCGCTAAAAAAAATTTAAAAAGGCATCTTTGAAATATAAGTAGATTTTTATTTAGCAAAACCGACTGTAGTTTGGAAATCGGATGCCGAAGGGGTTGCAGTAAAATTCTCGCCCCTTTTAATTTGTTTTGGTATGACTAGCGGCACCTGCAATTGCCTTCAGTAACAAAGGCCAGGCGCTACAGTTACCGTTCACTTTAAGGACGCGCGTGGTTGCAACGTAAACCAGCCGCCGTCCGCTAGATTCCGCCACTTGCCGGCGCAGTTAATTTTTAGCTGGAAATTGCTTAAATGAATCATTAAGGGTGGGTTTACCGAAAGGAAATCAAATATTTAATTACGATTAACTATGTGATTGAGATTAAAATTAGCGTTGCCTTAGTTTGACAATTTGATTTCCATGGCAACACGAATTTTAAGCTCAATCAAATAGTTAATCGTAATTAAATATTTTATTTCCTTTCTATTTCTATTGGCGACAATGCAATTGATAAAACTGTTTTCATTTCGATTAAATAAAGATTAGGCAAGCGAAATTTATTTTCCAGTTGTAACCGCTAGCGCCATCTAGTGGCCAATAGCCAAAGTGAATTTTACAGAAACCTGTAAAGTTTTACAGAAATCTGTAACGTTGCTAACGTGTTCGTAGTTTCAGGAGAATTTTAAAATTCCTTGATAATCATAATAAAACCAAAGGGTTTTCTTTCCCCGGGGGAACTTCCCTCCCCCTCACAACTATTAAAGAATGTCATACTAAAACCTTATGCTCAATGTTAAGAATGTAAGAAATCTAAGTTTTTTTTGTTGGCCCTCCAACCTCCCCCGCCCACCAGCCCTAGCGCTTGCCGGGCCTATATAGCCTCAAAGGTATGAAGTTATAGTGAGAGGTATGACGTCACAGAGTGATTTTGTCGGAATTTCAGGGGAAATTACGATACTTTCGATTTATTTTATCGTTAAGTCTAGCCGAAGTTTATTGGTGCAGAATTTTTTGATCTATTTCGAGACCTTATAATTTTAAAAAAATTAAAGAAAGTTTTGGGGAAGAATCGAAAATCGTACGTACTTCAGTCTTTGTTAGCTGAAGCCCTTGATCTCGATGTTTAATGGTAATCTTAATTTTGTTAAAGGAATTTACTTATTATTACAATTTGCATTTAGGTGTGTGCATGTGTCCGGAAGTAAATTCTCAGAGAGTTAATTTTATGGTTCTGAAAAGAACCCTTGTAATGTTGGGCGGTACATGTCGTCCGTGGTGGATGCGACGAAGGCCAGGAAATTCGGGGGGCATCTCCGCTGATTGGGTGGCGTCTTGCAGAAGCTAAAACAGATAAAAGTTCAAAACAAGTTCCAGGATAAATTAGGGCGATCTACGTAATTTCATATTAATGTTCCGGGCTTAAAAATCTCTAAAACCTAATCTAACCCTACACTATTCACTTAAGTAAGGCCCTACTTGATCGGTTTTAGTACGTATGGGGCTTTAGTGATTTTAAGCCCAGTACACACTTAAAATCACTAAAGCCCAATACACACTAATACAACCGATCAAGTAGGGCCTAGTACACACTACTTAGTTTAACGTATACTTTGTTTAAAGTAAAGGCCCTGCTCGATAGGTTTTAGTGTGTACTTGGCTTAATATTAATAAAGCCTAACATTTCTGTAAATCCTCCTGCACACATTCTTTAGAATTCTTTCCTAGACGTTTCTCACGTTCACATGCGTGGCTTAACAAATGGCAGACATAATTATATTGATGAACTGAAGTTTATAAAATGCGATTCATTAACTTTGCATTCTAAGTAGCCTATGGAATTTGAACGTAAGCGTTGAGTTGGTTAATCCGCTGGCTGTCACTTTATACAGGGTGTCCCGTGACGTAATGTTACCACTTTACTTTACGTGATAATCAATTCAAACTAAGTACAAAACTTTAGTAAAGTTTTGTTCTAAAGTAAACCGTTTCAAAAATACTGGGTGTTTAATTTTTTATTTTTTTAAATTTTATTTCGGCAACACTCAAATGTCGGTCTGTTACTTTGACAATTATTTTGATTTACCTATAAAACGAAAATATAGTAGACCTCGGTTATAGCCAACCTCAAGGGACCATCAAAATCGGTTCGTTATATCCGAAGTTCGTAATAAGCGATAATGCCACAAATATAGAGAAAAATGACGGGACTTGAAATGTAGTTCGTTATAAACGGTGGATCGCTATAACCGAGGTCTACTGTAATTTCAAACAAAGCCAAGTTCACATCGAGACATTTTGAGTTTGTGCTCCTTTCAAGATCCTCAACTGTACATATATCAAAGAGAGTTCGTTTTTCATGACCCACTCTGTATTTATATATAGTTGCTGCGTTCGAAAATTATACATCGGATGTATCTGGAGCGTATGATCTCATCTTTCTCAATCACGATTTTTAACCTATTTTGTATCTCGCTCATCCGTTTAAAAAAATCTTATGTTTATAGTATTTCCATTTTCACATCCCACAAATGTGGGATGTGAAAGATCGCCTGTTGTCATACTTAAATAAGTTGGGTGTAAAAAGATCGCCTGTTGTCATGGAAATCATATAAACACAAGACGTTTTAAAACGGATGAGTGAGATACAAAATAGATTAAAAATCGTGAGTGAGAAAGATGAGATCAGACGCTCCAGATACATCCGACGTATAATTTTCGAACACAGCAGATATATTATTCGTCCACTCGGTTTGCTCGTTAGAGCAGGCCGTGTTCTCGTTTCGTTTCGTTAAGTTGCTGGCATGAATTTTGATAGGTGCCAAAATCTGACATGAAAAATATTATGATAATTCCGCACCACTGATCTGACTATGTTGCCAAATAGGAAGGAGTCTGTTTCGATCTGTTTGTTTTATCTCTATGCATTACAGTCGAGCTGGCAACAATGTCTCCGTCAGTGTAACCATGAAAAAACATAACCGTTTCATCTGACGTCTATATTTCATTGTGATGCCAATAAAAATGTCACCTTAACTAGCCTACTCTGACGAGGAAACCGAGTGAATGGATACTATGTAAACTTGCTTGCATTGCTGCAAGTCACACTCAGTATGTTCTACAGCGATGATTTTTTTTCTGATTTTAGTAAATGGAAACAGTATAGGTACAAATTTCAAAATGGCTTGTTTCTCGTGGCCCACTCTATATAAATCGGCTTGCACTGCTGCAGGTCACTTATAAAATCTTCTTGTTTTCTGTATAAATGCAGTATACGTCAACAGGGTACATTTTTTATAACCTACTTTGTGTAGAAATGCATAAATCAGCTTGCACTGCATGTAAATCACTTCCAATATCTTCTGCAACGATGATTTCAAAATTTCACTTGTTTTTCTTAGTACATAGAAACAGTATACCTATGTACATCAGAAAGGTTGGTTTTTTATCGCCCACTCTATACAAACCGCATAGAACTTGCATTGCTGAAGATCACTTCCGCCATCTTCTGTAACGTATTTTCCATATTTTTCAATTATTATTTTTTATACAATATACGTTGGTTTTCTGTGGTTGACTCTATACATATAAACAATTTTTCTCCTATTCTTTGTACGTATCCCAATTCGACTTAGAGGAAATCAGAAAGAGAATTAAAACGGCTCTTTCTCCTTTTCAAATTCTGGGCCTGCCCTACAGACGTACAGTTACGGGCACAAAATTTCGGACACCACTGCCATTCCATCAACATAGCTGTGAGAAACAGTCTTTACAAATAAATAACTTTACTTTTGGTTTGCCAAATTCGTACCTGTCATTTTGACAGCGAGAGCAAGTGAAGTGATCAAATGAAAAACGAATTAGAGTTGACGATGCAACCAAACACGCATGTGTGCGTTTAATTCGTCGAACGTTCCTTCAGTCACTTTTGAACTACTCGAACTTAACCTTAATTTAAAATTAAAACATTCAAAGCACGTAAAACGTTTTATTTAAAAAAAAATTAAAGCGGATGCCTGCATCAAGATACTTTTGAACTCTACGAGTAACTGCGTGATTAACGTTGATCAACATTTCCGGGGTGTTATTTATGTCACAATTGATTGACAATTAATATTAATATGACGTTATCCAAGACACGCATTTAAATTCCAACGCCTACTATAATTCGTTTTTATATTTATGTTGATCAATGGTTATAAATGCGTGTGATTCGGTGACAGATAATTTTTGTCGGTCTGAATATTCATTTGGATAGTACCTCTTTGAATGCCAATTATAATTTTAACTTTGTTGAAATATGATACGTCCGAAGCAGTGTCATAATCGATAACCTCACAGAAAATACATTATCACACTTCAAAATTTAATTTCCATCATCATGGAAGACTTTATGCCAGTGGAATGACAGTGTCCGAAATTTTCTGTGCGCACCTGTACACGTGTGCAAGTCACTTCCAACGTCGACGATTTTAAACGTTGCATTTATTTTTTCGTACATAAGAACAGTTATGTCTTGCGAGCTAATTTTCCTGTGGCAGGGATCTTCTGTTAAAAAATAATAAATGCGGTTGTTTTATTTTACCTTCAAACTTTTCACTTGTTTGTTCGTACATAAGAACATTTATATCTACGAGCTAATTTTCATTCTTGGATTCATAACATTCATTTTTAGATCTAAAAATTTTGCTAAAATCAGCTTTTGTGATAAACGAAATAAAACTCCGAAGGTACCTTCGGAGTTTTATTTTATCTCAAACTTTTTTGGTTTTTGTTTTCACTGTATACTTTGCAGTGTTATTTTCAACAAGTTCTTGCACTTCCAGCTGTTTGAAATTATTAATATATTGAAAAACATCAGAAAAAATAGATCTATTCATTATTAAAACCCACAAGAAAAAATGAGGTTGATGATGGTCAGAACGAGACGTAAAATCTAATGACATCAACGTAAAGAGTTCAAAAAAGTGCCTGATTTTGTTATGATCCCTGCAGTAATAACTTCAGGAAAAAATAAAATTACGTTTTCTTGTTTTTTTGGAAGTATTTCAAAAACTACAAATCGTAGAAAATTTTTCAGAACGGATTATTATTCAGCACCAAAATACGCAACTTTGCCCCAATTTACCCGACTTCGTATCTCTTACCGTTTCCGAGATCCCAATGGTGAGCCTCGAATATGTAACAGCCTGTATAGTTGTGAATTTTTTGAATACTTTGCATCTCACCAAGCCTGTAAGCGCGTCTGTGGGGGCCCATACAAGTAGAAACACTAAAAAAAGAAGATTTGTTAATATTGTAGCCGCTTAAGGAACAAAATTTAGTAATATCTCTCATTTTCGTCCACAATAATTTCCGAAGCGATTAAGAAAACTGTACCTAGGACCGCAAGGCCCACACACACGCGCAGTCATGCTCGAAGAATCGTTTTTCCAAATTTTATTAAGCACAGAAATGGCGAGTTTATGAAAAAAAAGATTTAAATGTAACAACAGATATAGCGGATTTATGTCGTTGCACCAACTTTTTAAACAGAGCTTAAATTTAAGGTATGCTTAGAATGTGACATTTACGTATGGTCAGAATAATGTCAAATACATTCTGATTGACATTTAATCTTCAACTTAAGTATCAATTAGAATGTGACTAATACTTTGTTAAATCTACAGGGTGATTTTGTGAAAACGATCCACCTGAAATATTTCAAAAATGAAAAGGAAAATAAAATTTTCCAAAAACACATCTGCTTTTACTTCAAGGGGGACATGTTTTGAGCTATGAATCACACATTTGACGTTTACTCCCTTGCCCCCACGAACACCCCCACAAAAATTTTTAATGGAATGACCCATCGTGTGGTACCTCAAATGAAAGCTTATCCTCCAAAGAATACACCAAAGTATTTATCTTTTAGAAAAAAATTAATTACAAACTGAAAAATTAACACTTTGGTCTACATTACGATTTTGCTATTAAATCTTTAAACATCTCGCTAGGCGTTGGAAATAACAGTAATTTAGTGATATTTTATTACAAAAAAACAACCAAAACTGAAAAAAATAACATTCACAAGAAATTCTCAAAATGAGCACCGTTGGTCTCCAAGCAGTAGTAAAGTCGGTTTTCAAATTCCTGCCTTACGTTTTGAAAAGTTTCTCTGGGAATGTTTCTACACTCGTTTATAATTCGTTGACGCAAATCGTTTACATTTATAGGTTGAGTCTTAAAAACCACTGATTTTAAGTGGCCCCAAAGGAAAAAGTCGAGACTTGTTAAGTCCGGTGACCGTGGAGGCCATTCGATCGTGCCACGTCTACCTATCCAGTGATTTGGAAATCGTTGGTTAAGCCAGTTACGAACATTTGCAGCATAATGAGGTGGAGCACCATCCTGCTGGAAGAAAAGTTGATGTTCGTCGAGCATTGGATTACCTTCTTCATCAAGCTGATTTTCAACTTCCTCAGTTATTAAAGGATCGATGATATTCTCCAACATATCCAAGTAGACGTCACCATTTATGGTTTCATCAATGAATATGGGCCCAACTATTGAATCACCTAGTATTCCTGCCCAAACATTAACTTTTTGAGTCAGTTGTGTATATCCTTCTTTTATAATGTGGGGATTTTCATCGCTCCAATATCGTACATTTTGTTTGTTCATATGTCCATTTAAATAAAAAGTGCACTCATCACTAAAGCAAATGTTCTTTACAGAAACTGTATTTGCGTTAATCATGTTAGTTATAGTTTCGCAAAATTCTAGTCGCCGATTGTAATCGTCGTCACTAAGCTCTTGTGCTATCTTCATTTTATAAGGGTAAAATTTATGCAACTTTGTGACTTTGCGTACCGATGTGTAGGAAAGTGCAGTGGATACAGCAACCTGTCGCAAAGAGCTAGTTGGATCGATGGTAAAATGTTCAATTACTTCAATCTCAGCAATTTCATCTATTACTTTATTACCATGTTTTTTTCATGTTCGCTACTGATCCAGTTGCTTCGAATTTTTGCACAAGTTCTCGTACGTATTTATGCTCCATGTGCTTATCTGGATGTCTTTCATTAAAAACTCTTGCTGTGGCACGATAACATTGCTCAGCGCCATAAATGAAGATTACTTCCATCCTTTCAGCAATACTGTACACCATATTTATGGAAAATAAATAATACAAGTTACCTTGACAAAATGTAAACATGGAAACTACATTATTGTGACAGTTATTGTGACAAAACGTTAACGTCTTGCTTTCTGCATTGTATTTCAACGCCTCCTTAATTGTTCAAAAATTTATTGTTCGTATCATGATGTAAATCTATCTAGTCAAATACAAATTTTTGTAAAAAACATTTGCTTTAGTGATGAGTGAACTAAATTACTGTTATTTCCAACGCATAGCGAGATGTTTCAAGATTTAGAACCAAAATCGTAATGTAGACCAAAGTGTTAATTTTTCAGTTTGTAATTAATTTTTTTCTAAAAGATAAATACATTGGTGTATTCTTTGGAGGATAAGCTTTCATTTGAGGTACCACACGATGGGTCATTCCATTAAAAATTTTTGTGGGGGTGTTCGTGGGGGCAAGGGAGTAAACGTCAAATGTGTGATTCATAGCTCAAAATATGTCCCCCTTGAAGTAAAAGCAGACGTGTTTTTGAAAAATTTTATTATCCTTTTCATTTTTGAAATATTTCAGGTGGATCGTTTTCAAAAAATCACCCTGTATAAATAATGTCTAAACACCACTTAAATTTAAGCTCTGCTCAAAAAGTTGGTGCAACCGGGCATTAAAATTTTGGCACTTTCTTTTAAACATCAAAGAAAAACAAAAGACGGTCGATCGATGTTTTCTTTTGGAAATTTCGTTCGGATTTCAAGCGAGGACGAGCCACATTAAAAAATTTCGGAAACTGTTGGGATAATTGAAGTTTTAAATTAAAAAATTACGCAAATGTTAATAAAAAAGCAAAAGAAAAGTTATTCAAAATTTGAAGTAGAAGATTTAAACCGAAACAAAAGATTGCGTAAGTACACAGAAACAAAACTTTTTAAGCGAGTATCAATATAGCACAGGAAGCAAACCTACAAGACGACGAAGAAGAAGAAGAATCAAGTTACAAAAACAAAGAAAAAACTTGCCCCTTTATCTTAAATTTAAATTATAAAACAAAAACAAAAGACGATCGACTGATTCTTGATTGTTCGAAAACAAAAGGCGATCAATTGACTCTTGAAGGTCTTGTGATCTTATAGATTTTAAGCGGATTTGAATCAAACAAGATAATTTTACTTTGAAAAATAAAAAAGTCGAAAATACACAAAAAATGGACGTTACTAAAAAAAATCTTAAAAATATAAAATTAAGAAAAAATATTTTAGAACTATTTTGATCGTTCAAATAATTAACTTCAACAACCGCAGTAATAATGTAAAAAAACATAAGAGAGATAAATTCAAGAATTTTTTTTAAAGGCGATTAATACAATAAATTAATTTGTTTAAATTAAAAAGAAAAACAAAGGTAATCCGAACATTAATTGATTATTTTCACTAATATTTACTTTAACGTCTGGTTGCTTTATAACTGAATCAGTAATTTACTTGCAACTGTTCAGCAACGATCAAATCCTGTATTTTCCCGTTATCTCAGAATTTTGCAATACTGATAATTTGCTGTCCATATTTTTAGACTTCGTATTCCTTCCGGCATCACTTCCCGTGTGGCAGAAAACACTGTTCGGCCTTGTTCGTATATTTCTTGTTATTTTCAGGTGCACCCCAGAAATCTCCGTTTGTGAATTTTTTTGAATGGAAGTTTATTTTAACATCGATTCAAATATATATTCCAATCATAAATTATGTTTCTCTTTTCTCTTTGTAAGAAGAATGGCCTTCTTGTGTGTTATTAAAATCAATTCCAAATGCGGAGGATGCTCGTTTTACTAAACAATGATGTCCTTTGATGAAAGAACGAATAGCCAAGGACAAAAAACGAAAGAGGATATCAAACACCCCGATAACCTGAACTGTATTCGAGGATATCAAACACCCCAATAACCTGAACTGTGATACTGGCTTTTACCTCCACAATACCTGGAAACATCTCATCAATGATCCGTCACGCCCCAACAGACCACCGTTCCGACCCACTACATCCACCGGCCCACGACAACAGTCATACCCACTCAGTCTCAACGGCTAACGAAAAAACAGCAGCAACACCACCAGTAGGGGCAGCCCCGAGGGAGTTCTTCTGCAATGGAGAACGAAACGTCGGCAATAGAAGAAGTCAACGTGGCACGGATCCAACCAGAAGCCAAGTCAAACATAAAATAGTGTTCTTTCTACTTTTTTGGCTGATAAAAGAAACCAGAAGAAAAATTGGATTGATATGAGAAGAGGATTTATTAGAAATTGATCGGGGATGGCGTGTAAACAGTAGAAAGTGCAAGAAAAAGAAGAAAATGGTGTCACTTTGTACACAAAAGAAATCGATGAGTTCTTTAATTACCTTTTCATGAAAGTCTTGGATCTGGACTTGTACGTTTCGAAATGACTTTGCGTTACATCTTCCTCGAGTCGCAATAAAAAAATATAAGCAGTCAAGAGCTGAAAATGCAAAAACTTGAATCTGGGGACAAGGAAAAAAAAGAACAAAAAAACTTGCCCAGGATTAAATTTTTTTAAAAATTTTTAATTTAAATTATAAAACCAAAGCAAAAGACGATCGACTGACTCTCGATTGTTTAACAGTCAGTCGATCGTCTTTTGTTTGTGAAGTTCCTGTGATCTTATTTTTAAAGATTCTAAGCGAATTTGAACCAAGCCAGAGGGACGCTGAAGTGAAATAATTCTACTCTGAAAAATAAAAAAGTCAAAATTACACAAAAAATGTTTAAAAAATAAAAAACTAATCAAAAATATTTTAGAACTATTTTGATTGTCCAACTCACTAACGTCAACAGTAATATAAAAACATACGCGAGATAAATTCAAGAAAAAAATATAATTTAGTTAAATTGTTGTGCATAAAACTAAATACAAAAAAAACAAAGGCCATGGCAATAAAAAAAATCAGCAAAATGAAAAAAAGTTGCAAAAAAAGGAAAAAATACTTACCCTTAAATTAAATTTTTTTTAAAATTTGAATTTAAATAACAAAACAAAAATAAGAAACGATCGACTGACTCTTGATTGTTCAAGATTGCCTATCGTCTTTTGTTCTTGAAGATCAATCTTATTGTAGTGATTCGTCGACACCAGTCGGCCCCATCTGTCTCTTGCGTCACAGCCGTCGAGCCGACGCGCCTTAGGCTAGAAGCTTCTGCAGACAGCCTGGAGAATTCCGGCGGCGGAATAAAACATCAGACATTCTGGAACCGCGGAGAAGCTTCCTGGATGAGTTAATTCGGCATTGGACAGTTCCGCATTAAAGTTCGCGTTAGACTTTTGCTCGGCTATTAAAATAAATATAAGCTTGTAAATAAATTAGTGTATAGTGTGAGTTTATAAATAAATTAGTTAGTTTATTATGTATACCGTGTTTTATTTTAAAACAAAAATTAATAGAACCCTTAAAATCGTAACATTATTTTAAAGAGTTTAAGCGGACTTGAATCAAGCAAGAGGAAGGATGAAACATGTATGTAGGTAATTCTACTTTTGGAAAATAAAAATATCAAAAATTGTTTAAAATTAAGTAAAGAATATTTTGAAAACTATTTTGATCGTTCAGATCACTAACCTCAACAATCGTAATGATAAACATAAGCGAGACAAATTCAAGAAAATAAAACTTAAACAGCAATGAATAAAAAAATTAATTTGGCTAAAGTGTCGAGTGTAAAACTAAATACACAAAAGAAACAAAGGAGTGTTGCAATAAAAAAATAATCAACAATCAAGAGTTGAAAAGGAAAAATACTTGAATCAGGGAGCAATTTTCAAAAAAAAAAAGGAAAAACAAAACTTGCCAAAGGGTATAAAATTATTTTTTTTTATTTTAAATTTAATTTATAGAACAAAAACAAAAGACGATCGACTAAAACTTGATTGTACAGTCGATCGCCTTTTGTTTTTCAAGATCTCCGCTCAAAAATCTTTAAAAATAAAATGAAATTATTTGAAACTATTTTGAAAAATCAAAAATGAACGAAAATCAAAGTTTATGAGAAAAAGAAAAGTTTAAAACTATTTTGATTGTTCAAATCACGAACCTCAACAATCGTAATATACACCTAATAATGTGAAAACATAAATTCAAGAAAAAAAATGTAAAAAGCTAACGAATGAAAAAAATTAATTGACTAAAGTGTCGAGTATAAAACTAAATACAAAAAAGTGCTACAGCATCTGCGAAACAACCACCATTATAACATCAGCCCTGAAGACGTGCCGTGCGATCGCGGACAAAACGTCGGCGAAGAAAAAAGATTAATACGGAAGCCGAGAACACCAATTCAACTTGAAGTTTATTTTGTAGTTTGAGCTCGCAGTTTTTTCTTATATTTTACATTTTTTTCTGAAATATCTATATTGAGGTATTTCTCTTTCTGTGCTACCTCTTATGAAGCAGACAGGCGAATAGAGAGATCTATCATTATATTTGAGCTGAGCATTTCTACGAATATGTCTACAAATATGTTTACGACTCACATTCGTCTTCATTTAAAGTAAACGTTGAAGAACTTCTCTTTATATGTTATGTCCTTTGAAACAGAATAGATTTATCATTTTATTTGAGCTCAGCATTTCTATAAACATGTCATGTCTACGAGTATAAATATGTCTACGATTCATATTCGTTTGCATTAAAGTAAACATTGAGGTTCTCCTCTTTCTGTGTTGTCTTATGAAACAGGCAGGCGAATAGAGAGATCTATCATTTTATTTGAGCTGAGCATTTCTACGAATATGTCTACAAATATGTTTACGACTCACATTCGTCTTCATTTAAAGTAAACGTTGAAGTACTTCGCTTTCTATGCTATGTCCTTTGAAACAGAATAGATTTATCATTTTATTTGAGCTCAGCATTTCTATAAACATGTCATGTCTACGAGTATAAATATGTCTACGATTCATATTCGTTTGCATTAAAGTAAACATTGAGGTTCTCCTCTTTCTGTGTTGTCTTATGAAACAGACAGGCGAATAGAGAGATCTATCATTTGATTTGAGCTGAGCATTTCTACGAATATGTCTACAAATATGTTTACGACTCACATTCGTCTATATTTAAAGTAAACGTTGAAGTACTTCGCTTTCTATGCTATGTCCTTTGAAACAGAATAGATTTATCATTTTATTTGAGCTCAGCATTTTTATAAACATATCATGTCTACGATTATAAATATGTCTACGATTCATATTCGTTTGCATTAAAGTAAACGTTGAGGTACTTCTCCTTCTGTGTCCCGTCTTTTGAGATAGATAGATTTGGCAAGTTTGTTATTTTTTATTTTATTTGAAAATGAACATATCGGCGAAAATACCTATGAGTATGTCTACTACAAACATCTCTCGGTTATTTCTACAAACTTCATATTCCTTTTTAGCTTGTGGAGTTCTGTCCGATATTTTGAGGACTTATTAAGGACTTACTACGGAAGTGTGTTCAAGTACGGCTGCGAACATGTCTGCGATCATGTCTACGCGTGCTTGGCGGGTTTCACAAACGCACATTAGCTCTAAATCTCGTGGGTCGCGTCTTTAAAGTCAGAAATCGAATAAAACATTTTTTATGCGCGCCATTACGTAATAAAAAGGAGCCGGGCCCACAAAAGAAAAGCGCGCCCGGTGGAAACCCGCCGGATCGAAGAGCATAAACCCTAAAATAAACAACCGTCAAACAGTTATATTAGTAAAAAATGGACGATCCAACTGGGCCTAGCGGAGATGGCGGTGTTTACGGCATTGTTTATGGGGTCCTCGCGACGGGGCGCTCCGCCCGCGAGATGAGTCCCCCTGAGATGAGCCCCATCTCCGGCGCTACGGGGGCCCCGCGTTCTTTGTTTGCTTATGCCCGACTCGCTCGAAACATCTAAAATCGTGGAACTTGACACGTGGTACAAGACAATGCCGACCGAAAACGATAGTATTTTATCGAGTACGAAACAAACCCGATAATTCCGGGGGATTTTATATTATCCATCCCTCATCCCCCTTGAATGGAACACGTAAACACAATTATCTCAATTATCTACGTGTGTATGTACTACATACAATAGAAAAGTAAAAAAAGTGCAACGCCCGCGCCCCCTGAGGGATGCAGACAATTCAAATAGAAGTCTGGCGTTTAAATTAAAGTGACAAGTGACGATTCGCGTTCTGAAATAATTCGAAAACAAAGTTTGGACAGGTAAAACAATGTACCCGTCGAAAAAACAGCGAAATGCATTTGAACCATTAAAACTTCGTAGACCAGTGTCACGAAAGTATTAAATGACGTTTATAAATATCACTTAGTCGCGGATGACTGGAGTGTAATGCGAGCCTGGCACAGAATTATGGTCCGGTAGTCGCTGAACTGACCGCGGATTTATCAAATTAATTCTTACCCTTTATTTCGCCGCTTTGAATTCATTACGGCGTTATTTATGGCGGCGAATAACAAATACGGACGACGGTGTGAAATCGGAACGATTTAATTCCACATTAATAACGCCGCCGATCACAATGGACCTGAGGTAACAAGGTCTCGGGGAATTCTTGTGGCACGAGATTAGACACTGATACAGAAACGATTTTTTTTTAATAAAACGATGTAACCCTTTCCTCTTATGATTTCTACTCAATTGATTGAAAAAAAAGAGGTAGAAGAAAAATCATGCTAACAACATTCACATTGTTACTATAAACAGTTGAAATTACAAAAGAAAAATGAAATTAATAAATACGCTTGATAATAATTTACTTCTATCATTCGCTCTTCTTGCCTCTCTTCATACATATTCTTAATCGTTATTTTTTTTCCTTCTTCTTCACTTATTCCTTTATTTTTCTTTTCCTTTCTCTCTCCGTTCTTCTTTTAGAATAATTTTTGTTTTACGTTGTTCTTTTTTTAAAATTTTGTTAAAAGGACGCCAGTGTGCTTACCGATGGCGTACCTTTTGGTTCGATTTTGTTACATATTTAATTATTTTTATCCACACTATTCATTTGGTCTGGATGTTACCCAAATGTGTTCTTTACCTGTTAAGCCAATAAATGCATTATTATTATTAACAGAGAGGTACCTCAGGAGTGTCTATTGAGACCAGTGCCGTTCAACTTTTACGCCAACGACAAATCAAATACTGTACGATCAAAAAGAAGAGCTTTTACTCTTCAATGTCAATACTGATGTTAAAAAGAGATGAAATTTAAAAACAAGAAGATTACTGGATGTCTTTGACATGTACATTATGTCCAAATAAATTTTTGACAAAGGTAGGTTATGTCTAACCTACAACACCAAGCAGTTTAATTTAATTTGAAGGCTTCCGCGGCCGTCGTCCATGTTTGAATTGGCATCCGGTTGGAACCGTGTCACGTTGACTTCTTCTACTGCCGACGTTTCGTTCTCCATTGCAGAAGAGGAAGTTCTTCAATTCAAGGAAGCCAATTCAAACACCAAGCAGTTTATGTAGTTAATGACACATCAAGCTATAAAATGTGGCAAATTAAACTTATGTTTAAATTAAACTAGATGTTTGTATGTGAAGACATTAGACATGGATAAACCCTGAAATTCGTTTCAAAAAAATTATGCAAAAGTGACTTTTGATTGACTTATCTCTTTTTCACTAAAAAAATTGTTTGAATTCAATCCCTCACCACTTGTGAGAATTTGAAAGAACGTAAGAAGTTTGTTTTTCAAATATTTTTTATTATAAAAATCACCAAAATACAAAAATTTAAAGGAAAAATATCAGGCAGGGTCTTCTTCGTCCGAAGAGGCATGTGGATACACATCAATTTGGTCTCCTCGGATGTTACCAAATCTCTTGATTATATCCAAAGATTAAAAAGAAATATATTAATGAATGAACTTTATTTTTAACTTGACTTGATTATTGAGGTGTTTTTTTAGCCACCTAATATTTAAATTGCCACTTTTCACACTCCGCCTCAATTTAAATATTTTCTGTCAATCTTAAATACAAATATTAACATGTTACATCCATTTGAAGTCTTAAATCTGTAAAATGCACACGCGGTAAACTTTTAGTAAGTATCTCAGCCTTCTGTTCCTCTGAACTAATGTATTTTACTTCAATAGTATTTTCATTATGTAAATCCTTGACGAAATTACATCGAATGACAACGTGTTTCATCGTCATCATCATCGTCGATGTTCCCATTTCTTCAGAAGATGTATACGAGACTGATTGTCTTCATACAGTCGGACAGGTTCGTCAATCTGTTGATTGAGATCTAGCAGCAAATTCCGAAGCCAAATTAATTCTGTTGTTAAGGCAACGAACTCCGCCTCATTGGAGGAAAGTGCTACGGAGTTCTGCTTTCTCGTGCTCCAAGAAACCGTAGATCCATATACCTGGAACAAAAATCCACTAGTTGATTTTCTATCTAAATCACCAGCCCAATCAGCATCAGCAAATCCAACCAGACATACATCGTTCTCCTTATTATATCTCAGTCCTAAATTCAAAGTTCCTTTAATGTATCTTAAAACGCGTTTAAGACCATTCCAATCGTCGCGGGTGCCTGGTCATATAATGTGCACGACCTGATATCGTATTGAAACGAAATTGTGACAGTGATATACCGCCACCTATTGAGCTGTAATTAAACCTAAAGGTAATGTAAAAATAAGGTCCTTGTTGATGTTTTCGGCACTTTTCCAATCAGTCGTCTGCGCAGCATGTATTGTTTAGTTATTTCTAGAATAAATTCGTGAAAATCAACAATAACAATGAAGGGCTTTTTGGAACGTGTCACGTCAGTCAAATTACCGGCTTAATAAAACCGTCACCGGGGACGTTGCGCAATGTCACTTAATCAGTCATTAAAATCGAAAGGCAATTTACGCAATCGTCGTGGACCTGTCAAGCACACGCGTCGTTGTTTGTAGCTTCACACATGAACGAGCTTGCAAAAGCCCCGGCGAGCTTTATGCTCCAACCCCTTTGCAGAATCGAGTTTGTCAACACAGAGACTCGATAATAAACGTATTGTCTTCGATCCCCTTGATGATATTGATTATTTATTGACAAATGTCAATACGAGCAAACACTTATGTACTCGTCCAAAAGTCTTATTTGCAAATTTCGCAGATTTTCCTTCGGAGTGCCGAACGACCATCAAATAATAATTCAACTCTTGAACTTGAATCCAATTTCAATGAAATATCTCTTCCATGAAGTTATCGCAGATATTAGCAGTCGATATAAGCCATTAAAAGCGCCCCCACGATGGCCCTTAAACGAGCTCGCTTCCGGGGGGCGTCGGCCCGGCGCTTCCTAAAGTGATCCTCCGGGCCGGCCGCCCTGTGCGAAATAAAAAAGTCACTGGTGACGTATCAATAATCTTCCGGATCAAAACGAAAATAATATCGGCGGATGTGCGGACCATGAATTCGTTCGGCACGGAGTCAAACGCAGGTCAGGACTCGACCTCTACGAAAAATAGGGCCTGAAAGTAAAAGAAAATTTAAATAAATGCAGAGCGAAAAAATATCAAATCGAACGCACTTATTCAATGTGTAGTTAAAATTGTCCTTTGATTGTTAATTTACGTTTCGGCCTTTTACTTTTATGGTACTGGGATGTCTCGATTTTATTTTGCGTCCTTTCAATGCCCAGAAAATTATGGTTTAAATTTTCGAAAGGACTAACATTTAGAGAAATTTTTAAATGAAAAAAGTGATAAACAAAAGGTCAATCATTAAAATGATCGACTGTCACTGCGTTCTCTAATAGTTAGCCACTTTTTTTGTTTCATCAATTATTACACATTGATTGCCTTTTATTATTATTATTATTTAATAAAATTAATTAATTGCGATTAGGTACTTTTGTTTTGTAAATCCATTTCCATTTGTTTTATTATTTAGGGTTCAAATTTTGAAATTTTTTTAATGAAAAAAGTGATAAAATGTATAAAAAGTCAAAAAAACAATTAAATTAATTTTTTATCATTATCCCGTTTAGCTTCATTTTATTCCGATCAATCTTCATTGATCGACTGTCAGTTGTTTTCTTTAATAGTTGGCCACTTTTTTTGTTTCATCAAATACTAATTGATTTGTGTGGGAGCGGGACTCGCATGTTGCCCAGCGAGAACAAAACGTCAAGATGACAGATGTCAGAAACGTCAAGATGAGAAACGTCAAAGCGATAGCTGTCAGAAACCTCAAATTGACAAATGTCAAAATGACAGACATCGGAAAACGTCAGATTGGCAACGTTAGACAAATACCGATAAACAAATTCGGGCGAAGCGTCACGAAAAGTACGTTCCATATAATGCTCGCAACACTCGTAACGTTCTTCAATGACGTTCCATTTAATGACGCTAGCGTTGAAGAGTTTTATTACGCATTTGAAAACATAACCTTATTTTTGTTGATGTTTGTGATATAAATGCTTTCATTCTCCATCAGAAAACGTTTCACTGTCTGAAATGCCTTCTCTTTGTCGCCGAATCAACATCACTGCAAGAGATCTTTCTACTGTAACGTTATTTTTAATTAAAGCTGGTTCTTGTCCGATGAAAATTTTATCACAAACTCTTTTAAACGGACACTAAATGGCGCACAAACACTTAACGTTTCGCAGTCGTTCGACAGCTTCGAACGACTGCGAAACGTTAAGTGTTTGTGCGCCATTTAGTGTCCGTTTAAAAGAGTTTGTGATGTTATTTTTAATGAACAAGCTTTATAAGATTATGTCAAACGTCAATGCTTAATTTACGTATCCGCAGGCGTTCCATTTGCACTGATACGCTCACATCGAATTTTAAATGGAACGATGTTACGAGTCATCGCGAGCGTGATCAGCATGAGCATTATCTGGAACTTACCCGTAGACATTTGTTTAACAAAGCAACGATGGCGGCCTTAATTTCTGACAGCTATCACTTTGACGTTTTGTCGCGCACACTCTTTCCTAAAAAGGTAAACTAAACAACAAACAAAAAAAAGACGTCGATACGTCCCGAATCCCACAATCGAGTGTGACGGCAGGTTACCTGATAGCGAATAATAAGAAAATACAATCCCGAGACGGATACAAACGAACCTACCTGGATTACCCGTTGGTTGGGCTGTTGTTGCGACCAAAATCCCGTGTCACTGGAGAAGGTCGTGGGTAAACAGTTTCGCAAAGGCAATTGTATTTCGAGAAAGGGGGGCCACCTGTTGAAGATCGCAACGACTTGCAATCGTGGGATTCCCCAACAGGAGAGAAATTCCCACTCACCAAGTCGATTCAGCTCCGAAAATATTATCAGTCCCAGGAGGGAACAGCAAAAAAAATTCCCAAAATATCAACAAAAAAAAAAAACAAACGCCACGTTAAACAGGCTTTAATAAGGGTCGGTGCGACACAAAATAAGTCGTGCAGACAAAAAAAAACGATATAGTTCCGCAGTAAGCTCCCTCTGTGCCAAAATAAGAAAAAAAAAATGCTTGTAAACAATAAATCGTTAAAGCCCAAAATGGGCAACATTAATTACGCAAAAAGCGCGATAAACAAACCCAAACGCTAGGGATCCCACACGTCCGTTTACAGGACAAGATTGTGAAGCAGTCAAAAATACGTATTTAAAAAAACATTTAAAGTAAACTAACATTACAAAAAGGCAATCAAAACCAACACTTAAATCTAAACGCCGAGAGAAATCCGAGATCAAATTAACGTCCAACGTTCGCCACTACACAAACGGCGTCCGCGCAATTACGGCAATGAGTGTGTCGAACGGTATACAGCACAAAAATGAGAATTAAAAAAAAATACGATACCCAGGAGGCTTCCAAAGCACCCCGGCTCGCAGCGCCTTGGTGGGCGGAGTCCGTAGGTCCACCTCACGTTTTCGAAATTTTCCGCTGCAAAAATTCGCCCCAACGAGGTTACGGTTAAATTATCCTCAAGAATAGGTGACGAGAGTCCGAAAAAAATTCGCCTCCGGGAGTAATCCGATTTCACACGCTCGTTCAACTTCCCGACGGGGGGAGGGGGGATTAACTACCCTCAAAACCCGGATGCCACCCGTAACTGCTCGTTACAATTTCAAAAACGACATAAACGATTTAAAATCAACGAAAAATGAAAAGGGGACATATAAACGACTTACCTCGGCCTGGGAAAGCCGAGCGCCCGATGAAAGAAATGCCACGCGGCGCGTGCGGTGGTCCAAGAAGATCCAAAAATGCCGGTGAAAATCTGGTCAAACACCTCTACCAAACCGTGATTTCTTGGGTGCAACTCACAAAATTCCAACAGGGTGCGGAAATACCAAAATTTCGTATACCAAAATCAGTAGAAAGATCCAAGGGAACACACGCACGCACACGCCAAAAACCAGACCACAAAAATGTCGGAGAGTCGCGCCCTTGCTGCTTGTGTGAACATTTTTCAATGCGCCGGTCCCCCAGAATTCCATGCATTTTCAGACTTAAAACCAATGCGCCACATCGACTAAGCGCGCAGATAACCACATCGACCGGAACAATCAAGGCATTCAACCACGAGGACCGCTAGACCCTTTTGTGAAGACGGAGCGACTGTAACAGTTTCTCAACTTAACGTTTCTGACATCTGTCATCTTGACGTTTTGTTGTCGCTGGGCAACGTGCGAGCCCCCACAATTGCCTTTTATTATTTTTTTTTGCAAAAAGTTATCAATCATTATTTTTACGAATTAATTCTTCATTAATTTAATTAATTTATTGCGATTAGGTATTTTTCTTTTCTTTTTTTTTATAAAAGGGAATTTTCAATTTTTTCTCTAAACCGACTGCTATTTGTTTTATTATTCAGGATTCAAATTTTGAAATTTTTTAAATAAAAAAAGTGACGAATTAAAATGTATAAAAAGTCAGGAAAACCAAAAAAATTGAAAATTCAAATTAATTTTTAATCAGTCTTCCGTTTAGCTTCATTTTCTTCTGATCGATTGTCATCTGTTTTCTTTAATAGTTAGCCATTTTTTTTTTGTTTCAAATTTTGTTACAAATTGATTGCTTTTTATTATTATTATTATTATTACTGTTATTTTATTTAATCATCGTCTTTACGGATTAATATTTCATTAATTAAATTAATTAATTAATTGCGATCACTCTTTGTTTTTTTACTAAGAGAAATTTGTAATTTCTTTACTAAATCGGCTAGCATTTGTTTTTGTTATCTAACCACTTGTGCTCGCAAGTTTTTGTCATTTATGACGTTTTTATTTCTTAACCAATTTTCTTATTTAATTTAAAAGAAATCGACTGTCCATTTCTTCACTTGTCCATAGTAATTTGTTTTTCTTCTTTAATAGTCTACGTGCATTTAATTTTTAATTTCATTGTCGATTTATAAAATTACGTAATTCAAAAATTCTCTTATGACATTTATTAATTAATTTATTATCACTTTTTTTATATTTTTCTATTTTGTTTTTTTTTTTAACAATTTACCTGTAATTTATTTGATTTTTATTAAAATTATTTACAGTTGGTTCTTGTCCGATGAAATTTGTATCACAAAATCTTTTAAGCGGACACTAAATTGCGCACTATAACACTTTACGTTTCACCGTCGTTCGAAGCTGTCGAACGACGGTGAAACGTAAAGTGTTATAGTGCGCGATTTAGTGTCCGCTTAAAAGATTTTGTGATTTTTATTAAAATGTTTCAATCGCGACATCCTGCGATCACTTTTTGACCTAGTATTTCTTATTTTATTTATTTTTATTGTTGAATCATAAAATACTGTGGAGACCATGGCCAACTCCATTAACATTCACTGACGTGTATGTATGGCCGTTTCAATTTGACTTTTAAAAATTTGACGGGTACTCCACTCAGCGCCTCTTGTGAGTTTTTAAGTAATTGCAGTTGCCATTACGTTACTATCAGTAGTTCTGTAGTATCTTTAATAGGGAGCGCTGAGTGGAGTACTCCATGGTATGCTTTCCGGAACCGAATTTTAGGCGAATTGACACGGCCATACATACACGTCAGTGAATGTTAATGTTGCTGGCCATGGTGGAGACTCACACGTTGCTTAGCGACCAATAAATCATGTCACGATGAGAGATGACAACAAACGTCAAGACGACGGGCGTCAAGAAACGTCAAAAAGACACATATTGGAAACATCAAAATGACAGACGTTGAGAAACGTCAGAGCGAAAAACCTCAATGCGCAATGTCATGTCATCGTTGCTTTGTTACGTTTTGTCATTTTGACCTTTCTTGACGTCTATCATCTTGACGTTTGTTGTCATCTGTCATCGTGATAGTTGCTCTGTTCGAAAATTATACGTCGGATGTATCTGGAGCGTATTAGAGTTCCTATATAATGGCTGCGTTCGAAAATTATACTTCCGGTGTATCTGAAGCTTATGATCTCAACTTTCTTACTCACGATTTTGAATCTATTTTATATCTCGTTCATCCGCTTAAAAGAATCTTGTGTTTATAATATTTCCATGACAACAGGCGATCTTTTCACACCCTACTTAAATGTGGGATGTGAAAGATCGCCAGTTGTCATGGAAATACTATAAATACAAGATCTTTTTAAACGGATGAGCGAGATACAAAATAGGTTAAAAATCGTGATTGAGAAAGATGAGATCATACGCTCCAGATGCACCAACGTATAATTTTCGAATGCAACTTTTGTTATAGCGTTTTCGATTGAGCTGCACTGATTACACTCAATGCGCACTGAGTTTAGATTTCGTGTTCGATTGGCGATTGGCAGTGCAAAAATTTCGGAACTGACTTCGAAGGTAGTGCAAGTGTTTTAGTGCAACTTTTCTGTCATTTCAGGAGAAACATATTACAAATGATTTATTGACAGATAACAAAAATAATTTATTGTATCAAGAAATTGTTAATAATTAAGTTATTTGCTAAATACAGTTTGTCTAGTGCATAAAATCTTCGTTCGGGGCGAGTTCCTTAAGAAGCAAATATGAGTAATTAGTGTATTTAGGATTTTTAATTTATTATAACAAATATATATTGCATTTTTATATTTCTGGCAACAAGTGATAATTTTGGGGTTACGGTTCAATATATTTCCCGCTCATTAAATATGCTCCCAGATTACGTTTGTATTCGATTGAAACACGCACTAGTTTCGTTTTCTGGCAAAACTTATTGAGTGCATGACGTAATATCAGTGTGACCCGAACTTTTCTGGTGCAAATGAAACGAAAACGCTATTAGTCATAAAATACTGTGGGAGTGGGGAGACCCACACGTTGCTTAGCGACCAATAAATCATGTCACGATGAGAGATGTCAACAAACATCAAGATGACGGATGTCAAGAAACGTCAAAATGACAGATGTCAAGAAACATCAAAGTGACAGACGTCGAGAAAGGTCAGATTGACACAGATCATGACTTGCTTCGTTACGTTTTGTCATCTTGACGTTTGTTGTCATCTGTCACCAGGACATGATTTGTCGGTCGCTGAGCGACGTGTGAGCCTCTAAAATACAAAAGTCAAATGAAGGTGCAGAAATGCGAAGTCGATTTTAATCCATACAAAATGTTGAAAACTGGTTTTATCTAGAAATAGTCATCACCAGGGGGAAAAGTTTTTTTAACGTTTTTTTGACATTTAAAGAGATTTTAAAAATACACGAGAATTTTCTTTAACTTACCTAATGAAACTCTGTAGCTCTGTTAATTAATCAACTGCGACTTTTGCTTGGAGGGTGTAACATTTTTTTTTAATTTAAAAAGATTTTAAAAATACGAGAATTTTTTTCACTTTGTTTAACTGAAAATTTACAGTTCTGTTTTAGACATCACAGGACAATTACAAACATGTTAAAGATAATAAAAGTTTATCCTTTAAATTTACATGTTATTGTTAGAAGTAATTGAAATTTGTTCTTTATTTATTTTTTTAACAAGTTTGTGATGTCCTATATGTATACAGGGTGCTTCACTTAAGACGCTTTCTTTCAAACCTCTCTAGTTACTCATTTTATATTTTTCTTTAATAAAACATTTGCATTTAAAAAAAAACTGTAAAGAAAAACATAAACTTTGAACAAACTATTAACAATAGATATACGCAACCCTATATCAATGGAAAGAGAATTAAATAGCACATCTAATGACGTTAAAAAACAAATGGTATTCCATTAAAAAAATGAGTTACCGTTATTTGAATATTCTCAAGTTTATTAAATTGCTTGTAAGAACTTATGTCACTTGGAAGTTCTCTTGGCGGTGTAAGTGAAAAAGCGATTCAAGATGAAACTGCAAATCTCTAACGTCATACCGTTTTTTTGAAAGTTGAATAACGCGAAAACGGTTTACTTTAGGAGCTACGTGTGGTACATAAAGTCATATTAAAATTCAGTCTGGCATCCGAAAATGTAAAAATCTATGGGGTGTTCCGTTTAAAATAACGAAGTGACACGACGTCCACACTAAACGGAACACTTTGTATACAACATAATAATTTTAAAATATGCTCCACATGATATAGCGAAACTTTCATTTGGAATATTTTTTTTATAAAATAAGTAACTACAGAGGTACGTCTTAAGTGAAACAGCCTGTATAATAAGATCTACATTTTCGTTAAGTTTAAGAAACCGTATATTTTTTAAATCTCTTTTGTTTGTGTTTAGTTGGAATTTAAATTTGCAATAATTCGAACAAAAAAAGTTACACAATCAAAAAAGATTAATAAAAAACGTGAACAAATAAAAATTCAATTTATCCATAAAAAAATCAGTCATCATTTTATTTATTAAATGTGTAATTTAATTTTGTTTTTGCTTAAATATTTCGATGAAACATCCCTAACTTATTTTCTGTTTATACGCATTAATTTAGATAAGTTTGAACGAATGAGGTTTTTTTTTCTGACCCATAAAAAAACAGTTATTACGACCCTGTTTTTCCACACAAATCCATTAACTTCCGGTTCGGGGAGGAAGCACAAGTCCAGAAAGACCATATCGGACGGATCATTTAGAAATAATACAAAAAGCCGGTCCGCCCGTACTTTACCCTCCATGAACCCGCACCCTTCATTATTACACTTAATATTAAATTATCAGTGCGTTTTCCTCGGTTTATGCGTGTACAGGATGTTCCAAAAGAAAAAAAAAACTAAATTCGACGTGGTCGAACAACATAAAGGAGCGATCTCGTAATCTAGAATACGATCTAAAAATCTCGAGCTTTCGCCAAGATACAAATTCCACGGAGGAAGAACACAATGCGCCTATTCGACCTATCTCAAATCAGAGACATCTGCTGATTAATGTAGTATTTACAGCGGGGCTCGCAGGTAAGCGCGACCTCAGAAAAATTAACCGGCGAGCGTCGATAAATCAAAATAAAAACCGAAACTTTCCGAAATTTATGGGCGCCCTCGACAGCTTCCACACCCACGACATGTTTACTTTTCTTCCGACGTGGACCGGCCCGAAATCGAATTAGTTTTGGACGTAAAACTCAGAAATCCGGGTCAGACGTCGACGACGACGACGTTCGCTCGATTAGTTCCTATATGTTTTTATGCGATCGTAAATTATCTTTTATGGAGATGATCTGTCCCAGAGAGAGAGAGAGAGAGACTCGAAACAAAATATTTTATTCCTGTTGCAATTTTAACAAAAATTAGGTTCCCATAGATTGAACGGTTTCTACCAAAACCTCTTAGGATGCGACAAGAAAAATGAAAGTGTTCCAAAAGTAGTTCGACTTATAGTATAATTACTTTCTTTGTTATTTTTTTTTACATTTTTTAATTCGTGCATTTTTAGATCTTTAACTAAATTCGGTTTTCAAAAAAGAAATTTTCTGACTTTCTTTTGTTTGTTAAACGAAAATAAAAACCGGTCGCGTTTTCAAAAATGTGCTCTGCATCTTTTTAAATTTCCTTCATTAAACAAGTTACACTTTACTGAATAAGTTCGACTGTCTTTTGTTTCATTTCAGTTTTCAAGAAATCGAGGATAGAATTGGAGAGAAGTTTTGAGACACGATTTTCACATACCGCCGATCTTCACAACAGATACGTTGTAGTTGCAGAGAAAAATTTCAGAGAATATGTGAGACACGATTTTCCAACAGATAAATGAAACTTCAGCAACAAACTACGTACGATTTTTAGAATCAGATCAAAAGACACATTGTAATGAGGTTTTAAAGATGAAATTTCACGTCGGCGTTTGAGAAATAGATGAGACACTTCGTAAAATAGATAAGGCGCTTCACACTCAAATTTCAGGGGCACTTCACAGTGGACTTTCAGAGATGAGACACTTCAGGGTATTAGAGAGAAGTCTTGAGACACACCGTCGATCTTCACAACAGATACGTTCCACATTGAAGTTGCAGTTGCAGAGAGAAATTTCAGAGAATATCTGAGACACGATGTTCCGACGGATAAATGAAACTTCAGCAACAAACTACGTACGATTTTTAGAATCAGATCAAAAGACACATTGTAATGAAGTTTCAAAGATGGAATTTCACGCCGGCGTTTGAGAAATAGATGAGACACTTCGTAAAATAGATAAGGCGCTTCACACTCAAATTTCAGGGGCACTTCACACTGGACTTTCAGAGATGAGACACTTCAGGGTATTAGAGAGAAGTCTTGAGACACGATTTTCACACAGATAAGTTGCATTTCACAGTGAAATTACGTGTGATTCTTATAATCAGATCACAATACAGTTTCACAACAACATCTTTTTGATAAAATTTCCTTGAAAAATTCGATTGATTTACTCCGTTAAAGGAGGAATATGAGGCAAAGAAAGAAAGTTTCTCAATTTCTCTTTGTATTCGTTTCACGTTTGACACGTATGTTCCATCACCTTAAACGAAAACAAAAGACGGTTGAGATTTCAAGAATCTGTTCTAATCTTTTTGATCAAATCTCTTTGAAAAAGTTCGCATCTCTTTTTTGTTTAAATTTTTCGCTACTGAAGGAGGGTAATGAGAGAGAAAAAAAAGTTGATCTCCGTTTTCTTTTCACGTTTGACACATTTTCCGTCACTCTAAACGGAAACAAAAGACGGTTGAGCTTAAGAATCAGCTCTACATCTACAGGGTGTAGATCTACATCTTGAGGGTGTAACTGAGCCCTCTGTTGGACAATGATTGTATTATGATTAAAAGATGCGACAATATTCAAAAGATAAAATTGCAAATGCACTCTTGTTGAAAATTTAATTTAAAATGTTTTCACTGATATTTTGACGAGCAATTGGCAACCCCGTAATCACACCCTAATCATTGTGAAACGTATTTGTTTATTATTTAATGAGTAGCGCCAACTTCCTTGATAGTTGCATCGCCTATGGATGAACTGTTCACTTCAAAATAATTTCCTGAATCAGTAGTATCTTTGAGTTTCCGAATCTGTTACGGTGATTCATTTATTTTTTTAAAACTAATTTTTGTTGCTGATCATTGATTGAGGAGTTCCGACTCCCTCGATATTTGCATCGCATTTGAAAACAGCCGTCCCCCATTTACATTCACTTCACCCAAAATCAAATCGATTTGATTTTGAACTGAACTGATTTTAAAGTGAACAGAGAGACTCTTAAAGGAACGATGTTTTGGAACTAAAATTAACGTTACCTCAAAATGCGTTTGAAATTACATGAAACTGATAACTGATTTAGAAAACCAGCTTGATCAGTACGGGGTGTGGGAGGGGAAAGTCAATCACTTCCTCATCACTGATCGCCAATTGAATAACAGCAAATGGAATGCAATCAGTGATTTTTAAGTGAATTTGAATCGATTCGCCTTCAAATAGACTTTAACTGGAGGACGGCTTAAGTTATTCGCTTGAAATCACTTCAAAATTGTTAGTTTTCTTCAACTTGAAAATAGCAGAGTTTGGTTTTGGTTTAGTTTATTGAACGTATACGTAATGACATATATAAAAAGTGCAGAATATTGAAAATTGTTATTACATCAATAATTTTCAATTCCTCTAGCCGCCTACATAGTAACACTTATAATATACAAATTGTCCATCACTTTCAACAATCCAACTTGGACAATTAATTGGCTTTTAAAACTTGTGCGACCAGTCTTTCAAAATTTTGGCGTTCCAGGGCCTTTGTGAGGAAGTCTGCAAGTTGATCTTCTGATGGAACGTATTTCATTTCAATGGGTCCACTTTGCACTTCGTTTTTAACAAAGTGAAATTTATTTTCGATATGTTTAGTCTTACGGTGAAATTCTGGACTTTGGGCATATCTAATAGCTCCTTGATTATCACACAACAGAGTAACAATTTGCTATTCTTCATTAATTAACGAAGAAATAAGACGGCGCAGCCATATTATTTCTTGGGTAGCAAGAGCTGCTGCTACGTATTCGCTGTGAAGGCTGCAGGTGGCATTTGACTCTTGCTTTCTTGACGCCCAGGAAACTGGACCACCATTGTAAATCATCAGATAGTCACTGGTTGACTTCCGATCATTGTTATCGCCCATACAGTCAGCATCGCTGTAACCAACTAATGTAAACAGATTTACATTTTTGCCACTATAAACAATGCCTTTATCAATGGTAGTTTTTAAATACCGAACGATGCGTTTTACTGCAATACAATGGGGACGACCCGGATTAGACTTGAATCTGCTTAGTAGGTTCACGGGGAACGCAACATCAGATCTAGTAACATTTACCAAAAATTGTAAAGAACCAAGTAATTCATTGTAAGGAATCTTTTGCATTTCCTTCTTTTCTTCTGGTGTGGTTGGACCCATCTTGCTACTATACTGTTCTCCTTTAACCATAGGAATATATTAAGGTTTTGTATCAACTAACCCGAACTTTTGGATTACACTTCTAAGGTACGTTCTTTGATGTAGTTTTATCGTCTTTTCTTTTCGATTTCTTTCAATTTCAAATCCAACAAAACATTTTGGGTTGCATATTTTTATTTCAAATTCGGATTTTAGATCATTCATTAAGTACCTTTTCTGAGCTAGACATCACCAATCCATCGTCAACATACAATGCAAGATATAGTCGATGACCATCTTTCCAGCCGACATAAACGCAATCATCTGCAGGAGATTTTCTTAAAGCAAAACTCTTCAACACTGAATCAAATTTTCTATTCCAACAATTAGGGGATTGCTTCAAACCGTAAAGACTTTTCTGCAGCTTCACAATTTTGTTCGCATCTGACCATGGTCCATCGGGTAACTTGATCCATATATCTTCTTTTAGTTCACCATAAAGGAATGCCATCTTGACATCAAACTGCGTCCATTCAAAATCCAAAGCTGCTGTAAAGGCAAACAGAACTCTGCAACTTTCGTACCGGACTACCGGTGCATATGTTTCATAGAAGTCAACTCCTTTGCGCTGAACGTAGCCTTTGGCCACTAGCCTTGCCTTGAACCGATCAGCTTCTCCTGGTGTCTGCTTTAATTTAAAAATGAGATTGGTCTCAATCACTTTTCGGTCTTCTGGGAGTTCTTCGTCAACCCAGGTTTCGTTCCTCAAAAGAGCCTCAAATTCTTCATCAGCTGCTTTTTGCCATTCCTGTGCAAATGGACTACTACTGATTTCTTCCCAGTTCTTCGGTTCAACAACTGCTAAACATGCACTAGTGTTACCCTTTTTTGGTGCGTAGCAAACAGACTTCCGATGTCGTAATTCGTACGGTTCTCGTGAATCTTCAAATGAATTCGAATCTGTACCTGTGCTCCCACTTTCTTTGGTGAGAGTGTCGTTGTCATTTCCACAATGCAACAAAGTGAACTCATATTTTCCTGTTTCATCTATGTCAAAACGGGCAGTAGCTGACGTAATTATTTTACGTGTATCTTCATTATAAACAAGTACATTTTCAGATTCTCCTTGATATCCAACGAAGATCCCCTTTTCTGCCTTCTTGTCGAGCTTTCAGCACAATGTCTTTGGCACTTGTGAGTAACATGTCGATCCAAATACTTTAAACTTGGACAAATTAGGCACTTTACTATGCCATCGTTCAAAAGGTGTCTTATCTCTGTCCTTCTTCGTCTTCACACAATTTAACACTTGTACAGCATATTTTACTGCTTCAGGCCAAAGAAACTTAGGTACATCTCGTCCATACAGCATTAATCTTGCACATTCGGTAATTGTTCTAATGGCTCGTTCTGCCTTGCCATTTTGCTCTGGCGTATGTGGTGCTGATGTTTCATGAATGATGCCCCTATTACTGAATTCTTTCGCCAATGTCCCATTGACAAATTCTCGACCGTTGTCAGATTTGAAATATTTTATTTCACAGCCTTTTCTTGACCTTATTGCAAAAGTCAATAATTCTTGATGCCGTTTCATCCTTGTGACGTTGCCGTGTTCTCACTTGCGTCATCCTTCAGAATCAAGAAATATTTAGCACACGTCCATGTGTATGAATTCTCCCGGATTTGTATCCTTAGGAACTGACGTTGCAAAGTGTCCTCGAAGGATTTAAAAGTTCACTTAAAAAAGCGACCGCAACGAAACACCTTTAAAATCGCTCAATCATCGACGTTTCGACAGCGAAAAATTGATGAACGCCTAAAGAAGTATCTATCAGATCTGTCACGTAAATGTTCAACGGATAAGACTTTGTTCAATTCGTTGCGAAGCGCCATCTGTTGAACAGCGGAGGAACTCACTCTTTTTAGTAAATTTTTGCAAATCGTGAGTGAAAATCAGCAGTGACTGGAAAAAAAAGTGAAAATTCAAAACGAACGCATTCGATAGAAACCAGCAACGCTTTCGTTTCAAATTAAAATCAAATCACGAACGCCCTCTATCGGTAAATATTGAAATCTATTGAAGACGAAAGTTGCATGCATGCATTTGAACACGTGAAAGGCCCAGTGTAAAGAAAGGCCGTTTTTAAGTCAGAAGAACTAAAACATTGTCTCAAAATCTAAATCAAATTGTTAATAAATAGCAAAACAGGAATCAGCGCCATCTGCCAAGTAGCAACTGAAGTTCTTTACTGCCGTTTCGATTTCGTGAATAAATACTGGGACGAAAGCGATCAAAAATCTGACGAATGAATCGTGATCGTAGTAAAAAAATTGCAAGGCGGCATCTGTGGGGAAGTAGCTCAAGCTTTTTGTTTCGTGTTTAAGTTACTGCAATTAAAAGAAGTTTATAAAAATGGGAAAGGTTAAAACAGAATCCACTTCAGTTGTTTGATTCGAAATTACTTCACTTAAGAATTTTATAAATGGACTCGTCTTTTTTTGGACAATGAAAGTAGTAGAGCGCCATCTATTGTGCAATACCCAAGTTAACTCTTTTTTTTTAAATAAATTTTTAATCGTGTCGTTTTGCTTATTTAATTTTAAACGTGATTTGTATCAGAAAATTTGTTGCAAGTAGGTTTTGATTGCAATGGATTCCTCTAGCATCCTCTTGATAGCTGTTTCGCCCCTTCTTGGGGCCTCTTCAGCAGGAGTCGCGATCTAAACTATTGATTATATTAATTCGTATCGTTGAGTTTTAATTATGAAGTTATTTTGAATTTTTTGCGAGAACAGTCGAGCTTTTATGTAAGCTTCGTATTGTTTGGAACTGCTGGCTGCGAAGTACTTTGCAGATTGGTTGACCTGCACAGAAGTAAAATCGCAGGCCACCGGAGTTAATGTAATGGAAACGTTCATCTTGCGGCTCTTTCCGGGATCGTATTTCGTTTCTCTCCGCCATTTTTACACCGTACCGTCGTCTTCCCCCGGGGGGGAATCCCGCCAGTGGTTACAAATTGGCCGGCCATTCAATGAATCAGGTTAATGAAGCGCGTGATTTTACGGCCGCCGCGGTCTGCCGGTCGACAATTTCGCAAAGTACTCAGACGCTGCTAAATGTATTAACTCCCAGACGGCGGCGATTCATTTATTATTGAAATTTATGCCATCCAGTGGCATTTAAATCGCTCGAAATCTTGTCGACATATGTAATCTTTCGGAGTGTTGACGTCGCCTTTAGATGCGGCGATAACCGGCGATCACATTTCACGAACATCTCGACAGCGACCCGCCCTTTGTCTTTCGGGGGTTGCAATTTGTCATACTTGTACCGCACGACTTATCCGAATTTTCATCGCTCGAGCTGAAACGTCGTATAAGTTACGTCAGCCGGTGTTGGTGGTGGTGGTGAGATCTTATCAAGTCCTTGGCTTTAATAATAATCATAATTTTGGGGCCTTCGAGATTTACGGGGAGGTGAACTTTTGATAACGCACGCAGAAATTTTTGTTCTGCTGACAAGCAGGGATGTCGCGGTGATTAACTTGGAGTGGGACGAGGGTCCGGGGGAAACTAATTGTTGTAAGATGTAAGGTAACACTTGCCTGCCTGGTTTAGCTACCGGGTGTTGTTCTTTGTGTTAATTTATCTTAACGTCGTCTCTCCTTCCAAGAAGTTTTTTTTAAATAGACCTTCCATATCTGAGGGTATTATCGTTGAGCAAATAAGGAAGGTCCTATGATGTACGAGGGTAAAAGCCTTTGTCTTGCATACGAATGTGTTTTTTCTTGCAGTTTTCTATTGGTTTGCAATTGTTCTTACTGTAAGAAATCGGCAATTTCATAAATCATTAAGCTCATTACATAAATTAAACTCGTTACAATGTCGCCTACGCGAGCGCGGAAAATTCGCCCACGTAAAAATCATGCTTTATCAAAAGCTTTGCCTTTATGAGTCACGACTGACCTTTGCAAATTCGAAGAATTGCAGGTGCATAGGTGACTCATCGAAAAAGCCGGCCATTATGCAAGCAGTGTTGCCAGTTCTACCGCTAAAGCGGTATTTCTACCGTTTTGGGGTTTTATCTACGGTTCTCCAGTTTTAAGACATTAATCTACCGTTTTCTAGATTTTTTTTTTGTTTTTTAATAAAAATAATGTCAAACAATTTATTATTTCACAAATTTTAATAATTCTAATTCACTAGGGTAGATACCTATTATATAATCAAAGTATTACAGGTTCCTAACTCTAGGGGCTCTATTATTCGCGAAATCAAACAAACTAGGCGACCTCTGATGGCCAATATTGATACCATCAAGAGGGTGAACAACATTTCACGGATTGGTTTAACATTGAAACCATCAGAAAACATGCACCAATCAAACACGCACCTGCAATGTTGTTCACCCTTTTATCGGCCATATTGCAATTAGCAGAGACCTCTCGCGTTGACAATTAGGTCGCGAATAAGCGATCTACAATGAAGTGAAATCAGTGCTCTAAAGATGACTGCTGGTAACTTTCAGCATTTTCAGCTGCTTTCAGCTCGATATCGAGAATTTTCATTCTCCCTTACAACTGACTTTTGATAAATAAGAATTTATTTCTTATCATTTACCAAATTATTATTTATCATTTTATCAAATTTGCTTGAGGGAACCAACTTTTAGAATAGAATAATTCTGTAGTACGATTTTCTAACTTTCGGTTTTAGATCATTTAAGCTCGAAATATACAAAATCTTATCTCCCCTCCTTTTAAAAAGCCTTCTTTGTACAAAATTTCTGAAATACAATACAATAATTTAATCTACCGCCATTTTATGTAAAGTTCTACCGTCAAAACAAATTTTCACCTGGCAACACTGTATGTATGCAAGCGTATGAGCAGACGATTTCGGAAAATCGCGATGAATCATGGGACAAACTGGCACACATGCACAATATTACGTAATCGAAATGACCTTTGTAAAACCATAGAAAAGGCCATGGCATAGCACGACAGAGGAGACGGCTAGCGCCCGTCTTGTCGAGTGCAACTCCACAGGTCCGAAGATGTAATCAACATTCACAGAATGTCATAGTTTGTGTTTGCTCTCAAAATGAAATCGGTCCGTCTCTCCGTAACTAGTACCACGGTTGGGTGAGAAAATATTAATTGATTTTACCATTTTGGCTATGCTTTTAGAAACCAACCACTGCTTAATTTGATATATGAAATGCTGTTAATAATAATAATAAGTTAGCATGATTTCGAACGTCCGACTTCAAACAATCGCAGCTCCTTCGTATGAAGAGCGAGCTGGACGGGGCCACTTCCGTCGTGAAGGGGAAGGATGGGGGTATCCTCCAGTTCAACCACCACGACGATATCGCTTTCGGTTTCGGAGAAAGGAATTTTTTTCCGTCAACTACCTACCCGGCGCCAACTTTGAGGCCCTCCCGAGCGGGTCCTGTGCACCTGACCGGGACTGGGGAACCGTCAAAAGACGTTCCGGCGACAGAGGCGTCAAGAGCGCTGGTTCTAATATATGGCGCCCAGATCGAGAAAACGTTGTATTTTCTGGCCATGTAAGAGGAAGAACGGATCTAAGCGGGAACATATTCCTGGCCCGATCGCTCCATAATTTTGGCCGGGAGCACGCCCCACCCATACTTGGGAGCACTCCGATGGCGAAACGGACTGCGGCATCGTCTTCCCCTGACTTTTCCACCCCGGATAGGGATCGGCGATCCTAGCCGTTCCAGGCATCCAAAAAAAGCTCGCAAAAGCGGGCCCCTCCGAAAAATGCGTTTTTTCCTTCGAAGTCATGCATCTTCCTATGTTCCGGATTGAAAATGCTCACTCGGTATACATCGTTTTATATGTGTAAAGAACACGTCAGGATCAACTAACAAATTTTACGAACTGTAACTATGTACGTAAAAACAAATTTTATAAATCATCGCATGACCTTGTCTTACATTACGGTGGTATTGGGAAAGAGTAAGCAATCAAGTAATCAAAATGAATTCGTTTCCAAAATAGATAAAAGATGATAAAAGCGATAACGCCCAGAAATGGCAAGCAGAATCGTCTCCATTCTAAAATAATTCATTTCGAAAGTAGGCAACCTGCGGAAAAAATAATGTAACGGACAGCGAAAAATGTGAACGTTACACTTTCTGGATTTCTGGCGTTACTGTAAACATTATTCATCTACTACGAGTACTAAGTTCATCCCCCTTTGGCTACCCAAACCTTCGTAGTGATATCTGGGGCCAACCGATTACATTCGCCATTACACCCCCGTCTGTCCGGACTTGAATTCACTCAACCGCTGTTGGTGACTTTCGACGAGAGAGGTCGCTAGGAATAGCGACACGCCTTCTTGGCTTCAGCGGTCCTCCGCCGAATTCGATACTCGCTGGACATCGACAACGACAGGTGATGTGTGGGCGCGGACGATGTAAGCAAGGCTGTAACATTGCGGTAATGCACGCTTATAATTTACCTTCTATTACCCGAGGTTAGAAAATTACGTTGACTTTGTAACGGAAAGTCGGTACCGAATTTTCGGGTTTTTATATTTGACAACCTCGTTGCATTACCTTTGCTTTTCTTTTGATTTGATTTTATAGCGTGCTACATATCACCACAAATAAAGATAATTGTGCTGTATTGGGGAATTTTATTTTATTAGTAAATTCTGTCCCCGTATTTTTGGAGTTACGTACGACCCATACCCTTCTCCAAAAGTTAGCCGGCTGTATTGAAGAACTTAATTTGCACTCCTTCAATTTGCTGTCCTTCAGGTAGGTAGCAAGTGGTCACTGAAGTTGACGCAAGTAGTATAACGAAAGTTGTTACTCCGGACACGCATCCTGCTATTCGTGTCTCGAAGGTCTTGACGATCCCGGAATCAGCTGACGTGCATTCACAGCTGGATGTTGAAGGTTGCATCTTACTTATACTACATTTCTTTGCATAATATTTTGAACGCATTCTAGTCCCGACTAGGTTGACATGTGAAGTTAAAGTTACCGTTATTTATTTTATGCGCTAGTTAAAAAGGTGAATAATTTTGTAGCGAACAAGCGAATCCGATTGTTTCGCGTTTTGACGTCTTATTGATTCTTGACATTTTGCACCGTCAGATTAACTGACTACGCTTTGATTCCATTTTGTCTTTATTTATTTAACAAATTTTTGTGTGGAACTTAGTTTATCTTTGATACAGCCCATCTCCACGAGTTAGCCGGTCGTGAGATGAACTTTATTTGCACATTTCAACGTTTGTAACCAGGTGGGTCACAATATCAATATTGAATTTCTTCCACTTTTAGCTAAAAGTACTTGGCATTTACTTCTTGGGCATGCCCAACACAATTACGTTTCAAGAAGAAAGTATTTTATAGTTATGACATCGGAAAGCGAGCGTCGCGGCACCAGCACGTCTGACCTTCAAGCACCGGAAGACACCTGCACCGTTTCATGAAAAACGTTCGGAATAAAGTTGTAGGTACATTAAAACTGATGCCGTAAGTTGAGTTCCTAACTGATCTGATTTGCAAAAGCCTTGCCCCAAAGAAGTATTGAAACGTTAAGAGTGCATCCAGAGCTTTTTGGATGGACGTAATATTAACAATACGAGTTATGTCAATGGAAGATCTACTTAATATAAGAAGTCGTCCTCATCGATGATGGCCTTGCAATCTATGGATATCTTCGTCGTCTTTGTAAAATTCCATTATGCATGAAAGTCCCGGTTAATGTTGTGGCTCCATAAAAATTAACATCCACCGAGGAGCCGTAACAGCAATAAAGCACGTAAAACTGGGGCCTGGAATGTCTTTATCTGCGTGCCCATCCACGATCATAAATAGATATCGGTATGTGCATTGACAAGCGTACAGTAGCAATACGGTAGCGCCCCGTGCAAATCGCGGCCATATTAGGAAGAGCACGACCGACGTTGCATGACTGCATGCTCCGGCACCGTGGAATATCGATATGTCAACTTTTTGCGCTGCCGGGAATAAACAATGTTAAATAATACGAGGGGGCAATCGCATCGGTGACCCAACGTTTCCTTTGAAGCCCCCCCAAAACAAAATGGTACAATTTCTTTTAAGCCATAACTAAAAGCCCTCAATCAAAAAAAAAAGATATGCAAATCTTGCCCTTTGCTGTCTCCGGTAAACCGTTTCGGTTCCTTTCTTTCTTTCGGCGAGCTACCGAAAAGGCGCGCTTTCTCATAATAAACACTCGAACTTAATGTTTGCGCGATTCATAAATTTCCGGCCCGAAGATATCTGCGATGTTATCGGTGGCCGGTGTCGCAGGGCAACGTTTGCATTTTTCGGCGACGGGGGCCCCATTAACACTTCATTGCAGGCAACGGGGTCGGCATCAGATAGTCACAAAATTATTATATTTATATACTTTTTTTGTAGGGCCGGAAACTATAAAGCAGTCGTTTATATCCTATTGTTTGAAGTAATGTCTTGACCTTTCGCTTTAGTAACTGCGAACTAGAAACAAAGAGGGGGGGGACTCACGATGAACGGAGTAAAAATAGATCGACAATTGCTTGAATATTTGCTTTACTTGTTCGCTAAAAAACTACAAGAAAAAACCGACGTACCACAAAAGCACCTTTTGTTTGAAAACCTCTGCTCGTTCGTGAGATAATTTTGAAGTGAAAAGTAGGGCTTCCCGAATCAAATTTAAATATGATCAGCAAAGATGATGTGACTCAGAAACGAAGTTCAATTTTGAAGTAATCTGAATTTGATTCAGCCGTAATTGAATCAAATTCGAGGAAATTTAATGTTTTGGATCAAGCTCTCCAGAAGAAAGTTACAATGACCACAAGTTTCTCAGAAAAAACAAAAAACAAAAACAAAAAACTGAAATGATGACAATAACTCGGGAATAATTTTGAACAGTTCATAGAAGTGATTTAAATAACGAGAAAACTGGAGCTTTCGAGTCAAACTCGAGCCCTTTCAGCAAAGAGAATTTGGTGCAAGAATAGGAAATTTAAGGGTTCGAATCAAGTTCTCTCAGAAAAAAAGAAACACTTAAAAAACTGCAATGACAATATATGGGAATTTAAAGCTCAGAAGTAATAATTTTGAACAGTTTATAAAGGCGAGAAAACTAGAGCTTCTGAGTCAAGCTCAAGCCCTTTCAGAGTAAAAAGCTCAGACTGATTTCGGGAAACATGAAACATTTTGAAGTGAATTTATGCATGATCCAAATATCAAAAAAGCTTCCGGATTTCGGGATCATAGTTATATATGAAAAATGACGGCAACGTCTTTCAGCAAAGAAAATTTATTTCAATAACCAATGTTGAAGTAAACTGAAGCACACGGTTCAATCAAAGCTAAATCAAATTTCGAGGAAATTGAGGCTTTTGGATCAAGCTCAATAATAAATAATCAATAGTCTCTCAGCAAACAATTAAAAAAACGTCAATAACGGAACATCCAAAGCTCAGGATAAAACAGTTTATTTAAAGGCGATTCAAATAATGAGAAAGTTGGAGCTATTGAATCAAGGTTAAATATCCAGCAAAGCCTCTCGACAAAGAAAATGTAGTTAAAAAGAAACCTAAGTCACAGTAACAGAACCTTACAGACTACTGAGTTCGGGAAGCATTTAGAAGTGGTTTGAAGTGACGAATCAAATATCAAACTCAAACATAAAAGTAGGACAGTGATCGGCAATATCTCTCGGCAAAGAAAATTTTGACCGAAAACCCAAACAGTATGCGAAGTTCAATTTTGAAATAATCGGAAAATGATTGAAATTTCAATGAAATTCAATAACGGAAAGTCACAATGATCAACAAAGTCTCTCGGTAAAGAATCACCAAAAACTGACAACATGACAACAACAGAATCGAAAGCTCAGGAGAAAAAATGACTCCGGAAAACAAATTAATGGGTCATTTGAAAATGGTTCAAATAATGAGGAAGTCGGAGTTTGAGAATCAAAGTCAAGTATTTGGCAAAGAAGAAAAATTTGATTTAATATTGAAGTGGTTCGAAGCGATGATCAAAAAAGAATAAAAGAAGTAGGAGCTTCCTAATCAAACTCAAATAAATAAGAGAAGACGACGATGATCAGCAAAGAAAACCAAAGTTACTATAAAAGAATTTGAAGCTCAGAGATATTGTTGATTTCGGCAATAATTTTGAACTACGATTCAAAGACGGTTAAGGAATCTGAAGCCGAGGACTTTACTCATGAAAACCAACTAATTATAAAAGAATTTGAAGCTTAGAGATATTAGTGGTTTCGGGAATAATTTTGAAGCGAACAAAGATTGAAAGACAGTTAAGAAATCTGAAGCTCAGGACTTTATTGATGAAAACCTAAGTAATCATAAAAGAATTTGAAGCTCAGAGAGATTACTGATTTTGCGAATAATTTTGAAGATATTTGAAGCGAACAACGATCCAAAGACAGTTAAGAAATTGAAAGCTCAGGACTTAGGACTTTACTGATGAAAACGAAAGCAATTATAAAATAATTTGAAGCTCAGAGATATTACTGATTTCGGGAATAACTTTGAAGATATTTGAAGCGAACAAAGATTCATAGAGAGTTAAGAAATCTAAAGCTCAAGACTTTACTTTACTGACGAAAATCAATGCAATTTTAAGAGAATTTGAAGCTCATTGATATTACTGATTACAGTTAAGAAATTGGAAGCTCAGGACTCAGGACGTTACTGATGAGAATGAAAACTATTCTAAAAGAATTTGAAGCTCATAGATATGACTGATTTTGGGAAAAACTTTGAAGTTGAAGCGAACAACGATTCAAAGACAGTTAAGAAATCTGAAGCTCAGGACTCAGAACTTTACTGATAAGAATGAAAGCAATTGTAAAAGAATTTGAAGCTCAGAGATATGACTGACTTTTCGGGAATAATTTTGAAGAAGTTGAACGGAACAATGATTCAAAGACATTTAAAAAATCTGAAGCTCAGGGCTCAGGACTTTACTGATTAAAACGAAAGCAATTATAAAAGAATTTGAAGCTCTTAGATATGACTGATTTTGGGAAAAACTTTGAAGAAATTGAAGCGAACGACGATTCAAAGACAGTTAAGAAATCTGAAGCTCAGGACTTTACTGATGAAAACGAAAGCAATTGTAAAAGAATTTGAAGCTCAAAGATATGACTGACTTTTCGGGAATAATTTTGAAGAAGTTGAACGGAACAATGATTCAAAGACATTTAAGAAATCTGAAGCTCAGGGCTCAGGACTTTACTGATTAAAACGAAAGCAATTATAAAAGAATTTGAAGCTCAGAGATATGACTGATTTCGGGAATAATTTTGGAGAAGTTGAAGCGAGCAACGATTCAAAGACAGTTAAGAAATCTGAAGCTCAGGACTCAGGACTTTACTGATGAAAACGAAAGCAATTATAAGATAATTTGGAGCCCAGAGATATGACTGATTTCGGGAATAACTTTGAAGATATTTGAAGCGAGCAAAGGATCAGGGTTAAGAAATCTGAAGCATAGGACTAAGGACTTTATAGTTGAAAACCAAAGCAATTTCAAAGAATTTGAAACTCAGAGATATTAGCGATTTCGGGAATAACTTTGAAGATATTTGAAGGAAACAAACATCCAAAGATAGTTAAGAAATCCGAAGCTCAGGATATTTATGTCGGATGAAAACCAAAGTAATTATAAAAGAATTTTAGGTTCAGAGATGTTACTGATTTCGGAAATAATTCTGAAGATATTTGAAGCAAAGATCTAAAGATAGTTAAGAACTCGAAAGCTTAGGACACAGGACTTTTCTGATGAAAACCAAAGTAACTATAAAAGAATTTAAAGCTCAGAGATATTACTGATTTCGGGAATAACTTTGAAGATATTTGAACCGAATAAAGATTCAAAGTTAAGAAATCGGAAGCTCAGGATTTTACTGATAAGAATCAAAGTAATTATAAAAGAATTTGAAGCTCAGAAATATTATTGATTTCGGAAGTAACTTTCAAGATACTTGACGCGAACAAAGATTCGACAGTTAAGAAATCTGAAGCTCAGGACTCGGGACTTTAGCAATGAAAACCAAAGTAACTATAAAAGAATTTGACGCTCAGAGATATTACTGATTTCGTGAATAAATTTGAGGATACTTAAAGCGAACAAAAATTCAAAAAGTCAGTTAGGAAATCTAAAGCTCACGACGATTATTTCAAAAGACATATGTACAGTTCTTCCTCTCGATCTTTGCAGTTACGTCAGAAAATTATCGACTCAAAATAACAAATTTATAAATTCTATCATTGTTTTAACATACGTATTAGATAAGGATAAAAGAATATGTTGATTTCGTTTCTCGAATTGGGAAAGTGTGACGTAACTGCAAAGATCGAGCGGAAGAACTGTATATCTAACTACTTCTTGATCAAACTGAAATGGTTATGATATCCCTTTTCTTAGCAAGGCGCAATGTGGTTCAAAAACCAAAGGAACAAAAGCAGCTTCGCAAATTTTGAAACAAAAAATGAAAGATAAAGCGATGTGATTTAATTTATAATAACCTAATCGGCGAGATTAAATTCGAAAGTGTGATGCTGTAAGCAGCTGGTAGAATCCCTTATGTTTTCGGGCGCGAAGTCATACAGAGCGACCACATGATCTCGGGGCTTACGTGGGGGATTCCCGCGGCGCGACGCGTCGCAGGTGGTCACTTCGAGAACTAGCGACTATTATTCTACTTCAGGAACATCATAAGTTCCGCCCATCGAATGACACCCTGATTAATACAATCGACAGGAGGAATTCCTAAGCGGGACCAACCAATACGGATTCCGTAATCTACGCCGTGCTCACTACGATTATGATCTTTGTCATCGAGCATGTAAAACGCATGAATAATAGAAATATGCTAATCGCGAGTCGCTTTCAGCGCAAACAAACCCCTCATTTATTAGACGGGCCGATAAAAACTGGGTGATGTGAACTTTACATATCATTAATTATTTATAAATGTGGGATTATTCGGAGTTGCCTTATTGTTCCTGTCTGATTTGAGGCCTGAATCGTAAAGCCAGATTGTTATCTGCTGACGCGTTTTAATGCTAATCGACTCGGTCCGAACACGAATTGATGACACTAATAGTTTGTTTGCTTTCAGAATTAGCTGATGAATGATGACACCGCTGCTTCTATCGACGATTTTAAAAAGTCAAAACCTAATCAAAATATAGGCAACCAAACCAGCACATGTGTAACTTGGGTAATCTACCAATCTACTTAATAAATACATTTCCTTAATTGTTGTAACCAAATCAACGAACTTGTAAGTTGGGTAATCGACAAATCTTATAAATTACAAATGTATAATATAGGCAACCAAACTAACAAATTTGTATTTTGCTTAATCCATCAAATGTAACAAAATTAATTTAAAAAAGAAGATCACTTTGGTGTTTGAACTGTATCAAAGTTAATTCGGTTTTTCTGCTGTGAGGCTGTGAGGAGTGATGATGTGTGTTTAGTTCTCCGGAGGAATGTGAGGTAATTAATCACGGTCTTGTTGGTCAGGCGGCGCGCTTGGGGGGCTCAAACAGATCTTCTCGAGCGCCCAGGGGGTACGGCGCGTTGTTCGGAGAAAAATTGCCAAATTTAGGTGAGTGGGACAGTAGTAATTACGGGGGTATTACACCTTACGAACCATGTCGTTGCTGCTTAAGAGAATGGGAGCCCTTTCATTTATTTACAAAAAAAAAGAAAAATGAAGTGTCACACTCATTCTACCTATGTACGCTCGATTTTTAAAATAACCAAAACTTTATGTCTAGTTTTCGATATTTCAAAATTTCATTTTGTCAACTTGTTTCGATTTTCGACTACTTTTGTGTTTGAGCCTTTTATCTGCTTTTTAATTTTCGATATTCATCTATTTTCGACTGAAACAAATCACAACTTGTTGACTTTCCATTGTTTCAATCTTCGACTAGTTTTCTGTTTGAGTCTTTTAACTGTTGTTTTTTTAAATTTTTGATATTCATCTATTTCGTATTGAAACAAATCTCAACTTTCAATTGTTTCGATTTTCGAATAGTTTTCCGTTTGTCTTTTAATTGTTCTTTTTTTTTAATTTTCGATATTCATCAATTTCCGACTGCAACAAATCATAACCTTGTCAACTCTTGTCAACTTTCGATTGTTTCGATCATCGACTAGTTTCGTGTTTGAGTCTTTTAACTGTTTCTTTAATTTTCAATATTTTATCTATTTTCCATTGAAACAAATTACAACTTGTCAACTTTCGCTTGTTTCGATCTTGGACTTTTTGAGTTTTTAACCGTCTTTTAACTTTCGATTTTCATCTATCTTCGACTGAAACAAATCACATCTTGTCAACTCTCAATTGTTTTGAATTTCGATTGGTTTTCTGTTTGAACCTTTTAACTGTTTTTCTAATTTTTAAACTTCGCGTTGCAGTTAGAACGAAAATTGCGCCAACAGAAAATTCGTTTCTCTTTACATTCTCTCTCTTATTTTATTAATTTGAAAGTCATTTTCCCCCGAAACTTCGCTCGCTTGAAATTATTTGAAGCGCTATCATCCGAATCAATTTAAGCAAGTTTACTTTTTGCGCTTGACTGCCTAGGCAATCAAATTTAAGGAAAATATTAATTACAACGCCATCTATCGGAGAACACTAGAAGTAAAATTAACGTTATTAGTAGCTATCTTCTAACCTTCATCAGGATGCTTTTCTCTTCTTATTGATGGCTATCGAAATAAATCTGACGTTTAATGAGTCGAATCGAAGCGCCATCTGTAGCTCAAATTTATTTATTATTCACAGCTACGTTCTAATGCTTTCCGCGGCAACTTCCATCGGCTCGGTTACTCAAATTGAATCAGTAAAAAGAAAAAATTGAAAATACTTTTTTTTTTTAAATAAATTATATTGGGGCGTCATCGTCATCAGTTCTAGTACTTGTCAGAACAACTTCTACTTGTTTTAAATGAATTTAATTGAATTTTAGGAATTTTGTGATATTTGCCGGGGTGGCATCTGTTGCGCAACACTTGAAACAAATTTATTTATGATTGATAGCTACATTCTAATACTTCCCGGGGCAACTTCTACAGTTTATACGAATTTAAATCAGCCTTAAAAAATTGAAAATAATTTACGCACCGCTTATTTTATTTTTTATAAATTATGTTGGGGGCGTCATCTGTTGCTCAAATTTATTTATTTATTGAGGGCCACGCTCTAATGTTTGTTGGGACGAGGACGACTTCCACTTTAAATAAATTTGATTGGATTTAAGGCAGCAATATTTAAAACAAAAGCCGCTTTGTGATCTTTGCCGCAACGCCATCTATTGCACAATACTTGAAACAAATGTATTTATCATTCTAAATACTTCCCGCGGCGACTTACACAGGTTACTCGAATTGAATCGGTTTAAAAAAAAACTGAAAATAATTTGTATGTACATGCCTTGTTTTATTAAATAATTTTCTACCGTGGCAACAGATGGCGCACATTAATCAGACGTTGTTACAATTAAAGACCAGAGTGGTTGGGAAGTATTACACAAATTGAACGCGCAGGATAATGAATGATGGCCTCATAAGGAAGTGGGTGGATCGAGGAGGAATAAATAATTAAAAAAGCGGACCGGTTTCCATTCTTCGGATTCCTCTTCAAATTGGATCTTCCACATTCTGAATATCAGTTTTAATCAGTAATTTTTTGCCACTTTTTCCTTTCGACCGTGTAAAATGACTGCGTAATGATCTTCGGATCGGTACAGCTTTATTAATGTACATCCGTCAAGACTATATCAGCCGGCATCATTTTTCAAGACATGCTGGAGTGTTTTATATGAAATCCATTACACCTGTGCAGGGCGCCGCCCCCCAGGGGTGGATCAGCAATTAGGAAGCGCAGCGGGAGCGTAAAAATAACGAGATACTGACAAACGTGAGGTGAGGGCTTAGAAACTTAGACGGCCAGTGCAAATAAAATATAGCGCAGTTACAAAAAAAAAAAATTAAAATTTGGTCATCACAGTTTTATAACCATAAATGGTCAGAGTGTGTGACGGTGGTGATTAGTAGCTTCGTACTAGGAAGATCGAATGTGATTGTTTTTCCTATGATTGATTGGCTTTTAAACTGTAAGACAGGTGGTGGGCTATATTGCATTACAAACATTGATTTATGCTAATGCCATTGCCTAATGCTGTTACCTGCTATTTAAGGCACTCAATTTACCGCGCGTTGCTTTCCATTTTCTATTACCAGTTACACATATTAATGGCGACGTCATTTACAAATCGTCTGTCAGAGGTTACATTACGAAATACTAACAAGATTTTAAAATAAATACATTGCCATCGTAAAGGACTCTCCGTAGCCAAATACGTACTTACCGTAACAATATCATTTTTTGTAATTTTGGCAAAATGCATCCATGGTCCGATGTGGTTCTGCTGCCGTTTCGGTTTCAGCTCTCATTTGTTTTCGGGTTCGACCAAGACACGAATTCATCAAATCGGACGTTATTAATTATACGTGGGGGCAACGGCGGTTGAATTATGTGCGCTTAAGCTCACGCTGGGCATTTAATTTTTTTAATCTACCGAATAAATTAGGGGCCCTTACCGTGCCACTACGATTTCGTAACAATCACCGAAGTCGTTAGTCCGGACGTTCAAACAAAGTAAATTAATTTTGAGTTTCTTGGAAAAACTACTGCATCATTGGACGTCTTCATTCGATCGCGAGCTGCGCAGCTTTGAAGATCCAATCACTCCTTTTTTGATTAAAAAAAAACCTTAACAAGAGCGGAATTTTCTTGTCTCAAAAAATTTCTTATCGATCAAGAGAGCTTAAAATGATTCGCATATTAGATCCTTTACAAAATTAATTTTACTTCAAGTATTACACAGGATGTTCTTTTACTGCATGCAAATATTTAAACCTGTAATACATTACCATAAATGGCAACGATTGAACTCATATGTCCTTAACAAAAGTTTTACACATTTCGAGAAAATCGCAGTTGAAAATCGGGCAAGAATTAATCGCACGTCTATGAACGTTTGAATGTGTTCTTCCACACAGATATTATTCGGTGAGTGAGTGCGCCTTTGCATATTAGTCACGCCTGCGATGTTTATTGCCTACGATCAGCGAAGCAGGTTCCATAAGTTTTTGTTGTTTCATGACCATCGTATAAGGGGCGGATAAAATAATTTTCCCCCGTTATGAAATTTAAAAAAAAATTTTTCGTGTTCCATGTGCTCTCACGGTAAAGTGATTAAAATTTTTGCACTTATTTTACAAACATCCTGTACTTCAACACCTGTTTTCGCTCGAGAGATGGAACTTCCAGTTTTAAAAGTATTGCAAATGATTCAGAAGAAACTTTTTTTTTTAAACAACAGCATTTTTGAACAAAAAATCGTACTCCTATTTCAGATTGGCGGAAGACTCAAAATTGTAACAAACGTTTTCATTAGTAGCCAAAAGATGGCGCAGGGGTTCAAGCTACTTACACAGTACACTGCAACCTTATCACTTATTTCAAATGTACTTTAGTTTACTGTATTTGATAGGGCAGAAGTTTGTTGCTTTTAAAGTAAATAATGTAGAATCAATTGAGTTGAGTTGCTTTTAGAATAACATAACATTAAAAATGAAGTTGACTAATAGACGAAATTGTAGCAAAGGCACTTGCGATAACAGCTCTAATCGAGTTGCATACATTTTCTGGCAGATAAAATTTTTGTCATTGACTTTTTAGAACATGAAATAAAAAAATTAATATTGCAGTGAATAATAGACGACACTTTCAATATCAGCCTATAGATGGCACTCTGGTCAGTGTTATTCAAACTGGTACTTTGGTACCAAATTTGGTATTTTCGTAACTGTCCTGGTACCTTGGTACTACATTGTTAAAACTGGTGGTACCTATCTACGCCTTGCAATATTATTTTTAGAATAATTTTTATTAGTAATTAATAACTTCGTAAAAAGTATGGGAATGATTCTAGTGAGTTCTGATTTCTAGTGTTTTTCTACTTTTTTTTTGTTATTGTGGTACTTGTGGTTATTTTGTTTTTATTGGATTTTGAGCAGTAGTTTTTTAATTCAAAGTTGCTCAAGACTTTTTAGTACTGAGTATTTAAATCTAGTACCCTTGGTGCTACCAACCTGGTACACAAAAAGTTTCTGCTTGGAACAACGCTGACTCTGGTCTCATATAGAATCCTTTATAGAGAGAGAGAGTAATGACATGAAGTGGCAGTTTGGAAGATTAACGATTGACTAAACAGCTGGCCAAATCAAATAAACTAAATCCTCAATTTACAAAGAAGAGCAATTAGCTTTTGATTGGTCGGCTGTCAGCTGCTTATTCCACCGTTAATCTTCCAAACTGGCACTTCATGTCTTTACTCTCTGCATAGAGGATTGTAGTCTCATAAATTGTAAATATTAAAAAATTCGTAGAGATTTTTTCTGCAAAACAAATTTTCGGCGTTGCGTTTAGAATGAAATTGAATTTAAAAAAAATTTGTACTGAATAATAGAAGAAAATGGTATCGAAGACATTTTCAATATCAGTCCACAGATGGCATGCTAAAGAAGTTTCAGAAGTCCTAAAAATGAAGAATTTCATAAAGACCTTTCCGGCAGATTATTTTTATCGAAGTAATATAGTTTTTTTATTGAAAGGAGGCTTGAGACTTCGAAGGGACAATAAATAAAGCCAAATTGTATTGAAAACACTTTCAACATCAGCCCGTAGAGTTGGCCCTCTTGAATCGTAAAAATTAAAAATAAAAAATTGGCGTAATTTTTTCAGAAATAATACAAAATTTTCTAAAAAATAATTTTGTAATGAATAATAGAACAGAATTACACTGAAAACGTTTTCAATATCAGACCAAAGATGACACTCTAAAGAAGGCTCATAAACCTTAAAAATTGAAATTTCTTAATTTTTTTCGGCAAGAATTATATGTTCAATATCGTTTCTTAAAATAACAAAAAGTTATTAAAAAAAATTGAATTTTTCACTGAATAAATTGTATCGAAGATACTTTCAGTATCAACCCAAAGATGGCACTCTATAGAAGTCTGATAAATCCTCAAAATTAAAAATTTTGTAAAGGCCTTTTTAGCAATAAAATTTTTAACATTATCTTTCTAGAAGTAATACATAGGTATAATTTTTTTTAATTGAATTTTGCAGTAAATAATAAAAGCGAAATTATTCAAAACATTTTCAACATCAGCCCAGAGGTGACTCTCTAAAGAAGTTTCATAAATCGTAAAAATTGGATGGGTTTTTGGAGTTTTAATTTAAAATATCTATAATAATTTTAATAGTAACTCAATTTAATATTTTTACTTCGAGAAAAAGAACGTTTGTGTGATATTAACAAAATTAATTATAATGTCGTGTAGGAAAAAAATAATGTATAAAACATGGCGGTAAAGCAGTTTTCGAGGTCTCGAGAAGTGGCCAGGCTCGGCTCCGCCTCACCTGTCCATATCTTCTCTCGACCTGGAAAACAAGCACTTTACCGCCTCGGTCTACAATATACTATTATTTTTGCCAGCTTTCGAAATTCCTCCGGTGGCTCAATGTATAGTAGATTCACAGTAGATGTACTATGGGCGTTCGAACCACCTTCTTATGGAGAATTAACAGTAAGTACCAAATGTGTATGTATGGTAGCCTATCTTCGCTCTAACAGGCGGGCGTATGCGGGAGGCCGCACTAGGAAGACAGTTACAGTTTCTGGAAATAGATAGAGAACACTCTCTGGAAACTGAGCGCCTGTCAGAGCGACGATAGGCAACCATACATACACATTTGGTACATAATGTCAATTCTCCACAAGAAGGTAAGTCCGAACACTACTATTGACTGAATTATTTAAATTAGAGGAAACATTGTATTTCTTACGTACCATCGTAATCAGAAAAATCGACTACACTCCAAATTTTGGTTGATTGAAGCGTGCTTCAAAATGAACTTTTGTCATTTTGACATTAATATTATTTTGACAAAACAAATAAAAATGCCCCAATTAAAAGCAATTCAGAAGGCGATAATTGAAACGCGATTGCAAGACGGTATCAGCATTCGAGCAATTGCAACTGAATTAGCTGTTAGCATCAGTACTGTTTTGCCAAAAGTAATGTTACACAACTAAATTTTTTTGAAAATGGAAGTATCTGTTTCACTTCGATGTAGCAGTTTTCTATGATTACGATGGTTCATACATACATGAGATGGTGGTGCTCACTTCATACCTAAGGTTCAACACAGATTGATTGCAATTGAGTTTTTCATTTGAACAAATTTGCTTAGAATGATCTGCTTAGATTTCTTTTTTTTAATCTAGGAGCGTATTAAGTACACATTTTCTATACGCCGTTTTAAAATCTGCAATAGTATTTAATATAAAAATTTTATTTTTTGGCCAGCTAGGACCAGGTGTAACTGGCAACATTTCGGATAGATGGCCGCTAATAGTTTTCGAAATTCCTCAGGTGGGTCGATGTAGATTTACGATTAGACAAAAACGCCGGGCACGCCCACCTGCGAGGGTCACTACCTGAAAATCGCATCGTGACATGTGTCGACCGTGCTGCCCTCTTGCGTCCCGAGAAGAAAGGCGGCGGAGGCGGTCAGCGCGAAAAAAATCGTTTACGAGCTCTCCTTTTTCGACGATTTCATTAGGTCTTTTATGGCGCTCCGGCCATTTCAGTTATGACTCTTTAATAATGGGAAATTTAATTAAGCCAAGTGCGTCAGACGCGTACGCGATTCCCCATCATTTATGGCTTGTTGTGTGTGCGTTCAGAATTAGCAAATAAATTACAAGAAAAAAATTACTATTTTGGGGTTATGTAACTAAGAGTATCGTGGGAGTAATTGATTAGCTTTAAACGCCTCATTTAATAATGAATTACGAGAACTTTGAAACGTCCTTGAATTATGCATAATTTAGAATAATAAACTAAGAATGAGTCAAAAAACGAATCGAATAATCATACAGCAAATAATTTATTAACATAAAAGAGATAAATAATTAGAAATATTACGAGCGCCATCTAGTGAGGTCTTTGAATATTAAATTACCTGTCATATGCAAATATTTTGTCAGGAATTAGACACGCACTAGAAAGCAAGCAACGACACACAAGAAAAAAATAACGAATTTAAAACGAGTCGAACAAAAGGAATTACGACTAACGCCATCTAGCGAGTTTTTCGAATATTAAATTAGTAATAAAGAAGTTCAAGCAGACACTTCAAGCAAAAGTTTAAATGAGGCAGAAGACTCAAAATAACGAGAGCACCAACAAAGGAAAACCTCGTGGACTTTGAGAACGAGTAAAGTGATTTTAATTACCGCTGGCATCATAAGCGCCATCTATAGGCTCCTTATTTTGACTACGTCGCAGCGTTTTACAAATGATAGATTTTATGTGGAGTGAGAAGAATCACAGTCCTTGACAAGAGCGCCATCTAGTATTTTAGTTATTAAATTAATAAATTTTTTTGAATAATTTCAAAAATGTCAAAGCATGTTAAAATCACAGAGTTTACGAGTATGACGAGTTTAATAAACAAATGAAAGGAATCGCAGGCTTGGAAAAAAATGCATTACGCCTAGCGCCATCTAGATAATGTTTTGGATATTAAACTCATAACGCATTATAAAAAAATCCAAATGTATTGCAATTAAGGATTTGGACGAAGTGACTCCATTCTTAGTAACTTAACACCATCAACACAATCTATCGGATTATTTACTAACTTATTAAAGTGATGTGAATTGAAATTAGAAACGCACAAACTAATAATCATAGCCATTTCTGTAGACACTTGTTGATTTAGAACAAGTGAAGTGTTTCTAATGATCGCAAACGGTATCACTGCCATCTACCGGACGTTTTTACGAGTAGTCCCCCACATGTCATATAACTTCGAATTGTGATTTACATTTAAAATGACTTTACAGGTGATCTTACCAGTGTAACTGAAAAACTAAGAAAAAATTAAGTTGTTTTAATTGTTACCACCGCCACCTATCGAACATTTCTCTCTACTGTATGTCTCCCGCTGCAGAACTTAAAAACGTGATTTAAATTTGAGATCATTTCAGACTTAATTATGAACTTAGGCATTGAATGAAAAACTCCGCAATCTCTGATTTCTGCTAACGCCATCTTTCGAAATCAACAGAAATGGACTAATACTAATTACGATTTAATGCCATCTATCGAACTTCCTTTTCATTTATTTGCCTGTACAACTTAAAAATGTGATTTGAGTTTGAAATTACTTCAGACTTAACCACTTAGCAATGAATGAAAAACTTGCAGAGTTAGAAGAACAAGTGATGTTACCACTAACGCCATCTATTGCATATTTCCTTCTATTCTATGTGATTGTATAACTTACAAACGTGATTTAAATTTGACATCGCTTTAAGAACCTTAGAGTTAATTACGAGGTTAGCAACGAACAAAAACATTTGCAGAGTTAAGTCACACTAACACCATCTATTGGGCTTTCTTTTTACTGTGTTGTCACCAAATTTTAAATTTCATTTACTTGCCTCTTACTTACCATTAACAAGATGACAAGCTGCTCACGAAACGTATCAGCTGTGCCCCAGCTAGCAACAGTGAAGAAAGAGGCGGGTTATTTAAGATGGTAAAATTATTAAGGGCGCCAGAAGACAATTCTTCAGCTAAACGTAATCGATCAGTCGACGTCTCCAATCGACTAGATCGCGCAGAAAATGAATCAATAATAAACACAGAGGCGAGACTTTACTCACTGGTGTGCGTGAAAGTTTAAGCAAGAACACACAACATAAATTATAAGCGTTTAATTAAACAATTCAAACAAACAGCACGTTACATAATTACAGGAGATTGCTTATTCAATAACAAAGCGATTTGCCCGCTTTTTCAATCCGCATAAAGAAGCCTTAATTCGCTCTTAAAAATGCATGCGCAATAAATTTAGATGGTTACCTCCCGACCGAGATCTGTCAGTGTACCGTCTATGCCGTGAAGTTGGCTGTCACCACGCCATCTAGTGGTCCTGTCCGAGCCGGTAACTGGTTTGGCTAGGGGAAACGTTGGCAGCAAGATGGCGGACCCACGCTACTCGCAGAACGGCAGACTACAGCTGGAGTTTGTCGTGGTACCAAAGCTTAATACCCTCGCGTGAAAGCTTGCGGGGATTACATAAGCCTGCGCTAAAACTTGCGCCCAAACAGAAGAGCCTGAATATAAAGGGAAAAGGTTAGCAGCCATGTTGGCTTATTCGTCGGCGTATGTCGTCGTATTTTACCTGAGAGAACTGGAGTCCCAGGCTTGGTAAGGGGATTAAAACTGTCCCCAAGGATGTTCGGCGGTGTCAATGAACCTTCCGGCACAGCCGCAAATGAATTATTCCTCCCAAAGAGCGAAAACTCCGATAATTTCACAACATACGTAAATTACGTCTAACTGGCACGATGTTCCGAACAAAAAAGGACGCGACCAGATTGAAGATGGAGAAGGTTGCTAAGACGCGCGAAAATTACCGACGATAACCAATGATGGACTACCGGGTAGTCACATGGTGCCTTCATAGCCTATGGATGTTGAGCGTTCGCATCACGCAGGTTTCCCCTATAGCGCTGTAAATGAGGGGGATAGTGTAGCCAACTGTGTTAAAACGCAGTTGAATGATACTGTAGTGCCACGATGTTTTGGCGCGAGATTTGAACGTAACAGTGTGTTCCTATACAACTTAAGAATGTGATTCCTTCTACTCTATGTGATTATAAAAGTCAGAAACGTGATTTAAATTTGAAATCGCTTCAGTAACCTTAGAGTTAATTACGAAGTTAGCAACGAACAAAGAAATTTGCAGAGCTAAGTCACACTAACGCCATCTATTAGGGTTTCTTTTTACCGTGTGTTCCTATACAACTTAAGAATCTGATTTAAAATTTGTCGTACCTGGCACAAAAGTGAAAGCGTTTTACAACTACTAGTTTTTATGTGGAGAGTTTAATAAACAAATGAGAAGAATCACAGTCCTGAAAAGAGTGAATTAAGCCTAGCGCCGTCTAGTGAGTATTTTGTGAGTATTATTAAATTAGTAATGCATTTTAAAAAATTCCAGAATTCCAAGAATGCAAATCATTTTACAAGAGTTTATGACGACATCAATAAACACAAATGATTGCAGATTTGTGCGAAAAGTGCATTTCGCCTAGCGCCATCGAGTGAGTATTTTATGCATTAAACTCCACTATTAATAACTTAACGCCATCTATCGGGCCATTTTCCATATAAATTATCACCGCCATCTATCGAACGTTTTTCAACCATGCAGTCTCATATATTTCCATCTAACTTAGAAATGTGCTTAACAAGGAGCGAAAAAATTCGAATAAGTTAAGTTATTAAAAATTAGATTAAGGCCCAGTTTCATAAAACGTAGTTAACTACTCGATCAAGTTAATCGTGTGATTAAGCAATAGGAAGGGAGAAAATTTAAACTTTCCTCCAATGATATTGCTTAATCACACGATTAACTTGATCGAGTGGTTAACTACGTTTAATGAAACTGTGCATACGTTAAGTAATTTTAACTATCACACCGCCATCTACAGGACATTCCTTTTTATTGTATGTGCCCGTAGAACTTAAAAATGTAGACTTAATTACGTAGTCAGAATAAATGAAGTGATACTAATTACAGTTAGCGCGCCATCTATCGAGATTGTTTTCAACTGCGTACTCCTGTACTCCTGTACGACTTAAAAAAAATTTAAATGTACAAATGAAATTAATTTAGTAATTCTAGATTTAACGATAAACTTAGAAACGAACGAAAAACTCCGGGGTTGGAACAGGTGATTGTAATTACCACTAGCGCCATCTATCGGATATTTATTGTACTGTACGTGATCCTACCATGGCCAACTCCATGGCCGTTTCAATTTGCTTAAAATTCGGTTCCGAGAAAGCATGCCGTGGAGTACTCCCTTCAGCGCTCCCTATTAAAGATACTACAGAACTACTGATAGTAACGTAATGACAACTGCAATTACTTAAAAACTCACAAGAGACGCTGAAGGGAGTACCCGTCAAACTTTTTAAAAGTCGAATTGAAACGGCCATACATACACGTCAGTGAATGTTAATGTAGCTGGCCATGGATCCTACAACTTAGAAGTATGATTTAAATTTGAAATAATTTAGAATTAATTGCGAAGGTGGCGACGAACGAAAAATCTTGCCGAATCAGAACAAGCGAAGTGACACTAATTACAACTAACGCCATCTATCAGGCTTCCTTTCCACTAAATGTGCCTATACAACTTAAAAACGGGACTTAAACTTGAAATCTCTTCAGATTTAATCACGAACTTAGCAGTGTGGAGTCGGAACAAATGAAGTGATGTCAAATACCACCAGCGCCATCTATCGAATCTTTGTTTCTATTGAACGTGATCACCAGGGATCATATTTGGGGTCACTTCCTGCGGAGAAAATACGAAAACTTGCTATTCAGAGTGTACACAGGAACAATAGATCGAAGAGTGGGAGGATCGATCGCCGATTGCGCTGCTGCCTTAGACAAGGTGGGGACGGCCGAGTACAGTCAAGTTAGAAGTGCATGGCCAGTAAGTGGTCTCAAATATAATCCTTGCTGATCACACAACTTAGAAGTATGATTTAAATTTGAAATCACTTAGAATTAATTACGAAGATAGCGACAAACGAAAAAAACCTGTGGAAATAGCAACGCTAATTACAACCAGCGCCATCTATCGGGCTTCTTTTTCATTAAAAATGCCATACAAAACGTGACTTAAATTTGAAGTCTTCTCCGATTTAATCACGAACTTAGCAAAGTGGAGTCGGAACAATAAGTGTGATGTCATTTACTCCTAACGCCATCTATGGGATATTTGTTTCTACTGAATGTGATCACACAACTTAGAATTAGAAGTACGATTTAAATTTGAAATCACCTAGAAACAATTACGAAGATAACGACAAACGAAAAAACTAACGAAATCCGCAACGCTAATTACAACTAGCGCCATCTATTGGGCTTCCTTTTCATTAAAAGTGCCCATCAACTTAAAACGTGACTTAAATTTGAAATCTCTTCAGATTTAATCACGAACTTAGCAGTGTGGAGTCGGAACAAGTGAAATGCTGTCAAATATCACTAACGCCGTCTATCGGATACTTGTCTGTACTGTATGTCACCGTACAACTTAAAAGTACGATTTAAATTTGAAATCACTTAGAATTAATTGCGAAGATAGCGACGAACGAAAAAAACTTGCCGAATCAGAACAAGTGAAGTGAAATTAATTACTCACAAGCACCATCTATCGGGCTTAAAAACGTGACTTAAATTTGAAATCTTTTCAGATTTAATCACGAACGTTGACAGCATTTCACTTGCTCCGAATTTACACTACTAAGTTCGTGCATAGCACTAACGCCATCTATGGTATATTTGTTTATACTGTGCGTGATCATACAACTTAGAAGTATGATTTCAATTTGAAATCATTTAGAATTAATTGCAAAGGTAGCGACAAAGGAAAAAAACTTGCCGAATTAAAACAAGTGACATAAATTACAACTAATGCCATCTATCAGGCTTCCCTTTCGTTAAATGAGCCCATACAAATAAAAACATGACTTAAATTTGACATCTCTTCAGATTTAATCACGAACTTGGCAGTGTGGAGTCGGAAAAAATGAAGTGTCAAGTCAATTACCATTAACGTCATCTATCGGATATATTTTTGTTTAATTTAGTATTCATACGATCTAGAAGTAATTTAATAATAATAATGTAATAAATTAAAGAAATCAAGCGATTACTACAAACTAAACTGTGGGGACTCGCACATAGCTTCGCGATCAACAAAACACGTCACGATGACAGATGCCAACAAACGTCAAAAAGACAGATGTTAGAAACGCTAAAATGATAAGACATCAAGGAACGTCAGATTGGCAACATCAGTCAATGTCATGTAGACAAATATGGACGAAGTGTCACCTTGACATCTGCATAACAAAGCAACGATGACGATTGTTATAAATAAACAAAATTTAGGCCGCCCCTTGATGAATTAAAAGACGTTTTTGATAATTCGCTCCGAGTAGAAATGTGAGAGAAAACATTTAGAGACTTAGTGCACGTAAGAGTGAGAAAAATAGCGCTCCGATCGAATTAACGAAATCGCCTAAAGTGAAACCGCATTCGTTCATGATTGGCCCGCAAATAGGATCGCATCCTCAAATTTGGGCGCTTTGATAACTTCCGGAGTAAACACAAAAAAGACCCCCTGACGAATGAGATACAACTCTGATCATCTGTGATTCGATTACACATTTAAACCAATGAAGCAGAGTTACTTCATCCCCGTTGCGAAAAAGCCCTATAAAAGCGAAAGCGCTAACAGTGCGTTCTGTGCAGCCATTGTTGTAAACACTCGCAAGCCTCTCGTGCAACCATTGTAAGGAGCAACTCAAAGCCTTCTGTGCAGTCATTGTCGGAAGTACATACAAGTCTTCTGTGCAACCACTGTCAGAGGCACCCAAAAGTCTTCTGTGCAGGTGTAGCCATTGTCTGAAACATTCACCGTCACACACATCTCTAGTGCAGCCGTTATTAACATTTACGTTTACATAACTTCATTTTACTTATTTTTACAACAGATATTTTATTTTTATATTTTACCTGTTTCCCATTGTAGTCTAAATAAACATTCATGTGTTTTGTTTAAAAATGATCCACGAATACGCTATAAAACAAAGTGTGAAGGTGAATTACTATGAACAATGTCATCTCATCGAATAATCTGAAGCGCCATCTCTTAACCAAAAACAAAACTCACTTCACAATTATTTCAGCAGCTGCCATTGGATGAATTTTACCAAATAAAATCTTCCGATGATTTTTGAATACTATAATGATTCAAAAGGAATTTTTGGTCACGATTAATGAATACATTTACGTTTCGTCGCATGATTTGATCTGACGACCCGTAGCATTTCATATTCATCAAATTAAAAAAAGAAACTCTTACAGATAGCAAGTCAAGAAATTTTATACTTTCAGAGAAAACATACGACTTGAGTATTCCTATGAATTTTCACATTTTGTGTTACAAGCACCATCTCTTGTCCGTTAATCAAAGCTTTCCGTCGCACTTTCTGTAGGTGTAGCTTCAAACTAATGTAACTGTAATTTTATTAAAAAGATATTGGGTTATCCATGAGATTTGTGACTAATAATCAAATATTAGCTCCTAAATTTAATAAATTTGTCCAAAAAGGTCTAGTAATTAATACTGAAGCTATCATCGAAAAGTTCGAATTTTTTGATGGGGAACGAACTAGGTTCAAATGTTTAGAAATATTAAATTCCACTAGTCAACGCTCTGCAACTTCGAAAGATTTATCTACGTTGTTATCAATCAAGTCTAAATTGAAAGATAATAATCTTATTCTTAGTAAGGCTGATAAAGGATCATGTTTGGTCGTCATGGAGAGGGCTGACTATGTTCAAAAAGTCGAAGATTTTTTGAATAGTAGTAACTTCACTCCTCTTAGTGGCGACCCGGGCCCAAAATTTAATAAATCACTTAGATCTCTGATTTTTAGTCTTAGAGATAGCTCTTTAATCAAAAACAGACAACTTCTTTCAATGAACCCACTTACTCCGCGACTTTATGGGTTACCCAAAATACATAAGAATAATGTTCCGATTAGACCTGTTGTGAGCTACATCAACTCACCTGCTCATAAGTTAGCTTGTGTTTTAGATGACATCTTAAGAAAACACTTAACTTTGTTACATTCTTATACTATACTCAATTCGGCCGAATTAGTTTCTAAATTAAATCTTTGCGAAATTTCAAATAATTGTATTCTTATTTCTTTAGACGTTACCAATCTTTTTACGTCTATACCGGTTATAGAATGTCTGAGTTTGGTGGAAGAGCTACTTATGAATTCCGACTTGTCTGATGAAGATGTTCACTGCGTTACTGAATTACTAAAAATCACTTTAAAACAAAACTTCTTTCAATTTAATAACAAATTTTATTCACAATTAGATGGTCTGTCCATGGGTTGTAATTTGAGCCCTTTGTTGGCTGATATTTTTATGAATAGCTTAGAATCTAAATTTTTTAACTCTAACCACTATTTGGTACACAAAATAAAATTTTTTGCTCGTTACGTAGATGACATTTTGATCGTTTTAGAGGGTGACAATAACACAGCAAATGAGCTACTCACACATTTTAATACTTTTCATAACAATATTAGGTTTACCTTAGAAGTTGAAACTGACAATAGTATTAATTTCTTAGATGTGTCAATTAAAAGATTAAATTCATCTTTGTCTTTCAGTATTTATAGAAAACCTACTAATACCGATGCTACTATCAATTTTAAGTCAAACCATTCTCACCAACATAAAATGTCAGCTTTTTCGGCATTCTTGCATAGAGCTTTCTCCATTCCTATGTCGAGGGAGGATTTCACCAGGGAGATCAAGATTGTTTGCCAGATTGCGATCAATAATGGTTTCCCTGTTGATACCATCTCACGTCTATTTTACAAAATTCGTAATCATTTAATTAACAAATCAGTTTTCCCCACTCTGGCAGATGAGGTCAGTGAACGTAATTTTAAATATGCTTCTTTACCTTATATAGGCATTGCCTCAGAAAAACTAAAGAAAATACTTAATAAATTGGAAGGTGTGCAAATAACTTTTTCTAATGATTATAACTTGATCTCGATTCTGACCAACTCGAAAGATGAGATAGAACATATGAACAAAAGTGGAGTTTACTCCATCACTTGCACTCAATCCAATTGTAATTCGGTTTATATCGGGCAAACGGGTCGGAATTTAGCCACCCGCACTAAAGAACACATCTCATCTGCTAGACTGGGTAAAACTGATTCCAATTTTGCGTTGCATTTGATTGATTCAGGACATTATCCTGACCCTAAATTCACAGTTAAATTACTGCATCAACTTCCAAAAGGTTTAAAACTTAATATTGCTGAAACTTTAGAGATTTTCTTGTATAAAAAAGATAACACTGTCAACCTCTTAAATGATCAAACTATGTTTCCGCATTTTAACTTTTTCGAATCTATAGATTGGATACATCCATAGTTTTAATAGTATGATCTGTTGTTGGTGTTCGTGTTTTATGTTGTAATTCGCCATTTGCTGTTACTCGATTTTTACCCATAAGTGGTATTTAACTGTTTCTGTTTCTTTATCATTCATTTTAACAAAAAGGATAAAATCTTTACATTTAAATTTCCCGCCATCGGCTGTTACTCGATTGTTACCCATAAGTGGTATGTTTATTATTTACTGGCCTTCAGCCTTTAACTTGTATTATTTCGCCTTCAGCTTTCATTTGTTATTATTAATTTGTATTGTAAATTCTGCCATCAGCCGTTAATGTAATTTCTTACCCATAAGTTGGTACTAGTAGTTAGGGAATTTGTTCGCCACATTTAGGTTCTTGCAGTTCATGTCATTCTGATTAAGTAAAAATGGCCGCACGCTAGTGTGAATCTACTCACAGGTTTGTTTTACAATTTTGTATTAACTTCGTTTTTGTAGCGCAATTTCATTGCTTATAGATTTGAAAATGGTTTTTTCTTAAACCGAAACATGTTATCTATGAACAACTCTTGTACCAACTAACGTAATATACAACGTTTTTCGACGTAGCGTTTTTGTGACCACCGGCAACTCTTTTCCAAATTATATGTAATTTTATTAAATAAATTGCAAAAGTTTTCAGTCCAGAAATGAAAAAAGCCAATAATAGCGATCAATTAGTTTTATAAATTTCGACATTTCATGTTATAAGCGCCATCTCTTATTCGATATCCGAAGCTTTTCGTCGCACTTTTTTTAGTGCAGCCCTCATCAAATGTAAATGTAATTTAAACAATAAATTGTGAGAGTTTTCAACGCCATCTAGTGACTTTATAAGTACTGATTTTATAACACGTTCTAAAAGCCATACTGTAGATTCTTTTTAAAAGTATTTTAGCACAAAAAATTCGTATTGGACTTAGATTAAAGGGGTTTCAAGAAGAATTAAGAAAACCGATGGTTTTTAATGTTTATGATTATTTATGGGTCGAATTTTTTCAAAAACGGATTTCTTAGTTAAAAAAAAATTATTAATGGCGGTGCAAGCACGAGATACACAATATAAATTGTCGCATTACGCCTTTCGTATTTTGATACGCGCGCAGCTTGTGTGATCTCAGTTGGAAATTGGTGTAATAAGCGCTGCTACAAATTACTCCTGCGTCTGATTAATTCATTTATTTATCTTGTCGCTGTTACTAGTCTGTAATGGGCAGCCTGTGTCATTCAGAGACCTAAACGACCCTCTTTGTCAGGATCAACCGATTTTTTTTTTCTTCTTACTTTCATACAAACGACGAGACCATTAGACTTAAGACTTAACTCGACCGACCTCCGCACGAGTTAAATATGAACATCATAAATTGACTGGTTCGTTTGAAAATCGGTAAGAGGGAAAGTGATTTTTCATATAATGGGGCGAGGAAGGGGGGGGGGCGAAGGGGGTTGGGATGACTATAAAGATAGCGGCCGTTCGCTGTATAAATTAACGAACAATAACAATACAAAACAGTGCAAAGTACTAAGACATCCCCGCACAATGCGCCGAGACCATAAATCAGGCGCACCCTCGGCTTTTTTCGAAATGCCCGCAATGGATCTCCGCGACTGTTAGTTGCCTCTTCTCACGCCTGCTAATGATGGCGCCACGTGCTTCCTCGCTGTGATTGTTTCCGCTTGACCGGAGATTCATATTTGGTGAGCGTGACTGCAAATTGCGTCGGCTTTAATCGTTCAGAATGAGATGTAATCGTCACTAGCAGGAAGGAAATGCATTCAAAAAAAAAACCTATAACTAAATTTAAAACAGTTGAGCCAACAAATAATGATTTGTTTACTGATTATCAATTATCAAACTAATGAAGGCTAATGCCCGGTTGCACCGACCGTTGTTAGCAGTTAATTAACAAATACGAGTTTGTAAATCAGTTGTTAAAGATATATTCGTTGCACGAACATTTCTTAGTGTTAACTTCAAGTTTGTTAACTGTATTTAGCTAATCACCCAAAATTGTCTGATTAGCGAACTAACACATGATTAACGTTGTCAGCTTTCGAATTGTGTTTACTGTGAATATGTCTACTGACAGTGAAACCTCGGGCACTTCTTCTGATGAAGAACTAATGACTGTAATAAATTTACTTCCCAAGCCAAAACATTATAGGCCAAGAAATAATCTTATCGACATGTTTGAAGCAGAGGAGTTTAAGCAACGATACCGTTTCTCAAACTAACTTGTGGAAGAGTTCATCGATATATTTCAATTGAATGACTTAGAATTTCTGACAAACAGAAATTATCCATTATCACCAATGGACCAATTGCTGATTACATTGCGCTTTTATGCAACTGGCAGTTTCCAAATAACAATAAGGGATCACTTGAATGTTAGTAAATCAACAGTGTCCAGGGTAATTCCCAGAATAACCGAAAAAATTGCTGCAAAAGCACCAATGTACATTATGATGCCTCAAACTGAAAACGAAGTTATTAGGTCAAAGGTTGCCTTTCATGCAATGTCTCGATTTCCCCAAGTAATTGGTGCAATAGATTGCACGCATATAAAAATTTTATCGCCAGGAGGAAACAACGCAGAATTATTCAGAAATCGCAAGGGGTGGTTTTCAATTAATACACAAGTAGTATGTAACGCTGACATGAAAATCATGGACATTGTTGCTCGTTGGCCAGGGTCGGTGCATGACAGCACAATTTTCAATTCTAGTGCTCTGCGAGCTCAGTTTGAAAATAATGAATATCCTAATTGTTGGCTATTGGGAGATAATGGATATGCGTGTAAGTCATATTTACTTACTCCATTACTTCATCCTGTTACTTTGGCAGAGCAACGCTATAATAATTCACAAATTCACACTCGAAATGTTATAGAAAGGACATTTGGAGTGTTGAAAAGGAGATTTCCATGTCTTTCACTGGGATTACGTGTAAAACCTGAAAAGGCAGTGAACATTATTGTTGCCACAGCTGTCTTACATAATATAGCAGTCAATCAAAGAAATGAGCTACCTGGTGAAGCTGGATTAGATGTTTTTGAAGATGCAGATGCAGATGCAGACATACCTGACAGAAGGGCTTTGGAAAAATACTGTATTTGAAAGTTAGAAAATACAAAGTATGTATTTTTGAAAAATTTAATTAATCTGTAAATTTAACAATTGTTTTTTTATTGCTAATTCAATTTTTAATAATTCTGTTCGTAGTTCTTCTTGTTTTATTTTTTCCTTTTCTTGTTTTATCTTCTCTTCCTCTTGTTCCTGCTTTCGTTGTAGAATTTGTAATTCTAATGTAATTTTCTCTATCACTTTGGAATGCTTGTTTTTTTTGTCTTTGTGTATTGGTCAATATTCATATATAACATGTCGAGCTTTTTCAAATCGAATTTTAATTTCCTCTTTTTTTATTAAACTTCAAATTTAATTCTGACGTTAATAAATGTCAATTTAAAATGTCACGTAATTTTTGTTATAATACAGTTCCTTTCTCAATATCTTCACAATTTGTAAGTATGTATTCATTATTATATCTAAACTTTATATAATATAAACTTTTCATTTCAAGTAGCGACATCTTTTGATCGAAGGCCCAACTAGGCCTGAAACAGCTGTACAGAGCCTGCTCGGGGAATCCGCTGTAATCGAAACCGATTTGCACAAAACTTTTTTAAAAAATTCTCATTATGCTTTAACAGCAAGCATGGCCGCCTTGCATGGGATAACTTATTATGTGGCGAACTAGCTTCAATTTGTCAATCCTACTGCAATGTCAGGTCAAAAAGCGATCAAAAGATGTCGCTACTTGAAATGTTCATTACTTTCACATCGCATTGGCGAATAACCTGGACAAGTCGGTTTGGTTTGCAGTGGAGTTCTCGAGCTACGGTTCTGCTGACGAAGGCCCAACTAGGCCTGAAACAGCTGTACAGAGCCTGCTCGGGGAATCCGCTGTAATCGAAACCGATTTGCACAAAACTTTTTTATAAACTTTTCCTAAACAGATATCCCAAAATAAACCCATGAACAATTTTGAAGTCCCAAACTAATATTTATTTTTTCAGGTGTTGGTCCAAAAGTTTGTTGTAATCTACATAGACGTCCTCTGTGTCACTCATCTTCACACGTACCCGCCGACCGTCTTCAAGATACACCAATCTTCTCTTGCGCTTATCATTCTTATGTTTTGAGATTGGCCAATATCTTGAGGTGAGAGGGTGATTTATTTTTACTTTCTTTGAATTTAGTTTTTTAATAATGATTTTTAATTTTCAGATACTTTGTGATGTACGTGCATAGATATGGTGCATTAAATAATTCGATATGAATTAAAGAAATTTTAATTGGATTTCCTTCCTTTGATAGTTTGGTACGTATGGAACTTACTTGATTTAGGTAATATCACAGAAATATGTAAATAAAAAATAATAAAACCTATATTTAGAAGTTTTTCTTTAATTTTCTCCTTCCGCATCTCAAATAGCAAATCAAATTTGTAAATACCACGCGAAAAGGTTAAGTTATAAGCGCCATCTCTTGTCCGAGAATCGAAGCCTTTCGTCCTACTTTTATTTTATTGGTAATTATAGCTTTCATCAAATTATAAAATGTAATTTACACAGAATAACGTGCAAGAATTTACAGTAAAATTAAAGCTAAGTATACAGCGACATCTCTTGTCCGAGGATTAAAGCCTTTCGTTCTACTTTTATTTTATTGGCGTAGCTCTCATTAAAATACAGCATGTAATTTACATAAAATAAATTCAGTAAAATTATGATTAGTAAAGCTAAGTGTACAGCGCCATCTCTTCTCCAAGAATCAAAGCCTTTCGTCCTACTTTTATTTTATTGGCGTAGCTTTCAATAAAATACAAAATGTAATTTACACAGAATAATCTGCAAGAATTTACAGTAAAATTAAAGCTAAGTATACAGCGCCATCTCTTGTCCTTGTCTTTCGCTCTACTTTTATTTTATCGGCGTAGCTTTGATCAAAATTCAGCATGTAACTTACATAAAATAACTTGCAAGAATTTTCTGTAAAATTGTGAAGCTAAATATACAGCGCGCCATCTTTTGACTGACGTCATAAGTTACTTCTTAATAAGAAAGAAACTTTAAATTTGTCTTAAGGTTACTAAGAAAACGCAGTGCGGAGGACTAGACGTTTAATGCCGACATGTTTCGACCTTAGGGAAGGCCATCTTCGGGGCGACTACGATAAATCAGGCTAGTTAGTGCCCGTTAAAGGCAATAAAAATGAATTTACATACCTAGGCTAAGTTAGGTGGTTGTTAGGTATGTAAATTCATTTTTATTGCCTTTAACGGGCACTAACTAGCCTGATTTATCGTAGTCGCCCCGAAGATGGCCTTCCCTAAGGTCGAAACATGTCGGCATTAAACGTCTAGTCCTCCGCACTGCGTTTTCTTAGTAACCTTAAGACAAATCTAAAGTTTCTTTCTTAAAACCTTTGGTTACTAATATGGATCATGGAGCAACTTACCAAAAAAAAATACTTCTTAATATTTTATGGCCTGAGGAGAACGATTTTTGCGAATTTATAAATCCATGTGTTAAATTAATTCTAACAATTAATATCAAACTGACCTAGCAACGAATGAACGATTCAGGCGCCATCTACTCACCAACAACAAAAGCTTTCATGCAATTATTTTAGAGGGATGCAACTGAACGTATTTCATAAAAATAATTTAAAGAAATTTAGAAGAGACTAGCAGGATCAAGAAAATGAACGGCCACATATCTTTAGATAAACACCTTTTAAATTCTTACACTTCGTGTTAAAAGCGCCATCTCTTGCCTGATAATCGAAGTTTTTCATCGTTTTCATTCACCATTTGATGTTGAATGTAATTCAAACCAACAAAATTGTGCGCGTTCTCAGGAAATTAAATGTAATAATACGCAACGCCATCTCTTAATTAACATTGTAAGTTATTTCCAAGCACTTTATGACCGCCACGAGATTATATCTGTTTCTTTACAAAATCTAATAATTCTCAAATTAATTCCATCAATTGATAACAAGTAAATTTACTGATAGTTAGTAACGAATGAATTACTTGAAGCGTCATCTCTTGGTCAACAACTAAAACTTCTTTACAATTGTTTTAACAGCTGCAACTCGACGAATTTCGTTGATTAAAAAATTCTTAGAGGGGTTTCAATTTGAGGAGGTAAGTTAACTGTGCACGCATTTTATGAATTTTTACGGTTTGCGCCATCTCTTGTCCGACGATTAAAGCTTTCTCGCACTGTTATTTTGTAAAAATTTCCAACTCATTAAGACCCGATTTTTTCGTCTCCAATTAACTTTATCTGGCGATTAATTCCCATAGTAACGATTGTTCATAATTGTTACTATGGGAATAAACCGTCAGATAAAGTTAACTGGAAATGAAAAGAGCGGGCCTAAGAATTATATTTTATGTTAAATAAATTGCGTAAGTACGTTCCACAGAAAATGAAAGCTAATAATAAACAGCGCCATCTCTTGAGTGATAACCGTAAATTGCTTCTTAATGTTTAACGAACCGTAAGGCAACATATTTTTACAAAATAAATTGTAAATGCATCCAGCGCGTTCTTAGAAAATTAAATGCAATAATACGCAACGCCATCTCTTAATTAACATTGTAAGTTATTTCTTAGATCACCACGAGATTATAGTTTTGTTCGTTTACAAAACCTAATCATTCTAAAATTGATTTCATCAGTTGACTATTAAGCTATTAGTAAACTGACTTAGAATTAGTACCGAATGAATAATTCGAAGCGCCAGCGCCGTCTCTTGACCAACAACAAAAACTCCTTTACTACTATTTTAACAGCTGCCAAAAAAGCCAAACATTTTTAAAACCCAATTTTTGTAAATTCATTTTGATTAACCCTTGAGTAAACTGACATAGTAATGAATGAAGTATTTGAAGCGCCATCTCTTGTTCAGCAGTGAAAGTTTCTTTACGTTGTATAAAGTAAGTAATTATTTTTTTCTTCACTAAAAAGATTTAGAGATGGAAGACCCATTTTGATGACTTCTTCCTGAAAAGGGGAAAGCATTAATAATGGTTTTTGGGTCTTATGAAGTTCGACATCGTTAAATAAAGGTCAAACATTTTTAAAGCAAATCTCAAAGTCTCTCACAAATTAATTAACATTTACGGCGGCGAGTAATAGAGCGCCATCTCTGTTCCTGTATAATATTTAGATAATAATATACAGGAACTTAAACAGGAACTGTACGTATGAATAATTCGAAGCGCCATCTCTTCGTCAGCAACGAAAGCTTCTAGCAGGTGAAGATCGGTGAACTCTGTTGTTTAAGAGTTGTTAATTTTCGAGGAAATTAAAATTTACTAGCTCGACAGATAAAAGACTAACGTCGGGGTGACATCTTAGGGAAAAAAGACGAAACATTCAAAAAATACCGAATCAAGCAATACCGAAACACAACACCGGCAACGAAAGTTTCTTCACAACTATTTTATCAGCTGGCAATCGTCGAAATTTTCAATCAAATTAATTTTTCAATAAAAAAATTGATTTTTATTTACGGTAAGTAACTTGCAGCCTTAGGGTGCCATCTTCTGGCCTTCATAGAAACCTACTTTTCACCGAACAAGACAAAAATTCTTGGGGAACTGTAGCGCTATGTGCAAGGCTCTAAAGGATGATTCCTGATATTTACAGAATTTATTTTTTTGATCTATTTCACCGATGACAAGTTTTCGGTACGAATAATTCGAAGCGCCTTCTCGTGGTCAGCAGCGAAAGCTCTTTGTAATCGTTTTAGTATTTCACCGATGACAAGTTTTCGGTACGAATAATTCGAAGTGCCTTCTCGTGATCAGCAGCGAAAGCTCTTTGTAATCGTTTTAGTATCTCCAATTGCCGAAATTGTAAAGTAAATTAATTTTTTGATGAAAAAGTTGATTTTTATTTGCAACAAGTAACATATGGGCTTTATGGTACCATCTCTTGGCTTTTAAAAAAACATTTCTTGACATAGTTTTTACTTAACAAGACGCTATGTGCAAGGCCATTAGGGATGATTTTTGTTGCTTACAAAATTCAGTTTTTTCAACTATTTCATCGATGTCAAGTGGACTGACGTATGAATAATTTGAAACGCCGTCTCTTAGTCCGCAACAGAACCTTCTTTACAACTATTTAGCAGATGCAAACTGTTTTTTATTTACAGTAAATAAATGGCTTTAGGGTGCCATCTCTTGGCGTTCAGAAATATTTCTTGATCTGGTTTTCATTGAATATAAACATTCTTTTTGAACTGCGGCGCGCTATAAAGATGTTTTTTTTGTCCTTTACAAAATTCAATTTTTATCAAATTCATTTTTGATAAGTCATTGAATGAAAAATTCGAAGCACCATCTCGCGGTCAGCAGCGAAAGCTATTTACAGCTACTTTAGTAGCTCCAATTCGCCGAAATTGTCAAGGAAATTAAATTTTTAATGAACAAATCGATTTTTATTTACGGTAAGTAATACGGTGGGCTTTAGGGTGCCATCTCTTGGCCTTTAGGTAACATTTTTTGACCTAATTTTAAATGAACAAGTCAAAAACTCTTGTGGAATTGTAGCACTACGTGCAGGGTTGTTTTGTTATTTACCACTGTTTCACCGACAAGTGTTCACTAGACTGACGTATGAATAATTCGAAGCGCCATCTCTTACTCCGTATCGAAAGTTTGTTTACTGTTAATTATTATTGTGGGGACTCATACGTTGCTTAACGACTAACGAATCGTGTGACGATGACATGTGGCAACAAACGTCAAGGTGACAGACGTTAACAAACGTCAAATTGCCAAATGGCAAAATGACAGATATTAAAACCAAATGTCAGACGTCCAGAAACGTCAGGCATGTTATATAGACAAACACGGGCGAAGAGTTACGTTGACATTTCCGTAACAATTAAGCAAATAAACAAAATTATGGCCGCCCCTTGACGAATTAAAGCGAAACCGCATTCTTTCATGATTGGCCCGCAAATAGGATCGCATCGTCAATTTGGTCGCTAAGACAACCCCCGGAGTAAACATAAAAAGACTGCACCCTGACGAATAAGATACAGCTCTAATCGTCGGTGATTCGATTACACATTCAGACCAATGAGGCAGCTACGGAAAAAGCCCTATAAAAGTGAGAACGCTGGCCTTTCCAGGTCAGTGCCTCTTGTGCAGTCATTGCCAAGAACACTCACAAGTCTATTGCGCAGCCGTTGTCAAGAGCATCCACAAGCCTCTTAAGCAGCCATTATCAAGAGTATCCACAAGCCTCTTGTGCAGCCTTTGTTAAGAGCATTCACCATTACCAAATCTTTTGTCCAGCCATTGTCAAGAGACCACTTACCCTCCAATCACAGTCATCAACGTCGTCATAGCCAGCTTTGAAGAGATACAATAAGAAATATTATAAGAACCAAGACGTTCTGAAGAGCTTCTTTCATCCGACTTGTCTCTGCCAGTGACACTGCATTTCAAGTTCCTAGACGACGATAACAGGAGAACAGTTCATAGAGTACATTGTTAAACATATAGTTCAATTATTTATTTCCAATATTTGTTATTCAATATTTGTATGTTGTTCATATTGTGTCAATAATAAATTAATACGAACACGCCCACACTATTTTAGCAATTGTAAATCGGCGAAATTCGTTGTATAAAAGAATTTTTCGAGAAAATTAAATATTCAATAAATAAATTAATAGGTGGAGAACTAATTTCAGGGTGGCGCCTTTCAGGAGAAAGGGAAAGCAACAAGAAATCGGACTTCTCGAATAAAAGCCGGGAAGGTTAAATCTAGAAGTAAATTAATTAATTTAACATTGATTAAAATGTGACTTTATAGCGCCATCTCTTAGCCTTCGAGAAACATTTTTTGATGTAATTTTTATTGAATAGGGCAAATTTTTTTTGTTGAATAATAGCGGAACGTGCAGGTAAATTTAACAATCATCACAGAATGGCCAATTTTAGATACGTAGGAGTTTTCTAATAAAATTAGTTTTTTTTTTTTATAAAACCGACGTTCTAAAAATAATGTTCACCGAAGTATGAAACCTATGACCGAACGTTGACAGAAAAGCATCGTCCCATCCATCAATTCCTGTCCACCCGAAGCCCTCGTGTACTCAATGGGCTGGAAGGCCTCGTCAGAAGTGTGAATCATTCACGGACTCATCTGCAAGTCAGATCGGCGATTCTTCAACGGACTCAAGGGCCATCAGATACTCCAGATGGCGCTCGCGTCTTTGTTCATGGCTCGTTTATTTACTCACGCAGAAGCGCAGAGAGGGCGGCTTCGCTAAATTTTTACGTCCCAGTAAAAATTCGAGTGAATTAAATCGAGCTTGCAAATGGTCATCCTCGGACGTTAAAATACTTACGTACAGTATTTAAATAACCGTTTCCGCTCGAACGGGTAAACAAAATTACGACATAATTGAGCGCGATTGCTTCATTAAATTTCCCGCATGAAATCTTACACCTTCGCTTGTTTGTTGAGCTATGGGAAAATGTTTGTGCCCGTGACCGTTATTAATAATTATTATTATCGAAATCATAAATGACCCCATCGTTTTGTTGCGTAAGTGTGTTTGTTGGGGTGGCCCGATTGTCGACAACGCGTGCCCCATTTGTTAATGTTTCCGGCGCGTACTCCCGGATGGGGATGAGTCGAATGGTTATTTGTTTGTCCTGAAAGTCATCAAACTTTTATACAGGAAGAGATTCCTTACAAAAACAAAGAAAAAAGAAATAAAATCAAAACTGAAAACAACTAACAAAATTTATTCATTGAACAAGAGATGGTCTTTCTCCTCGATATTCACTAAATTTAAATCGATTTCTACACTAACAACTAACCTGTTCATTTTCTAGAGGTCAGAGAGTACTTAACTTATACAAGATAAGACACTCTAAAGCTGGGTACACAGTGGCCGCACCACACCTGTATTGCAACGTTGCAATACAGGTTCGCTGAAAATAAAAGTTAATGCACCCGTCATGCTCCTCGAACACACCAATGGTTCGTTCGAGGTGCATGACGGGTGCATTCACTTTTATTTTCAGCGCACCTGTATTGTAACGTTGCAATACAGATGCGGTGCGGCCAATGTGTACCCAGCTTAACGAACAAGTGCAAATTAAAAATAAATATTTACTCCAATTTGGACGTCCTTTCGTGTATTATCGAGTGTTTCCGGACAAAAGTTAGATGTGAGAGCGACGATGGGCAAATAATCTGATTGGTGAAAATTGTACGCCACTCCATTGCCATTGTGCGATTCGTTTCCTGCGTATTTCGCTAGACCAATTTAAAGGGACAACTGTTTCAAGGTCATAGAAAATACTCGGGGAAGATCAAACGAGCTGACACAGAGTGTCTTCTCTTGAATAACTTAACTACTCTTTGGAGGTGTCAACACAAAAGATAAAAATAGCAGGGAAAGCGGAGCATATCTCTTCTAATGTCAAATGTCAAAACTGTCACCTAGTTAACTCCCTCCTTAGCACCAACACTATAAACTGCCAAATACCTGCTAGCTGCCAAAAGTTCCTATATAAGTTGGAATTTTTTTCGTAGTTTATCTTTATTTGCTAATCATATAATTATTCTAAGTGACAGTCGGTCGTAAACGTATACTAAAGGGATTATTTTCTGAAATCGCTTTTGCACTAAATCCTTTTAAATTGTACTGAATATAGTACAATTGTACTAGCAGTAGCAGCGCTGACTGAAAGAGCTACTTATGGGTAAGGGGGGACGACGTCCTCTTCCCTTTATTTTTTTTTAGAACTTCTCGAATTTCCATTTCTTTCGAATTTCGTCTTTCACTTGCATAAATAATAATAAGAAACTTCGCATGGTAACCGAGAGATGGGGTTCTACACTTTCGGATTTAACTAAAAAAAAATTCATGAAAAATTCGTACAGTTGAGTTATAAGTGAGGTTACTTAGGATACTGTAACAGAGATGGAGCTACGTGTTAAATCTATAAAATATTTTGACATTCGACATTGTATGACGTCAACCATTTTTTTAAAATTCACTTCGACTAACAACTTAGGTTGAAAAGTTCAAAAATTATTATTAAAAAAAAAAAACATAAGTTTTATTAAATACTGTTGATGTTACTGCATGTCCGACTTGTGTCTAGTAGTTTCTACGCCTGCTCAGAGTAGTAGTTCAGTTGTTTGTGTAATGTCGGTAAGTTAGAGTATCGTGTTATTACTCTGTACTTTTATTTTATTAAGAATATATTTGCTAGTAAATTCGCCAGCATATTCCCTGTGTTTTAAAACGCTCTGCAACCCAAAATCCCTACAAATATACATAATTGATGTAAGAAGCACAATTTCTGTACAGTCCGAAAGATGGCGCTTTAAATCATTCACCTGGAAGAACTAAGAATTAAGAATTTCAATTAAATACGCTTGGATTTGAATGTGGGACAAACGTTCTCTACAACCGAGAGATGACACTGTGCACAATTTACTCCTCTGTTGTCGTTACGGCTCTCAAGGACATTTTTGTGTAATAAAAGAAATTTTTGAAAAAAAAATTGTTTGCCAAAGATCAACGAATTTCTTGTTTAAATTTAACCAAAGAGGCTTAAGACATTGATCCGGTGATCCAGAGATGGCGCTACAAATAAATTTTATAACCAATTCATTACAAATCGATTAAGGCCCAGTTGTACAATGCCAGTTTAACTTTAAACCCGAGTTTAAACCCTTAACAACAATTGTTGAAATAATCATTGTCATGGGTTTAAGCTTCAGCTTAAATTTAAACTGGCATTGTACAACTAGGCTTAAAGAAGCTTAAAGAATTGAATGAGGGATAAACAGTCTCTGACAACCAACAGATGGCGCTTTGCACAATTTACTTCACTGCTAACATAGACATATTGATTTGTAGGCCATTTAGGAGTAATAAAATATCTTTTTGTTACGAATTATTTGCTCACAAAATGAACAAATGTAACTGAAGAAGTTGAACACATTGGTCCAGAGATGTCGCTGTGGATAAATCTATATTAGAGTTCTTTATATAGAAAGTAAAGGGCATGAAGTGGTTGTTTGGAAGATTAATGGCGGAATAAAAGGCTGGCCAATCAAAAGCGAGTTGCTGTCTTTGCGTGTGGATTTAGTTTTTTTTTTTTCTGATTGGCCAGTTGTTTATTCCACCACTAATCTTGCAAACTGCCACTTCATGTCTTGTATAAAAGATTCTAATCTACATGGTACTTTATAATCCATAAAAAGTCGACCAAGAAACGCTTTTGCAAAATAAACGCAACCAAATTTCAATTAAAATAACTTTAAAAACCTTGTCCAGAGATGGCGCTCACGGACGTCAGCAAGCCATCTGTACCGGTAGAGTTATTTTTCTTTGCACCTTCCCAACTTGCAACTTTATCGCAATTGGGCTGATTAAGAACTACCTATGTAAAGGTGCAGATAGACATGCGAGAAAACTTGCGCGAGTTCTGTCCGACACTAATGTCGCTAATGCAAATAGCACGTAAATAGGGTTGCGAGTCGACTCGCTGGAATGTTTGTAAGATCTCGCGCGAGATTCTTTCATGCAAGTCTAAATAGGCATAATTGTTGAAGAATCTCGAGCGAGATTTTACAGACATTCCAGCGAGTCGACTTGCAACCCTATTTACGTGCTATTTGCATTAGCGACATTAGTGTCGGACAGAATTCGCGCAAGTTTTCTCGCATGTCTATCTGCACCTTAAGAGAGAAAAAGTTTTTGAAGATCAATAAATTTAAAATGGGGGATAAAAAGTGGTAGTTTCAAGTATGAGTCGAAAGATAGCGCTCTGGAGAACGCAAAAATAAACGCAAAAAAGAGAATGAGGTATGAAAGAAGAAGTTGAAATGCTAATAGAAAATCTTATTTTATTTAAATAAACGCATGTGAATGCCCTTTTGAGAACAGTTTGAAAGTTTGTTACCGCGTAAAAGTCCGTTAGAATCTAGAATGTTCCAAGATGACCGTCGAAACCGTGGTTCGACAGTATGACGCCGCGGATCATTTTTGGTTCGTTCGTATCGATTTTCATAAGAATTTTGCTCTTGGCCAGTTTCGGGCATGTGACTTCCCTCCCTGCTTAGATCTCTCGTTGCGCGCAGAATCAAGTTCTATCGGCCAGTATTTTCTTAGAGCGTTTTATTTTCTTGGCTACCAGCCCTTGTGCTACTTTCTTCAAAATGTGTTGTTTGTGAGAAAGCTGAACGGAATGTTGTACTCCGTGATCTGAAAGACGCACCCTAGGTCATACCGAAGCAATTTGTTATGCTTTTCTAAGCCTGACAACCTGCAGGCTTTTCCCCCCTCCCCCCTGTCATCTGTGGTTCTATTTGGGACCAATCTTCGAGGATAATATATTTTGGTGCCGCGATAGAAGCCGTTTGTCGCACCGGTAAGGTCCGCCTTGGTCGTTCGAACTCGCTTTCGCCAATCTCTATAGTTGACCACCGACGACACAAGAGGGAGACAGCACTCTGAGACATGTAATGACGTACTGACGCTACTCCTAACTTTTGTTGCCCGAGCGAAATGTGACGTTTGATTAGATAACACAAGGTTGGATACACTTGCGCTTTGGTACTTCAGATTTGAATTTCCCTTTTGTTTCTTTTTTTTAAATAAAGACAATTGTGCAATAACTGGTGACTATTATTTATTTATTTTTATTTACTGTCCTATTACTTTGAGGTTACGTATGTCCCTGCCCGTCCCATTGAGTTAGCCGGCAATTGGGACGAACTTAGTTTGCCCTCCCATAATTTGCAGCCTTCCGGCAGGTAGCAGATTACTGAAATTGAAACGAGAGTAACGCTACGAAAGTAAAAGGTAAAAGTTTCAGCTACTGTTCACAAGATGGTGCTTTGCTGGACACGACAACTTCTGTAAAATTTACTAATCGAAATGTAATTATTTCCAAATTGCAATTTTGATTAAATTAAACTGTAATGCGCACAGAGAATGAGAGACAAAGGAAGAGGGAAGATCGGTAGCGCTGGATTTAAAAGTGACCTTGAATTTAACTTCTGTGACATTTGCCACTGCTTTGAAACAAATTAAATCAATGATGTCGACGAATTTTTGTGCCATTGTACGACATAATCTGTTAATAATTGTGGCAGATGATGAACTATTTGCTGATGCTGACTGCAAGAATTGCACTATTGCAGTAACCGCCTTGAAAATGTTACAATGGTAACTTACACTTGCCTGTCCTCTGTTTTAATTTTATAAAGGGTGACAGAGAGTTATGCACTTTTTCTTTCTAATTTTACTCAATTATCATCAGTTTTCCCAACGAACTTTATTTAGAACTTAAAACTACATTTATTGGAAATTCATGTATGGAAAATGATATCATCTAGATGTCGCCTATTTTGCCACTGGCACTCTTCCAAGTGATGCCGCCTTACATTTTCCGTTACGCACACTTCGCGGGAGTCCAGGAGGGCAAATATTTTCAGTCGAACCACTTTTTTCACATTTCTGTATCCAGAACTTGATTACGTTGGTACTAGGTGCTTGGTCGACGTTGCGAAGGGCGTAACAAGCACGAAAGTGACACCGAATTGTAAGAATAATTTAATTCTTAAAATCTGCGAACGCAAAACGCACGTTGTTGGATATCAAACCGTACCATTGTGACATATGTCAATTCAGACATTAAATTTCAAGATTTGCTTTACTCATTGCAAACAATCAGGCAATTATACCTCAACAGACTTTAAAGCTACAGACAAAATAAACGTGCAAAACTCTCTGAGACAGCCTATATATAAAAGTCTGTCCGACGTAGTCTTCTTTTTCTTACCTTTTCAAAAAGTAATGCCTGTTTGATTAAATGTTTGAGAATCACTGGGTATAGAGCGCTACGAAAACAGAGGTTTCAACTTCTGGTCAATAGATGGCGCTTTGCAGGGCTTGATGAATTATATAAAACACAAAAACAAATTCTATTTCAAAACAAAAATTCAGTTTATTGTTGAATACATTCAGAATCTTTTTCTGAAAAAAAATTCAGTCTATCTGCCTTTGAAACTCACTTACAAAACGACCCATTACATACCTCAAATATAATGATCTTTTTCTGAACAAAAAAAAATCATATTTACAGTTGGTTCTTGTCCGATGAAATTTGTATCACAAAATCTTCTAAGCGGACACTAAATCGCGCAAATATACACTTTACGTTTCGCAGTCGTTCGACTGCTTCGTCAGAAGTGAAAATTATAATTATAATTTTCACTTCTGACGAAGCAGTCGAACGACTGCGAAACGTAAAGTGTATATTTGCGCGATTTAGTGTCCGCTTAGAAGATTTTGTGATAAAAAAAAATCAGTCTATCTATTTTCAAACTTACTTACAAAGGGAACCATTTCTACCTCAAACGTAATGATTTGCAAAAGAGTTTGGGGATCACTGGATTTAGAACGAGGATACGACAGCAAAACTCTGCTTTACCGATAAACTTGAAAAGCTCAGGACTCGTGATGGTGTCAAAAAGTAAAGAAAAATTTGAGGACGCTATGAAACCGACATTTGTTCGTCTCTAAATTTTTCTAAAACGTGAAGTATGCAAAACACACTTCCTTAGCAAGCTTACAAAGTTTGGGGTTTTATTTATATACGTAGTAGATTACTAGAATTTAAAACAAATTAACCGTTTAGTGTAATAAATAAAAGATTTATTATCTCGCTTATGAGACGACTTTTACTAAGGCTTATCGACTTCTTCTGAGGTGTACTATCGCCTCCTAAAAGGATACAGAGAAGACCGTAAACACCCTGTATAATTAGACGTACAGTACATCGTACATAGTGGTCTAATATATAAAACTTAAACATTAAATAAACAACTAGTAAGTATTATAACATTAATAATAATATTTAAAATTTGCATTTTCAAAATTACGTCCTAACTTTCTTTGCACAATTTTCAATTAATCTTTTCAAATTTGTTCCACTTAAATTATTCCAATCTTGAATTGTTATCGCAAAAAATGAAAATTTACGAATGTTAGTTTTCGAAAATGGAATTTTATACATGAATTTGTGATTTTTTCTAGTGCTTGAATCATTTATTTGTAATTTAGTTAGAAAATTGTGCATCGAATCAACTTTGAAACGAACATAACAAAATAATTTTAATCTTGCTTCTTGTCTTCTAGAAGATAAAGTTTCCCAATTTAATTCCCGTACCATGCGTGAAACAGATGAAGTTGTTCTATGGTCATTCATAACATACCGAGCTGCTTTATGCTGCAACATTTCTAGATCTTCAATTAAATATTGTTGGTGCAGATTCCAAACTTCTCGTGTGTACTCAACTTTAGGACGGATATATGTCATATAAGCTTTTTTAAGTATAGGTTTTCCAGAGTCTTCTAATGTAATATAGTGATTTATAAGCTTTTTTTAAGATGTTCTGAATATGACTACTCCAATTTAAACCATTTCTAAAGGTCACTCCTAGATATTTACACGTATCATTATATGTTTAACCGCGTGAAAAAGAAAACAAAAGAAAAAGTTTTGCGGTGAGAAAAATCGTTTAATCTTTGGAATTTGGACTGATCCAAAATCGACGCGTAGTACGCTGAACAACCCCTTTTCTCTTGTAAATGAGACTGTTCCATGTTGAAAGTGGGATATATTAAAGGCTTGTCATTGGCCAATGGACTTCTCTCCCACCCGCGAACCGTTCACGTCGCACGCCGACCCGATTGAAATTCCACCAATCCCGTGGCCGCTCGCTTCGCAATCAGACCACTTTAAGAGTTATGCTCGCTTCTGTGTAAATTGTTCATTAAATGGTGTTTATTTTGGAGTGAAAAAGTAAACGGATATATTGTCCGGTTGTTAATTGTTTGCGGCGAGTCCTAGGCCTTTCTAAGCTTGTCCGTGGAATTTACGGCAGGTATGTTTTTAGAATCACGTTGGGCGTCGGTAGGTTCGTAACCGGTGTTTTTCTTTTATTTATTTATTCATTCATTCATTTATTCCAGACGTCTCACCGGATTTCCTCCAACTGGGAGCTGCCTGGCGATCGTCTTCGTCGTGTCCTTGCTGAAGAATGTGATGGCGTCGTTGTAAACCGACCTTGGCCGTCCATCTTGGTGTCTGGTAATATGACAGTTCATCACGCCGCACATCGCAAGAGGGCGCGCTTCTTGGAACCAAAGTCACTGAGGTCGACGTAAGTGGTATCACGAAAGTGGTTATACCGGACACGCATCGTGCTGTTCGTGTCTCGAAGGTCTTGACGACCAGGAATCAGCTGACGTGCATTCACAGCTGGATGTTGAAGGTCGGATCTTATCTGGTATTACATTTCATTGCTTAATATTTTCAACGCAATCTAGCGCCAACTAGGTTGACATGCGAAGCTAAAGTTACCATCGTTTATTTTTTTTTTGTAACGAACAAGCGGATCCAATTGTTTCGCGTTTTTGACGTCTTATGTCACTTGATTCTTGACGTTCTGCACTGTCAAATTAAATGACTGCGTTTTGATTGATTTTGTTTTCATTTATCTAACAAATCTTTGTGAGGAACTTAGTTCACCCCTTTGAAGATATAAATAAAAATAGGTATGCGTTACTGGTGATCGTTATTTCTTTCCGAATTCAACTCAAACCTTTGTATTGGGATTACGAATGATCCAGCCCAACTAGCCGGTCGTGAGATGAACTTAATTTGCACATTTGTATCCAGGTAGGTCACAAAAGTTTGAGGATCACTGGGTTTAAAATGAAGATATGTGAGAGCAAATGTGTTTGTTGTTGGATTTTATGAAACATGAAATATACAAGCAAGCACGCGCCTCTCCAAGAAACTTGGGAAGTTTGGGAATTGTAATGACGTCAAAAAAGGAGAAAGAAGTTTGAAGATCAATGGATTTAAAGTGCGGAATGAAAGATGAATTACATCAACTCACCTTCAACGAAAGTGCGTTCAGAAAACACGAAATAAACAAAAATTCTTCCCTAATAAATTTGGAAAGCTCGGGATATGTGACGGCGTCGAAAAGTAAAAAAGAAGTTTGAAGACCACTGGATTTAAAGAGCGGATACGAAAGAGGAATTGTGTTAGTTTCTAGACAACACAAAATATGAATTTACGTACAAACTCACCTCCCCAACAAGATCACAAAGCTTGGGGGATTGTAATGGCGTGGAAAAGAAAAAAAAAATTGAGGATGACTGGGATTAAAACGAGAGCAAATTATCTCCAGTTTTTATAAAACATGAAATATATGTATGAATCTCCCCAACGAGTTTACGAAGCCTAAAAAGTTTGAGTGCCACTGGATTTAAGGCGAGGATATGAAAGTGAAATTGTGTTTGCTTCTGGATTTTACAGAACTTAAAATATACAGTACCTCCTCAATAAGCTTACAACCGGCAGCGGCGCGTCAAGAAAAGCTTGAGCATCATTGGATTAAAAGAAGGATGAGAAAATAGAATTGCGTTTGCATCCAAGTTAACAAAACGTGAATGAACAACAAGCTTAGAAGCTTGGGGTTTACAATGGGTCAAAAAGGAAAAAAAAAAGTTTGAGGATCACTAGATTAAAACAAGGGTGCCAAAATATGTAGAATCGTGTTTGCCTCTAAGCTAACAAAACGTGAATGAATAACAAACTTAAAAGCTTGGGGGTTGTAGTGGTGTCAAAAAGGGGCAAAAAGTTTGAGGACCACTAGATTTAAAACGAGGACATGAAGTCTAAACAAAGGGCAATAATTTATAAACAAATTTGGTTCGCGTGCAGATAAAAACAGCGGGTATCACACACATCTACCCCGTCATCAAATAATAACATAGATTCATTACAGTCGCTCCTCGTTCATTTAATAACTCGAAATCGTATCAGTATCCGCGAGTCATAATTTCCCAACAGACTTACGGAACGAGTTCGCACCTGGCTGTGCAAATTTATGCGCTCAGATAACGCGATATCTTTATCAGTGCGCTGAGGCTGCGCCCCTGTGCCCAACCCAAGCCCTAAATAATTCGTCTGTTCGGGACTGCAAGCGTCTAATTTGGTTTAAAAACCGTCATTAGGATAATGAATGTTGACAAATACGGGCCATCGGCCTCGGGTGAGACTGTATAAATAAATCATGCTTATCCCGACGCAATTTACATTCGAATATACATAATTACACATGTATTACACGAGCTGAGATGTAGACACGTGGTAGGTCCTTACGAGAGGCCACGACGAGACAATTATTTTTCCTTTGCATTGTTTCAATCGAACCTCCCATTCGAGTAAGTTACGAATACTTAAAAAATTAAAATTAATAAAAAGCGAGGTGCAGAAAGAGTCCGGAATTCTTGGAAGAACCTCATCGCTTTGGGCGATTCATCCTAGGAGATTTTTTCGGCACACTTCTGTCTGGTTTGGCCCCGGTAAACTGGTCCTGTTTTGACCGTCTCGCTCACATCCGGTATGCTTTTAAAACCAAGTTTTAAATACGCCTAGTTATTTTTTGGGGGCTCAGTAGAATAATGTGTCAGTGATAATCAAAATCGGGGCGGGCGGTCAGGATCGGCTTTAAATTAAACAATTTTTGCTGTGCCAAAATAAGAGTTTACAAAAAAATGTGTCAAGGTAATGATTTTAAATTATTAAAAATCGACGAGGTATGGTCAGGACTGGCCGTAAGTTTTCAACAGTTTTGCTTCCTCAGAACAGGAGCTTGTAATGAAATGTGGCCCACAAAAATCGATTTAATTTTGATTAATTAAAAATCAATGAGGTCAGGACCGTTTCTAAGTATAGGACGCCCTCTAGTTTAATAATTTTTACTTCGACAAAATAAGAGTTTACAGGGAAATACGTGGCTCGTAAAGAGCGTCGTGATTTTGAATTATTAAAAACTGACAACTTCAGGCCCTTCAGCAAAGAGCGTTCTTGAATTACATATTTAAAATTGATTAGGTCAGAACTGGCTCTAAATTTCGAACGCCCTCTGGTTCAATAACACTTTCATTTACTTTCATTTATTTTCAATTTTTCAATTACATATATCTTCCCTTCGTAATAATTTTATGTCATATTCATAGGGGGCAGTAATAATTTCGTAAATCTCCCGCGTTTTCTAAGACTGGGTTTCTCAGTCATAATTTAACATTAAACTCCTGTTTATTTCCATAGGAACAATTGTTTTTATAATCGCTACCATGGGAATAAACAGGAGTTTAAAGTTAAACTACGACTGAGAAACCCAGATTTGTAAATTTTGGCCAAACTGTCACTTTTGGCAATTTAAAATCTCTATAAAGTGCATTAATAGCCGGAAAAAATGCAAACTGTCGCCCGGTTAAAACTAAGTTCATTCGTAACGATTCCCGTCTCAGCGCATAGTTGGAGAGAACGCCCGTCGCCCGCGGCTTCGTGATCATTCTTTCAACAGCGCTCGGGCCATGCTGACCTTTTGTTGTGTTGGTGATTAAAATATTTGTGTTTCTCTCGTGTGGACTTTGTGATTGAAACCTGAAACGGAATCCTCTCCGAGATTTGTTAAAGCACGCCGAGTGAATTTCAAGCTCGTTAAACAGCTTTTCGAAAGCCTGTCTTTGGAATAAAGAGCAGGTACGTTCTACTGGCCATTTTGTGTGTTCGAGCTGCTTTGCAACGCGTATCTTTCTTCTATTAGGCTTCCAGTGGTAGTTTTACCCATCTACTAAAACGCTAATAACCCTTGGGGGTGAAAGAAAAGGCTGGATATCGGCGTTTGAAACAATTTGAAGCCCCAGCAAACCGGCCCACTCCCCGTCCGTGAAAGTGGACTCGACCTACAACACGATGCCACATGGCAATTACGGCGCTAACCACCGTGGGAGGGCGCTCCTTCACTGTTGACAGGGTAGTTGACAGCTGTCTTCATTACGCTAGATTTAAGGCGCAGTATAAACGAGGGGCAGATCTGCTTATCGGTTAGTTTCTAATCTGATTGTTCGCCTATAACAAAGTTTATTTAATTACTTTTCGTGTCCGTTTCACTGGACCCCGTCTGGGTCATACTAATTTGCCTATCCTTTGCTTTGGGGTTTCGTCGAACCTTCCCTTCTCCAAGAGCTTTGCCGAGCGGTGCTGGAGAAACGTCAAAGTTACTCGCACGATTTGCTGGCCTTCAGGTAGGTAGCAAAAATTCTATTCTAAACTTGTCTTAAGGATGAGGATGAACCGATGAGGGCTGCTGTATGGGACTATCTAGAGAAGATTCTGGGTAAAACTCATTAGGTCGAAAGGGGACACAGTTCCTTTAAACAGGAACAATTTTTCCTTAAATCGCGAACCCCACAAAAAAAATTTCAAAACAGATGACAATAACAAGGCAGATAAAATTCGAGGAGTAGTAGTAGAGGCCTATCTCTCCCGGAAACTTAGAGAATTAGAGCTTAGCATAGGAGAGTCTGGTTTTTCGAAGATAGAAAAAATTAACTGCGTTTTATCAGAAAACAGATCATTTTTAGCGCCATCTCTTGACTGTCATCGTAAGATTCAGTGCTTTATTTTTCTTTTCGTGGAGGTTGATTATCAAGTTTGCAAGATTTTTTCCACGAGCGCCATTTCCTCGCAAACTGGAAAATTTTGTTCTTTTTTTGTTAAAAATTCAATCTTTTAATAGAAATAATTATTTTTACGTAAAATATTATCTGAAAAAACAAATTTGAATGCAGTTTCTTTTCCCTGTTGTTCCTGCTGTTCCTTTTGTTCTTTTTTTCTATTTCTTTCTACATAAGAATATTGAGATTTTTTTATTAAATTAGGCATTTCGCCAAATTGCTTTTCTTTGTCCACGTCATTCTGGAACGCTTTCTGTTCAGCTTTGTAAAATGTTTATAAATTCTTTTAAATTGAACACAACAATTCAGTGAAACCATTCAAATTTAGAGTCTTCGGAATAAGAACGAGACAGTTTATAGCGCCATCTCGTAACTGGTAGTGGTAGGTAGGTTTTATTGCGATTAAGTTTTTAAAAATGTCTTTTTTAGTTCATTTAAATCAGAAGCAAAAAATAGTGTAATTATGTTACACTTACTCGACCATCAAAAATTTATTACACTGAGCGCCATCTCTTCGCAAAACGGTAATTTTCGTCACTAATTTTGTTATGTCTTGGTGATTAACAGTTTCTATTAATGAATCACCATGACGATGACTTATTGCAGCAGTGCCATCTTTTGGTTTATGCAGAATTCAAAAAAGAAAATATATTTAGAAATTGGGAAATGATAATGGACGTATTATATTTATAACTACAGTTTATTTTTTCAGTATATGCCGATCGATCGATACGTCAAAGAACTTTTATATAGCTATCTCCTTCTAACTTTCGTTAAACAGCTTTGCGGTTTTTGTCATATCACGTCATTTCATCGTACATTTTCTTAACTCAGATCTATACGATCGGCATATAAAAAATTATCTGTAGACTGAGTATAGAAAGAGAGATAGAGAGGTAAGGGTCGCAATATGGAAAAAGCATCACCGATCACGTGGTGGATGACAGAACCCGAATTGATGCATTGATGCCGTCGGAACATATTAGGAAAATAGTTTTGTGTGTTTATTTCCTACATAATAATATAAAAATCAACATGTGTTGTCAAAATTGTGTAAAATATTATTCCATTGCTCGGTTAACACAGATATCTTCACATTTCCGGATTTGACTATCATTTTTCCATGTTGCTATCGCTTTTGACAATTCATTTAATACGTAATGTTATATCTGTCAGTTATTAAATTTAAATTAAATTATTTCTTAATTACAGCGGCCTGCTCTTGAACTTGTAATTAATATCTTTGATTGAAGTGATTGAGAATCATTGAAATGATTCATATTGAAGTGCATTGAATTTTTTTTTAGTGTTAAGAGGAGATCGAATCTAGACCAGTTGACCTAAGACGGTTCCCAGGTCGAAATTTGGATGGGGCACGGCGAGCGCGTTCGGCCTCTATTGTTCCTGTGGCAAAGACGCGAATAAATATCCTCCCGGACAAAAACCCCCATTCTCGACGTTTTTATAAACTATTGTAGCGCACGTGTTTAGGCTGATATTAACCGCGAAGAATGCGATTCTTCGCGTTGCTTACAATTTTGGGACGTCTCGAGGATAGATTTCGCTTGCGAAGGCACACGCGAAGTAATCAAAGAATTTCAAGAAAATTATACCGAGTGAGCATTTTCAATCCGGGACGTAGGAGATAAGCATCGACTACCTTTAATAATGACATTAACGCTGAAACACTAACGAATGTGATTAATGGATTTTATAATTTGTTAGGATACTGTTTGGCGCAAAATGGAGGGTTATTCGAAGTTTTAATATAATTTATAAGAAAACGTTCAATTTGTTTTTAATCTTTAGTTTGTAATAAAATTATAATACTTAAATTTAATAATTTTTAATATAATTTTAATCAAATATGTGATTATTAAGGGTAGTCATGCTAACTTCCTATGTCCCGAATTGAAAATGCTCACTCGGTATAATATTCAATAATTAGATGCGAATTTAACTTTCAACAAATCATTAAAACACAACATAAATTTCATTAATAGTTTAGATCGCTACATCCTGTGGCCGATCTTTGAACTAAAAACAAATTTTTTAAAATACATGATGACAAAAGATGACAATTCTACTAGTCGAAATCTGTTAACTAAAAAAAGCAGAAAGTTTTTAGACGACATCTATCTATATAATTTAAATATCAAAAGCGTTAAGATGAAAATAACTACAAGCCATATTTGAAATCCAGCATAACTTTTGAATCAGTATTATGATGACATACCTAAGTATAAAAAATTTTCAATTGTAGTTGACGATTTCTAAATTTAAGTAATAATTGATTTATAAAAAAATAGGCACGAAGTCTACAGTTGTCAGCATTAACTGTTTTAGTTAAAAAATAAATAATAAGATATAACAAAATTAGTAACGAAAATTACCGTTTGGCGAAGAGATGGCGCTCAGTGTAATCAATTCTTGAAAGTCGAGTAAGCTTAATATAATTACAATATGTTTCGTTTTTGATTTAAATTAACTCGAAAAGAAAAAATACTTTTTTGAAAACTTAATCGCAATAACACCTACCTAGCGCTACCAGTTACGAGATGGCGCTAAAAACTATCTGTTTCTTATCCTGATGACCCTAAATTTGAAAGATTTCACTGGATCGTTGTGTTCAATTTCAAAAATTTTATAAACATTTTACAAAAGTGAACAGAAAGCGTTCCAGAAGGACGTGGACAAAGAAAACCAACTTGGCGCAATGTCTAATTTAACAAAAAATCTCAATATACATATTGCTATGTTATTTTAGTTTTGAGGTTTGAAAATTGTAGTAACAATATTTTTTGTGAACAATTTAAGTAGCGACATCTTGCGATCGCTTTTTGACCTGACGAAGGCCCAATTAGGCCTGAAAGAGCTGTACAGAGCATGCTCGACGAATCTGCTGTAATCAAAACCGATTTGCACAAAATTTTTCTAATATTTTTTGTATTTATTATTATGATGTATTAATTGTAATTTAGTTCGCGATTCATCATACATCAGTTAAATTTTGTATATAAAGAAAAATTATTATCCCAAGATACTTCTACTCAAATGTTGCTAACACTGAAACACAAATTTTTGTTAAGAAAAACAAACTGAGGGCAACAATCAAAAGATGTAATCGCCATCATTAGACTGACACACACACACACACTAGTCTAAAAGCAGTTCGGATGTTACAACATCGTGGAGGATTTGCAGTTCTTTGAAGGCCTCTCCGAAACCGGACTTCTCAGACCAAGAGCAAGTCCAATATAGCCGATTTTATAACGTGTACGGTTTCATTTGTTTCATAACTGCAATCAGAATTACATGGGGATTCATTTGAAACTAATTGTAAGTACGAATGCGAGAGTTGAATAATTACGGAGTTGTTTTTTATATAGAAATTTAATTCGCATTTTACAAAAAAATTGTTGTTCCACTTCATCACGATATGACGGATAACACAGTTTTTTTTTTTTAACGAGACTATAAATTGAGCTGAGTTTAAATTTGGGGACAGTTACTTGAAATACCCGGTTTGAATGTAGGTACGAGGCAACACGAAATGTTATGTGAAGCCATCGCGGTTCATTTTAATAATGCAAAGTGAAGTGTAAATAAACATTAGTTGATGTATACCTATATAAAACCGTAAGATTGAACAGGTTATTGGTCAAATCGTTTAGAAACTTTTAATTTGCTTTTAATAACATCAATAAATAATTTAATCATTTTTAACTGATTACGTATTTAAACAAATGACCAATACCGGAACTAGTTTATAATAAATTCAATTAAAACAAACAGTCACTATTGTTGCATAAAAAGAAATTGTTAATAAAGAATTTTAAGTTGACTAGAGTTATTTTAATTCATTTAAGAGCAAAAAAATAATCTACGAGCGTGAAAAGAACCCAAAAACGTTCATAGATTTTAACAAAAGAAAAAGGTTTACGCCCTGAATCTTTAGAGTTTTATGTTTATACACAAATATGTACGTTATGAAGTAAAAACAAAATCGGATTTAACAACAACCAATAACGTAGCAATATGTAGAAAGAAATAGAAAAAAAAGACAGAGAAAAGAAACCGCCTTCAAATTTGTCTTTTCAGATGATATTTTACTTAAAAAATAATCATTTCTATTAATAGATTGAATTTTTAACAAAAACAAAAAAAATCCAGTTTGCGAGAAGATGGCGCTCGTGCAAGAAAATCTTGATAATCAACCTTCACGGAAAGAATAATAAAACACTCACTGAACCTTACGATGACAGTCAAGAGATGGCGCTAAGAATGATCAGTTTTCTGATAAAACACTGTCCAGTTTTCTTAACTGAACTTCAAATTTGAAGGTCGTCGTTAATTCTTGTTTAAAATTTGGAAAATGAAATAAAATAAAACCGACTTAAACAATTTGTAAATGACGCAAAAATTATAACCGCATTATAAACGATTGCAACTGCGAGAGGCGAAATGCTTAATTTAAGAAAAAATTTTCTGCAGAAAGAGAGAGAGACAGAGAAAATAATTTTATTTAAGAAAGATGAATATTTGACAAAGACAAACGAAAAAGTTTTCCGGTTTGCCAAGAGATGGCGCTCGTGCAACAAATCTTAATTATTATCAATAATTTTTTGAATTTGACAAAAATAAAGTACTGAACCTTAAGATAACAGTCAACAGGTGGCGCTAAGTACTGTTCTCTGATGAAACACTCTCTAGTATTAATATTAATCGAAAATAAAATTTGGAGAAAGAAATCAAATCGAATTAAAACAATTTGAAAATGACTTAACAGACGACAAAAATTATAATCACATTAGCAAAAAAAAAAACAATTGCAAATGTAATTTGCGAAGTCTAATTTTAAAAAACAATTTCGATAGAGAGAGAGAGAGAGAGAGAGATATATAGACATAGGTATATACAGTGTGTCCCAAAAAGTTTTATACAAATGGAGAAAAAGTTTATCTTACATTTCATTAAAAAAACTATTCTTTATAAAAAGCTCTGCATGACTTGTAGATCCATAATCAGGTACAAGATTTTTAAAAAATTGCCTGGAATACAGGGAAAATAAAAAATAATGATTTGGACGGAGAGCAAAATACGTTCAAACTGTAGTGGAGAGCAAAATGTTCAATGAAATTGTGATTAAATAGCAAAAAATTATGCACACTTGTAGATTATTGATATTCCCAGATAAAAATTAAAAGACAATAAACACTTCAGCAATTGTTAGATTAATGCGCAGTACGAAATTTCGTAAGATCCCGTTCCTAATAAGCGCCTTATTTTCTGTTACTGTATTGCAGATAAAATTGAAATTGTTCTCATTGTTGGAGAAAATTATAAAACATGTAGGGAAGCAGCAGAAATTTTTAATAATAGACACCCTGATAAAACTATACATTTCACAACTGTCCAACATGTAATAAATAAATTTAAGAGTTCTGGAAGTGTTGAAAATAATTTTAGAAAGAGCATCGGGCATGGGTTACAAATGAATATACTGAAAATGAAGTGAAGGTTATCAATGTTTTATAAAAATAAATTATCTAACAATTGCTGAAGTGTTTATTGTCTTTTAGTTTTTATCTGAGAATATCCATAATCTACAAGTGTGCATAATTTTTTGCTATTTAATCACAATTTCAATGAACATTTTGCTCTCCACTACAGTTTGAACGTATTTTGCTCTCCGTCCAAATCATTATTTTTTATTTTCCCTGTATTCCAGCCAATTTTTAAAAAAATTTGTACCTGATTATGGATCTACAAATCATGCAGAGCTTTTTATAAAGAATAGTTTTTCTTGTGAAATGTAAGATAAACTTTTTCTCCATTTGTATAAAACTTTTTGGGACACACTGTATGTTACTCAAAATTTATTTTAATAGTAATTTGATTTAAGAAAGGTGTTCATTTAATAAAAAAGAAACGATTTTGTTACGGATTGTGAAGAGATGGCGCTCGTGTATCAAATGGTGCAAAAATATATCCAATAGTCACAGAAATAAGAAGAATGAGTCTTGAGAAATTTTAGAATCGGAAATTCACTAAAAAAATTAAATTTAATAAAAATGTAGTTTAGAATGACAGTCAAGAGATGGCGCTAAGAACGGTTAATTTTCTAATGAAACATCCACTGGTTTGTTTTTGTCGAAAATTTGAGCGTCTTCACTGTATTGAGCGTGGTCACTCTATCTTATTCTCTACACTCTATTTTAAATTTAAAAAATGAAGTAAAATCGAATTCAAACAATTTGCAAAATAATGTATGTATTCTCAAAGAAAATGAAAACAATTGCAAATCGATTTAATTTTGACAATAAAATTACGACAAAACAGACAACAAAGATCAAAATCGCATTAAAAAAAAGACAAGTGCAACCGCGAGAAATACGTAATTCAAGAAAAATGTTTTCAATAATAACATAAAAAGAAAGAAGCGACTGAAAAAAAACACAGACAAATAAAAGAAATCGTGATCAAAATTAGTTTACGATCGAATTTAAAAAAATAATTATTTTGATTATTAAAGCCCGGATTTTTAGGCAATTAAAAAGACTGAATGGGGTAGGCAAATAGGCAGTTAAATTGCGCAAGAAATTGAACAATTTCTAGACCAAGAAATATTGTCTAGTGTAATAAAAGAAATTGCCTCGAAAATGTAAATTGTATGAAAAAAATAGAACCTGTTCTAATTTCTAGACAATCTTGCCTGTGAGCATGCGCATATACTATTGTCAACAGTGTCGACTTTCTACGCCAATTTCCCGTGCGAATGTTGCGTTGACTGGGTTGTTCTTGTACTTTTTTTAATACCAATAGGGCCAACACTGCACATGCCAGCCCAATTACATTTTTTAATTCCGACATTTTTGCGGTTTCCGCACAAATCAGCTGTTTGAAACTAACAACTGGCAATGCTTCATTATTTATGCACGGAGAAAAATCGTATTGTTAATTTTACCACAACCGAACTTGTTGAAATATCGTTGTTTATCTTCGTACAAATATTGACTTGAGAGAACCACATGTTATAAATGCGGGTACAACTATTTTATAGTAAACTTTTGTTTGAATATTACTTTTAAGAAATAGTTGGACAAACAGGTGTTTATTGTTAGAACAACAACAAATCAATATTTATTATTTTGTGTTTACTATACCAATTCATTATTTTAACGCCGACATGTCATTGTGAATGCATTATACTATACTACTACATTATTTTAACACTGACATGACATTTGTGGATGCATCACCACCAATTCGTAGTTAAAAACTACAATATTGATGTTGGGTTGACGCCAAGACGTGATCAACATTAACAAAAAACTTTGTGTGTTAAATATCTTTATGACACTGATAAAAACTACAATTTCAGTTGTTCACAAAAATAAAGTTGAAGGACCAATACAGAATTTGTGTCGTATACACTGACTTTCATAAAGTTCGTAACAAATGGGAAACATTTTTATTATTGACTTTCGCCAAAAATTTTTACTACAGTTGGTTCGTGCATCAATCAAAATAAAAAACAACATAATTCCATCTAACCAGTCATTTAAAATATGGCAAAAATTTTGAAAAATGGAAATTCGCGAAAATGAAAAATTGCCATAATTCAAAAGTTATTAATTTTTTCCTACTAGAATCGATGCACTCAGATAAAATTAAGTATAATCAACAACCTACAGCGTCTAAATACAATATTTTACTAAAATTTTGACCAAAAATCATTTTTTTTAGAATTTGATTTTATGTGGTTTTAAAATTAAAATACTCCTTTAAATCCTTCAAAAACAGATATCATCTCTTTCTTTGATCTGTGTTAACTAAGATAAATACCACTAATATGAAATCGGACGTCTTTTACAAAAAATAGAAATTTCGCTATTAAAAACACGTCTTTGTTACATTGCGTTTTTAACAAATAAGAATAAATTGTTTCCGTTTCTTTTTTGCGTAATAGAAAGGCAAAATGTAAGTATGCTCTTTTGTACAAAAAATGTCATTTACAGCATATTAAATGCATACTTCTGGTATTTTGAAAAATATTGTGAATTTTCAGCGATAATCCGTAAAATAATATTAGCCGTGAAATTAACGTCAAGCGAAAACATCAGTTGGTTCGTTGATATTTCTTGTTGAGTCAACTTTTTCTTTAACGGAATATGTATTAAGATTAACTTTGCTATGAACAAGAAATATCAACGAACCAACTGATGTTTTCGCTTGTTGACGTTAAGTTCAACGTCATGGCTAACACTATTTTACGAATTTTCGCTTAAAATGTACAATACTTTTCAGAAGGCCAGAAGTATGCATTTAATATGCTGTAAAGAACATTTTTTTTATAAAAAGAGCATATTTAAATCTTAGCTTTCTATTATGCAAAAAATAAATTAAAACAATTTATTTTTATTTGTTAAAAACGCAATGTAACAAAAACGTGTTTTTTAAAGCGAAATTTCAATTTTTTGTAAAAAGCGTCCTATCTAAAGTAATATTTTCAGATTAGTGATATTTATCTTAGTATACACAGATCAAGGAACGAGATTATATTTGTTTTTGAAGGATTCAAAACAGCATTTTAATTTTAAGATCACATAAAATAAAATTCCAAGAAAATGGATTTTTGGTCATAATTCTAGCAAATCATTGTATTTAGACACTGTAGGTTGTTCATTACACTTAATTTTATCTGAGTACATCGATTCTAGAACAAAAAGATTGATATCTTTTGAATTATCGCAATTCTTCATTTTCAAGACTTTCTATTTTTCAAGTTTTAGCCACATTTTAAACGAGTAGTTGGATGGCATTGTGTTGTCTTTCATTTTGATTGGTGCACGAACTAACTGTACTAAAATTTTTTCACAAAAAACAATAATAAAAATTTTTCCCATTTGTTACGAACTTTATGAAAGTCACTGTATATGACACCAAATTCTTGTTAGATGTTTCACAATTGGTGGTAACTTAACAAAATATTTTTTTCCTTGTGCGCATGCTCTTGCACAATATATCTAGTGCAGTGTAAAACACACAAATTTTATGTGCCAACTTAACTAGACAATATTTCTTGCCCTGGAAATTGTTCAACTTCTTGCACTATTTCTAGGATAGTGTAAAACGGCCTTAATGTCTAAGAAGCAGGCACACTTTTAGGCAGCGTAAAAGAACTTAGGCGTTTAATAATTTCTTCTTTGCCGTCGTTTTATGATAAAAAAAATATATTAATGCTTATTTTAATTACATGGTCATTTATTAAAAAATCGGAAGGAGGTTCTTCCGGGCTTCTCGAATTGTACAAGTGAATTAAACATACAGTGTGTCCCTAGATAGACTGAAAAAAGGAAAAACTTTGATTTTCAACTTTAGAGAAAAATATTATTCTGTATAAAAAGTTTTTGCTTGTTCGACAACCATTAATTTTCTAAACAAAATCCAGATATTGTTTTTCTTAAGTAAAATGAAACAGAATTTTCTCTTTCTCTTTCTTAATAATATCATGCACACTACCTGTTCTTTCAAGCTTTTGAATAAGATTGAGTGACGCATTTATGGAGACATGCACATTTGGACGCTTCGCGTTAAATTTCTCCATTGCAAGATGTAAGACGCTTCTCCGGTCTCATAATACTGCAGAAGATAAATTCTCTGTTGATGGGTTAATATTGTTTCAGCAATTATTAAATTTACCACAGTTCTTCAATTACTCAATTTAGTAACTAACTGAAATTTGATACCTTGATTTTATTAAAGCTACCAAACAAATTTTTCGTTTTAAATTTTTAGAATTTCCTCCTTTATTTTAATTAAGAAAAACAATATATGGATTTTGTTTAGAAAATTAACGTTTTCGAACAAGCAAAAACTTTTATAAAGAATAACATTTGTCTATAAAGTTGGAAATAAAAAAGTTTTTCCTTTTTCAGTCCATCTGGGGACACACTGTATAATTCCCCGTAAGGAATTTATTGTAAAAGCACGCTTTAAATATGGGCCATAAATCGGCGATTAAATAAAAAAAAACCAGACAGTACATAAGATGGTTTCCTACTGATAGGGAAGTCTGAGGGCTCAAGAGCAGAGGACCCCTTTACAGCTTTCCCTTTTACGGCTTTTCTATTTCTCTATGGGGCTCTAGCTCTAGGCGAAGGGTCTTCTTTTCATATACTACTATCACATCACCCACACCAGGAATATTTAAATTGGAATACCCTCGCAGAAAGGGGTCGGTGATAAAGTTAAAGAAGAAGCAAAAATAATAATTTTTAAATTTGAACCGAGATATAAAAATAAAATAAGGGAGACACTTCTGTTTACGAAAAGAGTTCAGCGAACGTTTTATACAAATTACATGAATGTGAACGTGAAAATTGGGAACGCAACCATTCGCAAAAATGACATGAACATTAATGAATTTGTTGAATCTTCTCTCCCTACGGAACCCTATTGTGTACATTTTTAAAAGACGAGACCATTTTGTTATTTGCGACTGCGAAATGGCGGCATTTGTATGAGTCCCCCTTTTGGTTCAGCACTTTTAAGTCACTGGAGTGACTTAAGTTGCCTATCCTCAAGGGACTGCTAGTTGTTTCTGGACCGGCTCCGCTTTTGACAATAAAATTACGAGAAAACAGATCGCAGGTCAAAGTTGCATAAAAAATAAAACAATTGCAACAGCGACTGGCGAAATACCAAATTCAAGAAAAAAATTTTCCAACAATAATATAAAAAGAAAGAGAAATAATATTAATCGCGTTCAAAATTGGTTTATGATCAAATTTAAAAAAATATCTAATTATTTTGATTATAAAATATATGACTAAGACAAAAAAGAAACGGAAAAAGTTTCACGGTTTACGAAGAGATGGCGCTCGCGTGTCAAATCGTCGAAATTTAACAAAAATTTGTCTGGATAAAATCAGCCTTGTGTGGGATGTCTTATTAAGCAGTAAACTGGTCGTGCGATATCGCAACCTAAAGTATTTGATAAAACAAATAAAATCGAAACGGAAGAGTTTCAAGAATCTTATTTTAAAATTAGACACAAAAGAAAAACCAAATAATTTTAAATTTAGAAATTAAAGTGAGTACAAGTTGCATTCAACTGATACGTCAATAATAAAAAAAAAGCAGTCGATAATCGAATGAATTTTAAGTGGAAATTACGAAATGGTTTCACACTAAAACAAAGTGACTTAAATTAATTACGAGATGAAAGTTAACAAGAGCCAATCTAATTAATTTTCAAACAGAAATTACGAGCCGACTTCAGATGACAGAACACATAAAAAAGGCAATTGATAAATTGTATTTAATGAGGAGCTCACGCGTGGATTTATGATTTAAGGGCGATTCTATGGGAATCGCCCGACATGGGCACGGGGCAAGAGAGCGACAAAAATCGGTTAATTCGATTTACGCGTAAGTGTGGGTGAGACACCTGTGTGTGCTATTACCAATAAGACGTGTCGCGAGCCACCTACCTTTGTCATGATACAGGCCCGGCTTCCGATTGGCCGACAACGCGGTGATAATGCTTAATGGCCGCAGCTGGAGGCTGGCCTGGACCGCGACAATACCCAATACGATCGACTCTACCTGACGACACACGTGACCACCCGATCTGGGTGTCACACCAGGCCAACTCGATCGCATTGCATTACGTTGATTAGATATTGTTTTTGATCGAAGAAGAGGACGGGAGAGGGCTGCCACTTATAAATTTATGGATACTTGTTTATTGGCCGTTATATTATCTGCGAGTGCATAAAATTTGGGTTTATGATGGATTTTAGAGGTCGTCAAACTTGAGGGAGGAAATAACTTGCAACATGGAATGCTAATACGTAATTATGCAATTTGTTTTGTAATTTTGTATTTACATATAATCTGATCACTAAAACTTTTTAGACTTTTGAACGTATTATGGATGGGTTGCTTTCTATTAAGTAAAAATATTGTGTTGCAATGACGAGAAGAGAAAATAGAAAAAATTCATTCACGAACGACGAAACTCTATCACTCACAATCAGTCATTATCTCTTGTCTCTAGAGAACAAGAAAAAAGAAAAAATTGTAATAATGGTTTTTAATAAAAGATGTTCATTTAAACTCTTGATTTACTTAGTTAACTTTGTAACTCTCTAATGGAAGAAGACGGCATAGAAAAAAGGGATGCGAATTATTGTTTCACATTCGAATTAGGGACAGTTGCGGACCTACACATTTGCAAACCAATAATATTTGTGGATTACTCACGTCAAGAAATTGCATCTCAAAATTTACACGCCTACACTACCCTTATAGACTTCCAACCTCAAGATTTCCCAATAGATTACTTTCTGCCCATTTCGATGGGCAAGGACGAAAACAATTTAGTGAACCGTTTAACTTGTGTAAGACTAATAAAGGGAGAAAGATAATATCCAATCTCATTAACTGTAAAAAATGATTAAAACTGCATTATAAGGAAGAAAATTGCGAAGTAAAAAGAAGGGAAGTATGATGAGGGATACCAAAAATTGATTCATTTCAAGTACTCTAAAGGAAGAAAATTGGGAAACGCTCGTTTCTTAGAAAAAGCAAAGGAATATCTGGTAACCTCAAGTACTACTAATAGTTTATCTTTCACCAACTAAAACGCCTTTGCATGTTAAAGAAGAAATCTGCGAAGTAAAAAGGAGGGAAATGTGAAGGATACCAAGAATTGATCCATTTTCAAGAACTCTTAAAGAAACCAAATTTGAACCAATACTTTCTTACAAGCAGCAAAAAGGATTGCTCTTATAACCTCAAGTACTGTCAATAACCTACACACGACCTACTTCTTCTGCTACGCCTTGGAAGAAGAGCAAAGAAGAGAAAAGAAAGCAAGAAATTGATTCGTTTTCAAGAACTAGAGAAACCAAATTAAAAAAAAAACTATTTTCTTACAAAAAGCAAAGAGGAATGCGCTTATAACCTCAAGTACTGTCAATAATCTACATTCCACCTACTTCTTCTGCAACGTCTTTGAAGAAAACTGCGAAGAGACAAAAGGAGAAAACTGAGGAAATTGATTCGCTTTCAGGAAATGTCAAGAAACCAAATTGCAAAATGTTCTTTACTTGCAGAAACCAAAGGAATATTTTGGTAACCTCAACTACCGTCAATGGCCTACCTTCCGCCTACTTCAGTGTTGACACGGCTTAAGCACCAAAAATCGAAGACGGCCGACATTTAGAAATCGATGCAGACTGCAGTACTTAGCAAAGCATATCGCCGCCTTAAGCGTTAAAAATTGAAGTTTTGATTTGAATGATCCAAAATTAACGATCGAAATTCAAACATGTCATGTCAAAAAGAAATCAATCTAAGACATAGGTACTTCAAGAAGTTATAACAAAGCCATACTTGACGAACACTTTAAATGAAAACGTGATATTATACTTCGACGTTCAGCAAAAAAGACACAATAGCTGCCGACTAAGAGACAACATTAATAAAATATTTTGATTAAAAAAATTGCAAAAAAGTAAGGAGCAAGTTTCACAGTTTGCGATAGGATTTAGGTACGCCATAGTCAAACAACAATTTGGACATTTTCACTTCGGAAATTTTGCTTTCCCGCTTGCTAATTATAGATAATAACTAGAGATCGGAATGTTACATTTTCTCTGGTACAAATTTTATGCAATAGTAACTAATGCCTCTAGAGAAATGAGTCAGTTTTTGTCTTTGCAAAGTAGAAACATTCGGAGGCCGATTGTACCCTGATTTCCAAACTTGATTGCAAGAGTGCGTCGTAATAACACAGAGGGAGTAATAGAAGTGAAGAACTCTCAATAATATGTCTGATCAGGGACCGAACTGTATGTACGTCGCTGATGACGTATTGACGTCGACAACACATGCAAGATGCAGAAACAGAAGTAGAAGATTTATTTCATATTCATTTTTGCAGAGTTTTGAATGGTGTTCTTCAATTTCCACGAGAACCTCACGATTTCTATGGTATGTATAAAACAAAGAAGAATCTGCATTCGTTTGAAATAGGGGGGAAAACACAGAAACCAGAATTTAATAACGCGGACTTAAAAATCATGTGGTTTCAATTTTTCCATGAAAACATAGTGTTCTTGATTTTTTATTATGTAAAGGATGATAATATTGATAATGCACTCAATTAAGGTCGAGTGTGATTACTGTTGCAGATATTTTACGTTTTGCGTACTGTTTAATCAAGGCGATGACGTCGAAATACTTAACTCCGATCTCTAGTTTTAATAACAATTAAATCCGAGTGAGTCATCTTTACTCGTCCTGAAAATAACACAAAATACATAGCTCCTTATTGAACCTTGCAAAAATGTAACTTACAACCCGGCTTGAGAAAATATGGAACAAAAGTAGGTATGAAGAAAAGTATGAAAGGGAGTCCCATCTGCACAAATTATCGGTTAATCGGCTACCAAACTGATTTGCTTATAAACAAATTTAGCCAAAACGAAAGTGCCTTTAAGCAATACAAGAAGATAGAACTGGTCATGATTAAGACAAACATTTCGAATGAAATAGGACAATGTGTCATCATATTGGCCGTACTAGTAGAATAGTAGAACGCAAAAAAAGTGCAATGAAAATTACAGTCGTGCAATCAGTTTTTCTAATTTCAATATGTAGAGATTTTCAGATTAATTTGGTTGATGAGTTGACGTCCAGACTTGCTTAAATGCTGCTTCACAACGTGTCAACACAATAGGGAAACAGAGAAAATAGCACGAAGAACCTCAATACTCGATGTGTTTGCACAGAAACATTTGCTTGCATTTGTACTGTGCCGCTGACTTAACGACTTCGAAATAAATTTTTCCTATGTGTACTCATGAAAGAAGACGTTACCTCCTTTTGAAAACTCATCGATGAAATACGTTATTAAAGCATTACTAATTCGTAATGGGCAGGCTTTTAAGCGATTAAGGGTTCTTCCAGGGCTTTGAAAAAATCGAATAAATTTGGAACTAAGAAAAGGATTGGTATGAAGACAAAAATGACAAAGGTAAATTTAAAACTGAAAGAGAAAGAAATTCCTCGCATGTTATATTCTTAGCGTAAAGAGTTTGTTTTCAACAAGATATACGAAAAAATCAATTGGAAAAAATGTATATTTTGCAAAGATGTGTCTTTTAGAGGCAGCAAATGTGGATCATTGTTTAAGAAAAAGTATGTAACTGGAAATTCATTAAATTTCTAAGTTTCTAGTACTAAGAAGTTGTCTTCTAAATCTGAGTTTGAGAAATTCTTAGAAATTCTAAATAAGGAATAAATGATACTTTGTAGACATGAACAAACTAATTAGAAAAATTATATCCTGCAACATTCTTTGTACTTGAAAGAAAAGGAAGAAAAAAATTAGGAAATTGATTCGATTTGGAGAACTACAGAGAAATCAAATTGAAAAATGCTCTTTTCTTACAAGAGCCTAAGAAACGTTCTGATAACCTCTACACCTCTAGTACTATCAATACCCTACTTTTGCATACTCCTTCTAAATCGCCTTTTACATTTTAAGAAAGAAAAAGTGAGGGTCACCAAAAATGATTCGTTTGGGCTAAAGGGCCCAAATTGGAAGTACGTCTTCTCTCACAAATTACAGAGGAAAATGAGGTTACATATTCGGACTTGTTTGGTTGATGATTAAGAACTGTAAACAAAAAAAAACGTCCATTTTCCGTGCGACTATTAAATCACATAAAACGTTCATTTTGAATATTTTCTTCTTTTTCTCCTCAAGTATTAGTTCCGTTATATGTATCATTTAATGATGGGTTAGAAGAGAAACCTTTTGAAAGAAACATTTCGCTTGCATTCGTCCGTTATTATTATTAGCTTCTTTTTTTAAACCAAGGCCAAATAAGTCAAGTATTTATTCATAGAACCTCCTCTATTATACAATTACAAACGATTACATGCAGGTCACATGTGGATATGTAAACCTATGTGATTATGCAAAAATCCGCGAACGACTTCCCGGAAGATCTCTGCGAGACCCGGACTCCGTACGTAACACGAAAGCTTCCTGAAGACGGCGGCCGCGGTTCGGTGCGTTCGTGACTTGACGGGCTCGAACAAGTGAAATTACAGGGAAAAGTGATTTTTTTTGGGGGCGCGGATTTGCATATAATGGTAAGGCCGGGAATCTCGGGTAGATCATGACCTATATTTACCGAAATGAGTGAGGGTTCTTTTCGGGTGCTTTCCTCGCGGATCTCGCACGCATTTGCATAATGTCTTCGGACACGAAACGCCGTCATCATCATCATCACCGCCGAGAGATCTTCTTCTTCTTCAAAAACCGTTGCAGAATTCTTTGATTTGATTTGTTCTATGTACATGTGCGCGGTGAATTTCGGAATTTTCTTTCTCCTTTCGAGTTCTACCTGCACAGGTCGTTCTCGTTTGTCCGGACTTTTATAATTGCCATTGTCAACACTATAATAGCAGGTCGTTCTGTAAAACAAATCGCCCGAACAGGTGTTGCTAAGTGAATTATTTACGCTTCGGAATAACGGATAGGTGTGGACGGAAACGTCGCCGATTATTTTGTTTGGAATTAGAGAAGGAACTTTCTTTAGAAAGGCGCAACAACCTCGATGAAACACAATTGCGCTCAGTATTTTTCATTAAAAGAAAAAAAAACTGCTTCTTGCCTTTGGCAAATAATGTCTTCCCAGTTACACAATTTTCTTCCTTAAATAGCAAGGTGCTGCAGAGTTAACGAAACTGAAACAATTTTGATTTCCTTATGTTCCTTATGTTTAGGATTTTTTTTCACGGTTTCGAAATTAAATCAGTTTTTGTCATCTTCATTCTCTACTTTTTCTTGAAAATTTTCATCGAAGTTCTTCAGCTAAATCATGTTTTATTTTCATTCAATTTCGCTTCATTGCAAAGAAATTTTGTCTAGTAAATTTTCATTTGTACGCAATTGTCTTTCTTAAATAGTAGAAGTATTGTAGCACGGTATTTTTCCAATCCTCTATTTTTTTCACATGCAATAAAACCGAAGCATTTGAAATTGAATTAATTTTTGTCTTCAATTTTCCATTCCTTAGACTTTCCTTGAATACGAAATCAGATGTACGAAGGGCCTAAGCGTGTCTTGATGAAATCCTTCCATTTTTTCTACGTCTTTCGCCAATGTTAACCGCACTTTTGCACTTATTAATATTTTCATTCATCCTTGGCCACCCTCTTCCCCCCTTTTTAACTTGCTTGCCCATATATCTCTAACTAGTTTTGTTTAGGGCATCCTCGCCCTCACCATCAGTTGTACAAAAAAATTCAACAGTTTCTTTGTGTTATTCAATCTTCCGTTCACAATAGTTTTCTTTCTTAAATATTACCAATATCTTCACAGTCTTTTGTCGTCTCTTTTGTTCCTTTTAAAAGATGAAATGTTGCAAAATATAAATTTTTCTAATTAGTTTCTTTATACCAATAAAGTAGATAAATCATCCTTTCTTCTTTATTTCGATTTCTTTTGAAACCCAGATTTAGAAGGCAACTTCTTTGTACTAAAAATTAAAGAAAGAAAAAACTTTACGAGTTTCCACTTCCATATTTTTCCTTAAACTATCAAACCACATTTGTTGCCCTCCAAAGGCAGAACTTCGCGAAAATAATTTCTTTCCAATAGATTTCTTCACATATCCGTGAAGTGAGTCATTTTTTCTTTTCTGACGTTGCTGAAAATATAACATTCGAGGTATTCCTTTTCGTTTTTCAGTTTTAAATTTAACTTTGTCATTTTTGTCTTCATACCAAGTTTCTTAGTTCCAAATTTATTCAATTCTTTCACAGCCCTGGAAAAACACGAAATATCTTAAAAGCCTGACCATTACTGATTAATAATGCTTTAATAACGTATTTTATCGATGAGTTTACAAAAGGAAGTAACGTCCTCTTTCATGAGGACACATAGGAAAGATTTATTTCGACGTCATTAAGTCAGCGACACAGTACAAATGCAAGCAAATATTTCTGAGCAAACATATCGTGTATTAGGGTTATTCGTGCTATTTTCTCTGTTTCCCTATTGTGTTGACACGTTGTGAAGCAGCATTTAAGCAAGTCTGGACGTCAACTGATCAACCAAATTAATCTGAAAATCTCTACATATTGAAATTAGAAGAACTGATTGCACGACTGTAATTTTTACTGCACTTTTTTGCGTTCTACTATTCCACTAGTACGGCCAATATGATGACACACTGTCCTACTTCATTAGAAATGTTTGTCTTAATCATGACCAGTTCTATCTTCTGTATTGCTTAAAGGCACTTTCGTTTTGGCTAAATTTGTTTATAAGCAAATCAGTTTGGTAGCTGATTAACCGATAATTTGTGCAGATGGGACTCCCTTTCATACTTTTTTTGATACCTACTTTTGTTCCATATTTTCACAAGCCGGGTTGTAAGTTACATTTTTGCAAAGTTCAATGAGGAGCTATGTATTTTGTGTTATTTTCAGGACGAGTAAAGATGACTCACTCGGGTTTAATTGTTATTAAAATTAGAGATCGGAATTAAGTATTTCGACGTCATCGCCTTGATTAAACAGTACGCAAAACGTAAAATATCTGCAACAGTAATCACACTCGACCTTAATTGAGTGCATTATCAATATTATCATCCTTTACATAATAAGAAATCAAGAACACTATGTTTTCCTGGAAAAATTGAAACCACATCACTTTTAAGTTCGCGTTATTAAATTCTGGTTTCTGTATTTTCCCCCCTATTTCAAGCGAATGCAGATTCTTCTTTGTTTTATACATACCATAGAAATCGCGAGGTTCTCGTGGAAATTGAAGAACACCATTCAAAACTCTGCAAAAATGAATATGAAATAAATCTTCTACTTCTGTTTCTGCATCTTGCATGTGTTGTCGACGTCAATACGTCATCAGCGACGTACATACAGTTCGGTCCTTGATCAGACATATTATGGAGAGTTCTTCACTTCTATTACTCCCTCTGTGTTATTACGACGCACTCTTGCAATCAAGTTTGGAAATCAGGGTACAATCGGCCTCCGAATATTTCTACTTTGCAAAGACAAAAACTGACTCATTTCTCTAGAGGCATTAGTTACTATCGCATAAAATTTCTACCAGAGAAAATGTAACATTCCGATCTCTAGTTATTATCTATAATTAGCAAGCGGGAAAGCAAAATTTCCGAAGAGAAAATGTCCAAATTGTTGTTTGACTATGGCGTACCTAAATCCTATCGCAAACTGTGAAACTTGCTCCTTACTTTTTTGCAATTTTTTTAATCAAAATATTTTATTAATGTTGTCTCTTAGTCGGCAACTATTGTGTCTTTTTTGTTGAACTTCGAAGTATAATATCACGTTTTCATTTAAAGTGTTCGTCAAGTATGGCTTTGTTATAACTTCTTGAAGTACCTATGTCTTAGATTGATTTTTTTTTTGACATGACATGTTTGAATTTCGATCGTGAATTTTGGATCATTCAAATCAAAACTTCAATTTTTAACGCTTAAGGCTGCCACATACTTTGCTGAGTACTGCAGTCTGCATCGATTTCTAAATGTCGGCCGTCTTCGATTTTTGGTGCTTAAGCCGTGTCAACACTGAAGTAGGCGGAAGGTAGGCCATTGACGGTAGTTGAGGTTACCAAAATATTCCTTTGCTTTTTGCAAGTAAAGAACATTTTGCAATTTGGTTTCTTGACATTTCCTGAAAGCGAATCAATTTCCTCAGTTTTCTCCTTTTGTCTTTTCGCAGTTTTCTTAAAAGACGTTGCAGAAGAAGTATTTGGAATGTAGATTATTGGCAGTACTTGAGGTTATAAGCGCATTCCTCTTTGCTCTTTGTAAGAAAATAGTGTTTTCAAATTTGGTTTCTCTAGAGTTCTTGAAAACGAATCAATCTCCTCATTTTTCTCTTTTTTGCTTCTCTTCCAAGACGTAGCAGAAGAAGTAGGTGGATTGTAGGTTATTGACAGTACTTGAGGTTATAAGAGCAATCCTCTTTGCTGCTTGTAAGAAAGTAACGGTTCAAATTTGATGTCTTTAAGAGTTCTTGAAAATGAATCAGTTCTTAGTATCCTTCGCATATCCTTCCTTTTTACTTTCCAGTTTTCTTGTTTAACATACAAGGATGTTTTAGTTGGTGAAAGATAAGCTATGGGTAGTACTTGAAGGGTTACCAGATATTCCTTTGCTTTTTCTAAGAAACGAGCGCTTCCCAATTTTCTCCCTTTAGAGTACTTGAAATGAATCAATTTTTGGTATCCCTCATCATACTTCCCTACGTTTTACTTCGGAATTTTCTTCTTTATAATGCACTTTTAATCATTTTTTTGCAGCTAATGAGATTGGATATTATCTTTCTCCTTTTATTAGTCTTACACAAGTTAAGCGGTTCACTAAAATGTTTTCGTTCTTGCCCATCGAAATGGGCTGAAAGTAATCTATTGGGAATTCTTGAGGTTGGAAGTTTATAAGGGTAGTGTAGGAGTGTAAATTTTGAGATGCAATTTCTTGACGTAAGTAATTCGCAAATATTATTGGTCTGCTAAAGGTTTTAATCACTTTTTACCGTTAATGAGATTGGATATTATCCTTCTTACTTTATTAATCTTACACAAGTTAAACAGTTCACTAAAACATTTTCTTCCTTGCCCATCGAAATGGGTAGAATCTTGCGGTTATTAGAACTTGAGAAAAGGATACTTGAGTCACTTTGTCTCTTAGCAATCAAAGTTCTAGAAATAAGCTGACTTGGAAAGGAAGAATGGAAAGAGTAAAAATGCCAAGGAATATATGATTCAGAAACAGATTCAAAAGCTTCCTAAAGCGAAGCTAAATGAATCCGACCGATGGTGGAGTAATTCTGGTTCGTAAGTGAAAGCTGCCGTTTAATCTCATCCGCTATTAATTATTGAAGATTCTTGGAGGTTCTCTCTCTCCCATAGATAAATTATGGCGTCACGCGAAGGCTATTAACACAAGCGATGTCGCGGAGCAATGTGGATGTGGTAGTGGTTGTATGTACAAGACCAGAACTAATAGCTATCAATCGTTAATTGGCAATTAGTAACGCAAGGCAAGATTTATTAGAAAGTCTCACATACGCATCAGTGGATTGTATTTGTGTGAGTGTGTGTGTTAGCGTGGTGGGTTGTACGGTACCGTTCTGGTGATCGGTCACGGGATCCGGGCCCGGAGGCCGAGTGTGAAACGTCGGACGATCGCCACTTAATTATGTATCTGCGGGGTAATATATGCCCCACTTCCAGCAGGTATCATTACGGGCAGCGAGGGAGGCAGGTGACTCCGTTGCCATCGGCTGCTTCGCCGATCAAAACGTATTGCCCACTTCACCTACGTACTAATTATCTGGTTTTAGAGCTTCGTCCTTACCACGCACTTTTATATTAAAATTATAATCATTTGTCCTGTAATAATTTCATGCCGGGGCTTGAGAGATTTATTGAAGAAATTTACTTCTTCCGATGGCTAAAACCTTTCACGAAGTTGTCGATATGTTATTGGAGAGTTGACTTCTAGTTCAATATTAAGACGACGTAGAAATAAAAGAATAAAATGTTATGCTTTCTAATTTCAATGTAATGTGTTGAATGTATTAAAAACCTCTTTGAACCCGTTGGGATTAGATACGGAGTACCACAGGGTTCCATTCTAGGCCCTATACTGTTTCTATTTTTGGATTAAGGCTTCCCAAAGTATTACATTTCTTTAGCTGATTGCGCTCTTTTCGCAGATGATAGTATTCTTGGATTTAATAAATCATTTATTTAATTTACAAAGTTATAATATTATTTGTCAAGATTGGATGAAGTAACTAGAACATATACGAAAATTTGTTGAATTCTATCCAACAACATGAATCTAGATCTTGTAAGACATGCCAGAAGACATTAAGATATTCTTTACCAAATGGGATTAAAAATCTTCCACTGAAGATTGTACTGCGGTAATCAAGGAGATTTTTCATTTTATTTATTCATTTGAGGAGTTCTTTTGATTGTTGCTTAATACAGCATGTATTTAGTGCATACCACAAACTGACGGGTTTAATTACTCTGCATAATAATACACAAATATATTATTATTATAAAAAACCAAAGAAAATTATAACATTCGAAAAAGTGAAAATGATTAATGAGAGTTCTGGGTTATGTCCTTTTGCTAGAGTAAAACTGCTCCTTATCATGTCTTTTGACAGAAATTTGTTGAAATTAAATTGTTAATTGGACAATGTTAAGGTTCAAGCAGATTGTACAAAGAAAGAAAATAAAAGAAGGACGGGAATTATCTAAAAATTAATTGGAACGAATGTATCATTTCAGAGTCTTTCTTTTTAAGGCAGACAAAGGCAAAATGCAATAAAGGGAAAAGAGAAAAAATGTAAAAATTTACTTAATTTAAAATAAGGAAGAAGGAAGACAAAGGCAAACGCAACGAAGAGGAAATAAAAAAAGGCTCAATTTGAGGAACTGCTTGTTTTCCGACAACTTACATCTTAATTTTCAATGAAGAAAAATGAAAGAAGGAGATAAAACGAAAAACAAAATTTAATTAAGTTTTAGAAGCTAGGAGAAAAAACAAGGAGGAAGATAAAGGCAAAAGGAAAAAGTGGTTCAATTTAACGAATGTTTTTTTCTTATAACGTACATCTTAATATTCAAGGTGAAATTGAAGAAGAAGAAGCGGAAGGAAAACGGAAAACGAAATTTCATTCAACTTTAGAATCTACGGAGAAAAAGGAAGATGGTAGACAAAGGCAAAGACAGTGAAGAGAAAAGAGAAAAATGTACAAATTGATTCAATCAAGTTGTACTGAAAGACATTATTATTTTTTTTTTATTTATTTTTTTTTAATCTGTGGTGGTTACCCAACGGGGTCCTAAGTCAAAGACTTGTCAGGATGTATCAGAATGTATTTGAGGGTGTGTAAAATGTTCCATGGCTTTGTTACTTCCAACCTTCTCGCCGTTTAAGGGGAAGCAGTGTCGAATTTTATCCCCAACACTGAAGGGTGCCTGAAGTCGATACCGACCACCCCCGAGAAAAATCCCGAGTGCGGTTTGAACCGACAACCATGCGATTGCAAGGCCGGTCCTTTTACCACTGGGCCGTTCAGGCGTTGATTATGGTATTTCCATGATTAGCACACTTGTGAAAGCCAATGAATATGTCACTGGGCATTTCTAACTGGTATATCGCACAATGCATAGGACTGAAGAGAGTGAATTTTACTTATTGCATGCTTTGATTTCTGGAGCGGCAAATTGTGAACCTACCCCTGAGCTGTTTTTCACTTTCCTGTTAGAACAAGGTTATTTTGCATTTTCTGAAGATGGGTTCTTAAAAATCCCAAATGAAGAGATCAAATTAGAATTGCATACCAAATTAGCACAACATTTTACACAAATCTACGGCATTCGGAAATTAGATAAAAACCAGTGCAAAATCTCTTTTTCTACTCTGTTCTCCTCTCGAACAGCAGATGTAACAGAATTTATCATAGACCAAAAGAATAAGTTAGAAAAATTTGTCACACCATTGAAAGAAGGCAAAACCACTCTGAATCATGATATTCTGCAAAAGATTCTTTTTATTCCACTGTTTGCAACAAAATACACCGACTTGACTGAAATTCACACTCGAGGGAACAAACGTCCGGATTTCTTCTTGTATAAAGAAAATCATGGTGTCATCATTGAATTGAAGTACATGCAATGTATCAATGCAATGATCATGTTAGTGGCAATGATTCCAAACAAGCTTTGCGTCAAATCCTCGGAAAGAGATTATGCTCTGTTCACAGATGACAGATACAATTTCAAAGAATCTGCAAAGACATTCCTCTTGATCGGTTTATCTTTTAATTCAAAACTGCAAGTTTCTCTGCATTGCTTGCAAAGCAGCAAAATCTCTACATGTGGTCGTCTTACTGCAAAGGAAGGACTTGGAAAGGAGTTGACGAGAGGCAATATTGAGATGCTTCTTACCATGGCTAACTTGATTTCCTTTGGTTCCTCGTGACTCAAGGATAAGAGTTACTTTTCTACGAGCCCTAACAACTATATGTTGGAACAAGCAACATTTTTTCAAGTAAAATGCTAGTTTACTGAATTTATAACTATTTTTTTAATTTAAACAGTAAATAAGCAACTAGCAATATTTTCAATGTTGTTTCGAATTATGTTTAGAGTAAAATTAACTTGTGTTTAATTTATTGCAATTTAATTACACATTTGATACATGAAAACACTGACAACTAAATGTTGGAACACGCATTGGTTTTTTTACTTTTCTTCAATTTTATCGCAGTGACGCTAAGGCCGCTTTCAAACAAAACAAGCCTTTGTTGTCAACAATGTTTTACGTGGTTTTACCAAGTCGTAAAGTTGACATGTTGTCTGTAGCTTGTTCTGTTGTCATCAAAATCATATAATTTTTGAAATATTGTGACAATAATGGGACGGGGGAAGCCAACTGATCGAAAAGTGCGCGAGATTATCATTCGGCAGTACCATAAAGGCAAATCAATGTTCTTTGAATATCCTTTAACGTTCCTCCATATCTACGCCACACCTACGTCACGTTATTCTAAGAATAATGCTTATTCAGCGATTGTAAAATCGGGCCTTAGTGTGCAAAAATTTTACCTTTGAATATATTCCAATTTATAGGCCAAAGAAAAGCCATTATTGATAGAAAAACAAAAAAGGAATCGTTACGCTTGGGTTAAACCTAAACTTTCGTGGTCTAAAATTGACTGGCGTAAAGTCATATTTAGTGATGAAAGTAAATTTAATGTTTGAGTGGGAGATCATCGTAAACGCATAAATCGAGAAAAAACAGAAGCTTTCCATAAAGACTGCCTTAATCGAATAGTTAAGTTCCCACAAGGCACTATGGTTTGGGGATGTATGACAGCTAAGGGATTGGGCACTTTAAAATTTATTGAAGGGACTGTAAACGCAGAAAAATATAAAAACATTCTTCAAAACTTGTTGCAAAAATATATCCGAATGGAGATTACATATTCCAACGGGACGGTGCGTCATGTCACACAGCAAAAACACCAAAAGAATGGTTTGGGCATAATGGTGTTAAAGTTCTGTCACATCTTTCCAGCAGCCCAGATTTCAATCCAATAGAAATACTGTGGCATAAAATGAAACAAAATTTAAAAAACAATTCTCAGCGAACCCTACCTCAATTGCCGTCAAATTACAAGAAATTTGGGATAGTTTTACACCTGAATTTTGCAAACTTCTTGTCGATACTCTTGCCTGATAGACTTCAGGCAGTTATTCGGGCAAAAGGAGATGTTGCGTCTTATTAAATTTGTTTCTTATTTTGTTAAATACTACGTGTTCCAACATTTAGTTGTCAACAGTATTGCGCTGAAAATAAATAAAAAAAGAATTATATTAAAGCAATTAACTTTCATTGTTCAAAAAAACTTGTAAAAGGTCTGTTAAACATAATGAAATAAATTCACAAAATCTTGAAAAAATTCGTCATAATATTTCACCGAATTCACGATTTATTTCAGACATAACTGCTTGTTCCAACATATAGTTGTTAGGGCTCGCTTCCTGTTTATTTTTATAAGTAAAATGTACATTTTGTAAGTGCATGTTAAGCTTATGAAATCTCTTGATACGTGCAATTTTAAATTACTTGCTTGTAAGGCATAATCCAATAAAAGCTAAAAAAAAATTAGGTTTTTTACGTGATTTATAATGTGCCCACTTTTTAGTGGTCTGTAGATCTTGAGATATTTTATTATAGAGCGGACACTTCTCTTAATTGTAGTGTTGTGCACAGAACAATTACTAGAAGAAAGGCAAGTTCCATATAAAATTGGACAAACACTATTGACAGTTGCGATGCAGCTACCCTCTGAATTCTGTCAGGCAAACTCGTTTTATTTTATTAGTTAATATTAAATTCAAAATGTACTAATCTTGAATTAAAATTAAATTAAATTTGTTTAGACCGCCATCTAGAAATACCGCTAGTAACCGCTTGCTAAAAGCTGCTTTGGAGATTTGGGTATTTGGGGATTACTGTAATTAGTTTTCGTCGACGTGATCACTTCTTTACAAGTCTAGGGAGAAAGCGGAAGGAAGAAGACAACGGCAAAATGAAGAGAAAAGAAGAAAAAGTAACTGTTCTTTTTCCTTAAATTTTAATTTGAAAAAGAAGAAAACGGAAAACAAAATTCACCCAATTTTAAAAGCTGCAGCAAAAAATGCTACAATTTTATCATCTATGAAGAAATTTGGAAAATAGAGAAAGTCCTGTTCTCTGCAATGCCTTTACTATTTAAGAAATGAAAGAGAAAAATAAACAGAGAAGAAGAAAGATAAAAATTACTTCGTCTTATGAAACTGAAAAGAAAATAAATGTGAAAGTTGATTCTCGCTTAAGAACTGTAAAGACACAAGTTGTATTTTTGTTTTCATGCAATATACTTCTTAATTTTAAAGAAGAAAAATGCAGACCTTGTCCAAAGAAAGAAAAGGAAAGTAAGAAGAAGTACACCAACGATTTTTCGTTTTCCAAAACTTTAAAAAATCGATTTTCAAACGGAAACAGAAGAAAGATAAAAATTGATTCAATTCAGTGACCCTTAAGAAATTAACTGTATCTTTTTTCTGCACGCATGCTTTCAACGAAGAAAAATGTAAAGACTGAAGAAAGGACGACGAAAAGACGACAAGAAATTTTTATTTGGAGAAAAATGTTTTGCCTTTTAAGGAAGCAAATGCAGAAAGTAAAAAGCAGAAAATTTAGTTGTACGACAAATACTAGAAACTTCTTTGATTCAACTTTTTTTTTTATTATATTCGAACAGGATTGCGCCAGTCATTTGTTTTTGGCCAAAAACACCATCGAAATTCAACAGAATGTTTAACATTAACAATGTTGTTCAGGCAATTAGAGTTCAAGCTATACGTATAGGTAACGCGATTTGAATTTCATAGTAAATTTAGTTGTACAGTTTTCCCCAGTTTTTCAGCGTAATTTGCAAAGTAGAAAATTAAAAATAATTGCATTCAGGGAAGAAATGACATTGCGTTAAACGTCAATACTGGGAACCATTAGAATTAATTAGCTTGTGGTTTTTCAAGCGTTAATAGAGATTGTTTATAAGAAAAATTGCATTTCTTTTAATTATAAATAGCTGCTAACTCTGACTAGCTATAATTGTACTTTAAGGAAATCTAAAAAAAAATATATTGCTTCTAACCAACAAACACTCATAAACAGCGAACACGTATTTCAACAACCAAGCTGTCATTTTCAGCACGTTTATCTGACGTACACCTTATGCATCAAAGTGACATAGAAAATTTATGTTCAACGAGTCAATTGAAGTACGAAGAAATTAAAAATTTTCTTAGAACCGTTACACTATATTTTTTATGTAAAATTTGTTACGAAGTGAGTGAGAAGTACCAATTCAACAAATCAGAATTCATTCTGGTAGTTTATCTCTCTCACTTTGTAACAAAATTGTTGTCAAATTTAATGGCCGTTTTACACTATGACATTTTTAATGTGAAATTTGTTACAAAGTGAGTGAGAAGTGCCAATTCAACCAATCAGAATTCACTGTGGTAGCTTATCTCTCTCACTTTGTAACAAAAATTGTTATCAGATTTGGCAAGTGTAAAATGGCCAATAAACTGTCACTGTCAAATTTAGAATCTTTGCTATCACAAAACGAAAACAAATTTTCTTGCAAAAATCCCGATTTCCTTCCGAAGGTATTTATATTTTTACAAGTAAAGGTTGACAATGACGCTGCTTCGTATTTTTACAAGTGCATTGTGTGTGTTGAAAGAAACGAAACGAATACGTAGCTGGGACGATTCGAACACACACGTAACTAATTATAGAGAACTTGGAGAGCATTTCACCTGTTGACCCGCCCCATCACATTGTGTACAGATCGCCCTGCACATAATTGAAAGCGCCCACGCTCGACGCAACGCTCCTCGCGGCTTTACCCACCAAAAAAAAAAGAAAGAACGAATTCACTCATAACACATAACAGCAGAAAAATATGAGACGTAAAATAGGTTGAAAATAACTACGAAATAGAAAAAAAATCCTGATTATTTTATTCGCGTTTTGAGTAATACCATCAAGACACACGTAAATAATGAAATCACGTTGATTAATACATTTTTAGTGTCGTTTAACATTTGGTTAACAATTAAAGTGGCGACATCTACCTGTCGTATCATGTACGTTTGAGTAACTAGCGACATCTGTTACAGTAAACTTCTCATACCACAAAACTAAGAAAGTCTTCAAAATAAATGCAAATGATGAAACCAACATCTTTTGAGCGTCATTTCACGTTATATACATATACACAGTTGGCCTGACCAACACTATCTATGCGTTTTTCGTGAGTAAATGAAGGATAGAATAGTAGAAACCGCATGAGTAAACGAAATAGCTATATCAATTGACGTTGCCGATTGATAACACGGGCCACGCTTCGGCCGCCAACATTGTAATATCTCTATTTCACTTCCACACAAGTTTCAATGAGCCTCTCCTTCATTTACTCACAAGAAGCGCATAGATACTGTCGGACAGGCCAGCACAGTATAAACCAACAAAACCCAATAAAGCAGCGACATCTATTATAGTAAGCTTCCTAACATGCAGAAGAAAAGGACACTCAATCAGTTTACTTTCAGACACGTCTTTAAAATAAACGAAACATTGTTAGGCGTCATTTTATGTTGTAGTAACAATGAAGGTGCCGACATCTATTATTGTAAACCTTTCAAAGCGCAAAAATATCACTTTAAATTCCCTTAACAACGAATGTGGCGACATCTATCATCGCACACTTCTCAAAACACAAAATTAATTGAATCCACTCTGAGAAAAAATTCAAAATTTACATATGCAGATGATGAAATCACGTGAGACAACATTGTGTAGACGTCGCTTTACAACTTAGAAACAAAGAAAGTGGCGCCATCTATTATCGAAAAACTACAATAGTGCAAGAATTTCGGACATTCAATGAGGTTATTTTCAGTAATGTCTTCAAAACAAACACAGATGATGAAATCATGTCAACCAAAATATCTTTTAGGCGTCATTCTAAACTTGAATAACAACGAAAGTGGCAACATTTATTATCGTACATTTCTCAAAGCACAAGAGTAATTGAATCCTCTTTGACAGAGAAGTTCAAAATATATGAGGACGATGAAATCAAGTGAAACGACATCTCTTAGGTGTCACTTTAGGTCTTAGTAACAGAGAAAGTGGCGACATCTATTATCGTAAACCAACAAAAGTGCCAAAATATCGGGCATTCAACAAGTTCACTCTCAATAACGTCCTCAAAATAAGCGGAGATGATGAAATCACGTTGGCCAACATCTCTTAGGCGTCGTTTTAAATTTGAGTAACAACGAAAGTGGCGCCATCTATTATCGTACACCTCTCAAAACGCAAAATTAATTCAATCCAGTCTGAGACACAATTCAAGATATACTTATGCAAATAATGAAATCATGTGAGACAACATTTGTTAGATATCGACATACAACTTAGTAACAAAGAAAGTGGCGACATCTATTATCGTACACCTTCAAAAAGCACAAAAATGTCGGACATTCAACGAGTTTGCTTTCAGTAACATCCTCCAAACAAACGCGGATGATGGAATCATGTTGCCCAACATATTTTAGGCGTCACTTTTAATTAGAGTACCAACGAAAGTGGCGCCATCTTACCGTACACTTCTCAAAACGCAAAATTAATTGGAACCACTTTGAGAAACAATTCAAAATAAATACAGATAATGTAATCATGTGAGACAACATTGTTTAGGCGTCACTTCACAACTTAGGCCCGGTATTTCAGTCAGAGCTTAAACCCAATAATTTTCGTTAATTTTTGGTTTAGGGTTAACTTTTGGTTTAAGCGTATTTCAGTGACACGTTAAGGTTTAATTTATTTTATTTAATCAGAAAATTTAATCCACATACACCAGATTCTTAAATCTAGAAACAGATACAAATTCAACAAAATACGTCGAAGTTTTTCATTGATATTTTAAGTACTTGGATTATGGTTTAGTTAATCCATAATGTAACTCATGACTGAAATACCAGGCCTTAGAGTAACAATGAAAGTGGCGACATCTATTACCGTAAACCTCTAAAAGCGCAAAAACATCGGACATTCGACGACTTTGCTTTCAGTAACGTCCTCCAAGCAAACGCGGATGATGAAATCATGTTGCCCAACATATTTTAGGCGTCACTTTTAATTAGAGTACCAACGACGAAAGTGGCGCCATCTTACCGTACACTTCTCAAAACGCAAAATTAATTGAAACCACTTTGAGAAACAATTCAAAATAAATACAGATAATGTAATCATGTGAGACAACATTGTTTAGGCGTCACTTCACAACTTAGAGTAACAATGAAAGTGGCGACATCTATTACCGTAAACCTCTAAAAGCGCAAAAATATAGGACATTCGACGAGTTTGCGCTTTCAGTAACGTCCTTCAAACAAACGCGGATGATGAAAGCATGTTGCCCAACATATTTTAGGCGTCACTTGTAATTAGAGTACCAACGAAAGTGGCGCCATCTTACCGTACACTTCCCAAAACGCAAAATTAATTGAAACCACTTTGACAAACAATTAAAAATAAATACAGATAATGTAATCATGTGAGACAACATTGTTTAGGCGTCACTTCACAACTTAGAGTAACAATGAAAGTGGCGACATCTATTACCGTAAACCTCTAAAAGCGCAAAAATATAGGACATTCGACGAGTTTGCGCTTTCAGTAACGTCCTTCAAACAAACGCGGATGATGAAATCATGTTGCCCAACATATTTTAGGCGTCACTTTTAATTAGAGTACCAACGAAAGTGGCGCCATCTTACCGTACACTTCTCAAAACGCAAAATTAATTGAAACCACTTTGAGAAACAATTCAAAATAAATACAGATAATGTAATCATGTGAGACAACATTGTTTAGGCGTCACTTCACAACTTAGAGTAACAATGAAAGTGGCGACATCTATTACCGTAAACCTCTAAAAGCGCAAAAATATAGGACATTCGACGAGTTTGCGCTTTCAGTAACGTCCTTCAAACAAACGCGGATGATGAAAGCATGTTGCCCAACATATTTTAGGCGTCACTTTTAATTAGAGTACCAACGAAAGTGGCGCCATCTTACCGTATACTTCTCAAAACGCAAAATTAATTGAAACCACTTTGAGAAACAATTCAAAATAAACACAGATAATGTAATCATGTGAGACAACATTGTTTAGGCGTCACTTCACAACTTAGAGTAACAATGAAAGTGGCGACATCTATTACCGTAAACCTCTAAAAGCGCAAAAATATCGGACATTCAACGAGTTTGCTATCAGTAACGTCCTCTAAGCAAACGCGGATGATGAAATCATGTTGCCCAACATATTTTAGGCGTCACTTTTAATTAGAGTACCAACGAAAGTGGCGCCATCTTACCGTATACTTCTCAAAACGCAAAATTAATCGAAACCACTTTGAGAAACAATTCAAAATAAATACAGATAATGTAATCATGTGAGACAACATTGTTTAGGCGTCACTTCATAACTTAGAATAATAATGAAAGTGGCGACATCTATTACCGTAAACCTCTAAAAGCGCAAAAATATCGGACATTCGACGAGTTTACTTCCAGTAACGTCCTCCAAACAAACGCGGATGATGAAATCATGTTGCCCAACATATTTTTGGCGTCACTTTTAATTAGAGTACCAACGAAAGTGGCGCCATCTTACCGTATACTTCTCAAAACGCAAAATTAATTGAAACCACCTTGAGAAACAATTCAAAATAAAAACAGATAATGTAATCATGTGAGACAACATTGTTTAGGCGTCACTTCACAACTTAGAGTAACAATGAAAGTGGCGACGTCTATTACCGTAAACCTCTAATAGCACAAAAATATCGGACATTCGACGAGTTTGCTTTCAGTAACGTCCTCCAAACAAACGCGGATGATGAAATCATGTTGCCCAACATATTTTAGGCGTCACTTTTAATTAGAGTACCAACGAAAGTGGCGCCATCTTACCGTACACTTCTCAAAACGCAAAATTAATTGAAACCACTTTGAGAAACAATTCAAAATAAAAACAGATAATGTAATCATGTGAGACAACATTGTTTATCCGTCACTTCACAACTTAGAGTAACAATGAAAGTGGCGACATCTATTATCGTAAACCTTTAAAAGCGCAAAAATATCGGACATTCGACGAGTTTACTTTCAGTAACGTCCTTCAAACAAACGCGGATGATGAAATCATGTTGCCCAACATATTTTAGGCGTCACTTTTAATTAGAGTACCAACGAAAGTGGTGCCATCTTACCGTACACTTCTTAAAACGCAAAATTAATTGAAACCACTTTGAGAAACAATTCAAAATAAATACAAATAATATAATCATGTGAAACAACATTGTTTAGGCGTCACTTCACAACTTAGAGTAACAATGAAAGTGGCGACATCTATTACCGTAAACCTCTAAAAGCGCAAAAATATCGGACATTCAACGAGTTTGCTTTCAGTAACGTCCTTCAAACAAACGCGGATGATGAAAGCATGTTGCCCAACATATTTTAGGCGTCACTTTTAATTAGAGTACCAACGAAAGTGGCGCCATCTTCCCGTACACTTCTCAAAACGTAAAATTAATTGAAACCACTTTGACAAACAATTCAAAATAAATACAGATAATGTAATCATGTGAGGCAACATTGTTTAGGCGTCACTTCACAACTTAGAGTAACAATGAAAGTGGCGACATCTATTACCGTAAACCTCTAAAAGCACAAAAATATCGGACATTCAACGAGTTCGCTTTCAGTAACGTCCTTCAAACAAACGCGGATGATGAAAGCATGTTGCCCAACATATTTTAGGCGTCACTTTTAATTAGAGTACCAACGAAAGAGGCGCCATCTTACCATACACTTCTCAAAACGCAAAATTAATTGAAATCACTTTGAGAAACAATTCAAAATAAATACAGATAATGTAATCATGTGAGACAACATTGTTTAGGCGTCACTTCACAACTTAGAGTAACAATGAAAGTGGCGACATCTATTACCGTAAACCTCTAAAAGCGCAAAAATATCGGACATTCAACGAGTTTGCTTTCAGTAACGTCCTCCAAGCAAACGCGGATGATAAAATCATGTTGCCCAACATATTTTAGGCGTCACTTTTAATTAGAGTACCAACCATCAAATGAAACGACATCTTGTGTGTCACTTTACGACTTAGTAACCAAGAAAGTGGCGACATCTATTATCATAAACCATCAAAAGTGCAAAAATATCGGGCATTCAACGAGTTCACTTTCAGTAACATCCTCAAAATATAGGCAAATGACAACAACGTGTTAACCAGTACCTTTTAAGCGACATCTTTAATTAGAATAACAACGAAACTGGCGACATCTATTATCGTACATTTCACTAAACGCAAAAGTAATTTAATACACTTTGAGAAACAATTCAAGATCTATGCAGATGATAAAATCAAGTGAAACAACATTTTTTTAGGCATCACTTTACAACTTAGAATAACAATGAAAGTGGCGACATCTATTATCGTAAACCTTCCAAAGTACAAGAGTTATTGTAATTCATGAAGTTTACTTCCAGTAGCATCGCAAAGATGAATGTAAATGCTGATATTATGTTAACCACATCTTTCACACGTAATTTTATTTATTTGAGTAGCAACGAAAGTGGCGACATCTATTATCGCTTATCGTACGCTTCTCAAAGCACGTTGAGAAACAACGTCAAAATATAATATAGACCGAGAAAAAGGTTACTCCACATTTTCTCCGCGTCATTTTATATTTGACAACTATAACAGTAAAAGCAGCGACATCTATTATCATAAATTTCTCAAAATGTAGACGTGATGGATACTGAAACAATCCGTTTTGAATAATACTTTCAAAATCGCAGATCATCATGTCAATCACCTTCTATTGGATGTCACTTCACGCATTGGATGTCACTTCCAATAGAAGGTGATTGACATGATGATCTTCGATTTTGAAAGTATTATTCAAAATGGATTGTTTCAGTATCCATCACGTCTACATTTTGAGAAATTTATGCTAATAGATGTCGCTGCTTTTACAGTTATTGTTGTCAAATATAAAATGACGCGGAAAAAATGTGGATTAACTTCACATTTGAAAAATAATAATAATAATGAAAGTGGCGGCATCTATTATCTTACAATTTCTAATGCGCGAAAATAATGGATAGTCAACCAAGGATGTTGAATAACTTGAGTTATTCAACATCCTTCAGGAGTCATTTAACATTCAACCGACAATGAAAGCGGCGACATCTATTATCGTATACTTTCAAACTCGCAAAGAAAATTAAAAATATCGCTTTGAGCAACGCGTATGACATACTGATAACTGATGAGGGATTGATGATTCTATACATCTTTATTTTTATGTAAGTAGCGGCATCTATTACAAATTTTTTAAATCACGATTTTCTATAGTTTATGAATCACGCCATCTTGAGTGACATTCATGATATTTGAAGATTGACATTGATATTTGAGAAACATGCTAACCGATTGGTTAACACATTTTTTGAGCAAATTTTTACACAGATTTATGCTGGATTTCACAAACGTCACTTAACTTTAATCATGAATTAAGAATAATCATTCCTATGGTGGATTTCACAAACGTTACTTAAATTTAATCAAGCGTTAAAAGTAAACGTTGCTACGGTTACATATGTTGAAGGCATAGGAATGATTATTCTTAACCAATGATTAAATTTAATCGACTTTTGTGAAACCCAGCACTAAAATGTTACGGTAATAATTTGAGTACCATGAAATAAGGGACATAGTTTAATATAACAAAACATTTATTAACAACTAGGTTTATTGTAATTATGCGCTAACGTTCGTTTTGTCGCCTTTTTATAGGAGTTTTATTTCCCAGGTATTATGTCAATTGTTGCCTTGACATTTTGTACACGGCTTACGAATTAATCATCGCTGTGATATGTGCAAGTGCATTTTCCGCAACGCGAGTGAGTCATACGTTACATAATTGCAAATGAGTCATTCTTATGTTTATGTTATCATCTTGTGTTTATGTCACGCTCGACTGATTTGCGGCTGTACATCTTTGCTGGTTTTCTTATCCTAGTTATAATACCTTCAACACATGTAACCATGACAACGTTTACTTTTAACGGATGATTAAATTTAACGTTTGTGAAATCCTCCACTAAAGTAGTAAGTGGCGACATCTATTGAGTATTTCAGCATGAATAATCGGTTTCTGTTGATGAATTTTATGACTGGTTATTATCAATGAGAGGACAGACGGAGTTTTTAGGGTTTACTGTTGCAACGAAGCGGTGAAATGTTATAAATAGAATGTCTCACGATTCAAAGTATTTGCCGACGCTGGAATAGTGAACAATCAGCGAGCCAAAGAAATAGTGCACTCATCAAATCGAGGTGATTCACAGTATTGTAGTGATTGACTGGATGCTCCGAGCAATGCGCGGTAACGCATTTGTGCTTCCAGCAGCGCAACGTGATTTAAATACATTATCGGGAAAAATATTTAATTCAAATTAACTAAACTATTGTTCCGAAATTCAAGAAAGAGCAATTATATCTCAGTTTGTACTCTGACAATATTAGACCGACTAATTAACATTTAGGTACAAGCGGGCAACGTCTAGGATTCTCGTCTCGACCATCGCAGTCTCAAACTGGATGAAACCGGAATAACCTTGCAGGTCCTCTCACTGGTTATTTTCTTCGAATTAAACTATGTTTTTGGAGGAGTCAAAAGCAAAGGGTTGAAAATAGCGCAATTATAAAAATTGAAACAACAAGTAGTGTGGCTCAGCTGAGCTATGCTAACAACTAGCAGTTGGAAGAAAAAGTTCCAAACTAAAACGACTTTTATACGTTAATTTGACTTTGCAAAGTATTAGAAGTTACACACTTTTTTGACTACCTTTTTATTTGTAAGATTCGTTTTTAAATTTGGCGACATCCTTTGAGTTTTCTAGTAATTAGTATAACGAGATGTAAGCAAAAGCTCTTGGAATTGTTCACATAATTATTACTTTTGGAAGGGCCTTAGCTATTAAAGAATTTTTTTTTACAATGTACTTCTTAGAGTTAGACCCCATTGCTTCCGACCTTTTTCTTGTAAGATATCGCCCAAGTTTCAAATTTAGAGCGACATCTATTGAGCTCTTAGCAATTAATGTAACAACCTTGATGTAGAAGCCTTCTGGAATTGCTTGCTTCTTTTGGGAGGTCTTTATTTACTCCTTTTGAAACTGTACAAATTTGGCGACATCTATTGAGTTTTCTAGTAATTAGTTTAACAAGATATAAAGGTTTGCGAAATTGTTTACTTATTGATTACTTTTTATATGACTTTAGTCGCCAGTGCTCTTTCCTTCCTTGTCAACCTCTTTATTTGTTTTTAAATCCTCGAGGATTTAAAAATAAATAAACAGAATCCTCGAGGATTTTAAAACAAATAAAGAGAATCCTCGAGGATTCTAAAACAAATAAAGAGAATCCTCGAGGATTCTAAAACAAATAAAGAGAATCCTCGAGGATTCAAAAAAAAAACAAAGAGAATGACAAGGAAGGAAAGAGCACAAGCTACTGATGTCATTTTATACTATGTTCTTCTTAGATGTTGCTTCTCACTCCTTTTCTTTGTAAAATGTTTCAAATTTAGCGATATCTATTGAGCTTTCTAGTAATTAATCTAAATCGGTACACGAAAAAGCTTGAGGAATTGTTTACTTTAATTACTGATGACATTTTCTTACAACGTACGAGTACTTTTTAGAAGTTGCAGCACCCCATTACATCTGACCCCTTTTCTGTAAGACATCGCTAAAGTTTCAAATTTAGAGCGCCATCTATTGAGTCTTTTAGTAATTAATGTAGCAACGTGTACGTAGAAACTTTACTTCTTTTGAGAGGAGTTTATTTAGCTACTGATGATGACGGCGTATCCTTTTAAAACTGTTTAAGGAAGTCGTGTATGTGTACAAGCGTGGATTTCGTAGACGTGCAGAGATTAATGTAGAAAAAAAATCGAATAGGGATTACAGTGGAGGTCGATAGCACATGATGACTGGTTGGATCCTTTTAAAGTGAATCTGAGCTTTCCGAATATCTATATCCTTGCGCCCTTCCATCATTTATCGTACGTGACGCCGTACAAAACACTGATTCCATTAATCACGGGGTTCATCGATTAGTGAATGACAGAGTGGCCCACGCGCCCCACAATGGGCTGCATGACTTGCAGAAGGTGCTCGGGCCGGGCCAGACTACAATGAGCCTCGCCCGACACCCATGCATCGACACCGTGTCATTATGGGGACGGATGCGACCCACGCTTTTGCGAGGCTCTGCTTCTCGTCACTCCCCGATCTCTTTCTACTAGTACTATTGTTTGTTTTGTTGTTTCCATTGCGATTCATTGTGTGAAAGGATATTGTATTTTTACGGCGAGCGCTTTATTGCGCGAGCATAAATAAATATATGCGATCGGCACATTAGGAACGGTCACGCGCATTTGCGTCTTGATAAGAAGAAATTGACGTCGTTGCGGAAGAGACTCGACGTCTTTGGACATGCTTTTCTCACCTTAGATTTTCATTATATTTTTAAATGACATACCCAAGAGAAAATTTTTATTTTTATGAGATAACAATGCAATAAATGGCCAGTAAAAACTTTGCTAGGAAAATATAAATCTTAAATGAGAAAGGAGAAGTTGAAGATTCGTTTTTATCTCGTGTCGCAATGTGGAAGATACCCAAAAAAGAAAGAAAATTAGCAAAAATAACATCTGCCCATAAACGTTTTTTGTCAGCGGAATTATTAATAATAATAATCATTCGCGTCTTTCGTCCTGCCGATGATTTACTAGAACGGTTATTACCGAATGAACAGATCACCTTGTGCACGAAGAAAGAATGCAAATAATGGGGCCCCGGTGACTCGGTCCGGTCGCCCGGTAATTATAAAACGTTGTCAGGGCGTCACCTGTGCTTCTGTTCATCTCCGGCCCCGGCCCTAAGTCCGGGCGTGACAAGGGCCAATCTGGCCTGCACGGCCCGTCTCCCGACGATACGTGCGTGGGTCTGTAATATAATTTACTGGCCATCGAAGATAATAGCTGGTAATTATTGGATATGAATCCAGACTCCGGTAGCCGGACATTGGACGAGATTATCTTAGGGGAACACTCGTCGATAAATTCGTTCGAAATGGAATTCGTTCGATGGACATCACTCACGAAGAATTAAACAGATTTTTTTATTAATTCACCTGCAACTGAACTCGCTGCAGCACCTTTAGGAAGCGAGTGAACAAAAAAAAAGAATCAAAAAAGAATTCGATAAACAAAACGATAATTCGCGCCTCGCCTGGCCCGTCCCGTCCGGTTTTTAATGTGCGAATGTTAATTGCGTTTCGAGGACGCACATCATTTTCAGATAAATAAATGAGTCTGGAAACGGAACGCGAAGAAATGAATTTATTTAACGCTCGGTAAACGCAAAGCGCCGCTTCGTGTTACCGTCCGATTTATGCGTCGTCCGTTCGATGTTGCAAGGTTTGGACGAAACTCTAAATTACGCACGCCCCAAAAACAACGGTTATAAACAAAAGAGGAACGGACATTTTTAGAACTGCTGCGCAACCGACGGATCGTGTTTGACGAGACAAATAAATTTGACATTTGGATTGGCGAAACTCTGCAAAAAAAACTACCACGCAATCATTTAAATTTATAATTAGAGTAGGCTTTGAATTTTGAATTTAGATTGGCAACACTGACTGTCGACAGCTTAATTTGAGTTTGAATTGTCAAAGTGACGCTTCAAAATGTTTAATTAATTGCCGGGGGTGAATACTTTGTACAATTGCTATGGTTGTCACTAAAACTGTTTCACTTCCTTTATTGAACCTGACGAGAATCCTATAAACGTCAAAATATTTACATAACCTCTAATCTACACAGCGAGTCGATTGGCAAGGTGCACAACCGTATAAAAAAAATCCCGCCTACTTTAATTATAAATTTAAATGATCGCGTGGTACTATACTCTCAACGAATTCGTGATTTTATGAAGATTTGATGATGCAAATAGAGTTGACTTCGACGAAACTCTAAATTACGTACAACGATTATAAACGAAAAGAAACAAACTGTTTAGAACTGCTGCGTGTTTTTATAAAGGTTTGACGAAGGAAATAGATTTGACGTCTGTGTCGACGTACCGCGATTATAAACACAAGGAAATAAACTTTTTAGGACCTCCTGTGCTATCAATAAATCCGTGTTTTTATAAAGGTTTGATGAGATTGACTTGAAAAACATTTTTCATCATCACGGACACTGAATAATTTCATGTTTAATGCGCCTGTGGTTCGCGACAAAAACAGTTTGAGATGCACTGTAAATCATCTCATCAAATTATTGACAGGCAAAAGCTTATTCACTCTGCGTGTCTCGTCTTCAATGCGATTTATGTTTTAAATTATACTCTGTATAAAAAAGTTTGAGAACTGTTCTGTGTATTTAGTAATTCAATTAATAATAGGTTTGTTCGTAGAGCAGTTTGTAATTAGTTTGGAACCGTCAGAACCAGTCGCCCATCAAAGTAATGATCAATTTCGACAATTGCGTTAGATGCAAAACGTTTATTGGTGCATATTTCCAACGATTCCAAACTAGTCACAACTGCACTACGAACAGACCTAATAATAACAATTAAATTCAAAGCAAAACAAAATCGAACTTGACAAATCAATATACAGATTCGATAAATGTTTAACTTGACATCCTATTATAATGCATGTGACTGGGAACGTACTAGAAAAATAAAGAAAGAAGTTTGAATAATCACGCCCACTTGTTTTCGATGCCGACTACCGCCACCCTGCCGGGCTGTTAGCAATTGGTTCTCCGCAAACCGAATCGAAGCAAACTTGGTATATCCAGTACCCAAATTTCCGATTCTGTATTAAGATTAAATTGTGAGGGACGGGAGGTTAAAATTAACGATAACAGATGAAAGGGGATGAATTATCCCTTTACTTTCAACTTTATCAATTTTTAATACGAGGCTTCGTCGAAATACTATGTCATAAACATAGCCAAAATAGTAAAAATTATTAATTAAAATTCTTACCAATCATAGTACTAGATACAGAGACGGATGCACTTTTTTGGAAACAGCAACACACACTAAGACATTCCGTAAATGTCCATTATGCCCTCGGGCTTATGGAGATGTACTCCACAAGATGGGCACTAGCCCATCAATCAAACATACTGCTAGAAGCTGTCTGATCTTGTGCTTTGCTACGACCTCTTTATATTTACTTTTTCTTAGGTCAATTCCGATTACGTAGCCTTCCTTAAGTGTGCGATTTAGCACGAGGTCAGCTATCAATGTCACTGCAGTTGCAGGTGCATCGTCTTAGAATTTGCAATGTCAATCGTGTCTAATCTAGCGCAAGGTTCTTGATAAACGAGTCGCCGTCACTTTATGTAAACTTTATGTGGGCGGATTTCGCGGTCGCGTTGCATTGAATTCAACTTCCGTACTATGCTTTGATAAAATTATAAGATGCTTCGGATTTTTCTTACAAAATCAAATCGAACGAAAACTATAACTATCAAATTTTGATAGTCGCATACGTTACATTATCTCAAAATATGAATAAATGTCACTTACTATAGTTTTCGTTGGAGGTATCGAAATAATGTTGAAAATAATTTGCGCTTTTGAACGATAGATGACGCTTCGACGTTTTCTTATCACTGAGCCGAGTCCTTTGTATAATTCAATGAAATTTTTGTTTCCACAAGAGTTAATTGGAATAAAATATGAAATTTTTTTGTTTAGTTTTACAAAATTCAAAATTGAAAGACTTTCAGAGCTGGCCACTAGATGGCGTTGTTTCTAAATTTCCTCAAATTATTTATTTAATTTGGCGATTTTTGAAAAATTCTGATTCCAATGTAATTTAAAAACAAAAACATCGTGATCTTTAAGAGAAATTTTTAGGAGCAGTTGATAACGAACAATTCTTAAAACATGCGATAAAGAAAAGAAAAGGGCGACAAGTAACAAAAAGATAAAAAAAAGGTCAGAAAAATCGACAAAAGCAATTTAAACAATAAGAATGAAGCGACGATTTTAAAACTCAAATCGGATTTCATTAAAATAATTTTTAAACGAGAGATGCCGCTATGATATTTTTTTTATCGGATTTGACATTCTGATAATTTTTTCTAATTTATCAAAAAAATAATTTTTGCAATTTCACTTTTCAACAGAAAATGATGTTATTAACCCTTCATTTCATTATGTTGCAAATTTACAACAAAGCCTTCTGAGATGATTTATTTTCCATTATTTCTCTTTAGAATGAATATCCATGCTGTTGCATATTTGCTACATTCCTACCAATACAATTATATGGACATTTTAAGTAGCGACATCTTTTGATCGCTTTTTGACCTTGCATGGGATGACTTATTATGTAGAGAACTGGCTTCAATTTGTCTATCCTAATGCAATGTCAGGTCAAAACCGATTTGCACAAATTTTTTAAATACAATTATAGTTCGAAAATTAGTCAGAGATGGCGTATATTGATGAAACGTATTTTATTTGAAATATGTGCAACTTGCTACCGAAAAGTGTAAGGTCTATTTGTATTTTGTCGTAAAATAAGTAACCTAAATTATTTCTATTGGAACTGAGTGATATTTGACTAATTATAAAAGTGTTTAGCAATTATTTCATGGTAATAATTTGAGAAAATTCATGTTATTGGAGACGAGAGTACAATTTCATTAGATACGTAGCAAATTCGCAACACCATGTATAATTCTTGTAGTTTTCTTGCTTTCGCTTAGATATGGCATATCGGAAAAAAGGTTCAAAGGAACCCCTCACTGACGCCGGACTAGCAGAAATAATTGAAAATCTTGATAATAGCGAAGATGATTTTGATTTTTCGGATACAAACTCAGTTACTGATCCTGAATATGTTCCTGATGAGTGATGAGCAAGAATCTGACATTGTTGATGACTTTCATGTAGATTTATATTTATACATATATAGATTCAGATTTATACCAGGAAGATGCTCTTGTAAATGAGAATCTAATTTCTGAAAATTCGAAAACTGATAAATCTAAACTTGCGATTACATCTAATTCTAAAAGAAATGTAAAAAGAAGCACGAACAAATTATATGGCACAAAAAAAATCTCAAAATTGATGCTGATTGCTTGAAATTCAAGGGGAGCTCAGAACTTCCTAAAACAATTTTGGAGTTGGAAACGCCCTATGAATTTTTCAAGTTTTTTTTTTTACAGATTCTCTCACACAGCAGATTGTGGGAAAAATTAATACATATAGCATGCACCTTCCAAAAACATTAGACAAGATGAGTTATCTCATTGGATAAAATACGACACAAAAAGGCAACGATGCAAGATGCCTAACTGTTCGGGATTTACGCATTTTAAGTGTGAAAAGTGCGGTGTCCACTTATGTTTGACTAAAGATAAGAATTGTTTTACGTATTTCCATAAAAACTCAAATAATTTTTTTTATTATATCGACCATCAAGATAACAATTTTCGTAAAATTGCAGCTTCTTTATTACAGTGTTGTAAATTGGCAACATATATTTTTTTCCAGAAAAAAATTTAAAAAAAAGGAAATAATTGTATGTTCCTTTATCTTAAGTGTCCTTAAAGCAGGGAATACACGATTCCACATGTCTTAACATATGTACGCGCGTACATGTTCGCCGAACATCAACGTGCGTGTGTTGGCCCGAAAAACGCTTCGGACATGTACGCACATACAAAAAGTCCGTTGAACTTGTTTTCTGGTTTTCCTGAAAACAAGTGCGTGCTTGATGTTTGCACGTACATGTTCGACCGTGTGGTTGCCAAACGCACATGTTCGCCACAGACTTATTCAGTGCAGTACTCGGCGTCGTGCATAAACTTTTCCACAGCACCTCAAACAGCCAATTTATGACTTTTAATAAATAACTTTTCGGCAATGTGTGGTGGCAGATCCTGCAATTGGAACTATTAAACTGGGGACTTATCACAGCTTTATCACTTTCGCTTTTTTTTGTATTTTTGTTTTACTGTAATAGCGCACGCCACTGCCACCAAACATAACTCTTCAGACATCGTCTTGGTTGATATGGACTGTGATGTCTTAAGACATGTTCGATCGTGTGTAGTATGGTACTATTTGACGTTGATGTTCGGTGAACACGTACGCGCGTACATGTGTTAAGACATGTTGGATCGTGTATTCCCTACGTAAGTTAGTTTTTCATAAAATAGTATTCTTTCAATTTTTTTTATAAAAAATTATGAAATGAAGGGTAAAGATGTTAGTCAAGGAAAAAGCATAACACAAAAAGCTTTCGCTGTTGATCAATAGACGGCGCAGCTTTGAAATATGTAGTTTGAAACTTGAACGCTAGCGAATCGTTTAAAACTAGACTGTTATTTCATATTAACAATTAAAAAAATATTTATTACACTGTAATACTAAAGTCGTATAATTTTTAAGAATAGACCATGACAAACAATTTTTCAAAATAAATGCGGTAAAGAAAAGAAAGAAACGACAGAAGAAACAAGACAGAGAGCATAATCGAAGGAAGAAAAATAAGCACACAAAATTCATAACCTGTTGAATGATAATAATAAAAAAAATTAAGCAACGATTTTAAAACTTAAATCAAATTGCATTAATATAATAATAATAATTTTTGAACGTGAGATGGCGTTGTTTGTGGTCTTTTCGCGAATGGGTCTCGTAGATTCTTTTTAATTTAGCAAAAATGGATTTAATAAAAAGTTTTAAAATTCAATCAACGAGCAGAGGATAAACAGTTAAATTAAAAATAAATGCAAAGAAGTAACATGAGAAAAATCAATAAAATTAAGCCCACAAAATTTATGGCAACTTAAAATATTAAAAAAAAGAAGCAACGATTTTAAAACTAAAATCAAATTGCATTAAAATAATTTCTGAATGAGAGATGTCACTGTGATATCTTTTTTGAAACGAGGTGCTCCATTTTTCCTGTTTTATCAAAAAAAATTGATGTTTGCAATTTGGTTTAATGGAAAATCATTTTATTAATAAAAAAAAATTCCAGTCCAGAAATTCAATTCCGCTGTTGATCAATAGATGGCGCGACTTCGAAGCTGTTTCAAAGATTAAAACATTCGAAAAATTTAAATAAAAAAATGTAATAGATTCATTTAAAGGTTGCAATTTTAAAACAATCTTTTAGGAATAGACAATAACAAACAATGGGAGGAAGAAAATAAAAGAAGAACTGAAATAACAAGAGACAGAAATGGGAAATATGTATCACTTGCATCGTTACATTTATTTAATTTTTTCAAAAAGATTTTGCGAAACAGCAGTCTTTATCCGGCCTGCGCAATTTACTAGTCTAAAAAATCAGAAGCGAATTACATTTTTCTGTTAAAGAAACCACTTTATTCTGTGTCTGAGTTTGTAAACTCTTGTAATGGTTGTTAATTACTCCCTCCGAGTATAACTTTGTCTATTATATACTTTACATGCGTATTACATATTAATTAATATTATTATTGTTGTATTGGATGACTTGTTCTACCACACCATGTGCCACTGAACTAAATAAATTATTATTATTATTATTATATCTGGAACGTCATTTCACAGAGTCTCTTTCAATTAAGCTCACGCAGTTTATGGCAAGTGTAGTCGTATTTTCTTCCTCAAATATAGTTTTCTTCAAAGCGAGGAAAATTTGCGTTAAATGAAATATTGCACGGCCCGGTTAAGAATTCTATCTCGTGAAATCTAGTAGGCCGTGAAATCCACATAATCGAATGTTCCAAGACATGAAGAGAATGATCATAATATGATTACGTAATTTTATTAGTTCTCGAATTTCTACAAACGTCGATATGGACACCTCTTTCTTTCTGATCACTGTAGTCTCTTGTAAGCAAAACGCAAAGTCACTTTTTGATTTCAGTTCCTTAGATATTTTCTCTAAATTCTTCCTCATTTCAGATGCTTTAAATTGTTGCCTCTTTTCTTGCAGTTTTACTCTTCATCTCCGAGTAATATCTACCACAACAAAGGATCCCTTTATGTAAATGGTGCAGCTGCGCAACCTTGATCTTGTTTACTAATATCATATTTCAGATGTTCATAACTTGCAACTGCGCAACCTTGACCTCGTTTACTAATATTGGTACTCCATGTGTATATGTATGTATATTACAGTAATTGTCATCTTTCTAAAGCAGTCTTGGTGGAATTCTTGTGTTGTACACACTTATAAAATTTTGGTCATTGGTTTCCTTTTAATAAAGAACACCTGGACCTGAACCTGATAATTTCAGTGTAAATTTTACAATAGTCCAATTTTCACTGAAGATCCTCAATGATTGATATTATCAACCGATCTAATTGAGCCCCTTCTAAAATATTCTTCAAAAAATGTGAGTAATTCTTAACGTTTTGTCCTATTTATACAGTGGCTGTTGGAAAGTGTATAATAATCACTATCAGTCTGTTGAAATTTTTGGTGTATCCAAGTGTGTATTTGTTAAATCCGCCAAGTCCGCAATTTTCTCTCGTTAAAAGTAATTTTTATCTTTTTATTGTTGTAGTTCTCCCAGCATTCGCAACTGAATTCATGTTATAATGTGTAATTCGAGTTTTTAGTTACTACGGTTAAGTTGCTAGTATGATCTTCTTTATTTAGTTCATGTCGTTTTAATTTAAAAATGTGGCATTTCTCTGTAAAGAACATTTTTCTTTTCTTTTTGTAATTATAATTGTTTTTATCACAAAATCTTTTAACCGGACACTAAATCGCGCACTATACACTTAACATTTCGCAGTCGTTCGACAGCTTCGTCAGAAATGAAAAATATATATATAACATATATTTTTCACTTCTGACGAAGCTGATACAAATTTCATCGGACAAGAACCAACTTTAAATATAATTGTTTTATATAGAAACATTAATATTAGGAATTTCCTGTTTGTTTCTATGAGGTAAATAAATAAATAAATAAATAAGTGATTTAACTTCAGAATCAAAGTATAACGAGCCGTAATCGTTTAGGAATCAAAATGTTTGAGGGTCACTGATTGAGTAATTTTATTAATTCACGAAAGACGATAATCATAATATGTTTGTCTTTCTTTCTCGTTTTACATAGAAATTTCTTGTTAGACAGGCTTAAACAAATTGAACTAAAAACCAGCCCCCGTTTTTTCCTCTTCCTGTTTAACCCTAACATTAAGCGAGGCACTTAAATATTTACACTGATAATAACTCCGGAGTAATTATCGAAGTTTCAATAAAACGAGGCGCCGAAAAAAACCGTGTAATGCTCCGGCTCTCGGATCACTTCCTCCGTTTTTAAACGAGCGCTAACACGGCGGGCCAATTTCCGCGCTAATTATAGCCCCGTTTGTTATGGGGGCATTTAATGGAGTTGCGTCGGCACTTAACGTCCATAGACGTCAAATTAGCGTCTCTTAACGTCACCGGGGCCCGTCTAGACTGCATAAGTGCGGGCGGCCCGTCCGAGAGCATTAAACGGGCATTAGGCCGGCGTTAGATTTTCCGTGCACAAATTACGCCAATTACGCAATTAAAAGGTCATTTATTGAGGAGGCAACGCGTCAATGGACACCATTTATTTTCAGAGGGTAAATAAGACGTTCCGGTGGAAGACGAGCTTCGAAAGCAGCTCGTAATTAGAACGTTTCTGAAGATCTAGCCAGAGATTGCCTAAAACGAATAATTGGGATAAATTAGTTTATCAATTGAACGCTAGATAGTATGCTGACGCCGTCAATGTTCTAGCCCCTCTTGTTACAAATCGTAGCAAACCTAACACCTACCTACTCAAAGCAGAACTTAAAAAACAGCGTCTCCAGTTTCCTAATTTAAATGCAATTATAGATTACTTCACAACGATATACGAGATAATATAAAACAAATTCAAAATGAGTTTTAAAACGAGATAAACAGTATTTCATAACTAAATAAGTATATATTAGTTTCTAAAAACATAGCCAAAATGGTAAAATCAATTAATAAATTCTCACCCAACCATGGAACTAGATATAGAGAGACTGACGGATTTTTGGAGATCAACCACACACTATAAAATTCTGTAAATGTATATTACGCCCTCAGACTTGTGGAGTGCTACTCCACAAGACGGGCACTGGCTGTGTCAACTGTCGTGCCATGCCACGGCCTTTTTATATGGTTTTTACAAAGGTCATTTCGACCACGTAATACTACGCATGTGTACCAATTTCTCTATGATTCATACGCTCGGCTTTTTCAATGTCGTTGTAATTCTTCGAATTTGTAAAGGTCAATCATGTCTCTCATCGTCCAAGGCTTTTGATAAAGCGAGCCGCTATTATGCTTGTTTACACAATCCTACATAATCTTTAAGTGGGCGAATTTTTTCGCGCTCGTACTGTATCGAGGAGTTTAACTTATGTAGTGAGCTTAATGATTATAAAATGCTCGATTTCTTACAACGCCATCTTTTGTTCAATTTGTATGATTTTTTCTATTTCAATTAAGGGCGCCATCTGTTCTTGAAGAAAATAAGTCAAGATGTTTGTTAGATGCGCATATTTCACTAGAGGTTCCTGGACGTTCATCTCCTACTGAAATTTGACATTTGTGTATGACTTGTTATAAATAGGGGACGACGACATCAATGCCTGTCGGGAAAGCAAACGTTATTGACGCATCAAAAAATGAATAAATGGCATTTTTTAATCTGAAATCTTATTAGAACGAAGTAATATAGTGGGCCAAGCAGACGGTTCTGAAAATAAAGAAAACAAATCGCAAAATCACTTTCAAGAAAGTTCGAAATACTACAGTTGTATTTCGCGCCATCTCTCGGTCAATTTGAGAAATTCTTTGAATTCAAGTACCCTTTGAAAGACTTACAAACCGATGCAAAATGACACAAAAAATAATTATTTTAGTCTCGATTGCACTGGCAACTAGTAACTACAAAACATAAGATCCCCTCATTGCTAAATTAAGGATAAATCGCAATTTACAGACCGCTGCTGCCATCTCTTGTTTAACTGATGTACTTTGAGGATACTTTTGAAAAGCAAATATTTTTAATTTGTCAAAATGTAAGCCGCAGTTTGTCGAGGCCTATTTAATTGTAGGTAAAATAAAATTACATTGTATTTTCATATGGTGTCGCCATCTACTGATAAATTGACGAACTATAACAGTTGTATTTTATTTGGTTGTGAATGAATTTATAATTTTCTTAATTTTGATTGCAATAGCAATTGGTGTCGAAAAAGATAAGGTCTCTTCTTCGTTGAATTAAGAGAAAAATCGCAATGTGTAGACGGTGCTGCCATCTCAAGTTCAAAACTTACGACACTTTGAGATCATTTTGATGGTAAAACCTTAGGAGGTTTTAAAGGGCAGCGGAAAAGCAAATATTTCTAATTTGTCAAAATGTAAGCTGCAGTTTGCTGATGACTGATTACTAATTGCAAATCAAACAAAATTACATTGCATTTTTAGATGGTGTCGCCATCTGCCGATAAATTGAAGAACCATAAGAATTTTCATTTATTTAATTGAGAATGGATTAATACATTTTTTAGTCTCGATTGCAATGGCAATTCGTAACAAAGAGAGTCAAGTTTCTTCACTGTTGAATTAAAGATAAATCGTTATTAACAAATGGCGCTGCCATCTCTTGTTTATTTAACTCTCAGATAATTTTGATGGTAAAGCCCGAGAGGCTTTAAAGGGCAGTGGAAAAGCAAATATCTTGACCTTAGTCTGGATTGCAATGGGACAAGCAGAAAGCTCCTCACTGCTGAAGTAAGATAAATCTCAATTTGCAGATGGAGTTGCTATCTCTCGTTCAATGAAGTAAGTTTCATATAATTCGAGACTTTAAGGCTCGGTTGTACCAACTTTTTAAGCAGAGCTTACATTTAAGTTATGTTTAGAACGTGACATTTACATATGGTCAGTATAATGTCAAATACATTCTGATTGACATTTAAACTTCAACTTAAGTATCAATTAGAATGTGCCTAACATTTTGTTAAATATATAAATAATGCCATAATCTAAACACCACTTAAATTTAAGATCTGCTTAAAAAGTTGGTGCAACCGGGCAGTAAATAAACAAGAAATTTTAATTTGCCAAGAGGTAAGCTGAAGTTTGCCGAGGACTAATTGTAAGTCAAAGAAAATTACATTGTACTTTTTACATGGTGTCGCCATGTCGATAAAATGAACACGCTGACGAGTTTTAATTCATGTAGTTGTGAATGAATTTATAATATTTTAATCTCGTTTACAATGGCAATTAAAAACAAAGGACTCTTCTTTGTTGAATATAAGAGAAATCGCAATTTGCAGACTGTGCTGCCATCTCTCGTTCAATTAGGTAATGTTGATATAATTAAGAACGCTCCAGATAGTAACGGACAGTAAAAAAAAGCAAGACATTTTAATTTTCCAAGAAGGAAGCTGCAGTCTGCTAAAGATTAATTGTAAATCAAGGAAAATTACATTGCATTTTTTTAGATAGTGTCGCCATCTACTGATAAAATGAAGAACCGGAAAGAGTTTTAATTTATTTAGTTTGTGAATGAATGAATAATTTTCTTAGTCTCGATTGCAATGACAATTAGTAACAAAAAAGACAACATCTCTTCATTATTGGATTAAGACAAATCAATGCAATGTGCAGACGGTGCTGTCATCTCTTGTTCAACTCAGATATTTCGATATAACCATGAAAGTAAAACCTTCAAAGGACAGTGAAAAAACAAATAATTGTAATCTTTCAAAATGTAAGCCGCAGTTTGCTGACGACTATGTTAAAAAGAAAATTGCATTGCATGGCCATCAGTATTATATTTTGAAGATGGTGTCGCCATCTACTGATCCAATGAAGAAGTTGAAGATTTTTATTTATTATATTATATTTTATACATATATTTAGTAAAACGGCTTCTGATTGCGACTGTGAATTTAAGGAACAGTTGAGAGTTCTAGCAGGATAGCAGTCAAAAGGGGGCAATTAAAAGTTTACTCTTGTTCGATTGCCAAGCTTTCGGAAAGTATTTATTTCCTTCATCAGGGCGGCTATAATATTAATTTGAAAGTGTTACAAAATTGAAAAATATAGGTCTTAAAGTTTTACTTACATCTAAGTGAGGTTAATAAAGCTAAAGTTGCACATTCTGGACAAGCAGGATTAATTTCTTACGTAGTAACCATGATTGACACTTTGAACTTTTAATTGTATAACAAATTAAAAATTCTATTAAAATTCGATTAAATATTATAGCCGTCCTGATGAAGGAAATAAATACTTTCCGAAAGCTTGGCAATCGAACAAGAGTAAACTTTTAATGCCCCCTTTTGACTGCTATCCTGCTAGAACTCTCAACTGTTCCACATATTTAGTTATCTCCATTGCAATAGCAATTAACAACAGCAAATCCCGTGGTCACCTCATTGTTAAACTGTGGGTTTTCAGAGAGTGTCGCCATCTACTGGCAGATTATTCTTTAACGTAGCTAGTTTTCATGGCAGTACTTTGGAGAATTTAAGCAGACGACGCGACGCTGCCATCTCTTGGTTAACCCAGACATTCTTTGGACGCAATTTTACACAACAGAATATTATTCATTTTCATGCGCAGTGAAGAAGCAAGTAATTCTGATTAACCAAAATTTTGGGTGTAAGCAATAAAGTAAGAAGTTGCAGTTTATGAACTGTTAAATTGTATTTAGTCGAAAGTACATATTACATTTTGAACACATTTTTGCCATCTATTGATCAAATAGGGTAGCTATTTGGATTGGCTTCCGGTTGGAACCGCGTCACGTTGGCTTCTTCTACTGCCGACGTTTCGTTCTCCATTGCAGAAGAACTTTCTCAGGGCTGCTGCTGCTGGTGGTGTTGCTGCTGCTTCTCGTTAGTCGTTGAGACCGACATACTCACATACCCACTCAGTTTCAACGACTAACGAGAAGCAGCAGCAGCCCTGAGGAAGTTCTTCTGCAATGGAGAACGAAACGTCGGCAGTAGAAGAAGTCAACGTAATGTGGTTCCAACCGGAAGACAATCCAAACAGCTATCAAACACCACCAGCAGCAGCAGCCTTAAGGAAGTTTTTTTGCAATGGAGAACGAAACGTCGGTGGTAGAAGAAGTCAACGTGACGCGGTTCCAACCGGAAGCCAATCCAAACATGGACGACGGCCGCGGAAGCCTTCAAGTTAAATTAAATAGGGTAGTTTTTTAACGCAAATTTAGGAAGTTCTTGAGAATCTAGATTTTAAGTGGTTTATCATTGCACAATTCTTGAAAATTTTTAAATTTGTTTATGCACAATCTTGGAAGAAAAAATTTCTATGAGGAAATTCAAACGATTATTTTTTATTTGCGTCAAAGAAACTGCATTGTACCAAGCAACTTCGAGCAGTGCCATCTATTGATCGAATGGAGACGTTTTGTTTTTTGTTGGAAAATTTTTATGATATTGTTATAGTAGTTTTGTTGTGGTATATACAAATAAAGACGTTTATTATTATTATTATTATATCAAATAAAGACGTTTATTATTATTGTTATTATTATTATATAAACGGTTTTCAGTGCAGAACCTCCGAGACATCAATGATCATTGGGAAAGGAAACGTCCAGGTTGAAGTTGATTTTTATTAATATACTTCGACTCTAATGACCAGGCTTACGATTTCGGCCCACGACGCATTTAAACATATGTACATATTGAAAATTTGCTATGGGCCACGTGATCGCAGTAAATAATTAAATAAAGTTTAACATAAATCAAAAAAGTATGTAAGACAATATTGATGCTCCCCCACTGCCTGCCGTGTGAAGCCGGGGAATTTACAATCCAATATGCTCGAAGTGGGCCGAATTCGTAAGCCTGCTAATGACAATTACCTAACACTGGAAGATAGGTGCCTGTGAAAGTAAGAAAACTGCATTGAACTTTGCGTTAGTAATGCATTTTGTAGAGGGTGTTGCCATCTAGTGATCGATTGGATATGTTTTTTGACACCGTTTCGGAAATAACTTAGATGTCAGATGATATTCATCGCAGAGTCTTTGAGACTTTAGCGCTCAATTAAGAAGGAAACCTCCATATAAGTATAAATAGAAACGACTACTAGTAATACCAGAAGATAACTGTGAAAACAGAAAACTGTAGCATTAATAATGCATTTTGAGTGTCGCCACCTATTGATCGATTGGAGATGTTTTTTCGACAGCATTTCGGAAAATTCTTAGATGTCGGACGGTTTTCATCGCAGAGTCTTGGAGACTTCGAAGCTCAATTAGGATGGAAATTTCTAGATTTAAAATTGAAATGTTTTTATCAATCTCGGCTATAATGATGATTGGTAATACCGGAAGAAGTTGTATTATACTGTGTTGCGATCTACTGATCGATTGGAGATATTTTCTGTTAAAGCGTTTCGGGTAATTCGTAGATTTTAAAACGACATTCATCGCAATACTCAGCTAGGAAGGAAACCTTCAAATTGAAATTGATTTTTTTTTTAATAATCAATTTAGGTCGCGACATCCTGCGACGGATTTTTGTCGTAACAGCTGTCCAGAGGATGCTCGAGGAATCCACTGCAATCAAAACCGACTTGCAACGAATTTTAAAAATTTTTAATTGCCTCAGTTTAAACTTTAAATGATGGTTAGTAACATTGTGAAATAAGGGAAACAAAAAATTGCATTGTATTCAGCACTGCACTTCGACGACGGTGTCGCCATCTAACAGTCGACTGGAGATGTCTTTTGGATAGTTTTGAGAAATTCTTATACTTTACACGATTTTCATCGCAAGAGCATTCAATGCTCAGTGAGGAACGAAACTGATTTTTTTTACTTACATCTACTATAGGTTGAGTACTTAATCAAAAAAGTTTGAAGACACATCTCGTCCGCCATCTATTAATCGACCGGAGATGTATTTTTTTGTATAGCTTTGGAAAATTCTTAGATTTTAAATGGTTTTCAGGCCTGAGTCTTGGAGACTTCAACGCTCAGTGAGGAAACTATCGAAGTTTTTTTTTATTACCTTGTTTAGTAATATGTTGTAGTTTGAAGCTGGATTGTGAAATCAAAGAAAATTGATTGCATTGTCTTGAGCGCCAATTATAGTTGTAATTACTTGGGGTAATTGCGTCGGTAATTACTGGAAATTGCAACTAAGTATTTAGTTTAGATTACGCTCTCCGAAGTATCGATTTTTTTCAGTGTGGAAGTCAGATTAACTGCACATCGAATTTCCCGCATATCTCAGTTACTTGCGCGGGATGCCATCGATGCCTTCGAACGAATCTCTGAAATGCCAGTTATGAAAGTAAAATATAAAAGTATTCGAGAGCCGCTGTTAATTGGAATATTTTCATCATAAGTCGAGTCCCGTTACGTACGTCCCTTGTTTATGGGCGTGATAAAAATCGAGCGTGGCTTTTTCAAATGCTATCATGCACATAAATTAATCATTTCATTATAAACTGCAGCGCTGGAAATAATAAACTCGTACAATGCATCGGCGAGGACGTGCAGAAATGCGGCGACGCTGCCTGTAACGATATCGTCTCATGCGACCCAACAACAATCGGCAAATAAGCAATTAAGGCGGCAAGGAGGCAACTATTAATAAATAAATAAATAAAGGAGCGAGACATGAATATTCATGGCGTGTCCGTCCTGGAACAGTTATTTATATTTGGAGGATGCGTTTTTTCGCTGTTCGAGCACGGCCACTGTCATACGCGTCCGTCGAACATAATTTATCTGTCTGTACGGCCACAATGGGCAGTCCGGCCTTTGAATTCTTCGCCCGAAATTCCGATTCAAACATATGTTTAAAAAATATTTTATCCGAATACCAGTTGCTTTTTATAGACCACTCACTCGGCAGCTGCTTGCACTCCTCTTCTTCTTCTTCTGCTTCTCCTCCTTTCATTTCACATTCAATGATCGACGTCCTTTTGTTTATTTCTTCCAGGACGGAACACGCTTTTTCAACGTTTTCGCGAATTCTTTACACGTCCGCTATTCACTCTTTTTGTATGTATAGCTTGAAAAGTACTTTTGAATATTTTTAATCGAATCGAAACAAAAAAGAATCACGACTAAAAATTGCTCAATTACCGAAAATGAGCGTCAATCGTCTTCTAATTATTATTAAGTCGTGTTTTCGATATTTTGGGCGTGGGGGCCGCGATGTCTGGAATCCGGGCAATTACCTCAGGCACGTGCAGTCGCGTACCCCCCTATTTATATTTATGACCGATAGGAATTCGTACAAAAAATTAAACACTTTTCTACATTGTTGTGTTGTTGAATGAAAGCTTCCAAAGCACGACGGAAACAAAAACAAAAATAAAGAAATTTAGTTTTTTTTTTTATCGATGACAAGGTAGCTCAGAAAGAGAAAAGAATTTTGAAAGTTACATATTAGAACTTGAACTAAAAATAATCCTTTTGCAAAAATTAACAGTACATAATTTGAACTCACCAATAACTTATACTCGTATGTAATACCGTATGTTTCGCTTAGATTTGGAAATGAACGCCTGTCGCGTTTTATGTCTCTCCGCCTATTTTCAAGTTTTAATGAAACAAGCGGTATGTTAGGAGATACTGTAAAGAATCGTCAACATCAAAGAAGAAATATGGGCAGATCAATTTAATTTAAAAAAAAATAACCGATGGGAAACTATGATATAAAATATAGAAGTAAATTTTTGCAAACGTGTTTCCTAGAAAGAAACAAATGAAACATGTTATTAGCAGAAAATCGACAGTAAATTAAAAAAATATACGTAAATAGGAAACATATGAAATAAACCTAAAAGAGAAAAAAAGCGACAACTGGAAATAATATCGTACTGTGAGTAACTAGCTAGAAGGTTTTCAAATCAAAGAGCAAGGATAAAGAACAAAACGAAGGAGAACAAGTAAGAAAATGTAAAAGAAATTTAGAAAATAATTAAAATAACTCCTATACAAAATAAAAAGTATCTATAAAGGATAAATATCTAAAAAATCGAATAGAAAGGCAGGAAGAAAGTGTAGAAGTAATCTATGACATAATTCTAATATAAATTTAAAGGAAAAAAAAAAAAGAAAGAGTTGAAGCACTTTAAAAAAATAATTAAAAATAGTCCCAATGGAAACGAGAAGACAAAGAAGTTATAAACATTTAATAAGATATTGAGTAAAAAGGAAGGAAGCAAGAAAGAAAGTGTAGAAGTAATTTAATTAAAATAATTTCAATGTAAAACACGAAAAGAAAAAAAGATTAAACAACTAAGGGATTAAACATAAATAAAGAAAATAAAGCGTAGAACTTATTAAAAAAAAATAATTCCAATGCAAACAAAACGAAAAAGATAAAAAATGATAAACGTTTAAGAGATTGTAGAAGTAATTTAAGAAATAATGAAAAGTAACTCCAATGCAAAGTGAAAAGAAGAATAAAAGATTAAAAAAAGGTAACAACAGATGAAAGACAAACATCCAATAGGTTGAACCGAATCGAATAAAGTAAGATCGAACTAGACGAATAAAGTAAAGGATAAAGAATAAACATCAAGGAAATCAAAAAAGGGAAAAAAGAAAGAGCGGAAACAAAAATAATAAAAAAAATAGACGACACAACACAAACGAAAATAAAAGATAAATGATAAACATTTAAGAGATTGAATGGAAATGAAAAATATTTAGAACATAATATTTTCACAATGTAAAATATAAAGTAGAAGTAATTTAAAAAATAATTAAAAACAATTCCAACGTAAAATGAAAACAAAAATATATAAACATCTAAGAAGTGAAACGAAAAGGAAGAAAACAAAGTGTGGAAGTTGCTTATTAAAAAGTAATTAAAAATTATACCAGTTCAAATGAAAAGAAAAAGATAAACGATAAACATTTAAGAGGTAGAAGAAAAAGGAAGAAAGAAATTGTACAGGTGCAAAATGAAAAGAAGAATAAAAGAAAAAATATAACAAACATCGAACGGAAATGAATAAACTAAGATCGAACGAAAGGGATAAAGTAAAGTTGAAGAAATTTAGAAAGCGAAGAGCAGAAGAGTAAACACAGGAAATTAATTATCTGTAAAATTAAAAATATTCGAACAAGTGAGAAATGAAAAGTAACTAAAACATATTTTCTATATATGATTCTATAGTGATTGGTAGGTACATTGTCCTGAGGCAGAATTCCATAATGAAAGAAAACACATCTTATTGCACATTCACAATACATGCATTGTTCAGCCCTTTAAATACTCTAGGATGCATGACTTTGGAAAACCTGTCGACTAGGCAAGCTGATGATATGAAAGATATATTGGACAGAATGGGAAAGGGAAAGGTTCGCAGAAGTGATCATATTTGCAACAGTCGGCAATTCAAGGGATGAAGGATACTTCAGTATGCTCCGCAAAATGTTCATGGTGATTCTCCAGCTAAGAAACTGGAAGTTGCAGTCCAAGTGCAAGAAGACAAATGAATGGTTGGTAGACAATCCATGATCGATGCATTTCCATAGACAGCTGTTAAAAATAGTTAGAATATATCACGATAGAATTCACAAAGGCAAATCATCATTGTTGCACAACACAAAGAATTATAATGTAAGAGATATTCTAATTCTTTCTAAATCTTGCACATACTTTAATGCTTTGCAGAATATAAATCTACAATCAAAATAAATAAAAATGATCCAAACAAAAAGTTTGCAGGCAGAAGAAACCCAAATAAATTTTAATCTTTAAGTTGAAATAAAATAATAATTTTTGTGCAAGATAAAATACAAATGTAAAATAAACTAAATACTGCCGAAGTCAAAATAAATTGCTTTTTGTTAGGAAACAAACTTTATTTTTACTTTTATTTTAAATAAATTGAGTCTTCAAAGTTACGAATGAAAAAAGTAAAAGTAAATAAACCTAAGGAAAATAAATCTTCCCAATAGTCTGGTCACATCATCATCTATCTTCATGATTATTTCAGTGAGTTTCGAGTCGAACGCGAGATGGTTCCAGACGTTTGCTAGAAAATTCGAGAAGGAAAGGATCTCTGCTATAAAGGCAGAACTCGGCGGGCAATTTGAATCAGTTATTATTCTGAAGGCGATAAGTGGATACCTAGCGAATTATTAGAAGTGCTAAGTGTTGCAGCTTGTAATTCTTACGTTTTCATTCTGTGGACATTAAAGTGTTTTATTTTTAATTAAACGATAATTTTTCTGCGAACCCCGAATTTGTAACTTTATTTTTAAAATTAAATTCAAAGAAAATACAAAAGAAAGTGAAGCTGCCATTAATGCAGAAATAAAATCTTTAAATAATAAAAATTAAATAAAACACTTTCCTGTTACAAAACTGCTAATTTGTTCTCGGAGGAGCGGCGCACATGTAAATCGACCTGTCTCTCTCCGATTCAGAGAGAGAGAGCGAAGTGACGCGTGACTTTTGTATGCGTTCGTAAAACAAACGCGGATTAATGGAGGTTTTATCTGTTCCAGATTGAAACTAACGATGCCCCCGATCTGAATACTTTAATATAAATTTAAGCGCTTTAAATAAATTAGCAATTCAAGCGGCTCTGATAGACAATGTTTGCGGTTTATAAATTCGTCTGGACGAAGTGAACGTCCACCGCACGGTAGCCGGATGACGTACAGCCTCTTGCACTTCTGTCAGGACGAATTTGAATTTCAGATGCACTAATTTTTAGTCTTAAATTAGCGGCGCGACGTCTTTCTAGTCATAAATATTGCATATTAAGTCGAACGTACACAAAATCGCAATAGCGCTTCATACATAGTAATCAAGGATTTCACACTTCCAGGACCTTTCCTTTTTCTTTCCCCTTCTATTATTTTCATTCATCGCCAATCGTTTCTTAAAACAAGCTCATATTTACATACAATTTAATTATATTAAGTTTTTCTTTGATAATTTGTTTTTAATGCGAAATTGAAACGTTTGAATTTGCCAACCATATGGAATGAATGCATCTTGATTAAATTAGAAATGTAACGTTGCTATTACGAAACCTACTCTTTCCTGGTAAGATAGGTAAGTAAATGACGTAAGATCTCGAAGGCCCTTAACGTCTACGACGTGGTTCTTCTTTGGCGGCCGCAATCATATAGTCTCGCATCACCGCTCCGAACTATAAACCGCGGAGATACATATAAAGATAAGTCTAACCGTTTCGTGTCTTTGGTGCGTTCTTTGATGGCCGTTTGTGTAAGAGAGCATGCGATTTTCGCCTGAATTCTATTAGCGTCTCGTGAACCTTTAGAGAAGGATTTTGTCCAATTTTCAAGATTCTCAAATTTTCTTTTATTATATAAAATTTTGCAGCCAATCATAATCAGAAATAAATGACCTTAGTATTCGATATTCTGTCTTGTAGAGAAATAAATCAAGTGAGCAGAAATGAGCTACTTTGATTCTATTCACTATAGAAGAGAAACAATTGGAACAGCAAAAATTAAAGATATCAATCTGGTTTGAGGAGGAACCACTGGGTCAGAACGCGATAAATAAGACTCAATAGATGGAGAGATTTTTTCCGCAATTGGAAAAGACCATATTATGTTGGAGAGAGAAAAATATTCTGGAATCAAAATGGCGAAGTGACCTTACCTGACATTATTAATTAATAATTTAAATGTCAATGTGGAGAATCAATCGTTAATATATTTTTACATGTAGAGGTTCATATGATTCTTCAATACGAGAACAACTACTTCAAAATGATGAAGCTGCCGAGAAGACTTCAGCTTTGGACTTATCGAAACTCAACAATCAAGAAATTTCGAAGCAGGTTTTAAAATCGAATAAAGTTCGAGGGACGCTCAATATCAAGTGAAGTTGAGCATTCCACAGATGATCTGATCTCAAAAAATCAACTCTGAGTACTCTTTGTTTGCTTACTGCTGTAACAAGCCAAAGAACTCTAATTTCCATCGTCATTCCACAGATGACCTGACCAAAAAAATCAACTCTGAATATTCTTTGTTTGCTTATCAGCATCTTGCTATAACAAGCCTGAGAATTCTGATCTATAGACCGGGGGAGAAAAGTCGTCTTGGACTGTAGAAGTCAAATCGTCATTCCACAGATGACCTGATCCAAAAAATCAACTCTGAATATCCTTTGTTTGCTTAAGGGACGTTTACATTACATACATGTTTTCAATACGAATCTATACAAAAATGTGGATTTGTCGCACACAAATCATGATGAATGTTTAGTACAAGTTTTCGACAAATACTAGAAAAAGACCTCGTTTACACTCTGTGACTTGTTTGCTACATATTTAGTGTTTAATAATAAAAAATTTTCACAAAACATCAGCTCGCTTGATAATTGAAAACAGCTGACTATTCTGCACATGCGCAGGTACCTTTGTATGGTCTGTGATCGCTCTGTTTTCCATTAATTTGGAATACAAATCCATATTATAAAACATATCGGAAACATGTCAAATACAAGAAAAGTCTAGCACTTGTATGAGACAAATTTTAGATTTCTTCCAAACTTTTCAACCGACATGTAGGGTACATGTATATTTCAAACATGTATGTAGTGTAAACGCCCCTTTACTAGGATCTTGCTGTAACAAACCTGATAATTCTGATCTACAGACGAGAGGAGAAAAGAGAGACATCATTGCTGGCTTAGTATACTTGATTGGAATCTTCGTCATAGGAGGCAAGCATGTCAAGGAACTTAAAATAATTAATAAACTAACAACAACCTATAGAATTGTTGATGCTGGAAGAAAATTCACCAGAACCAGTCACAATATCCAGATTTGCTGCTTGCTTTCCGGTGCAAGTCTGCAAGGCCATGCCTAGTGTGAGAACTGCCAATTTTAATATTTTAATACATTCCAAGTCTGCTTATTCTAAAAACTTGGGTAAGAACACTGACGGGCTTCTGGTGGTTGCTCATAGATGGCTTTTATATCGTTTTGATTAAGTCATTCATTCAAAGAATAATGGGTTCAGATTATCACTTACCAGAACACAGCAAAATTACAAAAGAACGAAAACTTTGTACGAAAAGACGATAGAATTATGAAACAGAAGCGTTGTTTCGACGAAAACAAATTTCGAACTTCCCTAGTATACACGCGTGCGTGCGTAACTATTTTTGTCGAAAATCAAGCCAGTGCGTTGACATGAACTGCATGATCCTTGAATAGGCAACGTGACGTCGGTGTCCTATCTGGGTGTTTTAATCTAGGAATTTATTTTAAGTTCTGAATCCGCCAGTTAATTTCTACTTTTATGTATAATAAGTAGATACATTGTGGCATAAAAGAACAAAATCGATCACTACTGATGGTACCAACCCCCCCTTCAACACTGACTTGTTTAAAAAGAACATTTTTGGTGTCAATATTTTTAAAGCCTCAGTTTTGAATTTCCCGCCGCTAATTCAAATTGGCAATTTCGCAATTACCATAGCGCATGTGTTTTTAAGGTTATTTGAATTAATTTTATATTTTTCGTGCTTGTAAAGCTAGAAAATTGCTACGTTTTAATTCTTTTTGTCTTCTGCAAGTTCTGTTACAAATACAGTTAATAATTACATATTATTAATCACTACGCACAGAAATAAGTTGAAATTTTAACTTAATCTCTACATCCCTGCAAGTAGATTTATGTTGAGTTTTAATTTACTTTAAAAAGAATTTTCGGCGCGGCAAAAAAACGCAATTTTAAATTGTTAAACAAATAAGATTATTTAAATAAAGTATACTTTCTATAAATCATACAAACACATAAAAAATTAATTATGATCCAACTGATAGATTTCAAGACCAAAATAATATTACTGTAAAAGATTGTTTTAACCAATGTCAAGACGAAGAACAGTGTGCAAAAAATAAAAACAATTTAAACAAATCTGAGTTTTCTTTTAAACGATTTCGTATAACAAAATCAACTTTTCTTATTTTGAGTCAAAGTAGCACAAATAAGTAGGTCAAATGTGCAAAAATATTCGCAATTCTGACAAAGTGGAGACAGCTCGCGCATTGCATATCCCCACAGATTAATTGCAGTCCTTGCCTTCATCACGATTATTCCAATATATTACCTACTTTATCTTGACCGTTAAACGAACTGCTAATTGATAGAAATCTGTTTCTAAGTTTTACAGACCGAATAAAAAATACAAAGGAAGCACTTACCTGGCAGCTTTCATTAACCCTTACATTTTATGTGTTAGGAACCATGCATAGGATTTTACAAATTTCGACATCTTCAGCATAGGTATTAAATAAAAAAATTTACCGGGTGTCCCAAATTTAGTGTTACAGCCAATATCTCCCTTAAATGGCAAGATAAATAAATTATTCAGGTTTTGTTGAAGATGGCTTGGAAAGTTCTACAAAATATAGTGCTTAATAATAACCTCTAGACAGTAACCCCTCAGAAACTCCCCCCAATCCCATTTTTTTCCAAATAGCACGCCTTTAGTTTCTTTATGCTTTGATGAAGTATTTTAGATTCTAAATACAACTGTACAAGTAAAAATAATTTTCTATTTTCATCTATAAAAAATACTATACAATATTTATAAAGGCATAGGTATCGTAAAATGGGATTACTTTCATCAAAATTAAAAATTTTGCTTTTTATGAATTTTCTGCTCTGTTCTGTTTACCTTCTACATGCTTATAATTGTTTTAAGTTTCTGCCTAGTACGATATTAGCTATAACATTAAAAGTGGAACAGAGGCATAATTGAAGAGTGGAAATTCAAAAGGGTCTAAGTGCCATTTCCAGAAAATTTCAGGCAACGCCTGTTTATGAGTCTATGTGTCATTTTTTTTAAATATGTAACAATGTGTTTAGTTCATTTATTCTTGTTTTCTTTACTTAACAAAACTTTTTCAAGAAAGATTTTATTTATTTTATGTTCTAGACATATTTTATGTAGGATCTCAGCGTCATTTTTTTTGGCACTTAGACCCTTGTGAATTTCCACTCTTAAATTATTTTTCAGTTAAAATGTAATAGGAAATTTCTAATGCTTATACTGTTGTATTTAGAATATAAAATATGCACTTCATTAAAAAATAAAGAAACTATAGGGGTACCATTTGAAAAAATGGTGTTGGGGGTAGTTTCTGACGAGTTGCTGTCTAGAGATTAGTTTTAAGCACTCTATCTTGTAGAGCTTTCCAAGCCATTTTCAACAAAACTTGAATAATTTTTTTATCTTGCCGTTTAACGGAGATACTGGCTGCAACACTAAACTTGCGACACCCGGTATATATCGTCTTCTTTTCCCATTTTAATTGCACTACTGACAATGTAGAATTTCACAAAATCAACCCAACATCTGGATAATAAAAAAATTACTGCAAAACTATATCCAATCAAATGTCAAAGAATGTAAATAAACAGACATTTGATATCTTCTTTATTATACAGTGATTTAAAATATTTTGATTTCCTGGCTAGACTCTTATGAGAAACTTTTCTCATTATTGATTTTTCAGAAAAATATATTCTTCGTGAAAGTTCCTGCATCTTCCCAAACTCAAAATGTACATATCAAAATTTGAATACTTCTTGTCATATACCGAGGGAATCAAAATATTTGAAAATGACGTAAGAGTAAAGTACCTTTATTTTTCAAGATACACAGAAATATTATTTGGAGAAGTTATTCAGAATTATTATAAGACCTCAAATATCATGGCTTTCTACAATGGAAATTTTTTTTACATATTTTTCAATTTTTCTCGTATTAATGTTTGCGTCGTAGAACTTTGAATGTACAGCTGGGACGTTTCTTCAGGTGTGACATCAATATATTCTCGGATTTGTCTTTCGCTCATCCACCAAGTAGATATTACAATCAATAACATTTATACCAAAAAATTTCACTTTTTTGTGTTCAAAACATTTTTTTCAACATAGTGATTTTGTATTTGAGATCTCATGGCAATTCTGAATAACTTCCCTATGTAACATTTTCGTATATCTGAATGAATAAAGGTACTGTACCCTTATGCTGAGTGCTCATTTTTCATACATCAAATAGAAACATTTCCTGTCGTAAACTTTGCAAACAAATGCTGCAGTGCAAACATATTAGTTTGACATTAAAACATTTCTTGGTGTTCAAAACTTTCTTGACTAATTATGCCTGCATATTTGAATCTTCAAGAAAAAATTGAAACCGTTTTAATTCACGTTTTAATGTGTGGTGCAGAATTCTAAACGATAAAATTGTTCGACCCGTGTTTTTTAGACAAACATTGACTTTTGAAAGATATTTAGAAATGCTGCAGACGTTTGTGTTTCATTATAAACAATGAACGATATACATTTCCAACAGGATGGTGCATCTGACGGTGGAAATAAGAACGTGGTTAAATTAAGTTTTTCCAAATTGTTGGATAGGTGGATACTCCAATAATCCATCGCCTGCAAGTTCTCCAGACATAACGCCATTGGATTTCTTCCTCTGGGTATATTTGATATTTAAATCAAAAGTTTATGAAGAAGGACCATTCAGAAACGTTGATCATTTAGAAAATACAGTTAGAACTTACACTGAAGCAATAAGTCCACAAATACTGAGGAATGTACATCGTGAAGTGCATATTAGACTTACAGTTGTTTCTTGTTAGACAAAATGAAATTTATATCATACAAGACAAAATGAAATTTATATCATACAATGTCCAAGATATTATTTCGAGTTGAGAGATAAGTTTAAACTCAAAGTATATTCATATAACAAGTGAGAAAACGTCAACCTCTACATATTCTACATACGCCCTGATTTAATAAGAGGCTGAAAAATATGTGAAAAAAAAATTCATCATAGTCGGTTATAATTGCCTATTTTTTTGTCGAACAATATGAAATCAGCATATGCGTAAAGTACCTTTATTCATTCAGATATACTTAGGGAATGGCAATGAGATTTCAAATACAAATCATGGCCGTCTACGTTGAATAAAAATTTTTTCGACACAAAATTTAACATTCATTCATTATGCAGTACAGTACAGCACAGTATTGTACAAGTTAGAAAACTCTACTCAATTTCTTCCGATGTCAAATTGTTATTTATTTACACTTCATTTACAAAAATATTTTACAAGAATCCACACCACACCAATATTATAATAGATTTTATTAGATATTGTAAGTACATATATTATCATTTATTATTTTAATGTGTTATATTTAGGTTTTATTTTTAGATTTAATTTTATAAGTTAATGGATAATGGTTAATTTTATAAGTTAATGGATAAAATGGATAATTAAAATAAAAAAAATTTCTAGGAAAAACTCGGCATTTATTACCTTTATCAAAGAATCACAAAACAGCAATGGAATACATTAATAATACCAAATTTTTTTATTGTATAAATGTCGATTATAATTTCTACTAGGTGGATGAGTGAAAGACAAATCCGAGAGTATATTCATGTCACACCTGAAGAAACGTCCAATTTTATACAATTCAAAGTTCTACGACACACACGTTAATATGTCGAAAAACTGAAAATGTGAATTTTTTTTCATATTTGAGGTCTCATAACAATTATGAATAACTTTTCCAAATAATATTTCCGTATGTCTTGAACAATAAAGGTCATTTTCAAATATTTTGATTCCCTCAGTATATGACAAAAGATATTCAAATTTTGATATGTGCATTTTGAGTTTCGGGAAATATAGGAGCTTTCATAAAGAATAAATTTTTCTGAGAAATCAATAATAAAAATATTTCCCATATGTGTCCAACTTTCTGCCGGTCACTGTATAATCACTACGTGGGAAATTAAAAAACAGTGTTGATTTAACAAAGACAACGTTCGTCAACAAACTAGTTGACATCTGGTAATGATAAATAAAAGCCAATCTTACCCAATTATATTATAAATAAAACAAACGAAATAAACTCATTGGAAGTATCACAAAGATAATAATCACGAAATGATTTATTAGTAAACTGAAACAGAAAGAAGTAAGAGGAAATAAATGTGATTGGTTCAAAATTGAGGAAAACGGAGGAGGTAAGAACGAAAGCTTTAGAGGAAATGAAATAAATAGAAGGCATAGAAGAGGAATGATAAGAGTAAATTAATTTGCTCAAGTGTAATTTAAGAAAAAACTAACGAAAAATTGAGAAAAAAAATATTATTTTTATTTCTCTGAAAGATTCATCTTTGTTAGTGTTTACTGCAAGCCCAACGTATACAAAAATCTTAATTATCACGATAAAAATATCATTCTGACTTAACTACGTGAGTGCTAAACATCGTGATTGTGCTCGAAGTTAAGGAAAAAATGGATCTTTCTATAATAAATAATTTTCGCAATGAATTTTCTGCGAAGAAAATTTCAGAAGATTCGCCTGCCTTTACGTTACGACTAAGATAACGCAAGAAAGTAAATAATAAATAAACAAATTGGCATGCGATGAAAAAAAGATTAGGAAATGACTCACCCACCAACGAAGAATTCACCGTGTTTTCAGGAAACGGCTACATCCTGTGCTTCTGCCTTCTGCAAATACAAAATATTTTTATCGTCTTGGCACGTCACAATCACTATTTTAAAAATAATAATAATAGTAATTAAACGCATATTAATAATTATTACAAGTGCACGAATTGATTTGTGTCGCGTGGTTAATTGTAAAACGCACGAAACTAAAATACAATCGCGCGTACGCATGGGCGGGCTTCGAACGAATTAAGTAAAAACGCCGAGTTCAAAGTGCAAGAATTCACAAAAAAATATCACAGAATAAGCAACACACAGAAGGCCAAAGTTTGAAGTCAGAAGTTCCAATAAATTCGATTTCAAAATAATTTCTTTTGGGACATACATTTTAAAGCGATCTTTGATTTTGGTAATTAATTAATTATATATTCGAGGATACTCTTTTTTTTATTGAAAAACTAAATTATTTAAAAAACAATTGATTAATTTAAGCATCTCCAAGTTTGTTTTAAATAGGTACATAGCTTGCGCAGATGAATTTTCGACAACTGAAAAAAATTCAGCATGCAAAGAATTTTAAGAAATTTGTTCTAAGACTGACGATGAATTATTATTAAGCTTGTGAACTTATTGATAAAAAAACATTAAAGTCCATAGATTTCATCAAAGTATCGTGAGCTTCCGGCCATTGTTGCTCCACATTCTGGCGGCAAAATTTAAAATGCGTTAAATCTTCTAATTTATTATACCGAAAATAATCATTCATGTTAATTATTGCAATAAATAGGAAACAATTTATTCTAAAATTAATATCTTATATTGTGCCAAATTACAAATTAGAGAAAGCCTTAATTATTTATTTGTTGTGGTTATTTGATGTAATTTTTAATAAAAAAAATTTATTTAACGTTTCTTAAATATCGTAACTAGAAATTTTTCTTCACTCATTTTTTAAATAAAATGTTTGAGATTATTTTTGAACAAGAACATGCGACAACCCGTCGTATGTCAAAACTAAATGCGAAACCATGGTAATGTCTACAGAACATCCAGAGCTGATCACAATGGTACCGCCAGTTTTGCTCCAAAGTGCTAATATTTTACCTTTTGTTAATCTAGGGCTAGGGCATTGCGGTGGTGGCGAACCTATTTATGTTCGAGAGCGAAAAATTTACAAATAACATTTGTTCAGTTGCATGTGTACCTATCAAGTAGAAATAAAAATTTGCCTTTATATATTGTAACGAAAAAAATTAATAATTTATATCACAAAATCTTCTAAGCGGACACTAAATCGCGCAACAATACACTTTACGTTTCGCAGTCGTTCGACTGCTTCGTCAGTCGAACGACTGCGAAACGTAAAGTGTATTGTTGCGCGATTTAGTGTCCGCTTAGAAGATTTTGTGATACAAATTTCATCGGACAAGAACCAACTGTAAATAATAATTTATAGATCATACGTTCGCAATGCCTGATCTAGCGACTTTAGGAAACAATTTCTTTGACAAGCGCATCGCGGTGTGACGCAAGTGTTCCATTCCATTTTTGTTTGGCTTTTTTTTTACTATATTGGTAAAAAACATTTACAAAACGGAAGAATGGAGAGCCTAAATGATATAAAACAAAATCTGCCAGTATTGAAGTGTATACATCTGCTCTGAAAATGGTACGTGGGTGAATGGTTAAAGAAAGGCACAACAGTCCTCGAAGTAATGATAGATTATTACGAAAAAAGAGACGGTCTATTGTTGCTAGCATTTGATGTTGTGATTTGTGATCCAGTATTTTTAAATCAGTCCAAGAGGCAAGGTTACCACAGGGAAAGAAAAATACATAAAAATTAATTGTACCAGATTGGGAACATTATAATTGAAATGTAAGGAAGAAGATTTGACTACAGTACTTCAATTACTGAAAATAATATCAGGTTGATGATATTGATGATGGTCAGTAGTCTCTAGCTTATATGTAATTAATATACAAATAAATAAAATAAAAAAATCAATGCCATTTGCCGACAGTTAATGGAAGTTTTTAGCTGAGGTAAGACTATTACGATGGGAAAGGAAGATTTTGAGAAGAATATTATGAGGGAAAAAAATCGAAAGTGGATATGGAAGAAGGTCCAATGAAGAAGTTTATGGCATGTTCCATGAAACAAGGATTAGAGAGGTGTTCAGAATGAAGCGATTGCAGTGGTTGCGACATATACAGAGGATGAAAGAAGACAGAATTGTTAAGAAAACAGATGGAAACATCGAGACGGAAAGAGAAAGAAAGGAAGACCAAGGAAAAGATGGACTGCCGGACTTGATGGGAAGAAGTAATAATGCTGTGGACTTAACGGCCTGCCAATAGCGTTATATATATATTTTTACGATTAATTTCGCGTCCTTGAACGCTTCAAGGTATTAATAATAATTTTATTATAATAAATTCCGTGTTAACAGAATGATTGTCAACCTAATGACCGATGACGAAAATGCTGAGAGAATTAGGCTGCGTTCACACTGATGATGCGAAAACGTCTTCGGATAAAAAGCAGTTTAAAGCACGCTAAAATAGTAACTGATTATTAGAAGTAGGATCAAAATCATGTAAAGTATCAGATAAATGTTTTGCGAAACTTGAATCTAAATGGTTTAATCTTAAGGATCGTAAATGTTCATTTACGCGAATACGTAAACTCCTACCTGTTTGACTAATGTATTTTGAGTTACAAGAATTACAAGTTAATGAATAAACACCATTTTTTTAGCGAAATTATCTAAAGAGTCTTTGTTATTTAAGAAAATATCACGAAAATTTAATTGAGTGTTGAATGAAATATTAACTCCTATAGATTTTAAGTAATTTGTCATTTTAATAGATAATAGACCAACATAAGGAAGACAAAAATATATGTTTGATGATTTTGAAGTTTCTACTAAAAGGTAAATAATACAGTTTGTTAATTTGTTTTTGATGCGATTAAAAATTTTGAAAATGGGTTTTATATTTACAATATTTAAAGTAAGTTATAATATTAATATTTAGTAGTAATAAGTTATTTATATTTTGTTTCATTATAGTTAGCCACTTGAAAAAGTCCTATTTTGGACGAAACCGGTTGTGGATACATACAAATAAAAAAAATTGTAGGAAGACTCTGCCTTTAAATCTTCTTCTTTTACAGTAACTGTTTTAAATTGCTTTTTGTTTTAAAATATCGTGTGTGTCTGATCCTATTTAAAGGATTGAAAAAAAAAAACGCTTTCTAAGCAAAACGTTTTGTCCGAAAACGTTTTTGCTTCATCAGCAGTCTTATTTGGAAATTTGTTGTAAGAAGTCAAAGTGACAGAATCAGAGAAGCAAAATGCCAGATTGTTCCGTTCCAAATTGTTGTAATCGTCCTGAAAAAGTCTTCAGGCGCGTTTAAAATACCTAGAGCAGTTATTGGTATTGAAAAGTAATCCTTAATTAATATAATACGACGCGGTAATTCGACAAAGATCACGGAAATAAAGAACAACCAGAATAACAAAAAATTTAAAAAATACGAATGAAAAAACAAACAAAGAACCAAAGGAATTTAACTAGATTCACAAAGATAAACTAAAGAAGACCAATACAAACGACAATAACAACTTAAAGAATTAAGATGAAGGAAAACCAAAATAAAAACCAAAGGAAATGTTAATGTAATACGACGCGTTAGTTCGACAAAGGTAAACAGAAGACGACTTAAAGAAACAATAATTATTCAAAAAATTAGACGAACGAAAAACAAAAAAATAAAATAAAATAAAGGAATCGGACGAAGGTAAATAAAAGACGATTGAAATAAACAGCAATAATTTAAGAAATAAGATAGACGAAAATAAAATCCAAAGGAATTCGACAAAGATAAACGATAGACGGCTGGAATATACAATAAAAAAAAATAATAATAAGGAAACGTTAATACAACAAAAATAAACAAAAGGCGACTGAAATAAACAACGCTGAAAAAATAAGCAGAACGAAAAGCAAGAGAAACAAATATGCGACAAAGATGACTGAAATAAACAGTATTTAAAAAAGTAAGATAAATGATGAAAAAACCACATACGTTAATCTTTTAAATTTCGCGCCGAAAAAACTGTAGTTCAATAGAATCTTCACAGATGGCGTTAAGTTATTAGGATTTGGTTTTACTTGTTTTTTTTTTTCTCAATAAATATATTAGTCCTGTACTTCGCAATTTTCTCAAGATGCAAGAAATTGTAATTTCGATAAAATCTGCATAGATGGTGCAAGAGAAATACCATTTATTATTGTTACTATCATTTTTAAGTTGAATCAGAATTAGAATTCAGTTTTACTGCAGATTTCTAGTACTTCTTTAGTTTCTTCAAAGAAAGATTTTAAATATTCATTTCAAATTGATTCCTAATTAAAGTAAGCTGTGATTTTTCATAAAGTTGGCGACACAAGAGTGAGAGGACAGTTGTCAATAAATGTAAGTGTCACTTTATCTGATCATGACATCACAAAAAAAAATATGCAAAGTATATTAAACATAAAATTCAGAGAAAGGCTTCATTAATTCATCTCCAAACAACACTGAAGCTTAAAGCAGATCGCTGCCTTAGAGTTATAAGGTTCTATGTTATATATCAATCATGCATAACATAGAACCCTATAACTCCAAGGCAGAGAGATGCTGAAAATGCTGTCCTTTAGCTTGAATGCACAAACGCATGCTGCGCTTCATGTTTTCAAACGCGCTTGCCAAGTGTTGAGAGGTTTTATTAGCACAAACAAATAATTGGACAGCAGTCACAGTGCAGTAAACCTTTAGGAGAAAAAAACATCGGAATCGTAGCCTACTTTAATGAGGAATTTAATTGAATCCACAGTATTTTAAATTTCGCGCGGAAAAAACTAGTGATTCGACAGAATTTACACAGATGGCGCCAAACAATTTGGATATCTATTTAACAGATGGCGCCATGCAATTTCGATTTAATTCCTTTCTTTAAACGACAGAAAAATTTCATACTGAGAAAATTTATAATTCTAACATAACTTACGTACATAGGTGACGTCAAGAAATTACCATTTTGTTGATATTATTATTATTTTAAATTTCCTGCCAAAAAATTAACAATTCTATAGGATTTACACAGATGGTGCCAAACAATTTGACTAGTCTTATGGCTGTTCTGTGGCTCAAAAAGACATTCAAAAATATTATTATTATATTCATCTACTCGTACGCACAAATTTTTTCAAGAGTGTCTTGTAGGATCGGCTTCTCCTATTACGATCCCACCGCTGCCACCACATGTAGCGTGTCCGAAATAAATAGAATACTCCAACATTATTTTACTTCAGATTATCGAAGCGAAATTTATGTCAAAAATATACTGCCTCCGTTCCACATATTGAAATGTAAAAGGCAGTGTTGCCAGATGGATGGATTATATCCTTTTTTCTATGGTTTTTCTTTATGACAAAAGAGTAAAGGACTACTACTTATTACTTGCTCTTCACTTATGGTAATTCTATATGCTTCTACGTAAAGTGGCGTACGTAACGGACGTTTGGCGCTTGATTTTCCCCAAATTGCCCTAATGAACAGAAAAAAGAAGTCCAATTTCGAAGCACCGTGCATATTTGAGGGTTAGAGACGCGGTAGGCCCACGGGCTAAAAGTACTTAATAAGCGCGCCGATAACTTTTTATAATCCAGTTATAATTCTCATAATCAGTGAGGCCCGGCGTTTTACCATGTGATTTTTCTATCGGAGATGATCGGAGATAGCGCCCTCAGCGCTCGTCTTCGGCAATGCGACGGCCACGGTTTGGTAGCCGCGATTTGAAGCACGCGATATCCAGCGGTCGCTTTGACCGCCGGCCTAATCGTATGCAAGGACCAGACATCAATTTTTATTGGGGGCCTTGTTTGCTGCCTGCCTGCCTGCCTGCTTACTCCTCGGAAGTGTGGACCTTTCTGCGTTGTCCGATTCATAAAAGGCGTTTCGTGTAGTAAAGCCGAAAGAAGGTCTTCTCGTTTCCTCTTTGTATGATGACACAAACACACGACGCGACGTTAAAGCGAATGTAAATTAAACGCGTTTCGGCGAAGCACGTGAAAAAAGAATTTGCAAGAAGTTTTACAATTTTGAAATGGTAGACGACCAGTAAAAGATAAAAGTAATAAATAAACATGCGCAATTTAATTCACTTTTTACAACGAATGTCTGGAAAACATTAAACCTCGTTTAACTCTTATTTTTATCAACTGGATACTTAAGTACTAAAACAAAATACATATAATAAAAGTAAAACTTTAATAAATGCAGAATTTCTCATCACCTCGTTGTGTCAGTAAGAATTTATAACTTCGTATTTGTATTCTTAGTATTCTTGGAAGGTCTAGTACTGGGGAAGACATTTCTGACTAATGTACTTTTTGGGGAATTCCCTACTTTCTATAATCGAAACTTTTCACGGAAAAATATTCTCGCAGTGCATTCGACGATTTCCTCTTCATTCCTTCTCAGTTCAAGTAAATAGACTTAGAAGGCAAAACGAACAAAGAAGCAATTTTTCCTGAATTCTTGGATATATCTGCATTTTCTTGAATCTGAAATATCATATTATCTGGAATTTTTGTCTTGGCACATATTTATCTATAAGCAGTATTAAATGGAGAGGTCCAAAAGAATTTGAAGCATCAATTTTCTTGGAACTGGTAATGTCACTTTGCTGAACTTAAAATATCGTTTTGTTTGGAAATGAGTTTCTTGAAACTAGAAATATAATTTCCTGAAGCCTTAAATATTTTTCTTGTGGAACTGGAAGCGTCACTCTTTTCTAGAATGGGAAACATCAATTTTTTTCATAGAACTCATCAATTTCAGGAACTGGAAACATTATTTTTTTTATTTTGAACTCAACGTAGCTTATAATTTTTTAAATCAATATTTAAATTGTTGGTTTAGTTTAATTTGCCTTGCCCTCAATGTTGAGGAGGCTTTATTTTCTTGAAAATAGAATTTCGGTTTACATTATGATTTTCAATCAAATTATGTACTTTCATTATTTAGAATCTGCAAACGATAATTTAATTTTCTTTTTTAAATAAGAATATCAGTTCTTTCTTTTCAAACAACAAAAAAATAGAAATATATTAATCTTTGCTTTCATAAACATCGGTTTTATTCTTTTGTTGTTCTATCGTTATATTATTGTTATCTTTATCACAAAATACGTATTATACGAGGACAGTTCAAATTTGATCTGCATTTTATTTTTTTCAGGCTGACAAAAACTATAAGATTTTGTGATATAAAATAACATTATATATCTACCATTTTTTTTTAAATAACAACCCCCCTTTAAAATATACTTATCCCATCTCTCTGGTAGCTTCTGTATTCCCGCTGAAAAAAATTCTTTCGGCTGACGACGCAACCAATTTTGCACCGCAATTTTAACTTCCTCATTACAGTAAAATCATTTGCCTCCCAAGAACTTTTTGAGTGGCCCAAAGAGGGCCAAATCTGGACTGTATGGTGAGGCCCTTGTTTCTTTTGTTAGTTAAGCTGTATGTGGGCGAACGTTATCGTGGACAAGAATAACGCCCTTGCTTAAGAGACCGCGTCCTTTTTTCGTATAGTTAGTTTGACTTTTACAAGAAGCTCACTATAATAAGCGGTATTAATTGTTCTTCTATTTTCAAGGAAGTCGACATAAATTGGTCCAGACAGACAGACCAGACAGACCATGCCCCCTAATCTACCCTGAACGCTACGAGCGGTACCTGAGCTATTAGCCCTTATCCGTCTCGGGCCCCGACCAGAGCCATCGGATTGAGATACGCTCAACCAACGCGCAGGGAAGCCCACCTTTCGGTGGCTGACACTATAAAGCGTCGTCCTACTACCAGACTGGTTCGGGGTTGCACGCCCCTCGCCCCTTCTGGTGAAGGGAGACCTATCTAATCTCTACTAGCTATCCAGGCTAGTGCCGGAACTGAGATCCGCAGTTCACACGTCGGGATGGGGTGGACATCATCCCTAACCCAGCATCCGGGCCATCAACCACTACCCCCGTGAGTCCAACCCAGTCGACCGGTGGAGGTCCCCTCTGCTCGCTCCACTCCAGAGGAGGGGAGGGTATCTTCCGGGCTAACCGGTCCCCACGGTACCAGTTTGCTTCACTGGTGGGAAGTTCGGCCACGACCGAACAAGTCGGCCGAGTCCTACAGATTAGGTTACGTGCAACCCAGGCACTGGTGCGCCAACTCAGGACGGTGGGCTCGTCACACCCATAGGAACTCTATCATACGTCCACAATGGTTACCTACGGCCGAAGCCGTTGGATCCACGCTTTAGTAAGCAGGGTTACCCCCCTGCCGGGAATAAATTGGTCCAATGGAATCCCAGAATACAGTCGCCATAACTTTACCAGCTGATAGTTGGGCTTTAAATTTTTTGGGTGGAGGTGAGTTTGTGTGACGCCATTCCATGCTAACATTTTTGCTCTCTGGGATATAATGGTGCACCCAGGTCCCTTCAGTTGTTATGATACGCGACAAGAAGTGATCATCATCATTGTCATAGCGAAGCCGGAGTTCTCTGCAAACTTGCAAACGTTTCTGCTGTTGTTTTATCGAAAGTTGTTTCGGAACCCATCTGGCACTAACTTTAGTAAATTTAAGCTTGTCGTGGACTATAGTTTCTATACTTGCAACACTAATGTTTAAAATTCTAGCCATTTCCTTCACAGATATTCTTCTATTGCTCCGAATGAGCTGGTCAACTTTTTGAGTGTTCCCTGGCAGTATGTGGCAAATTTGTCACGCGTTCGCGTCCATCATGAAAGGATTTATTCCAATCAAAGATTCTTCAAATTGTCTCTGATGAATTTCTGTTGCTTTAACACCCTCATTAAAAAGAAATTTTATAATTACACGTTGCGCAACGAATTTGAAACGTTGTTGGACTCCATGGCTAATTGCAATTGTTTACGACGTCAGCTAATATGCCTACCATGATGAATGCAAAACCATTTCGCAGCAGCTTTTTAATTGCGCTTAAAAAACATAAAATGCAGATCAAATTCGAACCGTCCTCGTATTTCCAAAGCAAAAGGTTTCTTCCAGTTTCGATGAATAAATAAAATCCAGATCCAAAAAAATAAGAGATTGAAGACTTCGGTTCCAAAAAAATGATTGTCCCAGTTCCCAAAAACTGAACTTCAAAATGAGAAAGATTTTCCTAATTTCAAAAAAAAAGAATAAACGATGATTGTCCCCGACTCAAAAATTTCCCTTAAAAAAAATTGATTTTCCCAGTTCCAAAAAAAACAAAGGATTCTTAAAAATTAAATTTCTAAAAAAATGTTTATTTTCCAATTCCAAAAAAAGAAGAATTACATTTTCCAAATGTTAAAGGACCTTTCCAGTTTCAAAAAATAAAAGACGATTTCTCCAGTTTCAAAAAGTAGAGAGCATTGAAGACGTTGGTTCCCAAAAATTAAATTTCCGAAAAGATTTTTCTAGTTTTCCAGTTCCAAAAATCAAGAAGAATTTCGCTTCCAAAAAGTTATCCTTCCAAAGAATACAAGATTTCTAGTTTCAAAAAATAAAGATTAGGTAATATTCCCAGTTTTGAAAAACAACGAATTGATGGGAAGAAAAAAGATTGTTCCAAAATAAAGGATGACTTTCCACTTCCAAAAAGAAAAACAAAGGACTGAAGTCGTCGGTTCCAAATGATTGTCGCAGTACAAAAAACAAAGGATTGAAGACTTCAGTTTCAAAGAAGCAAAAATTCCAGTTCCACAAAACAAAGGATGGTAATCTTAAATCCAAAAAACAAGCGATTGTAGACTAAGGTTCCAAAAGAAAAAGATTTTCCCTGTTTCAAAAAGCAAGGGATTGAAGACTTCAGTTTCAAGAAATTAAACTTCTAAATGAACAAAGATGTTTCTCTTTCCAAGGAATAGAAGATGATTTTCCCAATTCCAAAAACGCAACGGATTGAAGACGATAGTTCCAAAAAAGTTTATGTCTAAAGAAAAAAGATTTTCCTCGTTGTAAAAATCATAATTTTTTTTTAATAACTGAAGGTCAGTTTATAATTTTTGAAAATCGACATTATACTTCTTAATTTATTTTAATTTGATTGTGAAAAGGAACTATTAGGTTCAGGGGGTAACTATTTTTTTTTTGTTTTGAATTAATAAAAATCTATGAACGCTTTTGGGTCCTTTGCACGTTCTTAGATAATTACGTATGTTTATAAGGCCCGGTTTTTCGATCTCAGTTTAACTTTAAACTTCACTTTATTCCTATAGAAGCAATGAGAATAAACTGAAGTTTAAAGTTAAACTGAGATCGAAATACCGGGCCTAAGTAAATCAAAATTAACGCTGCTCAAATAAAAATTCTTTATTAACAATTTCTTTATTTGCAACAATAGTGACTGTTTGGTTTAGTTGAATTTAATATAAATTAGGTTCCTATAAAATGGCCATTTGTTTAAATACAATAACAATTGAAGGCACCCTTATTATTATTGTTGTTTAAAAGCTAGTTCTAAATTGTTTAATTACAATTAAACTAATAATCTGTTCAATTTCTTACGATTTTATCTATACACCAAACTAAAGTCTACTATCACTTCACCTTGCGTAATTTAATTATTTCGCGATCATTGTACGTTAATATTTAGTGTCGCTTCATACGTTCAAACTCGTGTATTTTATTAAACTCCTCCCCAATTTAACGTTGCTCGTATTTATAAGCTGTGTTTTAAAAAAATGAAACGCGTCATACAGTGATGAATATAGAAAAACAATTTTTTTTGTGAAAACGCGAACTTAAATCTAATTTAAATTTTAAATATGTAGATATTTCTGTAGAAAAATGTAATTGATCTTGATAAAGTAGGAGGAAGAGTTGAAGACGAGAAGTAAATCAAAGGTTGTATCTGAAACGTGTTCACGTCGTCGCCGGATTTTTGCGTTCAGCTGTGCTGAACGTGAGCTCAGAATTTTTCGATATAATTGTGTATGATTGTGGCGTTCATATAAAACGGTGCAAGACCATACAAAGGAGGTTTCCACGGCCGATTTATAGTATTTCGCCGTTCTCGCATTGTTCTTGTTGCCCGATACGTATACAAATATTGAAAATATATGTTCCGAGTGTTCGGAAATTTCTACACGCCGTAAAGCTGCAGACAAAGCACGGTAGCTATTGGCCATCAATAAATAAGAAGAGGTAACAATGCCAAGTGCACGGTTTTGCCCATAGATCTAGCTGCTTGGGCCGAAGATGCAGCGGCCCTTCTCGTCCCTAACGGCCGAACAATCACTACAGGGTCCGATCACGTGCACGACATCGAGGTTCGCATGCAGGAGTCAATAGTATAACATAAATCGTGTTCAGAACAGTAGCATCCCGAGAACAATTGTTCTTGCTTACTGTCGGTTTAGTATAAACGTTCTGCTCTTCTTTTTCTTATATGTCGATGTTGGTGGTGCTCAAAATGTGCACGCCGATGAAAAAAAAAAAAAGGAAGAACGTCTTATCATTTCTAACGTGAGGCGAATTCATAATTTCGACCATCCTTGAATAGACTATGTATTCCCAAATTCTCACGATACAATAATCAATTCTCAATCTACAAATCAGTTTTCAACCTAGAATATTCATTAACCATTGCGGCCTTGTGGCCATTTCGTTCTCGTGATTGCCTTAAAAATTTAAGTAATCTCGAAACACGTGAGCACTATACGTTAACTAATGAGCGAAATAAAATGCATTCACAACGCCATCTCCTGACTAGTTAGTAATGCAAGATATTCGTTGCAATTCATAGAATGTGCAAGAACGGGACTATAATATCGCAATAAGTAACTAATTGCTGACTTTATAAAGTGGGGTAAAGTAAAATGCATTTATATTTCGATTCAGAGCACCATCTCTCGGCTGATAAACACAAAGCTTTTTGCGCAATTAATTTCGTATTCGAGGAAAACTTTATTAAATAAATCTCTTAGCGTGAGTAACATGTGATGACTAACGAAAGCCTGTTAACTTAATGTTTCTATTCAGAGCGCCATCTCATGAGTACTGATAAAAACACTTCGCATTTATGCAGAAAGAGAACTTAAGAAATGAATTTAACTTCGTTAGATCTTCTAACGGAAGCACGTTGACTTTTTGATCCATTCACATCCTAATTTAGAGCGCCACCTCTTGACCAATAAAGTCCTTTTTTTTTAGTTTTATGGCTTTACGCGCGAAGAGAATTTTATTAAATGAACCTCCAAGCGCGAGCAGTCCATGTTTTAATTGATGAAACCGAACTGACTTCACAAAATGGGTTAAAACGTATTCGTGCTTCGATTCACAGCGCCATCTCTCGACCAATAAAGAAAGCATTTTTTTAATTTTATGTGCGAAGAGAATTTTATGAAAAGAACCTCCAAGTGCGAGCACCAGGTGTTAATTAACGAAAAAGAATTGACTTCATAAAATGATTTCAAATGCGTTCATGCTTCGACTCACAGCGCCATCTCTTGACCAATAAAAAAAGCATTTTTTATTTTATGTGCGAAGAGAATGCTATTAAAAGAACCTCCAAGTGCGAGCATCAGGTGTTAACATTGATGAAAACGATGTGACTTCATAAAATTATTTCAAATGCGTTCACGCTTCGATTCACAGTGCCATCTCTTGCCTGAGCAATGAAAATTTTTAATAGCAATTCATTTTGTGTGCACAGTTAGACGAATTTCACATCGACATATAAAATAAGATAAAAGAGGTGCGTGGAAATTACAAAAGACGTAAAATGAATTCATACGTCGATTCGGAGCGCCACCTCTGAGCTGATGAACAAAGTTTCTTGCTGTAAGTGATTTAACATGCTGGGAAAATATTTGTTAATTAAATATGCCGACGTGATAGCACCCGGTGACTAACGGAAGCACGTCTACTTCATAAAATAGATTAAATTGTGTTACTGTTTAGGTTCAGAGCGCCATCTCTTGCCTATTAATAAAGAAAAATCTGCTGCAATTCATTTTACGCACAACGAGATCTTATTGAATCGTCGGTTCACTAAGTAATGCGGATTGACATCGCAAGATGCGTCAATATTTCGATTTAGAGCGCCATCTCTTAGCTAATCATGAAAGATTCTTTCGCTGAAATTGATAGGACGTGAAACGCGTTGAGGTTTCGATGCAGAGCGCCATCTTTTAACTGCTAAAGGAAAATATTTGCTGTGATTAATTTTATGTAGGTACAAAGACAACTTATTAAATTTATGTTGACTGACCAAAGCTTCAGGATGATTGAACGTGCGTACAAATCCGGGTTTGGAGTGCCATCTCTTGACCGATAAAGAAAGTTTTTTTTTGTTTCACGTGAAACTGAATTATGGAATGAGTTAAAGTATGTTCATGTTTAAACTTAGAACGTCATCTCTTGAATGCTAATGAAAGATTTTCGTTCCAATTCATTTTATTGGCAAAGAGAATTTAGTAAGTAAATGAAACTAACGTCAGCAGTGTTCCACATCGATTAACAAAGGCCTAAGGTACTAAATCAACACTCTGTTCAGGTAACGCAATTCCATTCCTCTTGTGAGAACATTGAGAAACAAAGATAACAAATACAAATTACCGCAAGTACAACAAGGAAGACAACAGCTTTAGGGACTTCTGCGTGTCACAATGGCAATAGTTTAAACTCAAATATGTATTATTTAAAATAAAGTGAAGACAGTTTCGATACAAAACAAATTGAAACTTTAAAAGCAAGCTGCAGTTATTGACAATAACTTTGTTGAAACGTCACTTCAAACGATAATAAACTTTCGACTGTGTTCCTCTTATCCCTAGATGAGAATAATGTGCAACAAGGATAGACATAAAAATCACTAATTGCGCTACCTGAATACGAAGTATGTTGATTTAGTGCCTTACAAAGGCCCACATTAGAGCGCCATCTCTTGCCTGCTAATGAGTGTCTGGTTGTAATTCATTTCATGGGTACGGAGAAAACATTATTCGATTAATTTCACAGATTAATTACGAGATATTGACAAATAGAAGGCAAATCAACACAATCTTGACCGCTAATAATTATTCTTTGCTGCAATTCATTTTACGCAGAAGAAAATTTTGATTAAATGAATTTTGTAGCTCCATTGACTAATTCAAACCTGTTGCGATCGCAAACGATTTAAAATGCATTTATTTAGAGCGTCATCTCTCGGCTATTAATGACAGTTATTTGCCGCTACTTCAAAATTTATTAAATGAATTTTACGGCCTGTTCACCAACGGAAGAGGTGTTCACGAGTTTCACTAACGCTTTGATCGCCATGTCAGTCAAAAATGACTGACGCGATACTTTGTACTGTCACAGTCACAGTTAGTCAAATTTGTCTTGTGTTGTGATTGTGAGTCAGTTTACGGTTAACTTTTCTCTAAAATTATGTAAGTACACATTTGCAGAACGAAAATATAATTTAATATAAAATTATATACACATATTTAAAAGGATGAAAAAAGGAAACTCTCAGAGAAAGAACTTGAAAACATTATTGAAAACTAGCTTGGAGATATTGAAACTGATCCTTAGGAAACGGATTCTGAATCAGATTTTGAACCTGAGGATAGTAACTCTGACGAGAATTTTAGCGATGACGACGATGATATTACCGGTAGTGATGAAGTTCCTGAAACTAATTTGAACGTAAATGATGTATACTTTTGGGGCCCATATGAGGGTAGACAAAAGCAAATGTTTTTTTCTGATAGAAATTAAAGTAATACCTTTATTCCAAATGATGTATTCAAACTTATTGTAAATGATGAAGCCTGGAATTACATTGTCACAGAAAAAAATACTTATGCAACTCAAACCTTGAGTAACAATCATCTCGTTTACGCAAGTGGTCTAACATCACTAAGGACAACAAAGAAAAAAAATTTGATTTAGTTTTATGGATGGGTTCTTAACATTAGGCCAGCAATTATTGGTAAAAAAAACTGATTTACGAAAGTTCTGTTGTCAAGATATGCCCAGAAATAAATTCGAATTAATCCTTAGAATGATGCATTTTTCCAATAACAATTTAGCTCCAAAAACTGATAGAACTTATAAAGTACGCGCTTTACTTGTTGAATAAAAATATACAGGAAGTTTATACTATAGGTATTTTATTTGTAATTAATTTGCACTGTACATTTTTTAAATCATTTTTTCATACGTGAGCAAATCGTAGTAGATGAAACAATGGTACCCTGGCGTGGAAGGCTTTCATTCATCAAACATTCAATAGTATCAGAGAAGTGTCAAAAGAGGTATCAAATAGTATCATAAGGTGGCCATGGAATTATTAAACGGAGTTGTGATCGTAAACGCTTATAATGGGTGGTGTGATTAAAAGGAGTATTTGCTTTTACTTCAAGTAAATGCACCATTGTGTAGCTTTTACTTCAAGTAAATACTAAAAATTATAACTTTTACTCCACTCTATTCTTGAAGTAATACTAAAGTAAATACTAGAAGCAATTAGTTCATACTTTGCTTTATTTACTTCGGTATGTAGAAGTCAATGCTAGAGTAATTACTAATGCTGTCTAGTATTTCCTCCAACTGGAAGTGTTTGGTGTAGTTTTTAAGAAGCTACCCATAGAGCAACTTCTCAGATGTTACTTCGATTGAAAAAATGTGAAAAATGGCTGCTTTTGTGAATTATGGTAGGAAAAGAGGGAAATATGTAAACATAGAACATATGGGGAGGTACTGTATAGAAAAATATTTCGGTAAGTCAATTATTTATATAACGTTTTACTAAGGCACTGTTCTCTTAGCTTCAAGCAAACAAAGAACAAGTACCATCTGAAGGTCTATATCTTCCACATTGTCGACATCTTTAGCACTTGCTTCAACGCTATCATCACTCTCACTCATTGTATTAATAATTATTGCACTTTTATCACGAGAAAATAATAGAACAACAATTGAACCGAATGAGGTTAAACACGTCCTAGCATTTACTGTAGTTTATACTTCTAACCTAAGTAAAAAATTCCCGTCGAAGGATTTATTTCATGTAAAAGATTGTACTCCACAAAATGCTTTGAAGTAAAGGCTCCTACTTGAAGTAAAAGCAAAACTCTTTTTAATCATACCACCCATTATCTACTGTGAAGCTGCAGGTGAAAGAATAAGCATAAGAAATTTTAGAGAAGAGTTTTGTGAGGCCTTGCTTGATATTACAACAGAAAAAAATCCTACAAAAAAAGTAAAGCAATACATGTTTTGAAAAAATGGAAATGGAACAAAAGATAGAAAATATTGTGTTGATTGCTACAATAAATTAGTAAAAACTATGACTAGGACGGAAGCCCGAAATAAAGTTAGACGAGTGAAGACATACTGTGATGGGTGCGTTAATGGGTAACCCGACTTTATGTTTAGATTGCAATGTTACTTTTCATGAATAAATAATAAAGATTTATAAAATTAAAAATATTCTTCAAATGTTACTTTTATTGAACTTTTTAACTTGGGGCTGTAGCCTTTTCTACTAGATGAACCGTGGGAGGCCACAATTCGAATGGTTTTTGAAATACAGGTTTGTTTTGTCAAAAAAGACTGACAAGGCTCCAAAATAAAGGATGTCTGTCAGTCTTTTGTGACTGACAAGGCCTGAAAAGACTTATGCCGTGACAGTCAAAAATGACAGACAGAGCCTGCAGTGAGAAAATACAATTTTGAGCTTGGCGATGAGAGGGCTAAATTAAAAAACCTCAGATTTCTCGATTTTAAAACAGTTAAGAATCTGCGATTCTCAATTTAACTAAACATAATCGATTGTGAAAAAATATATAGTACAGTTATTTTAGAAAGCAGTAATACCTATACTAATAAAATTACTTTAGAAAGTCAAAGTAGCAGGGGGGACGTTTTTAATTCTGAAAACACTGAAAATAATGCAGCTACCATTGTGAGCGCCATCTATTGGCCATCGACGAAGTTTTTTCGTTACAATTTTGTTGTTTAAGATTTCCTACTAGGGGAGGGTACGCCACAGTGAGACAAAGAGAATAAATTCTACATAAATACATAAAGTTGCGCCCCATTGAGGACTAATTGCCGCCAAAGTTACAGCGTTATTGCAAATTTCTGCCGTCTTTTATGTAAAAAGTGTGATATTTGAGTATGTAATCTTCTTTGCTATGCAGAATTTAATGGGCCATAACTCTAATGTATATGGAACTCCATCAATGTTGTTTTATTTAGTGGTTGATACACCTTTAACCATTACTATTACGTGTTAGGTTATGAACATAGTGGGATGTATTAAAACTTGCACAACTTAAATCATCCCAAGATGCTTCAGGGCCACAATGAGACAATGTTGCATGGGCCACAATGAGACATATGAAAATTCCTGATGATGCCTCAGTAGCCTTATCAGACATTAAAAACAATTCTTCCCAGCCCACAACCAGTGGGAACTGAAGCGCCAGAACAATTTAATAAATTTTTCAATTAGGTTTGATAATATTTATGTTCGTTAGTGACTGAACCTAAAAAAGTGACTTTTTTTTCTTTTTGTTCTTATGCACTGGAATTGCATTGTGTTTATGACATTTGTTTAAAGATTTTTATTTACATTACATTCGTCCTTTCATAAATTTACTACATTAATGTCATCTTTTAATACTGATCCCATACTACCTCATAACATGGGCCACAATGAGACAAAAACAGTTCTATATATTTTTTTAATTTTAACTGCCTTCCTCATCACGTCTTAACAATTTTATTAACGTAGTATGTTGCTAAAAGTTTAAATTATTTACCTATGCTATCATTTTGATCAAAAGTATAAAATTCAAATTTTTATTCCAAAAATTGTATTTTTTGTCTCATTGTGGCCCACCCTCCCCTACCTACAATCAACCAATCAATAATTTTGCTCATTCATTTAAATCTTAAATAATTTTTTATTTACTTGTTTTCCCTTTTTTTTGGGGTTTTTTGTCCCAATTATAGATTTAAAAAAATTGAACCATATAAAAAAAGGGTTGAATTATGTTTTCGAACGAGCCCTGCTAAATTCTTGTTGTTCATGATCGGATTTATTACGTACAAGTAAGTCCTGAAGTATTTTATCCTGTTCCTGGAAGGACGAAGCACAAGAAGAGAAAATTGCGGAGTTAAAGGCAGCAAGCAGCAAATCAATCAGTGCGTTCTCGATATTGCTTTATCGCAAAAGAGGAGAGATGAGGGAGCGATCATAACCCGGGGCGCGGTCCGTCTGCCCGTTAATAAGCATGTGCACCGCGCCAGACGGCCTCGGCTCGTCTTCGCGTCCCATCCTCGGGGCTTAACTTCTTGTACGGGAGGATCAGATTTTGCTCCGTCTTTATGATATTAATAAAATATCCGAGAGAATAATCTCCGAGCACTGAGCTGCCTGCATAAAATAACGATCATAATTGATATTTAATTCACAAATAAACAAATGACGCGAGATCGCCGCGACGATTACGCGGACTTCTCTCTTTCTTTCCCCTCTTTCGTGTGTACTTATTTATTTTCATATTTTCTGTCCGAGCTTATTTACCGGTTTACGTGTTGACCGCACAAACCGTTTATTATTTGTTCACATTCAACCACCTTCCCCACATTGCGCAACCATCAATAAGAAAATGTTGCCATAACCTCTCCAAGAAGAGAGAGAGAGAGGGTTAGTTAAAGTCCCGCAAAAATTGTACTCACTTAGGTAATAACTAAAGCATGGATTTAGGTGTATTTTTAGGTCATGAGTTCATAACTCCATAAAGCATACGTCCGACTGAAAAGGTGACCCATGAGCACCTAAATCCGTGCTTTAGTTATCAACTTAGATACATGTTCTATTTAATTTTTATTTTAACTTGTTTATTTGTTGACTTTAGTTTTCGCTTAGAGTGATGATGTTCTTCATCTTCAAAGAATTAATTAATATACTCGACTTAATTTACTGAAGAAACGGTGAAATTGAAGCAAAAACTTTCATTAAAGGCTAAGAGATGTCGCCTTAACTTGACCGTACCAAAGGTAGCCATTTTGGCTCCAAACGAAACAAGGGAAATTTGAACTGTTTGAAGTCTCTAAAAACGTCCAACTTTTTGCTTTTCAATCCAGTTTTTTTACTTCACAAACACACAAACATTTACCCAGGCGTCTTAATTGTGAAGCTAAAAATCCGGAGTTTGACAAAATACAACTAACTAATTCAGAGGAAAGATGCTGATTTTGTATCAAAATGGCCAACATCTGTTAGCCACCTAAAGAGAGTAGTGTCACTATCCTCCAATCTCGTAAGGAAACTATCACATTTAAAACTTTTAAATTTCGCGCCTATTTGAAGATATAAATTCAAGCTATTTTACCGAGCATAAAATTAAGTTCCAGTAAATCAGTTGGACAAGAGAATGACTTAACAATGTCACTTTTCAGCGCAAATTTTCATTTTTCTTTCGAAAAACTTGTCGCATTTTTAAATTAAGCTCCGCAGGGAATGTCAATTTGCAGTACTTGGTTAATCTAGGGATTTTAGTACCTAAGTCTATTGTGATTGAGTAATAAGAGATGATGCTCTTACATGGAATATGGTAAAGTCCGCAATTACCGCCATCTTGAGTCCAACTAAACACGCAGATTTAAAATTGAACCTAACGGGTAATGTGATTTCAAATTTGGCGCACTTATTTTGACTCAAAATGGCAGTAATTGTGGTACTTTATTCATCTAGGGATTTTAGAATATGGTAGAGTATCAACCTACAAAGGTACAACCTTCTCCTCTAGATGCCGCGACGAAAATGAGAGAGAGAGAGAGATTAAAATTCTACGCTCAAAATATCCGACTTTATTTATTTCTTTCCTTCTTTCTCGTCCTTTTTCCAAATTCCTTTAGTCAAACCGTACAAGACCAGAGTTGGAATTTTTTTCCCTTTCAGTGTCCCTTTTCCCTGGAATAAAATTTGGTCCTTGCCATTCCGCCACATGTAATTCCGGGATTGTCGAAATTTCACCACTTCTCCTCTCTTTGTCTTTACGTTTCTCTTTCGTTTTTATTTAAAACAAAAATAAATGGTATACTTCTGAACTCTGTCAGTTGAGAGAGAGAGAGTGAAGTTGCTTGGTTCTCTGGCCTAACGCTACCCATTATTAAAGAACACTATGTACAACTTAAATGTGAGTAGGTATCTTTATTACATTCCACCAAAAGCTCTTATTATGCCAACTTGATATCCAATGCTGATAATAAATGTTTATGGAATGTAGTTAATACTCTCCTTAATAATAAAAAAAATATATGTATTCCACCTGAATACTCAGATGGTCTCAAATTATCCAATGACTTTAACTTATTCTTTTCTAATTCAGAACGATTGTAACTATGAAGGCTGTACAGTTATTGCATACGAGTTCTACACACGAAATAGTCAATAAGGTAAATACTTTTAAAAATAAAAAGTGCTCTGGTTTTGATGGAATTTCAGTTTGTGTTTTCAAAAAGTGCATTCTTGCTCTATGCGAGCCTTTATGTGATCTACATAATGCTGTCATCGAAACAGGACAATTTCCTGACATCCTAAAGCTTGCAGAGATTAAATCATTCTATAAAAGTGGAGACAGAAATGAGTTCAACAATTTCAGACCCACAAGCCTCCTCTCAGTTTTCTCTAAGCTTTTTGAAAGCATTTTGGCTGATAGACTTTATAAATTTTTATCAAATAATAAGAAGGTCTACAGAATCAGCGGTTTTGGCTTTTGATAGTCACATCCTCTTGGTGATGGAGAGGCGAAAGATAGCCTGCGGCTTTTGTATAAAACATGACATTCATCTACGGAAGCTAAACCTTGCAGGTATTAGAGGGACTGCAAATAGTCTTATGAAATCCTTTCTTTCTAGTCGCAGGCAGAAGATAGTCATGTATCACCATAAATCAGGAAAACTAATCTGATATTCTGAACTGCTCCAGTTTAGGCATACCTCAGGAAATCTTTCTTGGCCCCTTGCTGTTTATTTTATATACCAATGATATAAGCAAGGTACTTAACTCACCCGATCGAGTAAACATTATTAACTATGCTGATGATTCCAACGTAATCATCCGCGCTGAAAATATGTATCAGATGGTCTCCAAAGGTAGTGCTTCTGTTGCAAGTATCACGGAGTGGTGTTCAGAAAACGGTTTTCTTATAAACAATGATAAATCAAAATGTATCATATCTCGTACTGACAGATCTAAGATATCCTGTCCATCTGATATTTGTTTAGACAACAAAACTTTCAATAAATTTTTAGGAACTTACATTGTTCCTCACTTGGAATGGAAGCTCCATGTCAGCGAAATCTGTAAGGAGATCAGCAAAGCATGTTTTGCTCTTACAATTTTATCTAAAACTCTTCAGACAGAAGCAGTTACCGCTGCGTACTGTGCTCAGGTATACTTTCGTTTGCAATATGGCATCCTGGTATGGGGTGGTGCCTTCAATCTAGATGAACTTTTTATCGTTCAAAATAGGACAATAAGATTAATGTACAAAATGAAAATGCGTGATTGTTGTCGTAATGTATTCAAATTAAATAAAATGTTAACAATTTATGGTCTTGTCTATTTATCAAACAATTTAAATCTTTTCGATAAATACCTTATTACTTACAGCACCAGAAAACAAGGATATTTTGAATATCCCAAACATAGACTCACATTAACGGAGCATAATTATGAATATAGCTGTTTAAAGTTTATGGAAAAACTCCCCCAAGTCATGAAGGACCTAATATTTAATGCTAACAATAAGAAGTTTAAAGCGGCTTGTTTTGAGTATGTACACTGAGAAAAATAAACTGTTCAGTCAACCAAAAACACGTTCAGTTAACAGTATTTTTCGTTTACCTATTAGCAATCACGCGTGGTCATTGAACCAACAGTCAAAAAATGTTAAATATTTTAGATTGGATCAACTCAATATTTTGTTTGAGGCAAGCATACAATGAAGACATCTTTCTAGTTACTTTAATGCCCAAGAAGATTGATACAAGAATTTTAGATTGTTAAAATTGCTGAATATTTTTTTTGTCTGAACGCTGTTAGGGAATTAAAATTATATTTTTGATATATTTAAAGTAATTTTTCAGTACGGCTAATAAAAGCGTAGAATCAATTCAATCTAGACTATCGTTTAGGGAAACATCAATTAAATGTTCACCTCTTTGCGATACTGCCAAAGTAAGATAACCCTTCAACCTTTGTTGAGGTGACAAGAGGAGCTGAATAAACCTCAACGAACTTTATAATGTCGGACGCATTCGAAATATGAATGACTTATCCGTTTAAGAAACGATGTCGAACAACAAGGTTATGCTGGGACAGGCAGTAAAGATACGTGAAGTTTTAGCAGGCGCCATCTGGAACTCGATAGCTTATTAATATGGGAATTAACCCTCGCTTTTACTTGACTTAACATTTATTACGTTAAATAAAAAATCAAAACAGACACATAAAAGCAACAGCACTTTACGATCATTTTGAAATTTCAACTTTTTGATTTAACATATTAAGCACTTTCGTTTTAAGGAAAACATTTACATCGTTCAGTCAAACGTAATAGTTTAACATTTTTTTACTGTTACTTCAACAATTTCCAAGATGTTCAGTTAAGAATATTACCGTTGAAACAAGTACATTTTATTTAAGTCAACGCACAAAAAGTTAACATTCAAAAAGTTGTTGACTTAACTTATTTCATTTTTCTCAGTGTATGCGAGTGTGAACCCTGAATATTTCGAATTAACAGATCTATCACTGACTCTACTTAATATTTTCCATGACGTTTTCAACATTTGTATTATATATTATTGTATCTATGCACATTGCACATGTATCTTGAAATAAATAAATTACTTACTTACTTACAAACGTCGAGTCTGTTAATTCTTCCCGTAATTTAAAATTTGGGACACTTCGATTTTAATTTCGAAAACGACTCGATCAAATTAATTTAAAAGAAAAACCAAAAACACTTGCGGAAAGAATTTTTTCTTTCCTATCGAATATAAACCGATTTTCTACGAAACCGAACCGTAAAAAAATCGTGAAGAGCATTAAGCACGCAGAGAGGTTTCAAAATTTGATTGGGAAATTAGATCACAGTATCTAAATAATCTATTTGGCGTCTCTAAAAGGGAAAAAGTGACATCACCCGACAGAGTTAAATTTTAGTCTTTTTTAATCCTGCGCATAGCTTCCGAACGAAATGTAGTTACCGCTAGAGGGCGTCCAATTATCCATTCCGAATATATATTTCATGGCTACGTCTAAGACGTCAAAACCGAAGAAAGAAGAGTTTGGAAAAAATATTTCATGACTCAATTTTAATGCTATTATTATTCCCAAAAACCATTTCTTCACAAGATTGCTTTGAAGAATGACGGTGTGAAGTGCATTACCCTATTCACCAGATCAGAAAGGACAAAAGCCGTTTAAATTTGGTGATGACCCAATCAAATTTTTCCTTCGTTTTTTAAGGTAGGCTTAGCGTTAAACTATGAGATGAGTATTCCTTTCTTAACTTAGTCCAGTTTTCGGTAAACAAGGAATCAGAAAAAACCCTTGAGGAAATCGGGATGACCCCTAAATACTTGGCAGATTTTCACCGAAGTTCAGGAAAAAAATTAGTAAAATATCTTTTGATGGTATGAACGTAGTTGAATATAGAATACTGGCTTATGAAATGGTTTCACAAGATAACATAGAAGTTCCTGAGAGCTGGTCAAAAAAACAAGGAAGATGGATTAGAGTGATTCAGAGGCTTCAGAAAACGCCACCCTAATCTAAAGGTGTTTTTTTGGCACTAACATAGTGACGTCACAGGATACTGTTTTTCAAGCATCCTCGTAAGGACGGTTTAAAACTGTTTCATAATAGTGGGGGGTGAAAACACAAATAACAAACAATAATTTCAGAAGTTAAAGCCAAGCTCTTCTATTGACATTACAATTTACAATACTTAAAATGTTAAATGTAATGTATTTCCAAATTGTCAATGAAAACGTTGCAACGCCAAAAAATGACTTAAGCATTCACGCTCCATCTGGTTCATAGAAGTACATAGAGTACATAGAAGTTTCTACTCCGCCATTGAAGAACCTACTATAAGTATATACTTCGAAGATTATACTAATTTGAGAAGTATTAGCATCTACTTCGTTTTATGCATACCACCCATTGTTTCTTGATAATTTGGAAAAAAAATTATTCAAGGTTCGACATATCAGATGGTTCTTGGTCAAAACTTCAACCACAACTGTCCAAAATCCGAAGAAATCATAGGGGGAAGAACGGAGAAGTAAGTGAATAAGTGTGCGTAAGAAATCGGCATTTCGTAAATCATTAAGCTCATTGCGTAAGTTATAAAACGTCGCGCCTACGCGACCGCGGGAAAATACGCCCAGTTAAAAATCATGTAAACAAACGACTTGCTTTATCAAAGACTTTACCTTCATGAGTCATGACTGACCTTTGCAATAAAACTGCATTCGGAGAATATCAGCTGCACACTGAATCATCAAACAGTCGCCGAGGTGACTCATCAAAGAAACCGGCATTCTGCAAGCATAATCAAACCTGACTAAGGGCCATATGCACCAAACACTTTAATCGAGCTTAAATTTGAGTGACGTTTATATTATGACATTTGAAGTTTCATAACATTGTGTAAGTCACATTCTAAGTGACGCTTAAAGTTAAGCTGAGTTAATTCGTTCGGTGCATACGGCCATAACAGCGGGCGATTCAGGAAAATCACGATGACTTACTGGACAAGTGTCCCACATGCAAAGTTTTTCGTAATCGGAATTTCCCGTATAAACCATATAAAAGGCGACTGAGTTTCATGAATAGATAATCCAACATTCTTGATAATGGACAATTATTTCGCTTGTAACCATCGAAAAAGCCAAAGAAAATGGCATCATCATATCGCTAAAAGAAAACTCTTAGGATCAGCAGACGAAGAAAAATAAGATTCAGAGGAGAAACTAAGAGAAACTCGTTTATTTCATTGAACAGGTCTTGAAGAAAAAAGATGAGAATGGTGATACACAAGTAAGTTTAGAAATTTTGTAAACATGTAAGTTAATATTCTCTAACTCAAAGTGATAAATATTCATGACAATTGTTGGTTTCGTTTGTGTAAACCCCCTTAAGCGAATGTCAATTTCACATTCTAACGTTTTTCTCAACAATGGCGCTCCTAGACTTTATCCAAATACAACGACCAATTCGCTTCTTATTATTATTAAATTATTACAAGTGCATTGACTACAATGGTCCACATAAATGTCAGCGCGATTAATAATCCGCATAACTTACACCATAACACATGTCCGAGTTATAAAATCCGTCCTAAGTGTCCATATAATTATGGTCGCGCAGATTTATTGACATTCTGCAAATCAAATAAATAATAATTATGAGTAATGAAAGTGCAAACGCATCGGCCTGGTCGTAAATAATTTCGCCGCGAGTTTGCTCTTGCAAATCGAAATCGATAAATCAGCGAACGTCTCACTTTCAATTAAGGCCGTTGCTATTTCGACGTTTTAGACGAAAATGTCCGAGTTCGATCTCATTTTTCCTCTGCATACCTCCGAGTCTGCAAAAAACTCTATAAATTAATGGAAATTTACCTTCGCAGCGACCGGTATTACTTACTCCGTATATGGAGACAATTTATCTAAATAACTATGACTTTAAAATCGTCCATCATCTGTATGCGAAGACGTCTGCGTGTGTGTGCGTCGGACGGACTTTATTGCGACGATTTTGAATTTATTTCGTCTTTTTATTTTTCAAACACGTCGTTTCGTATAACGGGCGAAATTTCGAAATTCCGCGTTATAAAAAAACGTCACACATTCCGCAGTTCGAAATGATATAATACCGACAGAGTCGTTCACTTATTTTAAGCACGCGTGAATTTATTAATTCATAATTACTAATTTATGCGGTTTTACTTTGATATTATGCAACACAAATGAGTTGCAGTCGATGGAATGAAAAAGGAATGCAAAAGAAATGCTACCGGTTTCATAATTTATGTACTTTTAAAATTATTTTAAATCGTAAAAATTGCTTTGCCGAAGCAAGATGACGCTTTACATTCGTTCATTGTTGCCGAGCTATTCCTTGAAATCCTCAATTTTTAATTCGTAAAGATACACTCAAGAAACTTGCCGAGTAATTCAAAAGATGACGACAATCTCATCAATTGATCATTGATAGGAATGTAGTGTTACTCTTTTTAAAAATTGCGAAAGTCTTCAACTGTTGCGGAAGTTATTTTACAAAAAAATGAAAATAGAATGCTGGAGTTACAAAACAGAATGAAGACAAGAAAAGAAAGAAAAACTGAACCAAGTAAGATGAATTTATTGGCTGCTGACGGAGGAAAAAATTGATTCATGAAAAAATCAATAACAACTAAACAATGAAGGACCTGCAGAACAAAAGAAAATTCTGTGAAAAAGACGTTGAAAAATAAAAATCGATGATGATGAAATTGAAAAATTTGTAGGACGAATCTGGAAAATTCAACAAAATCCACCGAAGAAATTAAAACAATAAAATTGTCGAGTGGTAATAAATTTAAAAATAAAGCAAAAGATCAGTTGTTGATCAGCCAAATTCTGACTAACAACAAGACATATAATCAAAATCCAAAAAGACATCAACTAGCGATTAATAAACTGCAAAAATGGAAAGTTTGTCGACGAACAAATTGGTGGATAAAAGTTTTGATTGACAGAAAGTAAAGAAACAAGAACAACTCAACAACAAAACAAGAACAAAAGAACGTAAGTGGGTGGGAAAAAAAACAAGGAATGTTATAAAATAAAAGAGAATCTAAAAACCAAAATAAAATCAAGCCGACAGCTAACTGTAAACACTAAAAATTAGGAATTATAACAGAACGAGCATGTACAGGAATAAATAATAAATTTCGGATACAATTGATTTATGAACGTCTTAAGTTCCATAAGGCATTACAGGAGTTGATTAATAAAAAAATATAGGCCGATGGCACAGTTGCTTTAAATTTCCTGATGAATCAGGGTTATGTGAGCCATGCAGAGCGTGAAGGCAAGTTCAAAATGCCAAATCCAGAGCTGCATTTTCCCAAATGCTATTTGATGTTCTTAGACAATGGGATCTTGATGCACTGAAGTGATAGACAAGCTCCTCAAACATGAATATGAAAAGACTTTGCACAAACAAATGTTGGCCTTTCATAAAAAATTAAACGACGGCTTCAATACAAGAATCCCGATCATGTAAATGAGACCATGATTATGTGTGCGCTGTATAGTATTATGGATAAATCAAGCTCGTTTGAGTTTGCTGTCCACTCACACCTGAACGTGGACGGTAAGCTTCCATCATCTGATAGACCTGACTATTTACTGCTGCACTAATCTAGCAACTTTTGCATCCTTTGGGAGTTGAAATTCAATAAAAACGAAAAGGATGATAAGAAGTTAAAAAACAAGACATCTAAATATGCATTGCAGGAAACAAGGAGGAAAGAGCTTACCACAAGAAAGAAGTTTTAAAGACTATATACCGGGTGATTTTTTAAATTTTTTATTAACTCTTGCTATGAAATCTGGACGGCATGTCTTAGGTTAAGTGAAAAGTACATCATTGCACTCCTTTATGCTGTTTTACGGTAAAGCTACGACATGCCGTCCAAATGCCATGGCAAGAGTTGATAAAAAATTTAAAAAATCATGCAGTATATGAAGGCAGTTGAGGCACTCCAACTATAGTGCGTCTCAACCTTACGTTGCAATACAACGCTTATGGGTGACACCGTTAGAAAGAGATGGGGTTAATGCACGAATACTAAAGATAGTAAGAAAGGCATGATTGTGAACTGCACCGTAAGGTTGGGACGCACTATAGATGCACTCGTGACAGGTTCGTCTGTAGATGGTAACTTCAACGTATCCTTATCCTATGCTTTAAAAAATAACGAACCAAAGATTTTTTATATCACAGAGAAGGAAAGGAATTACTTCCTGCCTATTATTTAGATTGCATCAGCACAGTAGAAGTAAATAATACTAATAATAAATTTTATTGATACACCATAAGTACAATCATAAAATCATAAAATTTAAACCATAAAGTATACATTTGAAAAGTACCTACTAGTGACCAAAGGATAAATTCAGACTGACATACAAAATGAAAGCCTGATCTTACATTTACCCCGTAAATAATATTAATAAAACATAAAATATATTTGCGGTCTACAGTAGTAGAAAACTATTCATTTCAAACACGCACTCCGGCTGAGCTTATGAGAAACTACGTTTAAATTGTTCCGTCTGGTGTGAAGGAATGGTAAGAGTATGTTTAAAACGTAAATTTAAGTTATGCACATCCGTCCTATAAGTTATTTTATTATAGAGGTATGGAGGAGTTTTATATTTAAATATTTTGAAGTAAAAACACATCAAGTACAATTTTCTTCGTTTAGACATGTCTAGCCAATTAGCCCAACTAAGAGTGTGAGATATATGCTGCCTACGTTGGATTCCGTACACTGAGAAAAATAAACTGTTCAGTCAACCAAAAACACATTCAGTTAACAGTATTTTTCGTTTACCTATTAGCAATCACGCGTGGTCATTGAACCAACAGTCAAAAAATGATAAATATTTTAGATTGAATCAACTCAATATTTTGTTCGAGGCAAGCATACAATGAAGACATCTTTCTGGTTGCTTTAATGCCCAAGAAGATTGATACAAGAACTTTAGATTGTTAAAATTGCTAAATATTTTATTTGTCTGAACGCTGTTCAGGAATTAAAATTATATTTTTGATATATTTAAAGTAATTTTTCAGTATGGCTAATAAAAGTGTAGAGTCAATTCAATCTAGACTATCGTTTAGGGAAACATCAATTAAATGTTCACTTCTTTGCGATACTGCCAAAGTAAGATAACCCTTCAACCTTTGTTGAGGTGACAAGAGGAGCTGAATAAACCTCAACGAACTTTATAATGTCGGACGCATTCGAAATATGAATGACTTATCCGTTTAAGAAACGATGTCGAACAACAAGGTTATGCTGGGACAGGCAGTAAAAATACGTGAAGTTTTAGCAGGCGCCATCTGGAACTCGATAGCTTATTAATATGGGAATTAACCCTCGCTTTTACTTGACTTAACATTTATTACGTTAAATAAAAAATCAAAACAGACACATAAAAGCAACAGCAGTTTACGATCATTTTGAAATTTCAACTTTTTGATTTAACATATTAAGCACTTTCGTTTTAAGGAAAACATTTACATCGTTCAGTCAAACGTAATAGTTTAACATTTTTTTAGTGTTACTTCAACAATTTCCAAGATGTTCAGTTAAGAATATTACCGTTGAAACAAGTACATTTTATTTAAGTCAATGCACAAAAAGTTGACATTCAAAAAGTTGTTGACTTAACTATTTCATTTTTCTCAGTGTATATAAATCGCAAGCACGAATTTTGAATCAGTTGTATTCTAGAAATGTCTCTCGAATCTATATTGAAATGATATATATAGAATCACAATAATTAAAATTTGATAGAATTAAAGATTGACAAAGTATAATTTTATTTTTTTTCTGTTCGCAAACAAAACTTTTAATGTACAATATGATTTCTGTATTAATTTTGAAATATGCATTTTAAAACGCAAGTCAGTATCTAAATACAACCCTAAGTTTTTAGAACATTCAAGAAGTGGCAGACGTACATTATTAACTACAACGTTAATATCGTTTTTTATTATACGATTCTTAGAGGAGTTTCTTCCAAACAGCAATACAGAAGATTTAATAGGGTTTATTTGCAAACAATGAAATATCCTCTAGAGCAGCAAGATCGGCATTAATTACATTAAGCGCATTATGTAACTCACTTTCGGGAAAAGAGTAATAAATTTAAGTATCGTCTGCATATAAATGATATTTACAGTACCTAAGCACGGATGGAATATAACAAGTATAAATTGTATAAAGGATAGGACCTAAAATGGATCTTTGAGGAATACCCCTGCTAATTGTTAACGAATCAGAAACAGTATCATCAATTTTAACTTTCTGAACACGATTTGAAAGATAATTTGAAAAAAGTGTAATTGCACTCTCATCTAATCCAATGAAATTTAATATTGCAAGCAAAAGATGATGGTCTATAGTATCAAAGGCTTTACTATAGTCTAGGAGCACCAATAATGTAATCTTACCGTCATCATTTGCTTTCAGAATATCGTCGATAACATTCAAGAGTGCAGTACTACAACTGTAATTAGATCTGAACCCAGACTGATTTTCAGGAAGAATAGAATTTACTAAGAGATGGTTTCTGAGTTGTTGAACAATTAATTTTTCAAAAACTTTTGACAGCGTGGGTAAAATACTAATTGGACGCAAATCATTAAAACTAGTAGGATTTTTAATTTTAGGCAGAGGAATCACTAATGAATCCTTCCAACAACTAGGAAAGGTATCTTCCAATATACAGGTATTTATTATATGACATATGTAAGGAAGAAGAAAAGGGCAACTTAATTTCATCATTTTAATATTAATACAATCCGAACCAGAAGCATCGGAAGAAATAGAATGAATTACTTTTGCAATAACATGAGTTGATGCCAAGCTGAAATGGAAAGAAGATATATCATCTGATTTTTTATTGGATCTATAATAGTCCAGAATAATGGGGTCAACATTAACATTATTAGCAACAACGGCTGATATAAAGAATTGATTAATTTCGTCTACATTAGCTAAGGTATCAGGTAACTTATTATTGGCTCTAAAATTATAAATACCATTATTTTTCAACTCTTTCCAGAAATCACCTACGCTACAAGTTCGTGCTTTATAATCGAAATATGCTTTCTTTTCTCTTTTAATGAATACAGAAGTAAAATTTTGTAAGGATTTGTAGTATTCCCAGTCACTAATCACGGAGGTTTTCTTAAATTTTCTTAACGCTTTGTCCCGTAGCGACATTAATAGCCTAATGGTATCAGTAAGCCATGGAGACGGTGATTTAAAAAATTTTCGTGTATATAACATGGAGCATGAAAATTAAATAATGATATTAAACTACTATTAAAAAAATTAACTTTTTCATTTATATCATCAATGGAGAATAAATGATGCCAGGGATAACTTGATAAATCAGTAAAAAAATTTTGATAGTTGAAATGAGAAAAATTTCTATAACTGACAGGTTTAGAAATAGTTGCACTAGGACGAACATCAATCGAACAAAATATGAGAGAGTGATCGGATATATCAGTTGCAGTAATAACTCCAGAAGCAAGAATCAGTTTATCATTACTAGTTAAAATATAATCAATTAAAGTTGATGAGAATCTAGAAATCCGGGTAGGTTCATTAATAATCTGTGTTAGACCATAAGTTTCTAACAAAGTATTAAATTGAATACACAAATTATTATTAATGTCTAGAGCGTTAATATTAAAGTCGCCCAAGCAGAAAATTTTATCAGCAAAAGGAAGTAACATAGATAGACTATTTTCAAATTCGCACATAAATTCGTTAAAAAGAAAATGGGATGGTTTATAAATGCCACCAACAATGAAGTTCTTATCTTTGATTGACAATTGTATCCAAAGTTGTTCTAAATTAAGATTTAAGTTATCAATTGATACTGAAAATTTAAATTATTCTTAATATACATACCAACTCCTCCCCCCCCTAGTAGTCCGAGCCGTGTGAATGAACTTATAATTAAATACTCAGTAGGGACACTTAAACGTCAGTGTCAAAAAAAACGCCATTCTGTTTGATACCCTTATGCAAATGTAATGTAATTTGCAAATCAGTAGGTATCAAACAAAATGGCAAATGTGACAGTTATACTCAAGTGTCCCTACTGTGTAGATTCTTATACTGTGGCATCATATGGTCTAAGGAAGAAAGCAAAAGTGACAGTCAGTGATAATGATAGTGACAGTTGACTATTTGAGCAGAACCCCAGAACATGCTTCTTCTGTAGGTGGGAAGCTCGCTGGCCTCTGGACTCGCGTTGTTAGGTAATGCGTTTTTTATCGACATTGTAAAATTAGGAAACGAATAAATATTTTAATTATTATTATTTATATACTGTTCTTTGATTTCCGATTTTAATTTATTAAACAGCAAACGGTTATTACATTAAATTTATGATATCGCTGACGGTTGATACGAGCCCTAACAACTAAATATTCGGACAAACAGTTATATTAAAAATACCTGTTAATTTTTCTGATTATAATTACAAAAAAAAAAATTATTGTACAGATTTATTTGAAGACATATACTTCCTAATTAATATTTCATCAATTAATTTTTAAATTGTTTTTAATATGTCTACTTAATACAATTAATTTGATTGATTCATAAAATTTGCTGGCAACTAATTGTTCGGACGTCTGCCTTCTTTTTAAGCTTTAAAAACAAGAAAATCTTGAAAACAAAAACCAAAAGTCGTTATCAATACAAATTAATTGTTGATTTTGATGCTAAGAAGAAAATGTTTATTAAAAATATGGCCCTTGGTGTACCAACTCATAAAAAAGTACGTGAAATTATAATTCGACAATATGCCACGGATAAAATCATTAAAAAGATGCGAATGAATTAGTTAATATCGAAATTGACAATTGGCGATATAATAAAAAGAGTATGGAGAAACGACAAATATTGATATTCGTAGCAAAAGTCACTTAACAGAAAAACAACGAAAAATTCTCACTAAAATTTGCAAACGCCAAAGACAGGCTACTACTTTAAAAAACATGATCGTAGAAATGTTGCTAATTATAGGCCTATAACTTTTCCTTGTCCAAGGCCTTTGAGTATTGTTTTCAGGATAGGTTGCTTGGATTTCTGTACGCGAATAACATCATCAATGATAACGAGCGTGGCTTTCGTATCGGCCGTTCGACCACCACTGCTATGTTCTCCTTTTACAAGTGTTTAATTAAGGCTCTTGATGAGGGTGAGTGTCCGGTGGGAATTCTATGTGACCTTTCTAAAGCCTTTGACAGGGTTAATCACCAAAGCCGTCTAGATATGGAATTAGAGGGGTTGTCCTGGATTGGATTTCTTCTTATCTTAAGGACAGAGGTCAATTCGTTAGTATCCCTTGTGCTAACAATATCTTGGGTAGTGTTTCTTCACCTACCGAATATGTTTACTCTGGTGTACCCCAAGGCTCGATCTTGGGTCCCATTCTGTTTATACTTTACATGAATGACCTCCTCTCCATCAGACACTCACTTGACTCTCTATGCGGACGACACGTCGTTAATAGTTTCTGATAAAAACAATGATTCCTTAATCTCTAAAGTTGGACACATTCTGAATGAATTGAATGAGTGGTTCTCGGACAACTCTCTTCTGCTGAATGGTGATAAGACGAAGCTCATTAGATTTCATAATAGACAAAAAACATGTCTCCCATTTGTAGTTAATCTTAAAAATCTTACCCTTTCTAGTTCATCCCCAGGCAACCTCTTAGGCCTACAACTCGATGAATGTTTGACCTGGAAGAATCACTGTAGTAGTCTTATCTCTAGGCTCAGTTCCTATTGTTATGTCTTTAGGAATTTACGTTATGTTCTCCCAGTCCATCATTTGATCCCCCTATATCATGCTCTCATCGCCCCACATCTGAGATGTGGAGTATGTTTTTGGGGTAATTCTCCTTCTACCGGCGGGCGGCGTGTTTCTTTTGCAAAAGAAGATTTTACGTATTATTACCGGAATACCTTCTGACTTCAGCTGTAGGGAACAATTTCGTACCCATAATATCTTGACTGTCACCTCCATATTTATTTTGGAACTTCGTATTTTTGTCTTTCAAAATAAGTCTCGTTTTCTGTTAAATAAAGATTTCCATAATATTGATACTAGATCTAAAAATAATTTTCACACTCCATTTCATAAATATAATTCCACGATCTCTTCGCCCACTAGTTTGGGCCCGAGAGTCTTTAATAAGCTCCCCTCTGACATTTGTTCGTCCCTTAGTTTTAACCTCTTTCGGGTTAAATTAAAGACATTTCTCATCACTTTGTGTCCTTACACTCTTGATGATGAATTTTTCAATAGGCCAACAACCTCAGTTTCATTATGAGATTTTTACTGTGTAACTATACGGTATATTATCGATTGGAAACAAAAAAGATGAGACCAGTTGAAATGTGAAAGAAAGAGACTAATTAAAGAAAAATCTCAAGAAATTGAAAGAATGAATCTATCCTCGTATATTATTTTTTGTTGGCCAAACAACAAAAAAAGCTACTAGATGAAATCTTTTTTAAAGGGAAATATTGCCAAAATCCGAGTTTTTCTTTCAGCCCACTATTTTCAAAAAAAAAAAAATATTGCTTTCGAACAAGCATTAGAGGAGCCATGGGAAAACCATCGGAATAAAGCGATGGCGCCGCCTTGTGGACTCTTGAGGACTGGTCGTCGGGTTTTCTGCTTTTTACGACAACTGACTCGCTGTCACGTCAACAACAACGGCTCACGAGAGCAGACTCGAAAGGCAGTTCGAAAAAATCGCACGCCACCAGTCTTATTTATGGTTTAATTCGACGGAGTAAAAGTTTTAATTGAGAAAAATCCCGCTTTTACCCGCTCGCAAAAGAGGAAAACGAGACGCTGATCGATCGCTTTTGGTCTTACTTAATGGGTCGCGTTTAGACGAGATACCTACGTTTGTGCGTGGCTAATTTCAGGTTTATAACGACCGTAATTGCGCAGCTAATTAACTGGCACGTCACGTTAAATACGATCTTAAAAGCTATAATCCGCTACTTTTTTACGAACTACCTACATATAATAAACTGCTTGTTATTGGACTGTTAAGGTAGAATTTAGAAAAATATGTCGGTTGGTAAAAGGTGGTTCTTGTTTATTGATCGAAAAATCAAGGAGGAAGTTGCATGCAATCAATTACGATACTTCGATTTCAGATCAAAAGCCCAAAGCTTCAACATTTTTTTTTTTTTTTTTAATTGGGACCCAATCTGAAAACTCATCCTTTTTGTCGTTTCTCTACTTGATGTAAACTTTGAATGATTGCAGTTTGTAAAATCTGCGTGCTATAATTACACCATCACCAATAAATTAAGATGTACGCAGAAATTCCCCGAATTTACATTTTCAGTTACGCTCGAAATTGATAGAGATGACACCAGGTTTGATTTACGATAATCGCTTTAATCAAGCCGGGCGAAATTGCACCTTCTTATAAGGGTACCACGCAACTTCCATTTTCAACGGCGAATCATCAAGAATTAATCGAAAGCGGTTTCTGCGTTAGAACGATGACGATGGTGGAAAAAAAAATTGAGGCGAAATTAATGAGAGCGAGCTAGTTTTGATCTGCGACGTCCTGTTTAAGAGTCGCTACCACAAAAATCACTCCATCTCCTTGACAGGAGCGCATGGTAATTCCGACAAGGACTAATGATATCTGGATATGTAAATAAATATCCGCGTAACACGGAGTTGGTCGCGGCGTGAACTGATGTTTAATGTAGCAGCCTGATTTGTGATGCAGATGGCGGGTCGCGGTGGTGAAGATGCGGCTACTGCAGCACGCTAAATTTCTTGCGGCAGACCGCCTCTGTCTGAAGTGCCTGCTTAAAGGACAGTCTGCGAGACGCACCGTGGGATAATCTAATAACACCGGAGAACCTTCGCCATTTGAGGCCACGAAGGGAAAACGGGACACGCACTGACGTAGAATGCCTAATCAAATTTACAACGATACGATTAAGATATATTTATTTATACATGTCTGTGCTTGGCTGCCATGGTATTACAAGGTAATTCTGTTAACGCGAAAGTTCATGAGTGTCAATTTCACATTCAGTCAATATAGAGAATATAGTCAATGAATTTGACAATAAAAGTAAACACTAGAGCCCAAGAGAACAAAGGAAGGGAGACAGTCTAAACCACTTCAGTGAATTATTTTGAGCCAAAGAACTGTGAATCGATTCTTAAATTCTTCAGAAAAACACTGGACACCAAAATATAAGACAAAGAAAGACAGTTGCTTCCATTTTTACCGTTCCTCACGTCCTAATTTTGAGATCCTTTCAGTGAACTAGTTCACTCCAGTTGATTCTTTAATGAACGGTTTCAAGGTCCAGCTCTCTGAATGAATCGACTCAAGAAAATGGCCAGACTCCAAGAGAACGACAAAGAAAGACTATTTGTTTCTTAATTTTGAGACTTCCTCAGTGAACTAGTTCGCTCCAGTAGATTCTTTAATGAACCACTTTCAGGGCCAGTTTCGAAGAATCTTTGGCAAACCATTTCGATTGAACTGATTGTGAAGTTAATCTAAACATATTAAATACCAAAAGTCAGTTTGTTTCGCTCCTAACTTCGAGACGCTTTTAGTGAACTAGAGATTCTTTAATGAAATTCAGTTCTGAAAAATGCTAGGCTCTAAAAGAGAAGAAAACGACGAAGAGAGACAGAAAAAGAACGATAAAGAACGTCACTTTTCCAGTGAACTAGTTTACTCCAGGAGACTCTTTAATGAACGACCTCAAGGTCCAGTTCTGGAGAATGTTTGGCAAATCATTTCAATTGAATCGCCTCTTAAATTAATTTAAAAAAAAGAGAACCAAGAGAACGATAAGAAAGTTAATTTGTTTCGTTTCTTACATCATAAATTTGAGACTCCTTAGTGAACTAGAGATTCTTTAATTAACAACATCAAAATTGTGTTTTGTAAGATCTCTAAGGTCTAGAAGAGAACATAACGATGACGAGACAGCAGGAGAACGACAAATAAAGTCACTTTTTTAGTGAACTAATTTGCTCCAGTAGATTCTTTAATGAACGACTTCAAGGTCTAGTTTCAAATAACCTTTGGCAAACCATTTCTCGATCGAATCGACTGTGAAATGAATCCAAAAAATACTAAATACTAAAAGAACGACGAAAAATTTTGAGATTCTTTTTGTGAACTAGAGATTCTTTAATAAACAACTTCAAAATTAAGTTTTGAAGAATCTCTAGGCTCTAAAAGAGGAAATAATGACGAAGAGAGACAGCAAGAACGTGAACTCAGTGAACTAGTTTGCTCCAATATACTCTTTAATGAACGATTTCAAGGTTTAGTTCAGAAGAATCTTTGGCAAATCATTTCAATTAAATCGACTCTGAAATTAATTAAAAAAAAAAAAATACTGGACATCAGCTGAACGACAAAAAGCCAATTTGTTCCGTTCCTTACATCCTAACTTCGGGACTTCTTAGTGAACTAGAGATTCTTTAATGAACAACTTCGATATTCAGTTCTGAAAAATCTCTAAGCTTGACAAAAGAAGATAATGACGAAGAGACACAGCAAAGAACGTCACTTTTTAAGTGAACTAGTTTGCTCTCTTTAATGAACGACCTCAAGGTCCAGTTCTGGAGAATCTTTGGCAAATCATTTCAATTAAATCGACTCTGAAATTAATTTAAAAAAAAATACTGGACATCAGCAGAACGACGAAAAGCCAATTGTTTCGTTCCTTACATTCCAACTTCGGGACTGCTTAGTGAAGTAAAGATTCTTTAATGAACAATTTCGACATTCAGTTCAGAAAAATCGCTAAGCTCGAAAAGAAAAGATAATGACGAAGAGAGACAACAAAGAACGTCACTTTTTAAGTGAACTACTTTGCTCCAGTAGACTCTTTAATGAACGACCTCAAGATCCAGTTCTGGAGAATCTTTGGCAAATCATGTCAATTAAATAGACTCTGAAATTAATTTAAAAAAAAATACTGGACATCAGCAGAACGACAAAAAGCCAATTTGTTTCGTTCCTTACATCCTAACTTCGGGACTGCTTAGTGAACTAGAGATTCTTTAATGAACAACTTCGATATTCAGTTCTGAAAAATCTCTAAGCTCGACAAAAGAAGATAATGACGAAGAGACACAGCAAAGAACGTCACTTTTTAAGTGAACTAGTTTGCTCCAGTAGACTCTTAATGAACGACCTCAAGGTCCAGTTCTGGAGAATCTTTGGCAAATCATTTCAATTGAATCGACTCTGAAATTAATTTAAAAGAAAACTGGACACCAAGAGAATAACAGAAAAGTCGATTTGCTTCCTTCCTTACGTCCTAAGTTTGAGACTCTTGTGAACTAGAAATTCTTTAATGAACAGTATCAAAATTCAGTTCTGAAGGTTCTGGGGTCTAAAAGAGAAGACAACGACAAAGAGACACAGCAAGAGAACGACAAAGAAGTCACTTCTTCAGTAAACTAATGTGCTCCAGTAGATTCTTTAATGAACGACTTTAAGGTCCAGTTCAGAGGAATCATTCGCGAAGGATTTCGATTGAAGCGACACTGAAATTAATCAAAAAATACTAGACACTAAAGGAACGATGAAAAAGTCAGTTTGTTCCGCTTCTAATTTTGAAACTCTTTTAGTGAATTAGAGACTCATTAAGGAACGACTCCAAAATTCAGTTTTGAAAAATCTCTAAGCCGTAAAAAATCCAATCGCCAATGAAATCCACTTTATACTAAGCTGTAGTTCATTTCGGTTGTGTGATCCTCAGATTCTAATCTAAGATCTCTTCATGAACAACCTGGATCCAATGAATTCTTTAATGAAAATTTGACAGCTTTGAAGAATTTTCGTGAATGATTTCCATTTAATTTGCATTGAAATTCATCAAGTAGGGAAAGGAAAGGAGAGGCAGTTCATTTTGATTTTGGGTTCCTGGGTCTTGATTTTGAGATCTCTTCAGTGAACTACTTCAATCCAATAGACTCTTTAGTGAACGATTTCAAGAATCGATTCATTTAACAATAAAATCCATCAGGTAAGACAATAGATACTAAAAGAACGACAAGGAGACGTAGCTCATTTCGGTATCGCGTTCCTCATATTCTGTAATTTCGAGACCACTTCTTGAACAACTTGGATCCGATGAATTATTTAATGGACTATTTCAAGAATATCTCACGACACGATTTCCGTTTAATAGTCATTTAAATTGAACTGATAAGGAACCAGATACTCGAGTCCAGTAGGTTTTTTTAATGAACTATCAATTCAATTGATATCTATCAAGAAGACGCTGGATATTAAAAAAAAACGGCAAAGAGAGGCAAGATTATTTTGGTTTTATATTCCTCAGATGTCTTCAGTAAACATTTTCGATCCAAAATGCGTTCTTTTATAAATGATTTACGTAATACCTTACGACTCAGCTTTAATAAAAGATTTCGAATTCAATCGACATTCAAATTGATCAAGCAAGGAACCAAACAGCAAAAGAATGACAAGGAGAGCGCTCTTCACGTCCTGATTCTGAGACTTTTTCGGTGAACCATTTTGATCCAATAGGTCCTTTAATGAACGAATTTCAAAATCAGTTCAATTGACATTGTAATCCATCAAGAAGACAGCAGAAACCGAAAGATCAACAAGGAGAGGCAGCTCATTTGAGCTGTGTGTTCCTCAAGTTCCGCTTCAAAATCCCTTCAACGAACCACTTCAATCTAAGGGATTCTTTAATAAAAGATTTGAAGAATACCTGATAACTCAGCTTCAAGAAACGATTTCCATTCAATCGACATTGAAATTCATCTATGGGGTACTGGGATAGAAAAGGAGAGACTACTTCTTCTTCTTCCACTCAATAGATTCTTAAACGAACGATTTCCCTTCGGCAATCTTTGGCGAACTATATCAATCCAATCAGTTTTCAAATTCATCAACTGAGGCACTGGGGACCAAAAGGACCGTTCTGATTTTGTTTTCCTCGGCTCCTAATCATAAAGATCCTTGAATTCTTTAGCGAATGATTTCAAGAATACTTTCACGGCTTCACTTTAGTGAACCATTTCGACCCAATCGAGTAATCGCTAAGGAAATGTAAAAAAAGTGACTTAAGGCACATCCTCCAATACTTATTTATTGTTAGTCACTAATATCATGGACAATCCTTTAATTTAAAAAAAAAAAAGAGACAAAAGGGTCAATTTTGACTGAACAGTTCTTTAACTAGGAAATCCCAGAGACCTTTCTTGAAGAATCTTCAGCAAACAATTTTGACTTTGAATTGATATCGAAGCTTTACTCTACCAAGAAAAAGAAAACGAAGGGAGGATACATACTTTGGTTCTGAATGGACATCTTTGATCCAATAAATCTTTAACAAAAAAAAGACATTCAAAAGTGCCTCAAATTTCTAATTTGAGGAATCAAGAGTCCAAAAATAAGACATTGAAGACAGACAATTAGCTACGTCTTCTAAACCTTTCCAAATCAATAATATTTGATTTCCATTTGAATTGACTTGAAAAAAAAGTAATACATAAGAATACAAGCGTAAATCGAAGATCAACGTAAACCTTGAAGACGACGGCCAAGATTCAAGCTGAAAATATTCTCGAATCATAAAAGAAATCGCGTAAAACAAAGAAGATGCGAATTCTAAAGAAAAATTTGAAGAGGACAATAAATTTCATTTGCATGTCGTTCTCAAGGACACCGTTGAAATTGTATCTTTATCACAAGTGTCGTTCATATGTGAGTGACACTTCGAGTTTACTGACACGATTAGGCGACGACATAAATCGCACCAACTAATTTCCCTATCAATAAACCTCTCCCACACGTCGTCGCCTGAAACGCCTGAAAAAATACGGCCTGCCTATATTAATTTTGTAATCGCTGAAACGTGCAATGCAAATCAACACCTCCGCCCACCTACAACATACAAACGACTTGCCCAACACGTGTTCACTGTTGCCCGGAATTACACAACGTACGTCCGTTACGAAGGCGACAGATCCGCGGAAACAATTCCGGGCTTTAATCCGGGAGGATACAGCGACCGTGTGCGACTTGCGGTTACGCAACTTCGAGCTCCTACATTCGGCCAACGCACGCAAGGTGGCGTCGAGATACATACGAGAATCTTCCAGGATTTTGTTGGGCCAAATATTAAAAGTGATGAGAAATAATAAAATTAGACCTTCCACTGTGATTATGCAAAATTTCAGCGCTTGTTTAAACAATAAGAAGCACAAATAGGTTGCTTATGTGATGTAAACCGGTGATCTTCTGGCATAAACGCGGTTTGTAAATTGAGGAAAATTATAATTAATTGCTCGAATTAAAACGGTATTTTAACATTTTCGATCTCCAAATAGAAGAAACTCTGGCGTACAGTATAAATTAATTATAGAAAATTGTAACGCAAAAAAAAATTAATTAGATAATGTTGACTAATTAGTTTCATAAAACAGAATTTTTGGGGAAACAACAAATTAAGACAATTTGAAAACAAAATAACGTGGAATAAAAATCCTATTATTTATACTAAAACAATTCACGTAGAGAAAATAAAATAAAAAAGAAACAAAGCAACGTGAAACGACAATTTTTAATTTGCACTATAGAGCATTTATCAAAATTAACTTTTTTCTTGCATTAAGTCTCTCTCAATGAAGTCAAAAAATTTAAGTTGTGAAAAATAAAAGATAATAGATGAAAAGCATTTGTATGTTGTATGAAAAATATTTTTATTTTATTCTACAAGACGTTAACTAAAAATTCGGCTCCGATTTAGTTTCTTTTTTTTGTCCTTCTGTTATTAATACTAGTCATCACACAAATTTTTAAATGCCTTTAATGTATTTAACTGTTGAGAAATTTCAAAAAATAATTTGCCTTCGATGGAAATGAATAAATGAGAAAAGTAAAAGACTATTATTAATTTCTGAAGGTGAATAATAAACACGTAACATAAACACTATATGAAGAAAAAACAATGAAACTACAACGAAGAATTAAAAACAGAACAAGGAACAGAGAAAGAAGAAAGCGAAAAGAAGAGAAACTAAAACACTGCCGATATTAAAAACAACCGATAACAAAACAAAATAAAAATTATTTCAAATAGCAGAAACAAAGGACGAACGTCTACTGTCCATCTTCACATCCGGAAATGAATAACAAACATAACAAAAACACAATTACTTATCGAAAAAAAAAACAATAAAATTACAACAAGAAATACGTAAGATTCCTCTGCGAAGTAAATAAAATAAGGAATAGGTAAGGAAGAAGGCGAAGAGAAAAAATAATTAAAACATAAGAGAAACAAAATAAAAACTATTTCGAAAGACAAACAAAATGAAAGCAACAAGAAATTATTTTACGATCTTACTTTTTAAAAAATTCTTGACTTCAGTTAATTATTGCTAAGTACTCAATTTAATTTAAAAACAAAAAAGAAGAAGCAGTCATGTATTGTATGTAGCGATATATAATTCAGTTGTTATAATCATCATATAATGTTATCACTTTTAAGAAAATGAAGATTGAGACCATTTAAGAAATTTTCCTTTCCACAGGCAAATACAAAAGTGGTGTCAGAAGTGGGATGGCAAATTATGCTGACTACTTAGCACATTTTAACTTCGACGTCGAATTCAAACCAACAGAAGACAACGCCAATTCGGACTATTGTTCTCGCTTACCTTTACCTTCAATTCGTCAGACATATCAAATCAAAGAAGAGGAAGAAGAAAAAGATGAATTTGATCAATTTACATTTTGTTAACTAAGGTAAGCGTCTGTAAATTCGACACTGTTCAAAATTCCGACACATATCCGTGTTTTGCCCCAAAATAAGAAATAGAGATCAAAATAACAACTTTGGTGGCAATCAAAGATATTTTTGAAGTTCAACTTATGTTACTCAAAATAAGTTTCCTAACATACCGACATTACTTGTCAATTAATGCTGTTCAAGAATTGGATGTTGGTACACATGCAATGAATAGTCACTGCTGTGCAACTTTGTTATAAGGTAAGAGCTGGTTGACCATTTTTTAAACTATGATATAATCATTCCTTTTCGTGCCTGTTACTTTATTACGTGCTTAATTTGTTTTAAAGATTCAATATTAAGTTAAGCAATATCCTTTTTTTAATGAAAATCGTCTCATTTCAGTAATTATTAATAGTGTCGAATTTATGTACAGAAAATATGCACATTTCGAAAATCAGACAGTAAGTGTCGGAATTATGTACCATTTGATTTTCACCATAGGTATATATTCTTTCTTCCTTCTTAACGCATTAGGATCAGTGGAGCTTTAGAGTTTGGTTTATTTTAGTGTTTTTTTTTAACCAATTGCCATAAATCCGACAGGGATGTCGAATTTAGGTACACAGGTGTCTGATTTACCCATTTGTTATAGATGTTGCAAATATTCCCAAGAAAATCTATTAAGCGCTCTAGAAGCTATTAAACATGGTATGCCATGTGCAACTGCTGCAAAAGAATTTAATGTTCCAAGAACTACATTAATTGGTAAAATTAATGGCACTTACTCTGAAATATGTCAGAGTGGGGTATCAACGGTATTGACTTCTGAAAAGGAAAATATTTTGGTACAATGGATTCTCAATATGACACAAATGGGTTTCCCAGTGACAAAGTTGCAGCTGCTGGACAGTGCATCACTTTTAGTAAATAATTTGAAAAGACCCAACAAATTTAACAATGGACTTTCTTGGTACGAAGGATTTCTTCGAAGGCATCCCGATATTTCTCAGCGAATGGCACAAAACTTATCAGCTTCCCGAGCAGCTGTAACTGAACAGAAAATTCAGACTTGGTTTGAAGAAGTAAGCATTTACTTTAGGACCTCGAATATCGAAATCAACGACCCAGAGAGAATCTTCAATGCCGACGAGTCAAAAATTCTTTCATTGTCCAAGGGAAAATCTATCCTCGCGAAAAAAGGAAGTAAAACCGTAGAAAACCGTAAAAACGATAGGTCAGGAAATGACAGAGAATGCCTCACTGTGCTAGTAACGGGCAATGCAGCTGGTGAGTTGGCACCTCCTATGGTAATGTATCCATATGAAAGGATACCGAAACATATTGTGATGCAAGTGCCCACAGGCTGGGGAGTGGGCAAATCAGAGAGTGGTTGGATGACATCAGAGCCATTTTTTTGAGTATGTCGCGAATATATTTTAACCATGGCTTATATCGAGAGAAGTTAAATTTCCAATTTTATTATATGTAGATGGCCATAAGTCTCATATAACATTTTCATTAAGTGATTTTTGTAAAGGAAAAGAAATTATTCTAATTAGTTTGCTTCCGAACTCCACCCACATCTTACAACCCTTGGACGTCGGTCTTTTTGAAACATTAAAAAATAGCTGGAAGAAGGTGATAAGAAATTACAGAACTCAAAATCAATTTAAGGTTTTAAAGAGAGAAAACTTTGCTCCTGTACTCAAAATCGCTGTTGATGATATAAAAAACATAAAAACAATATTTGCAAATGCCTTTAAAGTTTGCGTTTTATATCCATTTGGTAGCAAAAATGTTGATTTCACCAAAATACTTTGAAGTACAATGAACCCTAACAGTAGTAAGTCCGACCAGCGATTAGAAGATTCTGTTGTTGCCAAGCATCTGAGCTTTTTAGAGCAGTATATTAAGAAGACAACTCTAGAAAATTTTTGTCACCTAAGAGATGCTAACTGGAATGGAAAAGGTGAAGACGAAACATTGTATAATGTTTGGAACAAAATTTTCAAACAATCAGGTTTGAATTTTACCCAGGAAACAGAAGCAACAAAGAATATAATAGTTGAAGTTGAAGATGGTTTAAATTTAGAAGAGACGTGGGAAAATTTAATAGTAAATTTTGCACCAGACCACATTAACTTATCTTTGACCCAAGAGTGTGATACATCAAATCAAGAGATTGTTCATCCAGACATACATACAAACATATTATGAAAATGAAGATCAATTTTCTCCTGAAAACATGAATGACATTCCAGTAATATTATTAGAAAATAATTCAACAGAATTAAGCTCGAGCCAACAAAATCTAAGATCTACATCCTTCAAGTTATTCATATTGTTCCGGAAAGAAACATTGTAACAAATGAAACTGTTGGCGATGTAAGAAATAATTTAGACGAAATAGTAAATGAGAAAGAATTGGTTAAAGAAAAAACCATACGAAAGTCTGAACTGGAAGAATCCCTTAATAGTATGTATGTATGTATGTGTCTCCTCCAGAAGTATTGCATTGAAGAAAGACATAGTTGTAGATAGCAAGATGAAGAAAGCTGAAATCAACACCAAGGAAAAAGACAAACAAAGATTATTCGACAAAAGGGGATGAAGCTGATGACAATGCGAAGGAAAAAGATGCACTCGCAGACGTCAAGACCAAGAAATACTCAGTACCTGAAGACAACACGCACAAATCAGAGAATATGAATACGAGTAGAATAAATAACAGTCAAGTTACAGCAGAGAAAACGGCAGGCAACCAAGAATTTTTGCAAAAAGCAGAATATACGCCTACAAAAATTGTTTTACTAGGACTAGTAGTTCCCTCACCATTTAAGGAAGCATTATTTTGGCCAGAGGCTACAACATCTACAGAGCCTTTAAAAAATAAGAAGGAAAAAGTACCTTCAGTGACAACTTTTGACAACTTCCACCTTCCATGGAAGGAATATTAAATGAAAAAAAAGGATGAGAAGGAGAAACTAAATGAAGAAAAAGAGAACAGAAAACGAAAAAGAGAAGAAAAGAGGATCACTTCTAAAGCAACTGTAAAGAAAACCAGACGTCCAATACGAACCATGGAGGAGAATAAACAGCAAATTCTCGAAAATAAAACAAACAACAATGAAGAAGTTTCTGGTAATGGAGAATGCGTAAACGGAAAATTCAATGTTGGTGACTTTGTTATCGTAAAATATGAAGGTGAATATTATCCAGGACTCATTAAAGATCTTGCAGATGGTAAAGCCTTTATCAGTACAATGAGTCTGATTTATGGACGCCTACCTTACCTATTCGAGCAGAAGACATAGCACGAGAGACGACAAAAGATGCAGTCTTAGGTAATATTGTAAGGTTACTTGAAAATGGTCAAAATCTAGCTCGCAATAACTACGAATCCCCTGAAAGTAATTATACTTTATCTGGAGGTTGTCTGCTGTTCGAACATCGTGTTGTTATCCCTGCATCTCTTAGGCAACCAATCCTAAATGATCTACATGCTGCCTAATGCGCAAACCATGCACATAAATATTCCGCCGAAATTCCGAGATCATCATTGGGAATACCCAAAAGGACCTTGGGAACGTGTAAATATTGATTATGCTGGACCAGTTGCAGGTGTTATGCTTCTCGTCGTCGTAGATGCTTACAGGAAGTGGTTGGAGGTGAAAACGCTAACATCCATGACAACAGCTGCGACAATTGCAATCCTTGAAGAATTGTTTGCTACTTATGGAGCTCCCGTAACCATCGTTTCAGATAACGGAACTCAATTTACATCCTCGGAATTTGCAAATTTTCTGCGTTCCTGTGGTGTCAAGTATCACAAATTGACTGCTCCTTACCATCCTGCGACAAATGGACAAGCCGAGAGATATGTACAGACAGTGAAGGACGCATTGAAAGCAATGAACACAACCCGAACTTCATTAAAACATAATCTGAATGCGTTCTTGCGTCAATATCGGAAAGCACATAACCACAAATCAACCCCCACTCTTTTTAGGACGTAATATTAGGATAAGATTATGTAGATCTTGCAAGACCTGAAAACACACACGCTAAGATCACCAACAAACAGCGAGCTGAATTGGAATCCTCATTTCGTGAATTTCATCCAAAACAACCTGTGTACTTTCTGTCAGGAAACGTGCGAATGGATAAATGGATTCCTGGTACAATTGCTGAACGTTTGGGAGACTTGCTTTAAGAAATAGATTACAATGGTAACCGCTTCAAACGTCACGTGGATCAAATTCGAGCACGTCATCTACCAAAACTTAAGAACGAAGATCAAGTTACATTTCCAGAGACATGGAGACTTCAATAACAACAAACCTCGTCGCATTGAGTTGATTGATCACCAACCCTGATGTTAAAAGCCGGTACAACAACGGAACAAAAAGAGGATTGTTTGATTTGTCGATTTCTCACTTAGTGTTTTTTTTTTCGTATTCAACGCACTCAGCTTTGACAATAATTATTTACCACTATTCATAAGAACTGTTTGTATATCTGACCACAAAATAAAAACATTCGATTTTATGGTTTAACAAAAAAGACAACCCTCTATATAAACCACCGCTTGAACTTTTCCAAAAAAATTCAGCAATCGCGAAACCATTTTATTGATCGATTCCCAAATATTTTTCAACCCCAATAATTAACTGCCAATTTAACGAAACTTAGATGGTCTGAGCATAGCCAATTTCATTCGTGGTAGTAATTTTAATAATACCTTTTCAGCTGGAGCCAAACCTGTTTTCATACAGGGTATATTCCTTATAAGTATTAAAACCGCTGCATTTGATTTACAACTAATGGTGGGATCCCAGCTTTAGATCTCAGAATTCTTTTACGATTGTCTACATAAACTTATGAAATTTTCTTACTGTGTATAAGTATAAGTCCCAAAGCTTTCCGTTCTATTTGACTTTGTTCACCATTAATTCTATGGTACAAAACTGTACCTACCCCATATGGACTTGCATCTGACTCTGCATAGATTTCGGCATTAACTTCATAGTGAGTTAAGAGTTTATTACTTTTTAATGCCTGCTTGCATTTTGTAAATGCCATCTCATAATTCTCAAACCACATAAAGTGAACATTTCCCTTCAGTAAGTCATATAACGGGCTCAGTACAGTGAACCACAAAGGATACACGTAAAGGAGCCAACAAGCAAGATTCCACATTTGATTCCCCCAGCACAAATAGATACCAGACCGAAAGGGGCAAAAAGATAAGAAAATGTGATCCCATCGGTGAGGATAACCATAAGCCAAGATTCAACTTTGCAGCATCAGATTTTGCTGATATCAAAGACACTGATCACTTTGTTGACAAGACAAAATTAATCGATGTTCTTCTGCACGATACACCAATGATACTCGCAACTGCTCCCAGACGATGAGGCACTCCTAAGCACGTTGAAGAAGTTTTTCGAGATCAAGGTGCAGAAGAAAGGGAAGAATGTTGGACAACCGATTCAAGATGTTTCAAGATGCGAACCTATACGTTTATCAGTGTCACTGTGAAAGAAAGCACACAACTGACTTTTCCAGTTGCCCGAATAGGAAGCTCTTCAATGACCACCACAGAAAGCATCCAGTGATCTATGTTGATCTCAAAAGAATCGGAGATAACAATTTTGTGTAGGTATATTTTGGAACGTTGTAGCATGAGCCTTCAAAGAGCAAAGCTACCTGTTAAGATGTCAGAGTTGTTGGAAGATCGAAGAAAATCCAGACGGTTTTAATAAAGCAATATTTGAGAAATACCTCGAGAGGGTTCCACCAAAAGAGCAAGCAGAGGTGGAAGAAGATATAAGCAGAAGGTTTAAAAGATGTACTTTTCTCAGATTTTGCACACATAGGCCTCCATTGATGTGAATTATTTGAATGAGTTACTTGGTTCTTTCTGCGGTAATCTTTTGAAAGGTATATCAGGCATATCATACTTTGCTTCTGTAGGCCAGTCAGAGGTTAATAATCTTACGAAACACATACATACGTACATCGTAGAGGACGCGACACGGATAATAGACTGTAGAGTTTCATGGCGTAACAAAAAAAGAAGTTTGCGTGAGAGTTCTAGAATGGCGAACAGAAACTTACTATAAAGGATGCAGAATCATATTACCTACAACGGATACGCAAGCTTGGGGGAAACAAAGTTTATCTGTTTATATTTATCTCTTCTCTTGTCTTCTCATTTCTTTCATCTTTTTGTTTAACTCCTTTCTTTAACAATACTTCTGCTCATAAAACTTGGTAATATTTAATAATCGAGTAAAAATATTCAACGCCTTTAAATCAAGTTCAGAGGTAGCCCCTGTACATAGGGTGTAATAAATTCAGTTTTTTATTTTTGAGCAGAACCATTGATATTTACAGAAACTTATTCGATTACACCCTATACAAGTCATCATAAAAAAAAATTTCAACAATCACCGAATCGATTTTGTACTTGGGTTGCTTTTTGTTTTTTCCCCCCCAGGAAATGATTCGGCGGCCTATTTCGCGAAACGTAGATGGCGTCGCAGTCATTTATAACGCGCGCTATCTGAAACGCGCGGTCGATATCCGACCGATAAGGCCTGCTACAAATTAGTTTCGCAGAAGGACGCAAAGATGAAGCCATAAAGAACGCCGTCGAGGACTGCGATAGGCAGCGGAAGGAATTAATTTTCTTGTTATGGATCCGGAGCGCAATAAAAATGTAAATACACAGAGCCGATACATGTGTTCCGCGCTTTATTATAAACTATTAGAAAGCGATTAAGAAAAAAGTCGCGCCGGCAAATTAAATAATTACCTACATAGCAAAATTTGTATTTACTTAGTTGGTCTTCGTCATCGAGTTACTGGAATTTTATTTGGAAGCCACAACATGTGTCCGTAATTGTTTCTAAATTGCCTTAAGACGCACCCCCCCGCCGGGGTGTCTAGGTAAGGTCGTAAAACCGAGCTTACTTCAAAGAGACTGTAACGGCATAATCTGGGAAAATCCTGGACTTGTCTTGTTATCTCATCGGGGTGTAATACACCTTGCTAAGCTATTTATCCTACCTGTGAGCGCCCCCGTCTCCCTGCGCGCAGATATTTGCACCCCATATAGCATTTAAATGCGTAGGTTCTCGGGGCAGGTACAGCCTAACTACTCCGAGAAGCGTGCGGGATTTTATAAATGGGACCCGAGTTTATCAGAAACGGACGCGCTTAAGTGGACTATAAAATTCGGAGAAATTTTATTTTTGGCTTTCGTGGAAATATCGACGACGCCGACGCATTCGTCGAAACTTGCGCCCCCCAAATACTACGTTATTTAAAAAATATTTTGAGGGCCCTCTTTGAAATTTGAACTCTTAACGAAATGATGGAAAAAGAAATCGGTTTAAACTGAACGGCACCAACGCAACTATTAAAAAAAAAACTCTTGTAAACACAAAGGTTTCACACGTGTTGCATTCGATGGTGTTGTGGGCGGAACGGTGAGTCGCAAAAGAGGTGACGGATCCTGTCACAGGACACCATATCCTGCAGGAGCGTAGAGACGAGGATGCCTCGCTCAGGCACCCCAGCTGTGTTAGTTTTACCGTTTCACCGGCGCGGCGCAGGGGTGTACACAATTCTAAGCGCACGTGTTCTTCGAGAAAAAATGTTCTTATTTAAAAATCTCAATTTTTCGTATTATCAATTTTCATTAACACAAGTCATTGACATTTTTAATGAACCGAGAGTTTTGGATTCAATTTATTAACAGTTTGCTTGTTTCAGTATTAAACATCGTCTTTATTACCAAAGAAAAAATCAAGTAAAAATTTCTTTCGTCTTAACAAAATTCAATAAATTAGCGAAAATAAATCAATACACTGTATGTTGGCTTTATTGTTGTGGGTTGAGAAGGAGCATCATCAATCACTGCTTACTGCTTCCATATATTTTGTGAAATGCTTGCAGTTAATTGTGTAATTCTGTACATATCTCTAAGGAAGAAGATTCACAGGCCAGTGATAACGAATTTTGACTCTTCATCGGTCAACTAAAGATGTGGATTCGACTTTATCTAGATACGCGCAGATCTTGTGAAGAATTTCACAGCCTGGAATGCGGCAGGATTCATTCTGACACTTGCTCGACAAGTTCCGGTTTGGGTTATCTATACATAGACGTTCAAAAATAAGAAAGAGGAATATTTAATTTAGAGACATTCGTATTTACCTTCAAATAATTTCTGCAGGACTGTACCGAATTCACGTTCAGGCGGTTTATTTTTCACAAATTCATTCATTGTAAATAAAACAGGCGACAGTCAAACACAGACAAGTCTGTTCTTGTTTATTCGCAGAGTCACGTACGCCACCTAATCGTCATCCGCATTAAACAGTCAATAAAAAAAATGCAAGTAATCACGTGATTACACCCCACTTCAATATTATATTAAGATGTTAACATATGAAGGGTACAGGTCCAAAAGGAGACATGTCTAAATTTTTGGTAGTTTCAGAACATTTTTCCTAATTTTGTGTTCTTGCTTTGAAAATGTAAGTTTATTTACAGTACAGTTTTCTCAATTAATACCCAAGTAAATACTTCAATGAATAGAGTTCATAAAATCTAAACCGTTTTCAATAAAATTAGTTTTTAAACTTAAATTCGGTTTTACGCAAAACGAACGATTTGTGACATAGCTCCTTATGGACCTGTACCCTTCATATGTTAACGAGTTAATAATTTAATCATTTTCAAATTGTAGAAAACTTTTCATTGCGGTGCTATTATAGTTTTACACAATGTGTAGAACTTTATACAACAAAATGTGAAGATAGAACCTTCACAGTCTGTTGTGATAAGATGTAGAATTTTAACTTCACACTTACGAGAATTTATTGTAGTATAAAAGTCAAATTAGCGTGGAACCTTTTTCTCCAAAATGGAGCAATAATTTTGCTACAAACAAATGTAAACTTTTGTAAGATAGAGGTGTGGAACAATATCTGAATTTTTTAGAAAAAGTTTTCAACAATTGTGTTAATAATGTCTCCACCTCCATTTTACACGATATTGTGTAAAATCTCACTTTATCATTTCTCTCTGTCTATTGTTATTTAATGATGTAATTTATTTGTAGTTATTAAAAAAAAAGTAAATTTGTTGCTTATCGTGTAATTATTGTCATTATTATAATTCTAATTCGTTGTCATGAAATTAGAACGTTATAATAATTTCCTACTAATTTCCGTACGTGTTTGTACCCATATGCATTGGTCCTTCGAACCAGATAATTTCAGATAATGACCTTAGCTAAGTAGTTTCGGTAGTTTTGTCGTCAAGGGTAGCAACAAATAAAGCACGACACAAGTGAAGATTTCAGAGATTCGAGGGTGATTGGTAACGTGTTCACCATTGAGCTGATTTAGAAAAAAAAAAAGGATCCTACGAAGCGTGAATATTAGTTTGAACCTTTTTTTCTTGGCTCACAAATATTTCAACTAATCGTACAATCACGCATCAAAAATTTAAAAAATGGGGATAATTAAAAAGAATTGTCTTTGAATATCTCGTTGAGTGAGTGATAGTTATCACACGTAGAAGTAATTGGATACATCTTTAAGGTAAGGATAAGAAACGTAAATGTAAAATTTATTTAAGAAGAAAGATTAGGACATTAAAATTCTGACATTGCAAAATGAAGACAAAAGTTTAAAAAAAAGAATATGCAGTGAAGAAGCAAAAAAAAAACAAGACGATCGATGTTCAAAGGAATTTCATTTTTTATTCTTATATTTTCGATTTCGATCTTTTATTTTTTTATCGTTTCGTGCAAATTTACGAAAATTTCACATAAATCGATTATTATCAGAACAAGCAAAAGAACCCTTTTCATTTTTTTGTGCGTATTTTATGTGCATTTTTTTAATCGTTAATATTGTCATTTATCCAAATATTGCTTCATCAACGGGTCCAATTCCACACAGTGTTGAATTGCCCATTCCAGTACCATCACTGAATGGGGTCGTTTTAGACACAGATGAAACTATGTCAACTAAGAGCTTCTTAGAAATTGAGTGCGACGATTTTGTCCCTGAAATATCAAACGATCCTCATTTTCTAAATAAAAAAAAAATTAGACGATCTAGTCAGAGATCTAAGCCTGACCAAATCAAATGCTGAGCTGTTAACTTCGCGTCTTAAAGAACGGAACTTATTAGATTCCGATTGTAAAATAACAACTTACAGAAGTAGACATAAAAATTTTGCTAGATTTTTTGAAATTTCTGAATATTTATGCTATTGCTCAAATGTAGAAGGACTTTTTGAAGAGATTGGAATTTCACATGCGCTTGAAAACTGGAGACTATTTATAGATAGTTCCTCGAAGAGAATTAAACGGAAACGAGTTTCGATTTGCTTTTATTCTTGTAAAGTCGAAATTTGATTTAAGGGCTTCATTTCAAATATAAAACCATTTATAATACACAGGGTGTTTCACTTTTTCTAAGGCGGTTCACTTGAAATGCGAAATCATTTGTTATATACAAAGTGTCCAAACAGCGGCTTCAATAAGAAGAAAAAACTTTGCTCAAGAAGTTCAATCCATATATATATATTTTTTAAATAAAGTGCAAGGCACTTATATTAATACAATCTGATCTTCATAGATCAATGAGTAATTTGGTTCTAACTTAGGGTAACTAAAATGGGACATATTACTAAGGTCTTACTCATTAATGTCCTTAGAATTCTAATAAGTCTAACTACGTATACTATCACTAGCATAGTATGAGTTTAAGTGTAACTCACACTATGCTCTGCTTTGGCAGAGACTAACTCAGAGTGCTTGGTCTTCTTAAGTCTTCTCACTAGCTGTGAATTATCGAGAAGCTGGATGGCCTCTATGTTCACATGTTGTAGAAGGCGTTGTTCATGACTTCTGGCAGTTCTTCCCTTTATTAGTATTAGCATATGGGATATGGGTTTCGTTAATTTTAATGTGTAAGTGTTGTTGCTGTTTATTGGTGAAATTGATATGTACGGATTTGCTTTCATTCAACTTGATCCGCCATCTATTACTCCAGGTGTTAATCTTGTTAATAGATGTTTGAAGTTTCCTGGTGGCTTCTTCGTGATCATTTCCAACTGCGAGAATTGCGGTATCATCGGCAAAGGTGGCAACAGTTTCGTGTTCAAGTTCCGGAATATCACTGGTATAGAGTAGGTATAGTACTGGACCTAGTACAGTTCCTTGTGGTACCCCTGCATTGAAGTATCTTCGTGTCTTATTCTAAAGTACCTTTTTGTCAAGTAGGATTTTAAAATTTGTGAGTATTCTTGAGGTAGAAAAATGTCTAATTTGGGGAACAAGCCCTTATGCCACACTTTGTCAAAAGCCTGGGCCACATCTAAGAAGACAGTAGCACATACTTTCTTTTCTTCAAGTGATTTTTCAATGATGTGTGTGATTTTGTGCACTTGATCAATAGTTGAATGACTTTCCCTAAAGCCGAATTGGTGGTGAGGGATTAAAGCCTTCTCTTCGATTATCGGTTTCAGTCTTTTAAGGAGTTTCGATATAACGGGCAGATATAACGGCCTGTATGGGGAAACTTCTTGTGAAGGAATTGCTGGCTTAAGGATCATCATGACTTCTGCTACTTTCCACAATTTAGGTACGTACTTCAGTCTGAATGAGGCGTTGATAAGGTTGGTCAGTTCTTGGAAGTAGCTTCAAAATTTCACCGGTAATAAGGAGCTTTTTTCTGATTAATATTAGTTTTGATTTCATCAGAGACTTCTTTTGGCGAAACTGGTCTAATCTTCCTGTATCGGTTTTACCTAGATTTCAGGATCATCACCTTCATTTGGTTGGAAACTCCTTTCCAGATCTACGAGCTTTTTGCTGATTACTACGTGCCCAGGTTCCATCTACATTTTTGATTGGTGGATTTTGCAGAATAGGCCGTTTTAGATTTTTAGTGACCTTCCAAAGCGAATAATCCGTTTTGCTGTCATTGGTCAATTTACTTAAAAAGTTGCTCTTAGATTCATTTTTAATTAGTAGGATCTCTCGCTTCAGCTGTTGAGTGGCATTATTTAGAGCAGTTTTATCCACAGGAGCTCTGGTTTGATGCCACCTTCTTCTTAGTTTTCTCTTTTCTCTAACGAGGTGCATAATCTCTTTCGGGTAATTATTTCCCTTTACCTTTTGTTTAATTTCTGGAGTAGGTATTATCCCAGGCTACTTGTTGAATGTTCCTGACAAATAGTTCAGTTTCTTCATCAAACGCCTGAACAATCCAGTGGTAAGAGGACCGGCCTTGCATCGCATGGTCGTCGGTTCGAACCGCACTCGGGATTTTCTCGAGGGTGGTCGGCATCGACTTTAGGCACCTTTCAGTGTTGGGGATAAAATTCGACACTGCTTCCCCTTAAACGGCGAGAAGGTTAGAAGTAACAAAGCCATGGAACACTTTACACACAACACATTCAAATACACTCCCGCTCCTGAGGTCCTGACAAGTCTTTGACTTAGGACCCCGTTGAGCAACCACCACAGATAAAAAAAAAAGTTGTTTTTCATTTTTAAGTGGAACAGAAAGATTAATGGAATTTTCAAGTTGTAATCTAAAACTATTCCAATCCGTCAGTTTGTTTGCAAGCCTCGGTATATGAAACCATTTATTGTACACAGAATGTCCCAGAAGTACTTAAATAAGTAAAATATTAGAAATAACATGTTGTCATAAAGTCCCATCACCCCAATAGGCTCTGGAAGTGTGAACGTATGTCTTTTCTTAAAGTATTTGATTTCTATTTAATCAATCGACACATATCAAAACGCTACAGGCTAAAGAAACGTGTATATTAAAGAAAATTTCCAATGTTAATGAATACTCATAAAAGTTGTTGAAAATGGTGCCCATTTTGCTGACGGCAAAGATTTACACGTCGTTTCATATTGTCGAATTCTAATTCTAATGTGACACATACAAATTATAAACGTCATTCAGTTTTCTAAGAAAAGACGTGCCCTTACGCATCCAAAACCTACTGGGGGTGACGGGACCATATGATAACATGTTAGTCCAAGACAGAGACACATTTCAATAAAAATTATTGTTGGGTTACTTCAAATGTAACGAAAAACGAAAACAAAAGTACGACTTTGTTTTTTAAACGACATCTATAATTCATAGTTCATAAGATTTTAAATAGACTTGGAGCACCTTATAAACGAAAGCAAATTTAATCCCCTTTTTATTTGTTAACTTATTTTCGTTCCAAACCGTGTATAATTGAAACAAATTTTGAAACTTCTGTTTGTGCGATGATGGAAATCACGAACAATGACGGGGTCCTTCGAATTCACCCTGCGGAACTCCGTATTTTTAAGTATTTTAATACAAGCTGACGCCTTATTATGTTAAGGGCCGATACTTTCATCCCCGATTAACTTTAATCTTTGGTTTATTCCTACAGAAGCTATTGTCTTTACAATTGTAGGCATGAGAATAAACCAAAGATTAAAGTTAATCATGGATGAAAGTACCGGCCCTAAGAGTTGTATACAGTATGAGCATAAATGATTGAGGACAAGTTGAATTTCCCGCGTCTTTATCTAGTAATTTTTACTCTTTGTGTGTGGCCGTCCTGAGAAATTAATTTTTGTTCAGTGTCGCCTGTGTAAATTTTACAGCCGGCTCCAAGAATTCATAAGACAAAATGGGGCGCGTTTACCTAATGTACCTGTCAGTAGCTATTGCCGCTTCTTGTATTTAAAATAAACAAATTACTTTTGTAACCTATGCATTTGACCAACTTAAGAAAAATATTGAAAGGCGGGAAATTCAACTTGTCCTCAAACATTTATGCTCATACTGTATACACTACGAGATAAAAAAAAGTTAGAGAAAATACCAACGAGTCAAAAAACTAGGGATTTAATTAAAAATTCGAATAAGACAAGAGCATTAAAATTAGAAGTGAAAACCGCATTCTCTCAAAACAAAAACACAATGGAAAAGTTTCCACGGACAAATTAAGAAATGGATTCTACTGAACGAACGCACGTAAGAGCTGAGAAGCTAATTAATTAAATTTTATTATGCATCTAAATATTATTTTAATGATTTGTTTATACACTTTAGCCTCCTTAAAACCGATAAACATCTAAGTAAACAATGAAGAATTTTCATAAGGCAGAGAGACGGAATAATTACTTTTAGTTTTATTTAGACACCCCTAATCAAGGTTGCTCTCAACAAAAGTTCCAACGTGTCGCTGTTACAACGTGACTACACACCCCTGCGGAGATGCCCCGTCCCTCGAAAACCCCGTCTGCGACCCTTACCCTATCTTCTCGCATCTCTACCCGCCGGTCCTTGCCTGCGACCTCTCAACTGAACTCCGAAGAATAGGCAGATAACCTTCGTATGCGTTCTGTAAACTGATTTGTCTTCTTCAATGGGCTCTCATTGTCATTGTGTGCTGCTTTTTTTGTGTGTGTGTGCGCGCGCGTTTTTTCTCAGTTAATAATAATCTTTTGTGCCCGCACGTTATGCGAGCCGAAAACTTTCGTAATTTATTATATCGCGAATGCTATTCAGGGCGGAAACCGTCGAAGTGAAAATAAAATATAAATTCTCCGCCGCGTTTCTAGCGCTTTATCGTCCGCTGTTAAAAATCACCTGAATTGAGGGAAATTTATTAAAATTTTTTTAATTAACTCGGATGCGCGATTAACGACCGTGTAACGTACAGAAATTACCGCTTATGCGTGCGCTTTTTTTTTGACTCGGTTGTTTCGGTAATTATATCCTTCGAATGTAATTAGCAGAGAAAACTTGTTAATCATCATTAAAAAAAATATATATATGTTGCTTTATGCTTGGCACTTGAATTGTGTATAACGTGCATCTCTAAAATCTTGGAATTAACCTTCGCTAGGATAAAACAAAAGCGTGACGTCGTAGCAACTAAACAGTAAATAATTTTTTTCTAAACAAAATATCACAACATTTTATTTATTATAACAACAAACCGAATGGAGGATTACATCAATTATACTATAATAGTTATTTATTGTATAAGTGTTTTAGATAAGTGGACAAAATGCATCTAAAACACGCATGCAATACAACGTTTTATCCACAATCACCACATTTATGGAATCAGAATGAGCGAAATTTAATTAAAAAATATTCGTATTCGTAAAATGAAACGTGACAGGCTTTGTCATACCTACTGGTTGCTATGGTACGTTGTTTATTATTATCCACTAGTGGAATAAAGTAAGTTTATTCCACTAGTGGAATAAAGTAAGTTTATTCCACTAGTGGATAATAGGTCACTTTAAATGCTTCATGAGTGTGGATAAAAGTCCAATTATAATGTGTGGATAAACGTTATTTTTGTCAAGTTGTTGTCATTGAAATTTATTTAGGTTTTGAATTTGCATACTTTTCACCTGAATTTAGACGCAGAACTGAAGAAGAAAAACAAATGCCGAAACCCTTGCAAAGCCGACCCTTGAAGCTTGATAATAATGATTGCTTTCGACGTTAGTAAATAACTTAAATAAATTCGACGATAAATAAAAATTCCTGTACATAAAATAAGATGAAATTTTTGCAAAATTTCTAAAACGAAACAACAAAAACGACAATCGACTGCGTTCCGATTTTCTTTTTTCTTTAACTTGAAGAAACATTTTAAAAAAATATCCATAGTTTCAACCACAGCCACAAACTTAAGTATCGGCAGACGTGACTAATCGTTTTCTTTTTTCAAACCGAAAAGGTGCTCAAGTTTTTAAAAGATGAAGGACTTCAGAAAAAACACACAAAAGACAATCGACTGCATTAAATTTTTCTCCTTTTTGCAGAGACTTTTTAGCCGGATATTGCTATTAACGCCCTCTTTATATGGACTGAGATTTCAGCCCTTGTCCGCCACTACATATAATTTTCGGGATTGGCGAAATTACGTTATTTCTTCTAAACGAAATTCAATTAAACATGAAGTCAAAATTTATATAAATATATACATATATTCTGAATTAAAAAGAGGTACAGGGAACTTAAAATCGGAGTTAAAGGGCTCAAAGAGTAAACAAGATTTTGATGTCATCGTGAATCAAAATCCAAATTAGAATAAAAGTTTTGAGATCACACAAGTTAGTGCAGATGTGTTTAATGCACCAAAAGATTATTGTTTAGCACATTACCGAACATTTTAAAATGGGACGTGGAATAGCGATACAAATTTAGGAGACAGTATAATCAAGTAGAAAAATTAAAGAGACAACAAATAACAAATCAATACTGGTGATGTCGCTGTATTGTCGAAAGCCGAAGATGGCAGAAAGTTTATTTATTACTTGGCAACACTGCTCACATTTAAGTTATACGTATCTAGGGAGTGATCTGTGGTATTTGTCTCTAAGGATTGTCTTTGGTAGTGGCAATTATGTTGTGTTCAAAGTTCCTATGCTGCGAGGGCAGTGACGAGGCCAAGGACATTCAGTCAAGTAAAGAATATCCAAATTCAAGAAGTTGGAAGGGTGGTATTTCCCAAAGATCGAGAAGACTACGTCATTGGTGTGCATCTCTCAGGTCTTCGAGTTATCAGAATGCGCCGGAATCGCACGCGGATTCGATTTTGGCGAGCCAAAATTCACCAGTTCTAGTCAACAGTCAACACCCCTCCCCCCTCCAAGTAACGTCTTCGTTGAGGCTTCCCAGCAGGACTAAGAAGTGATCAGGTCGAAATTGAACAGGATCTTGGAAGACGTCGGACTTGGTCTGTCCATGAAGTGTTCAGCAGTCCGAGCCATGACCAGCCTAAATTCTAGCTTCCGTCCCCTTCCGATGGAACGAAGCACGATCGTGGTTCCGTTTCTTTACCGACGATTGAAAACTGCGTGATTTAATGCCTCATCAAAACGAAAGTAAGCCAGGTAGAAGTAGATTACGCCCAAGACGATATGGTAATGTCGTATCTTATGAACCTAATGCGAGTAGGAATCATAGGTACAGCTGGTTCGAACCCGAACCTGATTATGATGATGAAATTTGGCCGTCCACTCATCGGCAGAATTCGGGCCAAAGGAGACGACGGTCTGTTGTAAGTGGATTATTTCGAAGCGACGAGCAGCACAGGTCAAAAACCCCCGTACAGGTCGATTACATACGAATTTAATCCGGACGGAAGTCCAAATAGATAAGGTACCCATTGGGATTAGAGGCGGTCAAAGCCCAGCTACCAGAACGGGCAAGATCTCATTCACTTGTGAAGAATAAATCTGCGAACCAGACTAAAAGCAATGGTGAAGCAAAGGGCCTGAGATTTCAAACCGAGGTGAGCGATGTCCGTCGTAAGCTCGACAATCCCAGACGAAATTTGGAGGTGTATTCCAGAACTCAGTCGAATAGAGGAACCTCATATACGTGCTTCGAAGATATCGAAGAAGAAAGCGAGGAAGATGAAGAGGAAGTTCGTTTACAATACGCCAGGTCGTCTTTCAGAAAGGTCCAGGTTTTAAAGCTTTAGGTTTCAACATCGTTGGGAGGACGAGATTGCCCCAAGGGAAGCACGGGCATCTACGTTAAAACTATTTTTCCCAAAGGACAGGCAGCTGATAGCGGAAACCTGAAATTCTTGCTGTGAATGGTAAACCGCTTCAAGGTGCTTCGCATCAAGAGGCGATCTCTGTATTTAAGGATGTAAGATCCGGTCAAGTTCTGCTGCACATCGGTCGAAGAGTTCCACGTAAGAAACGCGAGAAACGTCTTCCCCTTCCAGTTACTTCCACATATAACTGTAATTTAAATACCTTGTAATTATTTTGTATTTAATAATTTTTTTCTAATATGGAGGAGAAAAAAAAACGTCAGGGACGGATGGTTAAAAAAAATGATAACAGAAAGGGAATGAATTATCCTTTACTTTCAGCTTTATCAGTTTTTACAAGGCTTCGTCGAGACACTATGCGACTCAAAATATCACGACGAGAGTGAGAGAGAAGTTCTATTATTACGTTCAAGGTCTATGTAGTAATTCTCAAAATAATTACACCAGAATAATTTTCACTTCTTCTCCTCTCTTTTACTGAAATTTTAATCAGATCGTAAAGGATCCAAGTAGCAATTTCTTTGTTTGTACATAGGTATCTGGTTTGAGCTTTTTAGCCAGATATTGCTATTACGCCCTCTTCATACGGAATGAGATTTCAGCCCTTGGCCGCCACACATATATTTCGGAATTGACGAAAAATTACGTTCTCTCTTTTAAAATGACATTTACAGAACAAAGAGAAAGTTTAAATAAATAAATATATTCAGAATGAGTAAAACAATTATAAATTGATTTAGACAATTTTTAAAACTAATTACATACTGCGGTGTTTATGAGCAGCACGTAATAATTTTTTTTGGAAAATTTCATAAGAAATAATAAAATAAATTAAGAATAATGTATTAAATGTGTTTTAAGGAATTTGTTTGCGAAATTATTTAATTTAAACTTGTCTTACGTATATTTTAATTTTATATAAATATTTTTAGAAATAAGCAATTTACAATTAACTATGTGTTATAAATAAATTATTATTTAGAATTTTTAAAATGTAAATATGTAGGAATTAAGCTTAGAATTGTAAATACTAGGAAAAGTTAATATTGTCATGATAATCCAGTGCGAAAAAATTGAAACTGTAGGTAATAGTAAGGAGTTCGGAAAATAAACACGTGAAGGCGCTGTGTTAGCTACCGCGTTAGAAGGAACCGGTTACTCTTTAAAACCGCGAGGCGCGGAACACGAATAAGTCAAGCAACCGTTGCGGGAGCATGACATATATAAGTAATAAGGGCGGGTTTTGCGAAAAACCCGTCCAAATAAAATAAATTTCTTTTAAACGCTCCAAACGTTCGAACTTCTTCTCGCGAAAGTGAAAGTTTTAAATTGAAGCAATAAACTGTTGTTCTACGTTTTTCTTATGCGACATTTTTTTTAATTAGGCACACCCACACACACACCGACATTAGATAATTTTGAATGTGAAGACTCGCGAGTGCCATTACATCCAAAATTTATCACACAATAAATACAATCTACACGCAAGAATTGGTCTACGAGATACACAGCAAAATCCATCATCAAAGCAGAAGCCTACGCGAGTAAAAATAAACATAATAAGAAAACAGGAAAATTGCAAAATACCCTGAGAACAGAGCATAAAATTGGCTCATCACAGCAATACGTACAACACTCTAGTCGAATTACTAGAAATCACAAACTTAGACAAACGTGAAATTGAAATGCAATTTCAGATTACTTCAGAACAATATACGAGACGGAGACAACGTAAAACAAATAATTCAAAATAATTTTATAACGAGAAAAACAGCATTTCATAATTAAAACAAGCAAAAGTTAGTTTCTAAAAACATAACCAAAACGGTAAAATCAATTAATACTTTCTTACCCAAACATGGAACTAGATACAGAAACGGACGAACTTTTTTCGAGATCCACCACACACACTATGACATTCTGTAAATGTCGATTTCGCCCTTAGGCTAATGGAGATGCACTCTACAAGATGGGCTCTGGCTGTCTCAACTCAACTCGTGCTATGCCATGGCCATTTATATGATCTTTTCAAAGGTCATTTCGATTACGTAGTACTCCACATGCGGGCCAGTTTCTCTATGATTCACGAGGTCGGCTTTCGCAATGCCGCTGCAATTCTTCGAATTTGCAAAGGTCAATCATTACCCTCATCGGCCAAGGCTTTTGATAAAGCGAGCCGCTGTTATGCTTATTTACATAATCTTTAGGTGTGCGAATTTTCCGCGGTCGCGTTGTATTGAATTTAACTTGCGTAATGAGCTTAATAATTATGGAACTCTCGATTTCTTACATTTTCTTGAACGTCGCCCGTCGTAAATAGAAAAGTAATTTCAAAAAATCGTCCTTTGACTCATGAATAGCAATTTCGGTGTATATATGTGCGTTGGTCCTTCGATTTTTTCTTCTTTTATTGCAGAGACTTTTCGAAAATTAACAGGACAAAATTTAAATAATTATCGAAAATAAATGCAAACGCGAGGAAAAGGCGACAAACTATGAAAACTAAAAAAGTTGAACACTGACACTGTGAAAATATAAGTTACAAATAGAGCGTCGATTGAAGAAAGGAAAACAAAAGACGATTGACCTCACAGCAAACAACAACTTTTTGTTTTTTTCCTTTCCTTTGCTTACCACACATAAAAAACAAGAATATTAACATTTGGGGGCTGTTACCTGCATGTAGTTGCTTAAGGAAGCAAATCTTATCACTTACTTGTTAGAAAAGATATTGTGATTGTTACGCAAAAAAAAAAAACAAAACGACGGAGCGCTTGCAATTATCGATATTATTTCATCTTAGTTTCTTGAATGTAAAACGTTGTAAATAGAAAAGTAATTTAAAAAAAAGCGGTCCTTTGAATCTCTTGCTCACAGAGAGCAATTTCGGTGCATACATTGGTCCTTCGAACCGTATAACTTCCGATAATGGTTTATTTACAGACAATCGATTGCGTTTTGTTTTTCGTTTTCTTATACAGGCTTTTCAGGAACTGATAATATTTTGGAAAAACAATGCTTCGATGACCAACGAAAAAATTGTTAGTCGAAACTCATCCTACAAAGTATTGAAGAAATTGAATAAAATAGAAATCGAGAATTTTTACCTTGATGACGTTTGATATAATTTATTATATTCTTAAATTCTGAAACAAGAAGGTGAAAAGTAGGTGAACTCTGTTGTTAGTAATGAAGGAAAAAAAGATAAACTAGTAGAACTAAGTAAACAAAAAACTAGATTATCCTTAGACAAGAAAATTTGTAAACGTGAATTTAATTTTAGGTCGAAATTGGCTGAAACAAACAAGATAAGACCATTGTGAACAGGGCTGGCACAAATTCAGCAATTGCATGCTTTCGGTCCTACCGGAAGTCTGCACTAACTTTCTTGTTTTAAAGTGGACACCCTATATATGATTGTATTTTTGAATTCGCCGTTCAATTCGAGATTGTTTTATATCCGCATATTTTTGACGATATTCAGTAGATTTCCAGATATTTTGCAATGATTACGAAAAATTTGGATACTCTGTGAATTAAAAAAAAAACTAATTTTTACCATTTAGTAACATAGAAAAAGCAATATTTTTTAAACAAAAAAAACCTTGCCGCTACTTACACCCAAAAAGTAAATTACTCCTAAATACGTACATACATACAACCGTTATCCTAAGTCACACACATTACAACAACGCAGAGAACATGTGTCGAAAGTGATTTTCACTTAGTGAGTAGGCAGTTTGAAACGATCGAAATGTATAAGACCAATTTTCAAGGTTACGCTAATGGTGATTGCATCGAAATGGCGTTTCACTTAGCAAGTAGGCAGTGTGGAACCTTGGAACTGAATAAGGCCAAGTTTTAAGATTATGTTGATGATGATTGCATCAAAGTGACGTTTCATTTACCAAGTAGGCAGTTTGAAACTTTCGAGCTAAATAAGGCTAAGTTTCAAGATTACGCTGATGATGATTACATCGAAATACGTATACCGTCGGTAATGTAAATATGTGAAAAGGAAGTTTAAGTTCTTCATTAATTTCTTACTGGAAGAATGAACTTCACGTTTATTTTTCCGATAAGTAATCTAGTAGTTTCAATACATAAGATGCACTGAAAGTGATGTATTACTTAACTATTGAGTAATTCGAAGCTTATGAATTGAAAGGAACTATGTACTTTCAATGCAGGTGCACTATTTTATTTTTTGTTTCTCAACGACAAATATGCAAAAGTCTGTGTAGATAAATTAAATAAAATGATGTAAAACGTGTTCTTTATGACGTCTAACATGAGCTTGGGAAAGTAAATTACTCGTGGGAAAAACGATCGTTACTCAACATACATACTAAATAATAGCGTGAAGGTTACTAGGGACAAAAAATGCTACTTGGAAAACTTATTGACGATTAGAATAAGAAAATATAGAGAGAAAACAGTAACAAAAAATGCACGCTATTAAAATTTTATTTGTTTTTTTAAAAATTCATTGACTGCTAAACGCCTCGGATATTTAATTTCTAATGAAGCCATTACCTCACCGCTAATAACCGTAATTTAAAATATCTTAAATACATTTAAATTTATGTTGCACGTTTTGCTTCTGCCTCCTTAATTCTAAATCCACATTAGCGCACCTTGCTTAAAATATACAAGCCACTTAACAACTATTCCGCACACAGCTTATGCTTATGCTTATTAGCGATCGATCATGTGGTTCTTTTTCGATTTGAAAACAGGATGCAGATGCGGACGGAGGTCGCGACTAAAAGCGAATCCATAAACGGCGAAAATACTTTTTCAGGAGCACACCGATGAATCAATTTCTTTTCTTTTTATTTATTTCATTTGTCATTTTTATTCACCGACGCATCTGCGGGCCTCGAACGAATGAAATTCCCTCCCGGTTGTAACTGCCCGCTTACGACACAGATGGCGACTGTTGTATCGCAACTCGGAATAAAACCCGCGGTACTGTTAAGACTCGAGTACGAGTACGATTCAAAAGTATATTTTAGTAAAGTTTCAACTGCTTCTTTTAATCGCAAGAAATAAATGCGACGGTTTTCCTTCGTAATTTTCGAAAAAAAATTGAAAAATTGTAATATTCAAATTAAGGTTCGCCTCAAATCGATTGGCAGTGAAAACACAGGTGGAAGAAGTCGATGGTGATGGTGAATATGGCAAAATAAACTAAAGACGAACGAAAATTAAAAGTATCACACGATCGTTTTATTATAATTGATCAAACAGTTGGTAAAATCAATCTAAAAAGTCTACGTTTCAGGATAAATCCTTAATTTTAAATTGACTTTACTAACTATTACCGATTATAATAATAAGGCCCAATTTTACAATCGTGGAATAAGGACGGAATAATTGTTCGCGGAATATCCTTTAACGTTCCTCCATATCTACGTCATGTTATTCTAAGAATAATACTTATCCGACGATTGTAAAATCAGGCCTTAATCGTCGGATAAGCATTATTCTTAGAATAACGTGATGTAGGTGTGACGTAGATATAGAGGAACATTAAAGGATATTCGGCGAACAGTTATTCCGTCATTTACGATTGTAAAACTGGGCCTTAGTCGTCATTTTCAACGGACAAGAAAGTGCTGAAGTTATGAAAAATAAAAGCTTTTAGGACGACTGGAAAATAAATGATAATAATCCGAGATGAACACTGACTGGCGATATTCCTTCACTATTTAGACGCCCGAAGTCCTTCAAAACCAAATTATTTTATTGCGTAATATTTCATTCACTTCAGCATGAAATAACTTAAACGGTAGAGGGCCTAAAATTCAACCCTGTGCCAGATCTGTTAAACTCGTGTCTACTCGTATCTAGCCTTTGCTTTTTAAGTCAATGAAACTTGGTCGTGTATGCCCAATATACAAAAACGGTAAAAGGGATGATATAACAAACTACCGGCCTATTGCGATTCAGTCAGTACCGGCAAAAATTTTTGAGAATATTATTCAACAACACATACTTAGTAACGTAAAATGTCTTATATCACCGAATCAACATGGCTTTGTCCCTAAAAGATCGACACAGACTAATCTTTGCTATTTTGTTGAGTACACAATGCAAGCTCTAGGAAATAAGTTCCAGGTGGATGCAATTTATACTGACTTTAGCAAGGCGCTTGATAAATTAGATCATGGGATACTTGTAAGTAAACTGAGTTCTTTGGGCTTTAGCTTGTCTTTATTAAAACTTATTGCGAATTACCTTACTGAAAGATCAATGTTTGTATCAATCAATGGCCTTTGTTCAAAATAGTTTCATCCTACATCTGGCGTTCCTCAAGGAAGTAACTTAGGTCCGCTGCTTTTTACTCTTTTTATAAATGATATAGTTAATCAATTAAGTTTTTGTAAAACTCTATTATTTGCTGATGACATAAAATTTTTTTCTGTTATAAACTGCGTTAACGATTGTCAAGAACTTCAATCTGATATCGATAAATTATGGGAATGGTCTACAAAAAATAACTTATCCTTTAATATTAATAAATGTAAGTGTATGACTTACACCCGTTCTAAAAACAACATGAAATATGATTATGTAATGAATAACGAAAAATTGAGTCATTTGAATATAATAACAGATCTTGGGATTGTTTTTGACACTGAATTAAACTTCCAATATCATATTACACAAATAACGAATAAAGCAGTACAAGTTCTGGGTTTCATATACAGAAATGTTAGAAGTTTTACTTCATCTAACGCTTTAGATATTCTTTATAATTCCTATGTACGTTCGAAACTAGAGTATTGCTCAGTGATATGGGCTCCGCATTACATTCAATACAGATTGAGCATTGAGCGTATTCAATTTAAGTTTTTAAATTAAAATATTTTATAGATTTCAAAATATATCCGCGAGATATTTCTTACCATGAATTGTTGGGCCTATACAAAGTAGTATCCCTACATTCTCGTAGGCTACAAGCTGGTCAATGCTTTCTATATAAATTAGTAAATAACTTAGTTGATGCTCCGGATATAATTAGTTACATACATTTTAAAGTACCAAATCATAATGTAAGACATGTGCAGACATTTCATATGTCAATTCCTAGAACTAATTATATGAAAAATTCACCTCTGTTTGTGATGTGCAATACGTATAATAAATACTGTAATGACTTGGACATATTTTACTTAAAGTTACCGAATTTCAAAAACGATGTATCCAAGGCACTGAGTCATCTCAATTAGACGTGTTAATTAATGTTCTACCTATTTCGTGCATGGTTCGTGCCGCGATAACCTTGTCTTATCCACCATTTACTTATTTTTCTATGTACAATTTTAAAATTTAATGTTGTATTGTATGTAATAAATTGCTCTGTAACTGGCTGACTTGCTGTTGAGTAATAAAGAGTGTTACATGAATCCTTCCATTTATATACATATAATTGAATTAGCTTTCTTAAATAAAAAATTAAGAATTAACAAATATAATATTTCATTCACTTCAGCATGAAATAACTTAAACGGTAGAGGGCCTAAGATTCAACCCTGTGCCAGATCTGTTAAACTCGTGTCTACTCGTATCTAGCCTTTGCTTTTTAAGTCAATGAATTCCTCCATTTATATACATATAATTGAATTAGCTTTCTTAAATAAAAAATTAAGAATTAACAAATTATTCTCTACGGAATTGGGTTAGGTTATCTATAAAATTGGTTGTTTCCTGTACGGAAACGATTCTAAAGTAAACTGCTTGTAATTTTTGGGAATCCCCCTTCATTATTTGATGACCGAAATCTTTTTATCGCTTCAGCATAAAATAAATCAAATGGTACGGGGGCCCAAAACTTGACCCTGCGCCAGATCTTTTAAATTCGTTTCTATTCGCAGCTAGTCCGTCTTTTGTATCAATGAAAAAGGACCCAGCCTCCTCGGTTATTAGATAATAGCTTTCCTAAACTAAAAATTAAATTAAATTAAAATTATTCTTTATGGAGTTGGGTTGGATTACTTTTTCATTCATTTCAACTCGCACCTACGTTTTATCTTTGCTAACATTTTTATGCATCATTTTCAAAATCCGCTTTTTCCAACTTGATCTGTCCATCCTTAGTTTAAAAATTTTTTAATTTAGTTGTTCCTTCTTCTTTTATTATTTCCATTGCAGAATTCAAGAGCTCTTCATTGATAGAAACTCTGCTGAGAGGTGGATCTTCGCATTTTATCTAAAAGCCTGAAACATCTACTGTTTCTAAACAACTGTTCCTTAGTTTTTTTTATTTCATCAGGGCTACTTGTTTTATGTGCATAACAAACCTACACATGTAAAAGTGCCCAATGTTGAAATCAAAACAAAGTTTGTTTCAATAATGGAAGTGCGCTATGATTGACACCTCTGTAACTCACGAATTCTTATCAGCTAGCTGCACGTGCAGACAGCAGGTTAATATTTGAAGGCCTGCGAAATGGTGCAAATGGAAGTGATGATGTGTTTGAAAATTCTGTCAGGGATGCGAAGAAGAAGCTTCAAGTGCTCTTTGAAAAATTTTACGTAATTTACAGCAAAATGAATGAGCCATGCATACACATTTTCATGGGTCAGATTGTAACTGATGCAGGCACGTATGAATTAGGCCCTGAAATACCCATATGTTCAAAAAAGTAGAAATACCAAAAGTAGATTACATCAAACAACTGAAAAGAAATTTCCTGCTATTTTTGAGTATCAGCATGATAGGGGTCAACGTACCTACCCATAATGCACATGGTTCACTAAAGAAATGTATCAACAAGAGATATAGCAATGTATTCAACAATACCGAGCTTTATCCATCGGATCTGTATAATATTGAGCAGTATATCGAAGTCGGTGTTAGCATCAATGATTAGAAGCAAATGTCGTTGAAATGTCTTAGGAAAGATATGGATTTGTCGCGGGCTGTGTTCATCGACTATGGAAGTTAAACTTCTGCGCCATTTGATTGTATGTAAACGGATTGTATGTACTGTAATATCAGTTTTCTGTAACAATGTTATGTATATTTCTCTACTAATTTTTCTGTGAATAGATTTTCAATTTGTTATTTAAACCAAGTTTAATCATATTATAAAAGAGGATTTAAGTCCAAAATGTGATATTGTATTCCAAGTAAGTGGGTAAATAAAATGTCATTTTTTAAGTCGGTAACAATTTTTTTTCCAAAAATTAGCTTAGAGATCATAATCATTATATTATGTTCATTTTTCTGCGCTACGAGCTCAGACCGATTTACACCCGAAGAATGTGTCGTAAGCGGGAAATTCAAATATAATTATTTTATTTAAAGAATAGTACAAAAGGCTCTCCAAATCGGCGATTGTAAATTGCGGCGACGGTCCAGGATTTTATAAATCCAACCTGTAAATTGCGGCGGCTGGTCAAGTAGATGTTTAAAGAAATATGTAAATTGCGGCGAATGGTCAGTTAGAGTTCTATAATCTTCTTTGTAAATTAGGCGAATATATACCGTGAGTTTTTTTTATCTCTGAATATACAAAAATATTCCTATGTTCAGTTTGAAAAAGAAAACGAGTCAATGCGCGTTTAGTGAACAGCAGCTGCTGAGTTGCTGACTCAGCAATTGTTTGTGATTGGCTAGTCTTAATGTGAACCAATCACGAACGATTGCTGAGTAAACAACTCAGCAGCTGCAGTCCGTTGAACGCACACAATCCATTGCAGGATATGGAAGCAATCTGCTAGCAATCTTCAACAAAATAAATGTGCTGTTAGTGTCAGTTATGAAATGTCATGAGTTATATCCCGAAATCTTAAGAAAATCTTTGTAAGTATAAGATAATTGCTTAGCACATTGTTTAAAACGTGAAGGAGAACATTTCGAACATTTATTACAGTGTTTTTGTTAATAAAATAAATCCTAACATTACTTTACTGAAACTAGTTTTGTTTCATCATGGGTAACTGGTATACACTTGCAATGCACTGACATGTTTTTTTTTTTAAACTGAACATAGGAATATTTACATTGCATGTTCAGAGGTATAAAAAACTCACGGTATATACCGTGAGTTTTTTCAGAGGTATAAAAAACTCACGGTATATACCGTGAGTTTTTTATACCTCTGAACATACATAAATAGTCCTATGTTCAGTTAAAAAAAAAACGAGTCGATGCATTGCAGTTTTAGTGTACAATCATTAAACTACGAGATTAAGAGGGACAAGAGGACTGAAATATTTATTTGACCACCCGCCGCAATTTACTATAAATATTTTGGGGAGAAACCTGCGGAATGGATTAAGACCCAACCATCGCCGCAATTTACATCTGCCCCTCCAAATTCATTATTTACAAATATTTGAAAAGAAAACAAACGAGATAGGTCGGAATGCAGAAAAAGAAAATTATTTAATCTAGGGAATACAACTGTTAAATAATTTCAAGTTTTGATAAAATTAATACATTTACAGTGTTCACCAATCGCTTTTTATGGATCATTTCTTTCACAATATTCCAATAAACTTTCACATCATTTTGTGAATTCCTCTTATCTTAAACACAAGCACTGTGTGTCAAATATATTTTACATACAATTTAAAATTCTTTACGTTTATTTATCGTGTCAAATTTCACCTTGCAAGTAAATCGAATAGGAGAGGGGCTTTTTGCTTTATTAAATTAAATTAAGATTCTCATTCACGTATAATTTTTATCTCTATTTACTTTTACATTTGAACGAAGTAGAAAGTCCCCGACCCCTTATTCTTAAAGCCAGAACTTTCTTATTTGATATGCCCCGTCTTAAATTGAAAATGAAATTAATCAACAGAAATTTCTTTGATATCTTTTATTGTAGGGTACAACATAACTCTGATAATTAAAAAAAATGGTTGACTTGAAGTTTCAAGTCGCTTCGAATTCCTTTACTTTTAATCACGAAAACTATTTTGAAAATCAGAACGTGGAAATATTTTTCATATTTCAGAAATATTTCAATTTATTTGAAGCTACGTCCAAATATACAGATAATTATTACTATTTAAAAAAATATGTGTATATACGGTATACGTTTACTATATTTTTGTTTATACGAAGGAAAGTTTAATAAATATCTATCTGGCCACGAAGCAAAAGAACTACGTTATTGATTTTTAACAGTTATGAATTGAAAAGTTTTCGACGTATCCGTGTAAAAATTCAATTCATTTGATTAAAAAAATAGGATTTATTGAACTTTTAAAAGTGGAAAATGAGTTATTTAAAGTTAGAACGTCGAAGTGTAAATAAATTTTGGACTAAAGAAGGGAATACTTCTAAAATTATCCATGAGAGAATGTCGGCAGTGTATAACCATATTTGCCCAGCAAAGTCAAAGCAGTTTCATTGGGGTAAAGTTTTCCATTCAGGGCGATCCAAGAGATGGAGAGTCCTTGAAAGTTTGAAATACATAAATGGCAAAAAAGCAGAAGATTCTCTGACTTATCGATAGAGGTGTATAGTGACCTGTATATATTTTTGTTTATACGAGGGCAAGTTTAATAAATATCTACCTAGCTATGAAGCAAACGAGAGCTACGTTGTTGATTTGTAACAGTTATGACTTCAAAAGTGTTTGACATATCTGTGTAAAAATTCAATTCATTTAATTAAACAAATAGGAATGATTAAACTTATAAGTGGAAAAGGAATTATTTGAAGTAAGAAAGTCGAAGTGTAAATAAATTTTTGACTAAAGAAGGGAATACTTCTAAAGGTATCCATGAGCTATGTCGGCAGTGTTGCCCATCATATTTCCAAGTCAAAGCAGTTTCGTTGGGGTAGAGTTTTCCATTCAGGGCGATTCAAGGGATAGAGGGTCCTTGGAAGTTTGAAATACAGAAATAGTAAAAAGTCGAGGATTTAGCGATGAAGGACCAACGTCTGAAGTATCATCAATTGCTACAGAAGTTGTACATAGGTACATTTCTGGTATGATGAGACTAAACAAGAATCTATGCAATAGATGCATAATGGTTTTCCACCCCCTAAAGAAGGTATGAACACAAAGTTCTGCAGGAGAATTGATGGCTACGATTTTTTGGGAAATAAGGATACCTCTAATTGAATATATGCCAAAGGGCTCAGTAATTGCTACAGAAGTTGTACATAGGTACATTTCTGGTATGATGAGACTAAACAAGAATCTATGCAATAGATGATGCATAATGGTTTTCCACCCCCTAAAGAAGGTATGAACACAAAGCTCTGCAGGAGAATTGATGGCTACGATTTTTTGGGAAATAAGGATACCTCTGATTGAATATATGCCAAAGGGCTCAGTAATTAATGCAGATGCTTACTGAACTATACTTCGAAACTTAAAAAAAGGCTCTCGAATAAAAGCGACCTCATAAGCTCTGTGAAGAAATCTTTTTCTTGCACGACAAGCAAGAAAAGTGAAGGAATTTATCGACGCCATTAACTTTAGGTATTAAATTTGGCCATACTTCATATACTCCGGAGATCAGGCACCCTCCAACTATTACCTATTTGGACAACTTAAAAAGAACCTGCGACGAAGACGATTTTCTTTAGATCGGGACGTAACAGATGCTGTAGACAATTGCTCTTTCTGAGCTTCCAAAAGAATTTTTTTCAAGTGGGTTAGCGCAATTGGAAGTAGTAAAATAGGTATGTGTAAATTACACTCTCCCTTTGGCTCTGTTTCGCTCCCAACTTGGGCATAATTTGAATTCTAATTATTTTCGCTTTTCAATTTGAACTAAAAATGAAATTTAATCATCGGTCTTTTCACACCACCACGTCCGTCTTTTATACCATCGACGAAACTGTTAAAACTGGTTTAGGTCTGTGCGTCTTGCATCTCCCTTATATGATTGCTCGCGATTACTTGCCGGGCAATTATTAGTCATATCACTTGCGATTTTTTCCAGGCCTGCCCTTATACAGGCCCGAGCCGGAGACTGGAACTATGCGAGACGTTTTCCAATAAATAAAGAAACTAAAATTTACTTTATAGGTGTGCTTTTTAGACGTCAAACTTCAAAAATTGAACGTTTTTCTGGATTTGTTTTTGTTACGGCGATTATTGGTAGAGTAAATTGAAAAGAACTCGAGACGTTGTGGTCGTTAAGAATGAACGGGCGGTTTGTTTGCGTTTCGAATTTTCGGGCGACTCATCACTTAGGATTAATTAAGACCATCAAAATTGACAGTCACAGTTGTGATTGTAAAGGACGAAGTTCTGAAGGACGTTTGAGTTTGATTTTGAATTAATAATAAAAAAAAAACAATTTGTAAAACTGTTTTCCTTTAGGATAAAGATTGTCTCTGATTATATTTATTAATGAGAAATTATAATAAAAAAAATACTGACAGAAAACTTAAAGTAAAGTATTTATTTTTTATTATCTTTATTTTACTCATTTAGGCCCGATTTTACAATCGTCGGATAAGCATTATTATTGGTATAACGTGACGTAGGTGCGACGTAGATATGGAGGAACATTAAAGGATATTTGGCGAACAGTTATTCCGTTCTTAATCCACGATTGTAAAACTGGGCCTAAGAAATGCTTTTTTCAATTTATAATAAAAACACACTTTTTGTTTATCTTTTTCACAATTTTGGTAAATTTTAAGTTATCAATTGCATGCGTTTTTCTTTTTCGGTTCACATTCACCCTACGATTCGTTTATTTGTCACAAAAGCCACAATCATGCGATCAAGACCTTCAACTTTTAATTACCATTTTTTTTAATACTCGAATTCGAAATTCTTTTTAAATACGACGATGAAAAGATGCCACAAAAACATTTTCAAATGAAATGGAAGAGTTACCTATGCGAATGGAGAAAAAAATCTAAAATTAGGAATAACAGACCACAAAATAAAGAATAAGATGAACAGATGGAGGGAGTATACTCCCATTCTGTAGACCTTGCAACGGAGATCTGACACAAGGTTGAATCTTGGACCCTCTTCTGTTTGATTTACTTTATGTTAGGAGTTCACTTTAGATCCACTTGAAATTTGAAACACAAATAAAGAATTCGTATCGAAAATGTATTGCAATGAAGTCAAAATGAATCTGAAATAATAGAAGGGTGACGAAGTAAAGTTCCATTTTGTGATCCTTGGAACAAAGAAACAAAATGGCTAATCTTAATTGTACCATTTTATATAGGAAATAGAATGTACAGATCATTTTTTATTTATATGTATGTTGATCGTGTAAATTTAAGTTAAGAAAATATACGACGAAATGATGTCGCCTGACAAAAGCAGCAAGGCCGTTTCACGAAAGTTAAAAGGAGATAGCTATATAAAAGTTCTTTGACTTATCGATCGATCGATCGACATATAATAAAAAAATAAACTGTAGATAAAGTGAACTGTCAAAAGTTAGTCGTGGCAATCAGTCGTTACGGAAAGAAGTATTAAAAGTTAATACTATTATTGCTTCCAAGTCATTTAGTTCACCAAAACAAAATTGACTTTTATTCTGTTGACGTCTGCCAACGAAAATAGCGACAAGTTACTCCTCTATGGCGGATTTCACAAACGTTACTTAAATTTAATCATCCGTTAAAAGTAAACGTTGCCACGGTTACATGTGTTGAAGGTATAGGAATGATTATTCTTAATCTATGATTAAAGTTAAGTGACGTTTGTGAAATCCAGCGTAAGGGTCGAGATATGTATCTCCTATTAAAGTTATTCGACGAATAACTTGATTTTTCTGAATTGTTCATTGATTTTTTATGAATTGTTTCCATGGTAGTTATTCGTCTAATAACTATTAGTCAATTTATTAAGAGATGGATATCTCCGCCCTAAGCTTCATTAAATGTGCCTTGTACTCTATTCCAGTGCTGCCAACTCACTTAATAAACATTTTCCAGATTTTCCGTTGTTAACGCAAGAGGCACCCCCCTTCACATAAAATAGCAGCTCAAAGCTGTCCAGGGACTTTGAGCTTCACGTTTTAAGGTCAGCCTCTCCCCCTTACAAATTCCTGACTAGTCCAATTCTAACCTCGCAATTATGACAGCTGTCAAACATGTCACAAGTCCCACTAAGTTCTTTAACTGAATTGAAATACTTACACTAAATATAAAGCACAATTGGAAAAATGGTATACCTCAGTTTCTACGAAGTTGATATTCAAGTTAAATTCATTTCGCACGTCGGCTGCAAGAGTGACAACTCAAAATTTTTGATGAACGCCAGCTCTCAAAAGAAATTATAAATATCATCATAATAAATATGCTAGTTGGTGGAAAAAATGGAGTAGTTTTAGCATGCAACGGAAATTATGCAGTTTTGACTCTGTTGACTTTTGCAGCCGATGTGCGATTTGTACACTGCCTCTGTATAAAAGATTAAAGTTTGGAAAAATGTGTGATTTGTAAATTATACACGAATTCGGCCAAACCTACAAGAAACCTAAAAAAAACAGCAAACCTAGAAAAAGCCCAAAAATTAACCCATAACTCAGAACTGTATTCCCTTTTTCTGTTAAAACGGGAATTTTTCGCAGGTCTCTTTCGCAAGAGCTCTCTTTATCTATCTCTTAGTATTACCAACTGTAAAATCTTTTTAAAATTATATCATTCACAATCAAAAATCTATACGAAATTGGCAGCAGTTGAACCTGTACACTCTCTCTTCGTTTGATGGATTAAATTTAGTCATTTTGGTTTCATGTAAGCAAAATAAATGTGCACAGTTCAAGGTGAGTATATTTACTTTTAAATATTCACCCCAGAAGATCGTTGTAATCCCTACCATAACCTCAAAATTTCCTGACACTGACGTTCTGTCAAATTAAGTGAGCAAATTGTTGTCGCAAAACAAAATTCCTAACCGAACAGTTTTTTTTTTGATCACTCCATATATGACGTGGAACGGGAAAATAAATAATGACAAAAAGAAAGCAATACCCTAAAAGAGTTGCACGAAATTAAAGGAATTTTTCGCATTTTACAATCGAATTAAGTAAAACCAAAAACAAAAGAATAAAAAACCCAAATAACAATGTATTTAGTTTTGCCTGAAACGAATCCTGTTATCGCGACGGCGGCGGCGGCGGTGGCTGAAAGCCCGAAAGGCCCGCGATTTGCATTCGCGCGCGCTCTCCGAACGAGCGTAATTGTAAGAACTACTGACCTAGCGATATTATAAATTTACCCCCGATGGAATGTAGAGGACTGCATACATATGTATTAGCCTGCAAGTGCTAATGCCCCATTGTATTGCAAATTCCATGTTAATTTTGCGGCGCAAGCCGTATGATTTGTGCGCTACCGCAACAGGTGACTGGCTTTAAATTATTTTTTTTTTGCCGCTGCTTCTTCGCATCTGCCGCCGCCTGTTCTTCCAACGGGGCGAAATCGCACCCTGATCACTTAAACAAACTCATTTGTTTATTGAGAGATTTTTTTCGGAAGTTGTAATTTCAGATACTTAAATGTTTATTAAGTGCAAGTTAGGCATTTCCCATAATATTATAGTTTGAGATGCAATTCCATTTTTTTTTATTTTCGGGGAATTAAATATACCTATAGATTATCTTTCAAGTCTAGAATTAACGTCGCACGGAATTTGTTGTACGTTATGCGAGAGCCCAAAAAAATTGTATTGTATCTAAACATGCTATTTCTTATCACCAGTTTATCACTTATTTAAATATTTGCTTAATTTATTTTTTATTCAAGCGTAAAGTTGCTTTATTTACCTAACAGTAAGTCGAACGACAGGTGCTGTTTTTGCATTTTATTCATTATGCCCAATAAAATCTTAATTGTTTAGTTTTTAGAAAAAAAGAAAAGAAGCAGATGTCGCTGCTAAGAAAAAGAAATATTCAAAATAATAATTGGATTCATTTCTAGTTGCTTTTATACTTTTAATTAAATTGTTTCTTTTTGAAATCGCTAAAAATAATTAGATTTACCGTTGGTTTGTTTCATTCATTTCCATTTGCTTCTTTCTAAGAACATTCCGGTTCACGATAAATATAAAAAACAAAACGAAATTTAAATACATAATATATGAAATACTTGACGAGATGGAACAAATAAAGAAGAAATAGTCAAAAGAGAATTTCTATAAATTCACTGATTTAGAGTTTCATTTGATGGGTCTTCTAGATCGATGGTATTTTATTTCTGCTTGAATTGTTAGGCCGTCGCGACTTTGTAAATCCATTTTGAGTTCAAGCCAATTTGTTATTAATTTTTTCAGTTTATAGTTATTTACTTCTCCGGTGTCAGTTTTTTTTTGTCGTCACTTTAAGAAAACGTTTGGAAAATGCAGTTTTTCAAATTAAAAAAAAAAATGAATGAATCAGGCTCGAGGATGTGCAGTGATGGTTATACTAAAAGAAAGCAGATTTTAACAAATAATAAATAAATAACTAATCAAAATATCAATCAGAAAGCCAACATCGATTAAACAACTTACAGAGATATCCAATTCTTCGTCTGAAAATTGAAGTGAAGGAATTATCGAAAAAGTAAAAGCAAATGAAATAAAAGGAGAAGTGCAAGGAAAATCACTCAATCAAAGATAAATATTTCAAGATATTTAAATTTTATTATTTTATAGCAAAAGCTCTTGATTTAATTTATATTCCACATTCAGCTACTTTTGCTTTATTTCAACCTTACCATGGATTTGAGAAGAATTCAATTTTTCTTATGCAAAACGACAAAATTTAAGTAATATGTTCAATATTAGTTTCCATCACTGTTTAAAAAGAAACCTAACAAAAAACAAACCAATAGCATGTGAGTCGTGCGTAAATAATTACAAAAACACGTTAGCAATGTCAAACCATTTTAAGAGCGAATTGGAATTTGTTTAAAAAAATTCGCGAAACAAAAATTAATGTATACTCTGAAGGTTTCACGGAAAGAAAGCAATTTTTGATTTCCGCACCGTTTGCATCATTTTATCAGTATGAGAAAAAATAAATTATAAGATGAGTCAACCAGAAAAGTCAACAATGAAGAAAGAACTTGTATGATAGTGGCGGTATATGTACGTATATGGCCAAGTTAAGAGAAAAAATGTTTTTCCTCGAAAACTTGATTGAAGGAAACAACTATTGGGATCTGGAAATTAAATCTCTATACTTATACCTTCAATAAAAAGAAAACTTTAGCAAAATCAAATGCAAAATATGAGAAAAGTAATGTTAAAAAAAATTCGTAATAGGCCTTATTGCCAGCTTGGTCTGGACTTCGAACAATTGAAACGTTCAAGATCGTTAAAATGACTTAGGTATCGTATTCCTCTTGCAAAGGAAACTGGAAGGAATTGCTGAAGCTAAAGAAATATAAGGAGAAGAAGAAGAACAAAAAGAGGTTGAAACTTAATGCGATCATGTGATTTAAAAGCTTCCGTTAATTCAAATTACATACAATTTCACTTGCCTAGTTATTATTGATTTTTTTTTTTTGGTATGTCGGGATGGATACAAAATGCGGGTCTTTCTTAAACAGCATCAGATTTTTTTTTTATTAGAAAAGTTTTAACTTTTGCTACAAACTTTTATCTCATGATTAAAGTGAAACAAGTCAAAAATAAATTAATTGTTAAGAAGACAGAAAAAAATGCAAATTAACTAAAAACCTCTAAAAATTTATTCGTTTCGGCTTCTCTATAAGTTAGTAAATATTTTTTTTTGACGAAGCTGTCGAACGACGGCGAAACGTTAAGTGTTTGTGCGCTATTTAGTGTCCGTTTAAAAGATTTTGTGATACAATATTTTTTTATAGTATAATTAAGCACTAAACGTCTTGGAATAATAAATAAGTTAAGTAAATTGCAAATGTTGTAACGTGGCAAGGAAGATTTGATTAAAACAATATTGAATTGGGATGAACATTTAGAAACTGAACTGAAGATCACAATTAAAAACTTTCTTTTTGCCAAAAAATGCTTTTTGATTTGGAATTCTTCACATCAGGCCTACGATGATTGACGACACTTGTTTTTAAAGCTTTCGCCAAATCGGTTTGTTTAGTTCTGTTTTAAATGCAACAGAGAACCCTGTCCTTTTTTCAATGAAAAAAAAAAAACTCATGTCCTACTCCCCGAGCGAGAAATCAATATATGTAGAACTTTGAAGAATAAAATCAGAACGTATTCTTGATGATTGCACCTAATTAGATAAATTTGAATTAAATGTTCCATAAATGTATATACAGTGTGCTGCTCCTTTAGTTATAACTAACACTTCCTGTTTCTGTGTGCTTTTGAATATATGCAGAATACGAATGGACTTCTTCTTCTTCTCCTTAGTTTATGTATGATCTACTTTCTGAGCTTTTGGCGATTGCGACTTTTAATTTATACGTATTTTGTTGATCATTTCCTACATATATTAATTAACATTTTTATTTCCAGTTGACGTGAATTTATGGTTCTACCTTATTTTTGTCTTAACAGATAAGAGTAGATGTAAACGTGCGTAGGTATAAGAATATGTAAACTTACAGTGAATTTTTTTTTGTTTTACATTATGTAGACATTTGATTATTTATTACGTTGATACAAGTATTAGATAGGTATACAACGGTCGCGTGAGTGAAATTTTAATATCGACTGAACGTATGTACAGGATGGTTTTGGGGGTTTAGCTGAGTGTTTTAGTTTCAATTGGTGTTTGTTTTATTCTTTTTGTGGGAGCTTTGGTGAATATAGACGGAGTACGTCGAAAGTGGTCCTGTTTGGTCGTGGATATCTACGCCGTCGGTGGACTATGTGAGTTCGGCACGCTCTGTTGCTTAGCTACCGTGTTCTACAGAGTGTAAACACTTCCCCGCCGTGGTGGGGTCACCTATCGCAGGCGGTAACCCCGCGTATTGAGCCAGTGAGGCACGGCCAATGGCGCGCGCAACGTACTGGAGGGGTGCGTGAGTGGGGAGCGCTCTGGAGTTCAGCCAGAGTGTCAGGGTACTGGTAGTGCATACTGAGTCGCCGTGCGTGATAGCGATATGCATAACGCATGAGAACGTGCTGAGAGAGTGCAAGTTTTGTGACAACGAGTTCCAACAGTGTCGACACGACGGCTTGGCGCCCCCACCAGGGCATGGCGGCCACGACGTACCTGCCGGCTAGTAGTGCGGTCACGGCCGATGTGGACGGAAGTGTTGTCGTCGGTATGAACGGTATGAATATAGCCGGAGGATATCACAGCAGCGCCTCGCCGAGGTCTGCTGCGGACGCCAACGAAATGAAGTACCTGCCCCAACACCCTCACCAACATCACCACCACCACCACCACATGGGGAGCTCACCGTCGCCAAGTGGACCCATGACGCTGACGAACCCTTGGGTCAGCCTTCAACCCAGCGCTGACCCTTGGGGTACGATGATGCACGCCGCTCATCATCACCCACATCCGCACCAGGACATCAAACCCCTGAGTAGTCAGCACGCGGATATGCTTCATCGCCAACAACAACAACAACACCAAGGCATGGGATCACCCCACAGTTGGCATATGACCGCACCATCCGCTCATTACAACCCCGGAGCAGGTTCACCTCTACAACAATACCAATCCGTGGTGAATGGTATGTTGGCCCAGCATCAGACTCCGTCGCAACTTCATCACTCGCTCCATCGGGACATGCAAAGTCCTCACCACCCGCAACACCCAGACAGGGACGTCAGCGGCGGTGAAGACGAAACACCCACGAGCGACGATCTGGAAGCCTTTGCCAAACAGTTTAAACAACGACGAATTAAGTTGGGCTTCACTCAGGCGGACGTGGGGTTGGCTCTGGGGACATTGTACGGGAACGTTTTCTCGCAGACGACGATATGTAGGTTCGAAGCGCTCCAGCTTAGTTTTAAAAACATGTGCAAACTCAAACCCTTGCTGCAAAAGTGGCTGGAGGAAGCGGACTCGACGACAGGGTCTCCGACGTCGATCGATAAAATCGCGGCACAGGGTAGAAAGAGAAAAAAGCGCACGAGTATAGAAGTGTCGGTGAAAGGAGCGCTCGAACAACATTTTCATAAACAACCGAAGCCGTCGGCTCAGGAGATAACGAGCCTGGCGGATAGTTTGCAGCTGGAGAAGGAAGTGGTGAGAGTGTGGTTTTGCAATCGGAGACAGAAAGAGAAGAGGATGACGCCGCCGAATACGTTGGGGACGGAAATGATGGACAATATGCCACCCGGCGGGCACATGCACCCCAGTTACGGACACCACCCGGACATGCACGGTTCCCCGATGGGGCAACATTCACATTCCCACAGTCCACCTATGTTATCGCCTCAGGGTATGAGCCACCAACTTACGGCCCACTAGCATCCAGCCCACTGGGCCTCCCTGCTTCATCACAGCGACAACGGCTAGCGCCTCACCCAGCGTTCATCTCACCCCGCGAGTGAAACAGTCGAATTCCGACGGCTGCGGAGCCGACGCCACCTAATCGAACTATTAACTGTTAAAACTGCTACCTCACAGTAAGATGACCGGTGGACGCTCGTGTGATGTGGTCGCGCCCAGTGCGAGTGTACCTTAAAAAAAAAAAAACTGTAAAATTGTACATACACTAAACTGTAAATAAAAAAAGAGTGATATTGACGCTACCCCAAAGCGTATGTGTAATATAACTAAATAGATGATGATGATGCACTTAAAAGCGTTGTAAATAATTGAAAAGAGAGAAACCCAGTTGCAGTAGCAATCTCGTCGTGATTTATACTAAATAAACAAATAAATAATAAAAAAAGGAAAAACAAAACTAAAACATACACCGGGACGGTTTTCACTTCACAACAGAAACATTTACAAAGTAAGTTTATAATGTATAAATAGAATGTCTATATATTAAAAAAGGAAAAACAACAAAAAATGAAGATGATGAGGACGAAGCAACAGAATACTAAAAATAAAAAAACGGAAATTTTTACGTTTAAAATCGATTTGGTTTAACCTATCGTGCAGTTGAACTATCTTTTAAGACTTTTTTAATTTCTGGATAAATCCGTACTGTTCCCTGGTTCATTCAACACGTTTTTTGGTCATAGATTGATATGTGTATATATTTATTATTATATTAATATTAATTATATATCGTTGTACGGTGTGACAAAAAATTAAATCGAAAATGTTTTTAAAATAATCTTGTTCTATTATTTAGTCCTTATAATATGATTCCCATCGCATCAGTCAATCACACCCTCCGTCGAGTGCTTATATATTATGATGATAAGTGTTTTGTGTTCTACGCAGACGGATGCTCGGTGAGTCCCTTTTGTTTGTTTACTATATTTACACCAATTCCGAGAGAAACTAACTATATTAATGATAGAACAAACACGGGCCAGCTCTGTTGACAACTGGTCTCGGACGAGAAGAGCACCTGTCCGGTGCCCCCTCGGACCGTGTAAATACCGATTCGATTATTGTTCCATCACGACAGCACTTTCTGCCTTCTCTTTTTTCGCCTTTGCCTTGCTTTTGCTTGTCACACACACACACAGAAAAAAGGGACTCACGTCATGTTCATTTCACAAAAAAGAAAAAAATTCAAATTCAAAGTGTAAAAAATCTATAGCTGTATTTTTCCATAAAACACACACACGACATAAAGTTCCTATATGTTCTATGGCTAGAATGTGTACTAGTAGATTGTGTACAGATTTTGTTGTATGTTTGTTTTAAATAAAGCGATGTTCAAAGCACCGTTCGGTTTTATTTCGCGAAAATTACCTGCACAAATTCTCGGGGGGGTCCGCACGCAATAAATTATACCTGAATTTCTTTGGGGGCACAAAGGCACAAAAGAAATAACTGAAAGTAACAAACGGGAGTTAAAAGATTTGCCGAAAAAATACTTTACGTAGTAAGTAAATGAATAAAAAAAAAGAACAGACGGGCGACGTAAACGTAAACAATTAAAAAACCTAGTGCTTGTAATGTACCTACTTACTGATTTAATGGATTTTTTGCATTATTTTTTTAAGTTAAATTTGTTCGAAAATAATAAACTGATACTGCTAGCAAAAAGCTAATGTACTGGAAAGTGTTTGCGATTTTCTAATTCTTAAAGCCACCTTTCGTGCAACCGTGTATTTGAACACTTCTGCAAAAGTAGTAAATGGAGAAATTAAATAAAAATTACTAAGCCAAAATATCGACTTATTCAAGTTGACAAAGTTATTATTTTTTGTTAATATTTGCTTGTTCTGGTTTTCTTTTCATTGAGTATGACATGACTGAGCCCCTTTTCAAATGTAGTGCTGCTAAAAAAATTTCAATGACTTTTATCATGACACTATTTATTTATTTTTTCTTAAATTTGCTTAACTTGCCTTTTTTAATTTGACTGAAGATCTCTTCGTACACTCCGTGTTTGTTAAAGCAATTTCCTGTTCTTTATGTAAGCAGATCATCCAGTCCATAAATCTGGGTTAATTTTAGTTCAAAGTTTTAAACGAAAAGGTTTTTAACTTCGATCGGTGATTTTTAAATTTAAACAAAACTACTTTGTTCTTTCGTTTTTGCACGTTCTGCCTTGATTTGTATTTCATTGTTAAAAAAAATGTGAAATAAAATGTCAGCCGTTTAAATTCCAGCGAATTTCTTTTCATTGTTAATATTTTAATATTTGATTTGTTTGGCGTTTCGACTATTTCCCGTATTTATTCTTATGCTTCAAAAAATAAAAGACGTAATTTATTTTGATAAGTAATTTAGACCAAATAGTTTATTTTGCTAGCAATTTCTTGTTACTATTATGTTTTTTATTTGTTAATAACGTACCTCACAGTCGAAGTGAAACCCGTTCAACACGATTTCGACGAATTAATTTTTTAAATAGCAGTTCGCTAAAAAAAATAGATTACTTTGGTAGCTGACAGTTTAATTTTGTTCAGTTTTTAATTCGTGTCTGTTTTAATTAACATTCGAACTCAATTTAACTTCTTAGCTAAAAATTGTCCTTAGTTTTGATTATATCAACCGAACGTACCAACGTTTGCAGAAATTCCGATTTAAGATCGCTTACGAATTCTCTCTCTCTAATTTGACATTAACAACGGCTTTAATTTTTGCATTTTCTTAGAACACTTAAAGCAAGCTTAGGATTTTGCACGACTTCAAATAATTAGATTTGATTTTAAGTGAGCAATTTATGTCATTAGTCGGTTAAGCTTAAACGCGGATAATAATTTAGTTGCTCTCGGCTAAATAGATTTTTAATTGAGTATCTTTTAATTCTGTCTCCGAAATTTGGCTCTAAGAACATTATCTTTTTACTTTTTGCTTTAGTTCTTAAATGCAAGCCAATCTAATCGAATCACAATTGATTTTAAAAACTGCAAATATTTTCTCGGACCGACAGTCGATGATTTAGAACCTGTTATATAACTGCAGTTTACTTTACATATAAGTCTAATTGATTGGCTACAGTTGTTTCAAAAAATGTGTGGATTTAAATTTAAATGGGAAGTGTTTTTACATCTGACTTTAATCATCATTAATCTCCTTTGAATACAATTTATTTATTAGAAAACCAGATTTTAATTTTTTAATTCCTTAGCCTACCTATTTGTAAGTGGTTCTCGAAGATCAGCTAAATTAAAAAAACTATGCGAATTTTTGTCTAATTTGTTTCAATGTATAAATATCATGCTTTAACACTCAAAGAATAAAATGTAAACGAGTTTAATAAATTTTCTCTGTCATGTAGCTATACCACACAAGTGACCAGTCCTCTTAAAAAAAATAATCAACGAAAAAATTCAGAATGATAACAGATCTAATTTTGTTATCCAACTTGCTTCAACTTGATTTAATTTCAGAGTGATTGATATATTTCTATACGATTTTTATTAAGCAAAAAAAGCTCCTTAAGTCCAGTTCATACTCTCGATAATCTGAATAATTAAATCTAGATTTAATTCTTAACTTTCACAAGAATCTAAATTTTGTATTTAGTCTTTATTTTAATTTTGCTGCTTTTTTTAAATGGCTTGAAATTAAATCTGACTCCGTCATTTTAAATTTTTTTAAATCTTGTAGCTTCAATGTACATATTTATATACCGTGATTTTATTTTAATGTGAAACATTACTGTTCATATTACTATGGAAACTAATTCCAATTTTTAAAGAAGTCGTTGCATGATCGTCGTCGTTAGGGTTTCTAACGTCATATCAAATAAAATTTGTCCATTTTAATTTGGAACATCTGTCAGGCGAAGAAAGTTAGTGAAAATGTATCAAGATCAGAAAGAATTACCTCTGGACAAGTAACTAATGCAATTAACAACTTTTATAATCGTTTAGGATACTGCATGGAGGCAAATGAAGAAATTTTTGAAAACTTGTTATGGTGTTTGTTTCGAATGTTTTCCTTATGTTTTAAGTTTACTTATTTTAAACAAGAATAAACTTATCTAATGTAATTGAAAGAGTCGCTATTATTTTGTAGTACAAATCACTAATAACAGAACAGATTCATGACACCTGTCATCGCATGTTCTATTTTAAAAAGGACAGTTAATTTACAAATCGTAAATGTTGCTGTGGATTCTCAGGTTCGTACGTAACAGCAATGTTTCATGTTAAAATAAATTCATGGTATAAACTAACTTGATTCGACTACACACTTTTAAGCATAAATTTAAATTATTAAATTTCTTGTATTTTTTTGTATTTCAGTTTTCTAATATCTTTCTGTCGACATTGAATCTCTTTTCAGAGTTTACTTGAGAAATAAGATTCTATTGGAAATTTATTTATTTCGAGATTCTGGCCAACTAGATTTAATTTTTAATTTTCACAAATATTTTTACACAGATTTTCCTGGGTTTCAAAAACTCACATAAATCTAGACCGTCACTATCATTTACACTTCTTTAATTATTTATTTTAATGTTCAAATTATGCTTTAATATTTAAAGTTCTAAAATTAGTTGATAGCTTTCCGTTTTCATTCGATTGACTTGTGCTTGGCTTGGCTTTGAGGAAACCGTATTGCTATCTCATTTATCCAACTTGTGCTTAATAACTTCCGCTACCTTATCCAACTCTACGTTTAATTTTGACTTTCGAAAATATCAGGATTTTGTGTTTAACTCTCTTTTTAAATTCTGTTGTTAATCAAAGCCCATCTAAATTTAAATCTAAAAAAAAAAAGAAAACATTTCCTATTTGTTTGACGGTACGCACCTTCCTTCAATATTCATTTAAATGTTTGCATGCCAACTAGAATTAGTTCTAAATTTTTAAACTTATTAGTTGGCCTGCCCAGAATTTTACAGCCGTTCGCTTAAAAATTAATTAATTAAAATAACTATTTTTTTACTGACAATTTTTCTATGTGTTGTTTTTATCCGATTTATGCTTAAACGCAGTATAAAATTTCGTTGATTAAAGGCCAACTAGATTTAATTCTTAATTTTTTGGAACATCTAGGTTTTGTTTCGTTTCTTTTAAAATTCAGTTGCCTTTCGTAGGTTCTTTTAAACTCAGGTGATAAGAAAACCTTGATTTTAACACTTTTAACATTTAAATCTAACAATAAGCCAACTAGATTTCATTTTAAAAGTAACTAGATTTGGGTCTGTAAAACGTCATCTGATTTTTAGTCGATTGATGTTACTCTCTTTTTAGTACGTTTGTTCATCATTAATTGTTAATTCCTCCAAATGCGATTTATAAATTCAACGGTCTTAGCCAAGAGATTTAATTTTTAACTTTATTTATTTATGCTTAAACGGTATAAAATTTCAACTATTAAAAGCCAACTAGATTTAATAGGTTTAGTTTCGCTTTAAATTTCCGTTGCCTTTCATAGCGCATATAAATTCAGATGTTATGAATGCCTTGATTTTAACATTCTTAACATTTAAATCTAACAATAAGCCAACTAGATTAAATTTTAGAACTGTGGATTAGGTCCATAACGTTATTTCATTTTTGGTCTATCGATGCCACTCTTTTTTTAGTGCGTCTTTTTTTGTTAAATTAATTATTAATTTCTCCAATGTTTACATGCAATTTATAAGCTGAACTGTCTCAGCGAAGATATTTAATTTTAACTTTATTTATGCTTAAACGGTATGAAATGTCGACTATTAAAAGTAATTTTAATTTCTAGGTTTAGTTTCGCTTCTTTTAAATTTCCATTGCCTTTCATAGCGCATTTAAATTCAGATATTATGAATACATGATTTTAACGTTTTTAACATTTAAATCTAATAGTAAGCCAACTTGATTAAATTTTAGAACTGTAGATTAGGTCCGTAACGCTATTTCATTTTCAATCTATCGATGCCACTATTTCTTGCTATTAATTATTAATTGCTGCAATGTTTAAATGTGATGTATAAATTCAACTATCGTAGCCAAGATATTTAATTTTTAACTTTATATAAATAGCAGAATAATGGCCAATTGCACCGCATTTTTAATCATTGATTAAATTTAAGTCGTGTTTAGAATGTGATATTCAACGTAGATCCAGCATAATGTCAGGCGCATTCTAACTGACACTGAAGTTGAAGTTTAAGTGTCAATTAGATGGTGATTGACATTATGCTGGATTTACATTAAATATCAAATTCTAAACACGACTTAAATTTAATCAATGATTAAAAATGCGGTGCAATCAGGCATTAGTTCTTATTTTATTTGTTTTAAATCCGTCGCAATTAATTTTGCGACGACTCTCTTGAAGCTATGTGCTCCTAGAACTAAGAAAGGAAATTTTACTTGATCATTGTAAACGTAGATCATTATTTAGCCAATAATTTTTAATTTTTAGAAATAAAGCCTACATTTTTTTTCTTGATAATCGACTTTCTTTTTTTTTAAAAAAAAGGAGAATATAGGCTAAACTTTCTTTTATCTAAAGAAGGATTAAGATTTTTTAACTCAACCATTTGAATTTAACTTTTAATTTTCGAAAGCATCCAAATCTAGATTCTAAGATTGAATTTTTAACTTCTTAGTTTACTCAGATGATTTTAGCCAAATTTAGTTTGAACACCTTTCGTTCTCAACCAATTTTGCTGCTCGTTCTGGAACACCCAAGTTTAATTTTTAACTTTCAGAAATAACAGCCAATTAATTTTAAATCTTCAGGAATAACCATATCCCGAATTTTTTCGTTTTCGATGAACTTATTGCATTTTCATTTTTATTAAAACAGAACAATTCAGTCTAGGCTTTCTTTTACGTAAATGAACAATAATTTTAGCCAACTTAAATTTAATATATGACATTCAAAAACAGCCAAATCTAGATTCGATAATGTCATCTTCGATTGTAACTTTGACCACATATTTAAACTTCCGTTTTAACTTTGCTCATTATAATTAGCTTGAAGCCTCTGTTCTAAGAATTTTTTTTTGTCTTTCTCCCAATAATGATTTGATTAAGACCTATTCATTTCATTCACATTCGTATCAGACTTTAAGTTTAGTAATTTCTTTGTAGTTAATTGCAACGGCTAGCGTAAATTAGATTTCATGAATCACGCCCGAAAAATACTAAGAATCTTGAATGTCATGCCTCTTAATGTAATTCGCAAACGAAACGGGACGAAATTAATTCGATCCGCATACACACACACATATCGAAAGACGTATACATACATATTTGAATTACGTATCGGAGATATTTGCTCTTGCGAAACAGCAGAACAAACTCGAGCAAGTATTTCATTCATGCCCGGATCGGACGGGCGATTTAAATTTAAAATCGCGGGCCTCCGCTGGTGTGTTGACTTTCATCGGGGTCCTAATTTCCACATTGGATAATTGCAAGAGCAAACCCATGGTAAATACACAGTTGCAAAAAAAAACCAATTCGTTTTGCCACAGGAAATCATGATTATTAATTCCATATCTGAGCTCGATATTTCAAACTTGTTTATGTAATTGAGTTTGAAATTAATTAGGCGATTTGTAGTCGTCTTGTAATTATAATAATTACGAGTCGGCTGCCAATTACATTACAATAAACGTTTCAGCATTCAATAAATAAATAAACGTCTTTGTAGTAAGTAGACCTCATCGCATCGTGTGGTGTGAAAAATTTAGGTAGAAAAATGAAAAGGAAGGGAAATCGTTTGGTTTAAAGCGATCCGATACGTAATTGATTTTTAATTAAATCATTTCTACACAATGAAATTGATTTCTTAATTTGTCCCAGAAAACGAGGATAAGCACGCTTCAGCGGATCAGAAAATCGATTCGATCGCGTGTGATTTTCTAGCCGGCAAAAATCCGCGGAATTTTCGCGAAACCCCGTTCTCTGAGCGTGTTCAAAAATCGTGTGAATTCCTGAGAAAAGTTTTCGAATAAACACGGAGGGGACGTTTGTGATTTTCATTGTTCTGAATTCCTACTAAATAATGTAATTAAAGTAATTTTAAAATCAGAATTTCGACAATAATTTGAATTTTCAAAGAAACTCAGAGCTTCGAATCGTTTTCAAAATAAATTCACAAATCCATGGAATTTTCGTAAAGCTCCTTCTTTGAGTATGTACCAGTCGTCCTGAATTCCTGAGAACAAGTACAAAGTAAAAACGGGGGCGCTTGCGTTTCTTTTGATGGTCAAGAAAGAAAATGAAAAGCTAGGAATTCGTTGGTCTGAATTCCTAGCAAAGAGTCTGGAGTAATTTAAAAACCAGAATTTTGGAGACAATTATATTTTAAAGGAAACTCATGAAATTTTCAAAGAAGAGAGAAAAGTTCAATGTTTTTTCTAAAGGGTAAACACAAAGGGAATTTATGATTCTGAATTGAGAATTCAGTTATATTAAAATCATGAGCAAGATAAAGAACGGCAAAGAGGGAATTAGAGTAATTGTCATGCCTCGCCACTTCTTTCTACAATTATTATTCTTAGGATTGTGCCGTCCTGAATTCCTGAAATAAATTATGATTTTTAAATCTGTATAAAGTTCATTTTAGAGTGAAATTATAAATTAGAGTTTCATCGCCCTAAATTTTGGAAAAAATTATGAATCACAAATTCAGTAGGTACTTTTCTCCTTTTTCTGTTACTTTTCTCCTTTTTCTGTTAAGCTCGTGTAGCAAATCAAACTCAAAATTTTGTCATCCTGAATTCCTGAGCCTGAAAAATTTAATATTATAAGAATTCGTCGTCCTGAATCCTTCCGTAATTTAAAAGAATAAAATTTTTGGCAATCTCAATCTGAGGTAAGTCAGAATTTACAACCAAGACATTAAAAAAATATAGTTGAGACAGTTTCAGGATTAACTAAGCCTGTTGAAAACCGCATGTTAACTCAAGATTTTCTCTGAGAGTCTCAAGAGCAAACTAAATATTACGAATTCTTCTTCCTGAATTCGCCCGTAGATTAAAATTTTTGAATTTACAATTTATTATCATTAAATCATTTAAAAAAAAAGTTGAGACGGTTTCAGGATTTTTTAACCTGTCGAAGGTCGCCTTCTAAGGCAAGACTTTCTCCTGAGCGTCATTATTATGAGTTCGTCTTTCTGAATTTCTCCGTAAGTTCAAATTTTAGAGAGCAAAATTTTTGGCATCGTAAATTCCAGAGGAACGATATAATTTAATAACACAACATTAAAAAAAGAGGACACAGTATCAGGAATCTTTGTTATCTAAACAAAAAAAAAAAAAAAACAGAATTTCTGAGGTAAATTAAGCAATTTTTTAAATAAACGAAATGCGGGTTCTATCTTTATTTAAACCAGCTAGAATTCTCACAAAATCGTGGATGATTTGTAGAGAGAATAGGAGGTATGGGGCGAGGGGAAATTGGATTATTCAATTTGTTTCTATATATCTGAATTCCTAAAGTAAATTAAGCAACTTTTAAATAAACGAAACGCGGGTTCTATCTTTATTTAAACCAGCTAGAATTCTCACAAAATCGTGGATGATTTGTAGAGAGAATAGGAGGAATGGGATGGGGGGGGGGAGATTGGACTATTCAGTTTGTTTCTATATATCTGAATTCCCGAAGTAAATTAAGCAATTTTTAAATAAATGAAATGCGGATTCTATCTTTATTTAAAGCAGCTAGAATTCTCACAAAATCGTGGATGATTTGTAGAGGCATTAGGAGCAATGTGGTCGGGAGAGATTGAACTATTCAGTTTGTTTCTATATATCTGAATTCCCGAAGTAAATTAAGCAATTTTTAAATAAATGAAATGCGGATTCTATCTTTATTTAAACCAGCTAGAATTCTCAGAAAATCGTGGATGATTTGTAGAGGGATTAGGAGCAATGTGGTCGGGAGAGATTGAACTATTCAGTTTGTTTCTATATATCTGAATTCCCCAAATAAATTAAGCAATTTTTAAATAAATGAAATGCGGATTCTATCTTTATTTAAACCAGCTAGAATTCTCAGAAAATCGTGGATAACTTGTAGAGAGAATAGGAGGAATGGGGTGGGGGGAGATTGGACTATTCAATTTGTTTCTATATATCTGAATTCCTGAGGTAAATTAAGCAATTTTTAAATGAATGAAATGCGGTGGATTCTATCTTTATTTGAACCTGCTAGAATTCTCAGAAAATCGTGGATGATTTGTAGAGTGAATAGAAGGAATACGGTCGGGGGAGAGATTGTACTATTCAATTTGTTTCTATATTTCTTTGTATTATTCTACTTGAAACTTTATCATCCGGTATTTCGAATAATTAAAAGCGTTAAAATTCCCGAAGTTAAGCAAATAAGTAAGATACTTTTTCTACATTCACATTCAAGTGGACTTCATTCCACTTGAATGTGAATTCCTGACATAATCCATCAAGTCATTCCACCACATCAGTAAATAAAACTCAGAATTTAGCAAACCTGAATTCCTGGCTGCAAAATAAATTAAAAATCAGAATTTCGTGATATAGATATTCCTTAATTGTCACTAGAAAATATTTTAAATTATGAATTCGTTAGCCCGAATTTCATTTACGACTAAAAAACACTCGAAATGTTGTTGTTTAAATTCTTGAGAGTAAAATGAATAAAATATTTCGTTATCCTTCGGCAGAAAGACAAGGAATTTGCCTTCCTAGTGTTACCAAACAAGAAAGTAATTTTAAAAAAATCAGAATTTTTGATATCCTAAATTCCTGAGGACACTCGCGAGTTGTTAAATCTAATGAAATGTACAAAACGTTTCCTCACCTCTTCTTGGACTTAATAAAGATAGGTTTCAAAGAAATTAGAAAATATAATTCGCACTTCTGAATTCCTGAGTAAATAAAGGAACTTTCAAGAAAGTCTACTATAAAACCGTAGTCGATGTTAACTAAAAGATTGGCAGACGAGTGAGAGAGCCGGACTGTTCATCCTATTTCAACAAACTTTTATCCTAGTCTTCTTATAATTAATTATAAAAGTCCTGAATTCCTGAATGAATCTTTGAGGACAAACAGATAAAGTAAGAAACTTGCAGTTTTTTCCTAAAAGCTTCCATAAATTCCTGAGAAAAACCACGAATTTTGTTAACCTTTTTTCTCTAGACTCTAGCAAAGTCTGAGTAACATGGTTGCAAACTAGTAAAGACTCTATTTAAAGGAATTCGAAATTTTTGGGCATTCTAAATTCCTGAGAAAATTCGGTACTGAAAATTCATGAAATCAACCAAGAAATGTTCATAATTAGCGGCATTATGAAATTAGAATTTAACTTAAATTCCAAAGAAAACACAAGACATTTTTAACTAAACCAATGAGATGTTCGTGTTTTTTCTCCGAGCTATGCAAAACCTGCACTTAGAGTGATTAATAATCAAATGAATTCCTAACAACTTGAATTAGACTAAACAGTTGATTATTTTTTTTCCTAGACGTCTGATTAATAAATATTAGATTCCGTCGTCAAAAATCAAATGTATTCAAGTTAGCCAAGTTTCTACTAGGCTTTAACGTATTTACTATTTTGAGTCCCGTCTTCAAAGTAAAGGAAATGTATCTCCTATTCCCGAGTTACTTTTTAACAAATCCGATCGTCCTGAATTCCGTGAGATCGTCATGGTACGTACTTCCAAATAACCTGACGGATTTTTCACGCTTTCAAACCAAACTAAAACCAGTATGTTATTATCACAAAATTCTTGAGAAAATTTCTCAATTAAAAAGTTTTCCTTTGGCTCTAGCGAAACTTCTTATCCGAGGAAATTAATACCGACGAGAATTTAGTTTTTAATTCTCGATAAAAACCAAGGGAACTCGAAGAGTTTTCGTGCTTTTGTACTGCGTTTTTCACCGTCCATATCCATTTGAACCTGCACAAAAATATGAAATACTCAGCCCCGGGGGTGGTGTGATTGATTATTTAGCACGCCGAGTTTACTTCCTAACTCAACAGATGGCGGTGGCTTCCTCAAACCGTGCAGTTTCACCTGCTGGATTATCATTCATTATTCAAAATTAAAATTTGATACGTGCACGTATTATTTGAAATCAAATCATAAATGACTTGGTTTTTATTAATTGAATACTTTACTATCTAACGTAGATTGGGCGTTATTTACGTGAATTGAGGTAAATTTTCGCCGATTGTGCAACAAATGATTAAGTTTAGTCGAAACCGCGAATGTAAAACGAATGTAAAGTTTGTTGTCATCGCGCTTGGAAATGAATATTTTATGACTTTTTTTTATGGGAATGTAACTGGAAACGGCGTGCTTTAATACAGTTAATTCGAGTTTTACGTTTGCATTCAATTTATAAATAAATAATAATAGCGTTTATGGTAATCATATTTGTAGCAATTACGTGCTGTTATGTTTCCTGATTTAAAAGTTACAAAATTGACTGCGCTTGTGAATTTGTTTTGCTGTGTTGCAAACAGTTTTAGATCCTGAAGTATTCTCGTTTAACTTGAAGTCGAATTATTTAAATAAATAGATCTAGATTTCTGTGCTTAATTATCTTACTATATTTATTATTTAACTTTTTTGCTTGAAAATAATGTTCTTAGTTTGAGAAAATTATTGATTTTGTTTTATTATATTTAAATTAAATCTAAAATTTGTTCAAATTTAAAAAAAAAAACATCCAGGACAGTTTTTAAAAGAATAGCGTTTCGCTTGCACATTGACAGCCTCTTCACGATATAAACAATATTCAACTTTGGGAAAGACTTCGATCCTACAAATAAATAAATAAAGCTTAAAGTTTTTAACAATTATTTTAGAATACCATTTTCTTCACTAGTGCGGTAAAGCAACTATAATATTAATACAAATTAATTATTAAACTTAAACTTCATGTACAAGATAAAGAAAAATTCTTGAGAATGTTGTGAGTGTCGATATTTTAAGCGATTATAAAAACTTATCCAGAATTTTCAATGCGAAAGAAATTACATGTAAAAAAATTAGTTCAGTTATTGTGCGATAGATGAAGCTCAAAATTTCATTTCTTTGGCAAACAACAATCTTTTTCGAACTCGATGAAAGAGAAAGGCGTTGATATATTGTCCGCTGAGATTGTGACCGACTTGCTAGATGTTTACACTCATACGGTATTCACCGGAAACAATTGAAACAAAAGTTTCGCGCGGTTCACTACAAATATCATGCTGTGATGGATAGCACTTAATATAGAAACAGGTACATCATTCTATTTCAAAGTATTATGCAACTTAAAAAAATAATTCAGTTATTATATGATAGATGGCACGATTAGAGATTCGGGCACACGCTCGCGCAGTGATGAAGAACCGGAGTCTTTAATTCGTGGTATAATCGGCGTAGTCCGTTTCCTAACAAAGAAATATTTTGTGAATTTTTAAAGGCACGTGAAGACACAAGTTTTTTCGCCATTCGTTCGATAGATGGCGCTCTTTTGGACGTTAATGTTTTGTGATTATATGTGGGGTTATTACACGAGTGGACTTAATTCTGAAAAAAAAAAAAACTCCCAAGCAACAATGATTCGTATGAGTTTAATTTAATTAAGTCTGCTTTTCGACGTTCAAAAAGTATTTTTAGAGTATTCGAGCCAATTCTATTATTTTCTGACAGATGGCGTTCCAAATTTTGTATCAGTGAGGTTTTCAACACACTTACTTTAACAGAACTTTCAAATAACGACTGTTTCTCGATGTTCAAAATGTCCTTGTCACAAAACATTTTCAGAAACTTCAACGGCACATGAGTATTTAAATTAATTCCACTGTTTTCAGACAGATGGCGCTCCAAATTCTCAGGTTAATTTGATAGGAGGCACTTTGGACACCTTCATTTTAACAGAACTTTCAATTAAGACTTTTTCGACGTTCATATTGGCTTGCTTATTACAAAACATTTTTAGAATTTTCAATGGCACATAGCTATTCAAATTAATTCCATTATTTTCAGACAGATGGCGTTTCAAATTTTGTATCAGATGAGTTTGATTTGATAGACGGCACACATATTTGGACAGAATTTTCTCGATATTTAATATTCTCTTGCTATAAAATATTGTGACGGAATGTCTAGACGAGGCGACGTCATCGCCTCGACGGCACAGGGTCACGTCGCGGGCACCTTCGAAGACGCTCCCGGACGTTCCGAGCCTAGCCCAGATGATTTCAGAAACGTTACGGAGAGATATAAAGCTCGCTCCATCGAGGCGGTGGCGTCACTTCGTCCAGACATTCCGTCACAATATTTTTAGAATTTCCAACGGCACAATTAGTTCGATTATCATATGACAGATGGCGCGGCGCCCTAAAGCTTCGTCAATATGAAATTGTGTCGCACTCAACTTACAGTGTCATATAGCCAATAAACGCACAATTAGTTCTACTTCAGTAAGTACTACACATAAAAAAATTTCTATTATACGATAGATGGCGTTTGTAAAGCTTTGCCGAATCAAACCGTGTGTACCTACTCACAGTTTTGAAGGTAGACTTTGTGCACAGAGTTCGAAATGTTGAAATACTCACATTCTTAATTAGTTCAACTGTTACGTAACAGCTGGCGCTCAAGTTTAACCAACGCCAAATACAGCGTACCCATAAAACTTTGAAATATTGTAGAAGCTTTAAAAGTGCAGGTTTCGTTATGTCATAAATTCTTGTGAAAGCTCCGAAGTAATCACATGTAATAATTAATTCAATGATAATTTGATAGATGGCGCCCTAAACTTTGCTTTTGTGTGTGTTGTACTCGATCTTGCGTAGTCGTACAGCTGAAGGTATAAAACATAACTTTCGACGTTCATATTGGCTTAATAAAAAACATTTTTGGAATTTTCTATGGCACATGGGTATTCAAATTAATTCCATTATTTTCAGAGAGATGGCATTTCAAATTTTATATCAGATGAGCAGGACTTGATAGATGACATTTTGACACACTTATTTTAATAGAATTTTCAATTAAGATTGTTCCAATATTCTCATGTTATAAAATATTATTGACGGAATGTCTAAACGAGGTGACGTCATCGCCTCGATAACGCTGGGCCACGTCACGGGCACCATCGAAGGCGCCCCGGAACGTCCGAGCCTAGCCCAGAGGATTCCAGAAGGAGAGATATAAAGCTCGCCCCATCGAGGCGGTGACGTCACTTCATCTAGACATTCCGTCGCAGTATTTTTAGAATTTTCAACGGCATATGAGTATCAGTTTGGTTCGATAGGTGGCGCCTTATTTTAACAGAACTTTCAAACAAGACTGTTTTTCTATGTACAATATGTATTCACTTGTCATAAAATATTTTTTGAAGTTTCAACGGCAGATCAGTATTCAAATTAATTCCATTATTTTTAGATAGATGGCGTTCCAAATTTAGTAGGTATCAGTGTGATTTGATAGGTGACGATTTTGGCATACTTATTTTAAGAGGATTTTATATTAGCTTGTTGTAAAATAGATAATAGATGGCGCTTTCAAGTCTTGATTCCTTATTTTAATGGAACTTTAACTTGAACCTTCGTCGATTTGTTATTTACAAACTATTACTATGTACGAAAATTTATTAAAATATTATTTCTTCCTTGGCAATCGTGGAAAATTGGTATTCTGTGTTCGTATCGCTCTACTTTTTTGGACATCATTGTGCTTTATACTTTTTTTTTCACTTATTTACAATTGGAAGGTTTTTTCGTACAACTGTATTATCTCCAAGCTTTCTGAAACTTGTTGCTTGTCTATTAAGTAATTCATGTACTGTCTGCAACGGCTGCGACCGACTTACTATATAGATGGTGTCTTTTCTACGAAATTCGCCATAAACATCCGAGGAAAGTAAAGCAGGATTACGAAAGGACATTCAGCGTTTCTTCTTTATTTTCTTTTCTTTTATTGTCAATCTGTAGTCATATATTTTTGGAATTCACTGTACACTGTGCGTTAAAATTAATGAATCTCCAATAAAATTTAACAAAAGTCGCGATCTGAAAGGTAAACAAACACGTGTTGAATTTTATTTCATATTTTTATTTCGTCTTTCTTTACCTGCTTTCTCGATTACCTTTAAATTTACTTATTATGGTGATGCGAAGGGGCGACATAACTTTTGATTCTCAGTGTACACGGTTGAAAATAATTTTTATAACAACCACAGTAGCCCCAAGCTTCCTCAAGCTCGTTTCTTAATACACCTGCGACCGATTCTCTCCGGCATTATTTGTCTTCAAACCGGAAAAAAGTATTGTCATGTGGCAGCGTTCTTTTTTTATTATTTTATAATCGACGCGCACATGTCGCTGTATTTTTGGACATCACTGTATACTACGTTTTATTGTCACACTTGAAGATTTTTTGATGCATTAGCCCCAAACATTCTGAAGCTTGACATGTCTTGTCTAATGTGGCTGTGACCGACTTATCTGATGTTTGAAAATGTCGAAATTAATCTGAACCTGGCCCCATCTCTTATATAGAAATCACGTGTGACAGGATCAATGTTTATAAAATAAATAGAATACACAGAAATAGATTCGGATTTTAACTAAACTGTCTGAGAGTCCGGTCTTTATAACTCCTTGTAAATTTAGGACTGCGTGAATTTACATCATAAAATTATATCTATCCCCATACTTCGCGCATTTAAGTCCGGCTCTGTGCTAATCAAATGAAATTTTAATGTTCACTCTTTCCGATATTGTTTGACGACGATCGCGCGATTTTTCAAAGACAGTTTGATTTGCATTGCAAATCGAACGGTTTTTCTTATTGTTCAGATTTCCTGTTTATTTAATTGTTCATTGTTACCACTATTTTTAGTTGCCAGAATTCAGGGTTGCAAGGTCAGAATTCCAAACAGTTTTTCCCAAGTAATCTGAACGAGACATTCTGTATTGGCAAACAAATATTTTACTCTTTCATTTCGTTTGGTTGTTTCTATTGTTTAAAGACCTCTAGGAACTAGAAGAAAAATCTTCATTTCCAATTTGGTTAACGCCACGTGGAATATTTTTTTTTCCTGCTTATCGCGGAGCTTTCTAATTTTGACACCTGGAAACGAAGTCCGAAGGTGATTGCGAAAAGTGTTAACAAATTAATCATAATACAAAAGCGTTAAAAAAACACTAAGTGTGTGTGTATTTGCGCTTATGTACTTATGCCTATTTACGCTCGTTTGCGCTCGTTATCGTCAATTATTTGTGCATATTTTAAGACCTTCTGCGTGCTGGTTTCTGCCTGAAAATCCCTGCCCTGCCAGTTAGAGCAGTTAACGAACGATTACATCAATTTTCTAAGTCAACACTGCTCCTACCGTATACCTACTACATCACGTGAAGAATTGCAAATACTCAAACACGCACAAAAAAAAAACAAATTGAAACGAACGGAAATCGAACCCGAGAAAAGAACACAAAACGAACCGTCATAATTGATTCAGACGAAAAAAAAAATGAACAAAAATCGAATCGATCATAATTGGATGGAGCGATAGTAACACAGAATACAAAATCGAGGCTGGCGTACCTAAGCTGGCAAAGAAAACAAACGAAGCTCATGCATTCCGCTGTGCCATTGGTTAACGTGTGCAAACTTCACCTGAACGGAAACAGAACCATTGTGTACGCAATTAGGTAATGGATTCCCATATCTGCATCTATTAACGTCAGCGGAGCCGGGCAGGTGTCACGCCTCGGCCGACTGAAGTTTGATTTAATTAACGAAACTAATCAAACGCTGTGGCGTGTCACATTGACATCGTTGATTTATTTGCGACAAATTATTAATTATGGAATTCGACGAACCGTAATTACGTACGTGCCGTTTCACCAGAGAGGACTGGAAGGTGAAGTTTTGCGATCGAAATGAACATGATTCTATTAGGCTTCCTACAAACAAGTCCGTAGTTACTTAAATCCATAACTCGAAGTTAAACTCTCACTGTTAGACTAGGCTAGGTTTCTCAGTCCTAGTTTAACTTTAAACTCTTGTTTATTCCCATGGTAGCGCCTAAAACGAACAGTTTCATCGACTTCACTCTAATTAAGAACCTAAATAGGCCAAATGCAATAAATTAACTCCTATTTCACTCAACAGATGGCGCGTTTTCACACCGCTTCTCACAGAGATCTTAAATGCAGACTTAATCAGGAAAAGAACTGTATGTATGCAATGGAAAAAATACTTCTTCGAAAAGTAGTATTATTGCCAACAGATGCAGGTTTAATTACGTCACACAATCTTCAGCAAATACGGAATAATTATGTGTAAAAATTGTTTCACTTATTATTCGCCAGATGCTCTGTCAGTATGAATTCGTGCGCTTGTGAACACAACTTTGAAAGACGTACCATATACGAGCGTAGGTAAATGTTACCTATGCGAATTTCGAAATAACAAAATAACCACGTATTTGGATTAGTTCGATTACTGTCAACAGAGGGCGCTCAAAATTTTCGTCAAGATAAAATCTTGCACATTCGCGCAGAACTTTCAAATTTTGTATGAACTAGACACGCAAGTTAATTTATGTAATGAAAATCTATGAAAGTACTAATACGTAACAATTAGTTCGAATTTCATACGACAGATGGCGCGGCGCTCAAAAGCTTCGTCAATATGAAACTGTGTCGCACTCAGATTACAGTGTCATATAATCAATAAACGCACGATTAGTTCTGCTTTAGTAACTACAGATTATATGTCGATCATATAGATCTGAGTTAAGAAAATATACGACGAAATGACGTAACATAACAAAAGCCGGAGGGCTGTTTCACAAAAGTTAGAAAGAGATAGCTATATAAAAGTTTTTTTTTTGAGTTATCGATCGCTCGGCATATATTAGAAAAATGAACTGTACACAAAAATTTGTTCTACTAATATTATACCATATACACACAATTAATTCTGCTTTAGTTAACCTACACATACAAATTTGTTCTATTATTACACGATAGATGGCGATTGTAAAGCTTTGGCGGATCAAACCGCGTATACCTTACTCGCAGTTTTGAAAGTCGCGTCATTTATAAAACTAGACTTTGTGACAGAGTTCGAAATATTGAAATAACCACACGTCTTAATTAGTTCAACTGTTACGTAACAGATGGCGCTCAAGTTTAACCAACGCCAAATACAGCGTACCCATAAAACTTTGAAAAGTTTGACAAGCTTTAAAAGTGTAGGTTTCGTTATCTCACAAATTCTTGTGAAAGCTTTAAAGTAATCATGTGTAATATGTAATTAATTCAATCATAATTTGATAGATGGCGCCCTAAACTTTGCTTTTTTTTGTGTGTGTACTCAATCTTGCGTAGTCGTGTAGCTGAAGGTATAAAAAGCTTTGAGGTATTAACCACTCTGATCATTTGCTTAAACTATTTTAACCATAGTTGGCGTTATTGCACGTTGAAATTGCGCATGCGTCAAATTTCGAAACGTTGTAGGTGATGCTTTAAAAAAATTAAATTATTGAGAAACGCACTATTATTTCTGCCGTAAAATTTCGTAGAAACTTCGAAGTTAACCACTTGAATGATTTGCTTAAATTGTTTTAACCATAGATGGCGCTTAATGTTCACGCACATTGAAATTGCGCGTGCGCCTAACTTTCAAATTAGTAATTTTTGTCTTTACTAGCAGTTGCGGAACTGCATACCTAACGTACGAATGTTAAATTGAATACCTACTTCTATGTGCCAACATTTTTAGGTTTCTGAGGGAGTCATCGAAAGCGCCATCTATCGGACAATAAAATATATATTTTTTTATAATTGAATGATGATATGCAATCTCGAATCTATATCACAGGTACCTTATTTGTTTTCAATTTGTTACAAATTGCTCTCCTTTTGTTACAAAAACATTCTACAGATTTTTAGAAGCGCATAAATACAAAATTAATTCAATTATTACCAGAGAGATGGAGCTCTATGGTTCTTGAATAAATAATTGGTCACATCAACCCGTGAAGTATTAACAGCACAGGTGGAATTATTTTTCGTAAATAGGAGTAATATTTAAATTACCTTTTGACCAACAGTTTCGTTTTCATCCGAGAGATGGCGCTTTATTAAACTTTCGACGAGCTTATTTATTTTATTGATGGGTTTTCACTCAAGGATGTTTTTCGACTTTTTGTGTAGATTAACCAAGAATTTGGGAGTTGCTTTATTTAAATATCACGTGATCGAAAATAAAATCATTCAGAATAGGCCATGAATATTGAAAAAAAAATGGTAATAATGGCGTTTGTAACGCTTTGCCAAATCAAACCCTATGTAAGTACCCATTCGCAGTTTTAAAAGGTTATAAAAGTAGACTTTGTGCACAGAGTTCGAAATATAGAAATAATCACATTCTTAATTAGTTCAACTGTTACGTAACAGATGGCGCTCAAATTTAACCAACACCAAATACATAATAATACCTACCCATAAAACTTGTACAAGCTTTAAAAGTGTAGGCTTCGTTATTGTATAAATTTTTGTGAAAGCTTCGAAGTAATCACGTGTAATAATTAATTCAACGATAATTTGATAAATGGCGCCCTAAACTTTGCTTTTGTGTGTGTGTACTCAATCTTGCGTAGTCGTGTAGCTGAAGGTATAAAAAGCTTTGAGGTAACCACCCCAATCATTTGCTTAAACTATTTTAACCATAGATGGCGTTCTTGCTCGTTGAAATTGCGCACGCGTCAAATTTCGAAACGCTGCGCTGCAGCAGCTGATGCTTTAAAAAAATTAATTACTGAAAACCACACAATTATTTCTGCCGTAAAATTTCGTAGAAACTTTGAAGTTAACCACTTGAATGATTTGCTCAAATTGTTTTAACCATAGATGGCGCTTAATGTTCATGCACATTGGAATTGCGCGTGTGCCTAACTTCCAAATTAGTAATTTTCGTCTTCACTGCCACGTGCAGTGTTGCATCTAACGTACAGATGTTAAACTGAATACTTCTATGTGCCAAAATTTTTAGACTTCTGACGGAGTCATCGAAAGCGCCATCTATCGGAAAATAAAATATTTCTTTAATAATTGAATAATATATAATATGCGATCTTGAACCTACTTCACAATGTACTATCTCGCTTGCTCGTTACAAAAACATTTTCCAAGATTTTCAGCAGCGCATAAATACACAAACTAATTCACTTATTATTCGAGAGATGGAGCTCCATGCTTTTCACATCAAGGTCACATCAGACTCGCTAAGTGTTAATCGTACAGATGCGATTTTTTGCGAAATGTTTAAAGTACCTTTTCACCAACAGTTTCGTTTTCATTCTATCCGAGAGATGGCGCTCTATTAAGCTTTCGACATGCTGATTAATTAATTTTTTAAAGGGCTTTCACTTTTTTCTTGACTTATCGCTTAAATTAACTGAGAAATTGGGAGTTGCGTTATTTAAAATACCACGTGATCGAAAACAAAATGATTAAAGTAGGCCATGAATATTGCCTCTCGAACTTAATAACTATACTTAGCACTTAACATTTTAATTGTTTTAAAATGTCCTAGTTGGAACTTAAAACGTGTTCATCGTGGAAAGTTATTTCTAAAATGGTGAAAAATTGGATCACGGCCTACTCTGATTCGTTTTATTTTCGATCGCGTGGTATTTCATTACACTAACGAATGTTATTTTTGACATAGCTCATTTTAGTTGAATTATATTATTCTTATTTTTTTTTATATTAAAGACCATCTTCCATTTGTAAGATGAACTACTGACGCGCGCTCGTGTCACTTTATCTATGGTCGTCACTGTACACTGCATTTTGTTTATTCACCCTTATTTTTTTAAATGACTATTTCCCACCTCCCCACAACATATGGTTTTTCATGATTATAAACTAATTCGCGAATTATTTAGCGCCTAGTATAAACCGTGTATTTTTTTCCCTGTTACGTAAGTGCGCTTATCGCAGTGGCAAAAAGTGTCGAAATAAATTGTCACGGTTGAAAGAAACCGCCCACCGTGACCGGTGGCGTTAAAGCCCTCGTCCAATCCAAACTGTGCCCGACTGAGATCTAATTGGCGAGAATTTATCAACAATTGCGAATACGTCGCATAAATAACACTCTTTATCTGAAAGTAAATATTACATCAGCAGAATTCGAGATTATGCGTCGAAAAGTGATGGCTGGCATATTATGGTGTTGATAGTGGACGATGATAAAGGAAAAGATTAGGGAAACGAATTTAGTTAAAACATTTGTAACATATTCTCTCTTTTTTTTTCTAATTTAAAAAATGAAAAATTCTCAAACCGAAGATGAAAAATGATGAAATATGGATTTATGCTTAAGTGAGTTCGAAAGTAACTTAGGATTGTTGGCTGATTGAAATTTTGGGCATTACTCCAGATTCACTATTTCTTTTAATTTAATTTTTTTTTTCAAATATCAACCCGAAATCAAATTTGAAAACTCCAAAAACTACATTTCGGATATCATAATATGTTCAATAAAAAATTAAAAATATCTGAATGAAAATTTCGAGATGAACAAAATGAAAAATGATAAAATTTAAAAAATTTGAAACCAATGGAATTCTTATTTTAAGTTTTACAGAGACAAAAGAAATTTGCCAGAGCTGTTTCAATTTTTTATTTAGAGATCTTTTTCCTCAGAACTTTGAGTATTTTATAGCGGATCTTAAGAAATTCTTTTTTCTCTATTTATTTATTTGTTGCGAGACAACGATAAACAATTTCTAAATTCGAAAACGAACTCCTTTCACCAACATTTATAGAAAAGTGTAACCGGTAATTTCATACAGTATACATTCTCGGCAATGAAATTAAAACATAACTAAAAACTTACGTAAGTAATTAGAACACAAAGTTAAGAAGAAAAGAAAATTCATTTTTACTTCGTATTTCTCTGCTTGAGATTCGATTAATTTTTTGTTTGTTTTAAATGCAAGATTTTTTCCTTTCTTGTTTTTGCTGGTCCTTGTCAATTTGGATTTATCCATTATATAGGCAACTCAATCAAGTGCTGCTAATCAACAAATCATTTTGTTTTTCTTTTTTAATACAACTCCTGCTTTTGTTTTGTTTTTCGTTTTCTTTATTTTATTTTTGTGAAACTTCCTTGCAAGTTCTGAATAAAGAGAGATTGTTGTTGAATATATCCTTCAATTTAAATGTGAATATAAAACGCTTTATTTATTCTGAATTGGATGAATCATCTTATATTTCTCTTATTAAAAAGCTTTTGAGTTGGTAGATTTGTTTAACATTTTTTTATACAGGCTGTTGCTTAAGTTCATACAAAAAAAATTGTAGTGTGTTGTATATCGTCGTTGTGCATGCAAATTGCGCTAAGTGCTAACATTTAAATTTTACAGTAGTAACAAAAAACTGTATGAAATATTAAATCATATCTTTTTGTGGTAAAAAGGACTGTCCTCTACTTTTTTAAGATATTATCCAATTATTAAAAATACCCAATTAAATAGAAATGTCTTCAATAAATTATTTAATGGTCAAAAATATATTTTTGTTACTCATTTTTAAAAGTGCACATAGCGCATTTTGCATGCACAACGACGATATGCTATGATCTCATGAATACACCAAAATTAAAACGAAAATTAAAAAAAAAAAATTCTTACCGAGACCAATAATTCCGTAAGAAATGTTTGAAACCTCTCACTCACAATAAGTGCTGGAAATTTTTCCCCTTGAAACATTCTGTGTTTAAAATCATATCCACAATTTCACTATTTGAAAATTCTGCCATATTCGTAACACTGATTTACGTGAAACCGTATCAGCATACGTGCAGGTTAAAACTGATCGGGTGAACGCTCGATTACATAACAACCGATTAATCACTGACAAAGCATTTTTGCAAAAGACATTTATGTATTTCTAAAATTTATTAATAAAATGTTATACAAAAAAAAGGTTCATTACATAAATTTTCGCCCAAATTTTCATTATTTGCATTTTTTGTATGAAGTTGCGAAACACTATATTATTTTGATACATTCTGGCTTCCGCGTCTTTGTAAAGCTCTCTTCTAAGCTCTGATTGAAGACTAATTGTTAATTATTCTTTCATAACATTGAGGAATTTTTCTTTAAACTTACGGATCCTCTTTCTTTGGAATTTTTCGCGTCTGTCATCTTAATTAGGTCTTTTTTTGTGAAGTTTTCAGCACTGATCACTTAGGGTCGGTATTATAGCATTAGTTTAAACTGCAGTTTGACAGTTAAACTTTTAAGATATCCCCGTTTTATACCTGCCGATGACAACAGCTTCTAAGTTTAAACGTCAATCGGTGGTTGAAGAGAAGCTTAAACTTACTGTTGATATAAGTGAGGTTAGTTTGATAGATTTTTTTTCATTTTTTTGTCTAATTTGTGTTTAATTTTATATTCATTAGTCTGAAAATATTATACTGATCTGAAGTTTTATCTTTAGATTAGACTGCCATTTTAAACTCATGGTATAATACCGGCCCTTATATTTTTCTTTTACGAAATCTTCGAAATTAACAAATTGATCGTTATTTATGTTCTATTTTTTGTGAAGCTTTCAGCTTTGAAATTTCTATTTACTTTTTTTGGCGTCAGTTGTTTTTTGCATAAAAGTTTCAAAATGACTGTACATTTTTCTACGCAAAAACTTAATTGCGTTTACTTTATATCTGTCGACGTTGATTTCTTGTTTTCCTCGTAATCTAGTTTTTCTTTTTTCACTTCTTGTATTCGTAAAGCTATTTCGAGCCAATTTTATTAGAAAATTGAAAGTCATTGACTGAAGTTAATTGAAGAATTATCCTGAAGTATATTATCCTGTAAAGATTTAATAATGAAATTCGTGAGGGCTCCTAAGTCAAAAATATGCACAGACCAAGTTTTAACGAATTGCGGTCATCTTTTTCGGAAAAACATTGCAAAAGAAATATTTAATAAAAATCAATGACAAGGAAAAAATCCACAGGAATTTTCACTCGAAAAATCTGTAAAAGGAAAATTTTGAAAAAGAACTCAGGCGTGATGAAGCAAACATTCGAGTTATTTATTGGCACACTTAACTATGTCAATGACTAACAGCATATTCAGACGCACAATTCTTTGAATATTTGAACTGCTTCAGTTAGTAACCATTTAAACAATAATGCATTCATATACTAAAGTTACCATAGACGAGTTCATTGTTTAAAAAAAAATTATTTTGTTCCTTTTTATGAACTTAAAGGAGGAAACTAACCTATTCCACTAATCCCAAAATCTTTTTAACTAGGCATTCGAATCTAGTAAGGCTGAGTGGGGTTCTTCTCCAAATCTCTTTCCAGGTGTTTCTGTTTTAAGGTTAAACGTTTGGCCTCCTCCTTCTCTAGTGTTTACCTTCTATCTACGTTTTTTCTGCCTATATTTAAATGTTCTTGCTTCATATATCTATTTTGTTATTCTCTCCTTTGTTATCCTCTACAGACGCCCAAACTATTTTAGATGTGTTTTTTAAATAATTGCAGAAATTTGAGGTCATAAGTAGTCATGATGGAAGCAATTCGAATTTACACCTGAATTTACGCTTTCGAAAATCGGATAGGAATTAACAGTGCACCTATGAATTGAGATAGGTCAGGAAGGGAGTCGTATTGGTAAAACATCTGTTGGAATAAAGAAAACACACCGCGATAAAGTTTTTTACAGCTGTAACTGCACTTAATTTTTTTTTAATGATTATTGCTAATCTGAACAAGAGGTTAGAAAAAGCCCGATGAAAATATGTCCTTTAGAAAATCGACTTGAAAGATTGAAGTAACAATAACAAAATTCTAGATGGTCTCCAGTTTCCGTAAAGGGCTGCCATTAGATAAGCTGTTATCTAAAATTCATAGATTTTTTGGAACTTTCTGGATACTTATTTTGAAAAGCATAGATAAATGTGAGTTTAATAAAATATGTAAATTCACTTTGATCGATGTACAGTCAAAGGAAGAATGAATTGTGTTTAAAACCAAGACGACGGTCCTTTTCTTCTTGATATTATTTTTGGTTGTAATTGTACAGGGAATTCCAAAATGCACTGACGGTTTTTGAGATGGCGTAACTTTTTCATAGTTGAACTTAAAAAAATTACAAACACAACATCTTAATCCACAACACTGCGAGTTTCTTTACTTAAAAATTGAATGTTGTAGATGGCTTCCTTCTTCTGCTACACATTGTTCTAGCCGTCGCACAAAATCACTCTGTCTAGTGGAACTGCTTCAATTTCATTTGAACTCTTGAAGACTACGGTCTCTATTACTGTACGCACGACTTTTTAAAAATCCCTACAAAAAAAGTCCGGCGCTAAGTCAAGGGACCGGGTTGGGAAACATATCACACTGCATAAATATTAATATTGATTAATAATTAATATTGAATAGTCGTTGCCAGATCTTGCTGAAACCATTAATTGCCATCAAGTTGTTCAAATCTTGGCTGGAAAAAAGTGTTGATCAAGTGACAATATCTTTCTGATGTTACTCATACGGTATGCTCATGCTCTTCAAAAAAAAGGGCCAATAATTCCTGTGGCTGATAACACACAGAAGGAAGTCACCTACGCCGTTCAATTTTTAAGTAAAGAAACTCCCAGAGTTCTAGATCAAGATGTTGCGTTTGTAATTTTTTTAAGTTCAACTATTAAAAAGTTATTCCATCCCAAAAACCGTCAGTGCATTTTGGAATTCCCTGTATTACAAAAACAGGGAAAAAGCAGATTTCAAATTCGAAATTCTTCCTTGAAGTTTGTCCGAGGCCTTCCTTCATTCTTTCTCTTTCAATCCGGCTCGAAGGACCAAGAAATCTGTTGCAATTTGCTGTTATGCAGCAGGCTGTATTTTTTCAGTGCTTGAATACGTGACAAAAGCTTCGCTGTTACGACGAAATTTTTATTAAATTCATTTCATTAATACTAAAAATTACAGCAATAAACTTTTTATATTAGTTTTTATGGCCATCTACAGGGTCATTCACGTAACATGTAACATTTAATATTTCAGTAAGCGTAACATGTGACATTTAATATCTCAGTAAGCATAAGTGCAATCTGTTTGTTTGCTATATACTTTCATTATAGAATTATTTGCTTTGTTAAATGCCGACATCAGTTATTTATTGTTAGTGTCGATTTAAGCGGAAGTCAATATGACAAGTGACAATTGGATTTTTCGTTGGTTTCATAACATACTATAAACTTGAATACTGAGAAATTCCGTATTTCAACTTTTCTTTTTCGTGTTGTTCGTCAAAAGTGTAAAACTAATCTCTGTTAATTCAGCTCGGGAAGGAACACTTATAGTTTTTTAATTAATGAGTGTATATACCGGGTGAGTAGTGTAAGAGTACGAGCCTGACGAACTTAAAATGCAACCCAACATACAATTTTCATTGAAATCTAGATTCACTAAAAACGGCAATTTCCAACTTTGGACATCCCTCATTTCTTTAGAAATGTCAGAAAATCAATTGTCAGATATTGTCAAGAAATAAATCTATCTAAACTTAAGTAACTAGAGCCGATGTTCAAATTGTCTTCCATCATCTCTTTTAATTAGGGAAGGAACCTTATAGTTTCATAATTAATAAGTGTATTTACATAATCAGAATAACGGCATTGGGGTTGGTCGCGAGACGTGAATGAGCGACACATCAAAACTAACAAAAAAAAACAAAATTTATATAAGTTTATAACATTGACATATAAATTTAACTGAAATGAGATGGTGTTCTAATAACATATCTCTTGGTCGATTGCGTCTTCGGCCTAAAATGAGTAATATATGGAAACATAAATTTAAACCGAAATGGAACTTAACCTAAACAATAATCGAAAATTAATTTGTATGGTCGAACACATCTGTTGAAATGAAAATCTAAATATCTAAATAAATTGATTTAATAACTATGATAGCCTTGTTGGTTTCACAACAATACGTATCAACCGAATAACTTCCACTCGTACTTATTGAGATATTAACTGTTACATGTTACGTGAATGACCCTGTATAAGGGATGATGAATTTTTTCTTCAAATTTTGGGTTTACTTATTTTCGCAATAAATTGTACCATTGGCGGCTCAAAGGTCGAAAAGTAATCAACATTGGAAACAACTGTTTAAATTGCGACGGACTTCTTTAATGGTTTTGAGAAGAGTAACACTTTGTTCAGAATTATAAATAGCAGAATAACTTTTGCCTGCTAACTACCGGCGAACACGTCATTTTATGTGTCGGAATGCTATGTGTTAAGTTTCTGTTTTCCCCTGACCGTCGCCGTCGCCGCCGTCCGTTTCCATTGTAGTACATGTCACCACCGACATTAAAAAATCAAAATTAACGTTTCCTGCAATTATTTCTAAATCGACGCGCAGCAATATTAGTTGAAAAGGTTAACTTCGGCCTTCTCGTTTTCCGTTTTTGGTGCGCAATAAGCTGATTTTTTGCCCGTCCGATTTGGAGGTACCTCACGGTCACTCGGCGATAAAATCTGTCGCAAACACACACACACACGACAAGACGAGATTTTGCAACTTATGTAAGCCGCTAGATAACCTATAAAAACCTGTTATTTTATTTTAAAATTGTTCGGACGCGGGATATTTACAAACTAGTCGGAACGACCTCAAATAAATACCAGCGTCGCCGAAGTGATAAACAGCCAGAGATAAATCCGAGGAAAAAAAATTTCTGAAAAAAATTAATATGATCGTTAGCGAGGGCACACACATTCTGCCAAGGATTAGAGAGAAATATCTGACATTCTGAAGTGATCGGGATTAGTTTTTTCATTGCTTTGGAAAAATTGGATTATTAGCGTAACGGTTTAAGCTCAGGAAATTGCAGAAGTGTTTGAAGGCAATCAATTCCTGTTAATCTAAACCCAACAACATAACGGAATACATAACTCACGTTCAACTTAGCACTTAAACATTCTTCGTAGGTTCTCTATTATTGCCAAGCGGCACATCGTCTTTAAATAAACTTAAAATGTTTACGTGCCGCTTTGTAGTTACAAATAAATCCCTGTTTTTAACAAATATTGAAGTGAATAGCTTTACATACTTTTATAAAGCGAAACGCATTGTATTTAGCAGCACCATCTATGATAAAACAATCGAAAATATCGGCAAATTTGCATTGAAAATTTCAATCCCTTTACTACAGCGCGAAAACAACCAAAGAAAAATATTTCATTTCATAGAAAAGACCTCACATTTTTGCGAAAATTTAACATGTCCACAACTCCATCTGTTGATTGTTAACGATAAAATTGACGTCATCATAAGTTAGTTTAAAATAGTTTAAATTTACTCGTTTCGCACGATTGCGCTACTGTTTAAAAGCAAACTGGCCTTTGTTATGATGAGATTATCTACAGCGCCATCTATGTACGAATAACCAAAGACATCGACAATACATTTTTAGATTTTCAGCTATTCGGTATAGATCGAAAACAAAGGAATTTTGTGAAAAATTTAATTTTCTATTTTTATTTTAAGATAAAATTAACTTTTCTACGCCAAGAATTTACAGCGCCATCTATGGGCGAATCACCAAAACCATTAAGAAATCGCATTGTATTTAGCAGCACCATCTATGATAAAACAATCGAAAATATCGGCGAATTTGCATTGAAAATTTCAATCCCTTTATTATAGCGCGAAAACAACCAAAGAAAAATATTTCATTTCATAGAAAAGACAGAACAAAAACCTACTTTCTTCTTCCTCACATTTTGGCGAAAATTTAACATAAAAATCAACAGATGGCGTTGTGGACAACGAAAAAATTGACATCATCATTAGTTAGTTTAAAATAGTGTAAATTTACTCGTTTCGCGCGATTGCGCTAATGTTTAAAATCAAACTGGCCTTTGTTATGATGAGATTATCTACAGCGCCATCTATGTACGAATAACCAAAGACATCGACAATATCACTTTTAGATTTCCAGCTATTCGGTATAGATCGAAAACAAAGGAATTTTGTGAAAAATTTAACGTATAAACCATTTGCATTTCTATTTTAAGATAAAATTAACTTTTCTACGCCAAGAATTTACAGCGCCATCTATGGGCGAATCACCAAAACCATCAAGAAATCGTGTTAGTAGGTAACTCTTTCATTATTAAAACAATGGAAATATTTTATTTCAAAGCTGGAAAACATGAAAAAGTTAATTCCTTCTCTTTACGATCAATTCTGCTAGAATTTTGACGCGTCATCTATTGGAAATTAACACGTCCGCAACATCATCTATTGAACGTTAACGGAAAAATTGACGTTATCATCAGTTAGTTTTAAATAATTGAAATTTACTCCTTCCGCGAAATTGCGCTAATATTTTAAGGCAAACTGGAGACTGTTAGGATGAGATATTTACAACGCCATCTATGCATGAATAACCAAAGTCGTCGATAGCATCATCTTGGGATTTCCGACTCTCAGAGTAGATCTAAAATAATAAAGGGAAAACTTTATTTCTTTTTTACTCGTCCAAGGTTTCTCGTTTGCATTTATATTTTAAGACAAACTGAATGTTCTTACGATAAGCTCCATCTATGGGAGAGTAACCACAAGCTACAACATATTATATTGGTATTCCCACCTCTGTCGGTATAAAAACAAAGGAAATATTTTATTTCAAAGTTTAAAGACATGAAAAGTAGTTTCTTTTCTTTACTATTCTGTTAGAATTTTAACGCCATACAGCGCCATCTGTTGGACATTAACGAAGAAATTGATAAAGTCGTCTGCACTAAGGCCACATTTTCTTAATTAAAAATAACTTAAATTTATTCGGCCGTGGCATTTACATTTTAACACAAACTGGATTTTGTTATGATGAGGGATCGCCATCTGTGGACGAATAATCATAAGACATCAGCATCATCAACATCTTGAAACTTCCTACTCCTTCAGTAGCTAGCTGGTCGAAAACAAATGAAGATACATATTTCATTTTAAAGTTGAAAGACTATCAACTTCCATATTACAATCTATGAAAAAATTTAATGCATCTACAACGCCATCTAGTGGACGTTAATGAAAAATTTGATGACATCGTTCGTAATAAGTTTGCATCGTTAATTTAAAATAATCTAAATTCACTCGTCCATGTTCTCTGGATTGCACTTACATTTGAAGACATTTAAGACGAATGGCTCGTTGTTTCGATTAAATATCTGCAACGCCATCTATGGGAGAACAACAAAAAACATCAACATCATGCTGGAATTTCAACTCTTTAAGTACAGAAAACAAAGGAAAATATTTTACATGCAGCTAATAAACGAATAAAAAATGTTCTTCGTGATTACAATTCTGTGAAAAGTTTGACGCACTTGTAGCACCATCTGCTAGAGGATAATGAAGAAATTGTTCCTTAAGTTTTCCGATAAATTGAACTTTGTCGGTGTGAAAGATAACACAACGCCATCTGTAGTATAATATCAAAAGATTCTGATGAGTTGTAAAGGAACGTTCAACTCATTTTGTACATACCGAAAGCAAGCATAAACATTTTATATAAGAATTAAGGAAGTAGGATAAGATAAGGCTAGAATTTTCTGAGGGATCACACGTCTTTGTATCTCCGTTGAAAGAAATTTCTTTGTCCATTGAACGTACATCTCAAGACATTGGATTTTGTCGAGACGAGAATCTACAGCGCCATCTATGAGTAAATAGTCAAAGATATCGGCAATTCTGTAAGTAGATATACGATGGGTGTTCGAAACCATTTTCTTATGGAGAATTAACAATAAGTACCAAATGTGTTTGTATGGTTGCTTATCGTCGCTCTGACAGGCGCTCGGTGCGGGTGATGCGTTGACGTGAGGGGGTGCGGGTGACGCGTTGACGTGAGGGGGTGCGGATGACGCGTTGACGTGAGGGGGTGCGGGTGACGCGCTGACGTGAGGGGGTGCGGGAGGCACGCTGATGTGAGGGAGTGCAGGATGCACGCTGATGTGAGGGGGTGCAGGATGCGCGCTGATGTGAGGAGGTGCGGGAGGCGCGCTGATGTGAGGAGGTGCGGGATGCGCGCAACGGAGGCGGTAGCGGCTAGTCTTATTAAACAGGGTCAATTTCTATCAAATTCCACACGTCAGCGCACCTCTCGCACCTCCTCTCGCCTGTCAGAGCGACGATAGGCAACCATACATACACACTTGGTATACAATGTTACTTCTCCATAAGGAAGTCGCTGCAAACCCTCTTAGTATCTACTACCGCAAACTTTCTATGCACATCGACATCAAGGAAGTTAAATACTTTATTTCGCAACTAAACAACGTCAAGAAAAACTTGTTCCATCCCTTACAGTACCTTTGTGAACATTTTAACTGTTTCACAGCTTCATCTACACGAATTCAATAAAGACAATTGACAACGTCGCCCGCAATAATTAAATAAAAAGTGAGCAAATAAAAATCAGATTAGAGTAGGCGGTGCAAAGAAAATGTATGTCTGTGATTAACTGAATTAATTAATGTAATACATTCATGGACTGTCAAATTTATTGACTTTTCATTCAATCACAGACATACATTTTCTTTGCACCGCCTGCCCTAATCTGATTTTTAGTTGCTCACAGGTTATAATTCAAACTTACTTGCCCACTTTTCTTTCATTGGAATCTCGAGTCTTATGTGCCTTTTTGTTACGGTGAAAGATAAACAGCGACATCTCTTAGAAAGCAAACGGCGTTTGTTAGTGAAATACACGAACGAATTTATTGTACAACATGCGAAGTGTCGGAAAACACCCAAGTTGACTTAATACCCATAATAAATAATGCGTATCAAAACGCACGTTTTAATTTGTTTAAATTATCATCGCAGTTACCTGCCGCAATCGACTGTGCGCTGATAATTTATTGTAATACCTGGCGGTGAATGCAAGAAACATTTCAAAACGGTTGCTGTGCTGATGCGCATCGATTTGTTAACTGTTTGCTTTATTGTCGGAATTGACGGAGATTGGAAGATGCCCTTATATCGAGACCCACATGGAATGGTAACAATGTAATCACAATCAGTTAATTGGAAAAAAATGATTCGACTGATTAATTTTTCTATAAAGGAAATTGTAAAATATATTGTTACGCTTCTGTTAATAGGTTTCCACGAGCTTAACTTTGCTTTCTTATTATTTAAATATTTAATTAAGACATTACGTAATTGCGTGGGATTAGTTGGCTATCGCCGAGTTTGCTTTTGCTATTACTGTGTCATTTTGAATGACAAAACGCATTTATTTGGCCCTGACGTCACACGGACCTGTCCATCTTACTTACTGGGCCATATTTTTCCTCGCTTATTGTTATATAAATATTTCCTGTTTGACTTAGAGCGTACGTGTTAAAAAGTTCCAAATACTAACAACAAATTACGTGAAACCTTCCTTCTCTCGCTGGCTAGCTAAAGCCCGCGCCCGATTTTCAAAACGCAATTCCGTTTTCGCAGAAATTACAACAAGCAATAAACGAAATAAAGGCCGAATGCGAAGAGAAGCAAATAAAAGCCACGGGCATTGTAAGAACGGATAAAAACAGAACAAAGCGATCGCCTCACGTTTAACCTTCTAAGAAACGTCTTCGTTTTTTAGTTTTAGTATCGTAGAGGTGTGTTCGCATGTATGGCTCGGGCCCGGGGCTCGAAATGATTGTGTTCTCTCTAAACGAAGGAGAAGAGCGAGAGTGGAGGACACCTACACTCGAAAACGAACGTCCCGAGAACGGCAACGAGCGGCGAACCAGTTCCAAATTAAAATCAAAAGTGGACTGAAATAAAACCAGTTAAAAATGCGAAATAGAATTTACGAAACTGAAACGATTCTAACATTTGGATTACGAGCAAAAATTTTCATTGATTTAAGGATCATTGGTTTCAGAAACATTTATTTCGTGAAAAGTAAAAATAAAACTTATTGAACCATTAAAAATAAAGTAAATATACTAAAACAGTTCAAAGTTCAAAATAGGGAAAGGGCCTAAACTTTTCTTTCGAGAAAGGAGTATTTAATTTCCCAAAATATTATATTCGGTTTCTTTGTGTGCTAAAATAATCAAATAACGCCAATATTTTTACTGAAAATCAGTTTCATTTACAACGTTGCCCACATTGCACTGTTTCTGCAATAGATGGCGTTATGTACCACTCATCGTAATGCAGCTTGTTCCTCTTAATAAGTAGACCTGAGCAACGTTGTTGTCCAAATTACACAAAATAAGTCTTATACTGCTGCTAATTGTTAAATAAATAATGCGAGGGGGGAAAGTTATTCAATGCAACGTTGCCAGATTGATTCGGAAACAATGTTGCCAAATTAAAGCAAACATCTTCACCTTAAAGGATTATGACTGTTTATATCTTAAAAGACTCAATAAGTCCCGAAAGAAGATATTAGGTTTGTTCGCGGTAAAGATTCAGAACTGATTCGGGACTATTCGCATGCGCAGTTGAAATAATGACGTTCGCGGATCACAAAATTCCGAACTTCTAGTTACAATTCTGTGTTCGCGGGTCAGCCAGATTCGGTTCGAGATCGATTCTTAACTAGTTCTACTGGTTCTAGGGATTCAACAAGAACCGTAAGTTCGAGACATGCGCAATTTTATGTATAGCGACAGTGGGCATGCTGCGGCTATATTCACAGCTTGCGGGGCTATATTCACGATAGTTTTTGTTTTGGGTTTCTCTTGTAGTTTTTTTGTGATAGTTTAATTTAGGTTTTAATTTGATATTGATTAGAATTGTAATTGGTAAGTAAATTAAAAAATGTTTTTACTTTTCACTTAATAAGAAATATATTTTTAGTGAGTACGGCCTTAATGTCAGATCATTTATCGTCATTTATAGAGTTGACAATTCAGAGTTCACGTTTTTGGTTCCGAAATCGTTCGCGGTAAACATCCTGAACCGGTTCATAATCGAGCATGCGCTCTATGACAATCCTGAATTAGTTCCGTACTCGTTCTGAATGGGTTCGGAATGTGTTCCGCGAACAAAGCTATTGTTTTAGTCTTGAAAGTATCATTATGGTGTCTTTTCCGCGGTTACATCAAATCTATGAAAGATGGCGCTGCAATATACTAGCTCTGTTCCAACATCACTTTCTGACCGTTTCGAAACTGTCATATCAGTTGCCCACCGAAATAATGATCGATTCTGACAACTCTATCAAGTGTAAAACTTTGATGAGTGCATGCTTTTGACGGTCTCGAAACCGTTGGAACAGACCTACTGTATTCGCCTTAATAAATAGATTCCACGAAGAAAACGTCCTCAAATTGCTGTTGACAATCGTCGGGGTGAAGGCGGTGAAGAGATTATTCGGAGTCAGTTTTGCCACATCGAAATTAAAATTTCTACCTTAAGATATATAGTTCATTTAAACCTTAAATAAGATGTTTCATTTGTTCTAAATGCCGACGTTTCGTTACAGAAAAACTTCTTCAGGGCAGTTGTTACTGCGATTTCGTAGATACTGTGTTTCTTTCAGTTGATTGAAATCAAACGTGTTCGATGAGTTTTCACTTTCATAGTTTTTGAATTAGCAACTTTGTCTCACATTACTGACATTTCGACGTTCATTTGTTCAAATTTTTGTAAAATACAATGAAAACAATGTTTGATACCTTATAGAAAAAAGTCGATAAAATGAAATGAATCTATGAAAGTAAAAGCAATACTGTTACGCTTTCGATAGTCCCTAATAAGTAAAGCACGGATTTTGGTGCATTTTTAGATCATAGTCATCTTTTTAGTCGGGCGTACGCGTTGAATGATGAGTCATGACCCAAACATGCACTTAAATCCGTGCTTTACTAATAAGTAATAGAAAATAAAATCTACATCGTAAAAGATCAGTCTCGTAACATTATCTATATATTTATATAAATATAACATATTTTTCACTTCTGACGAAGCTGTCGAACGACGGTGAAACGTAAAGTGTTAGTGTCCGCTTAAAAGATTTTGTGATACGTAACATTATCGACACATGCGACCTTTTGTACTATAGATGGCGTTGGGCACCTCTCACAATAATGCAATCTTGTCGGCTTATAAGTAACATCACTGACACGTGCGATCCTTAAGGCTGGTTTATACAAGAAGAATAAGAAATAAGGACTAACGCCTAATAGATAAAGCTTAAGGAATAAGAATGTACGTGTTTATTCAACAGAATAAGAATAAGATACGTTTTAAAACTGACCAATAAAATTTAGTGTTCCTCCAAAGCACGCATGCGTGGTTAGGTTTGTTATTGTCGATCGTCAAAATCGTGAGTTGGGTATACTGGTTATTTCGTGAAAAATAAACGTACAAAATAAGTGGTTTCAGAAATTAGCAGGTAAAACTAAATAGTAATATTTGTAATAGTAATAATAGCAATTGCACGTGTATCACGAATAAGCAATGCTTTGTACGCATGCGTGCATGACATATCGCCTAAGAATAAGGCCTAAAAGTTCAATGTTAACCAACTTTTGTTATCTTACGGGGTATACCTTATTCCTTATTCGGTTTATAAACGCAAACACACAGACCCGTAAGATTAACTTTTATCTTAAGCGTTACGCCTTAAACCTTATTTCTTATTCTTGTTGTATAAACCAGCCTTTATACGATAGATGGCATGTACACTAATGATTCGCTTTAATAAATAGATCCCACTATACAGGGTGGTCCCGAAATAAGGTGCCAAAAATAGGAGATGATGAATAAAACTCATATACAAAAAAAAAATTTCTAATAAAACCCTTTTCGTTTTTGAGATAAAAATAATTGAAAATTTGCTATACGCTAATGTTAATCGGATTGAAAAGGTAATTCTGCTTGTATGGCAAAAATATTTGCATTTTCTTTAGCAACCGTACCTGTAACCTCTAAACTCATTAACATACAACAAATTTTCAATTATTTTTATCTCGAAAACGAAAAGACTTATATACAAAAAATTTTTCTAATAAGAGTTTTACTCATCATCTCTTATAACTGATTTCTTTTTGGCACGTTATTTCGGGACCAGCCTGTATAAAAGATAGACACTAGAAAGTAATAAGTCAATTTATATAACCCACCTCTTTAGGATAGATGGCGTTGTGTACCACTTTTAATTAAGGTACTAAATCAACATACTTCGTATAGATGTAGCGCATTTAGTGATTTTTTTATATCTATCCTTGTCGCACATTATTCTCACTTAGGGATTAAAAAAACACAGTCGAAAGGTTGTTATCATTTGAAGTGACGTTTAACGAAGTTACTGTCAATAACTGCAGCTTGCCTTTAAATCAATTTGTTTTGTATCAGTGCTGTTTTCACTTTGTTTTATATAATTTTCAATAGGTTTTTCTTCGCTCTTCTTATACACCCTCTGTTCCAAATGGTATACATTTATTTAAAATCCTTTGATTACTATTGAAATTTAAAGGAGTTAATGAGTTTCAATCATTTTATATTGATAAAAATAATTTATTCTTAATACTTGTACAGGCGGCTGTGTTCAAAACAGATCTTGATATTTGTTCCTGTCAATTAAAAAAACCAAAAAGAACTGCAGATCAAAATCAGACCCGTTCTGACGAAAATATGGAATCACAAAATCTTTTAAGAGGATACTAAATCGCGCACTATACACTTAACGTTTCGCAGTCGTTCGACAGCTTAAAAGATTTTGTGATACAAATTTCATCGGACAAGAACCAACTGTAAATATGAAAATATGGAAGGTATAATTAAAGAAAATAGTGGTTCGTGTATAAGAAGAGACCGAAAAACTAAGCAATTGACTTCTGACCAGCCCAATGGAATTTTACAGTTCTTACTTCTTACTGCAACATAAAGCCGGAAACAAATTTATCCGCGGTGCTGTTAACGAAGCTGCAACCAAATTTGACGTTACTCGATTAACTGTGTTCCGAATTTGGCGTAGGGCCAAAGAACAATATGATAAAGGAACTCCTTGTGCCGATGTGTCAGCTAGAAAGAAGGGAAAATGTGGTCGAAAGCGCAAAAATTGCTCGGAAACTTTGAATAAGATCCGGGATATCCCGTTTAATCGTCGCGGTACAATCTGCAGTTTGTCGTTTGCAACTGAAATTCCAAAATCAACCCTTTTCCGCATATTTAAAGAAGGTAAACAGTTAAAGCGAATATCGTCAACAGTGAAACCAATGTTAACAGAACAAAACAAACTAGCCCGACTAGCATTTTGCTTATCGAAGGTGAAGCCAAATGGATTTTTTTAAGACATGTATGACTGCGTACATATAGACGAAAAATGGCTTTACTTGACTCAAGTTAAACGATCGTATTATGTCCTACTTGATGAACAAGAGCCTGAGAGATCTTGTAAAAGCAAGCGCTTTATTACAAAAGTTATGTTCATGGCTGCAGTGGCCAGACCACGGTATGATTCTGCTAAAAAGCAGTATTTTGATGGAAAGGTAGGACTTTGGCCATTTGTTTATCAAGAACCTGCCAAATGAAACAGTAAGAATCAGAAAAAGGGACATTAGTGACCAAAACCATCGAATCTATCAACGCCGTCGAATGTAAAAAAATGATCGTTGAAAATATTTTGCCAGCTATTAGATCTAAGTTTCCAGTGGCACATAAAGCAAAACCCATCTACATTCAACAAGACAATGCCAAGCCGCATGCTTGTAATGATGATGAAGTTTTGCTAACTGAAGGATCAAAAGAGGGATGGAACATTCAATTCAAATCGCAGTCACCAAATAGTCCAGACCTAAATGTTTTAGATCAGTCTTTCTCAAAGTGGGCGATAACGCCCCCTTGTGGGCGCTAGAGGCCTACAGGGAGGGCGGTAAAGGGCACAGAGAAACAAGATAAGACATATATGGCAGACTATAATTTAACTAAAATTATTAAAGTAATGATTGCGATTGTGATTTTTAAGATGTGGTAAAGTTAAAAATTTTAGGGGGCGCTAGAAAATAATTGATTCTCAAAGTGGGCGGTAGACGAAATTAGTTTGAGAACCTATGTTTTAGATCTTGGTTTTTTTTAATTCGATTCAATCGCTCCAGCACCAAGAGTCACCAAAAACTATACACGAATTAATCCAATGTGTGCAAAATGCTTTCAATGCACTAAGTAGAGATAAATTAGATAATGTCTTTTTGACACTTCAAAAGTGTATGGAGTCGACTTTGATGGTTTTCGGTGGCAACAATTACAAAACTCAATACATGAACAAAGAAAAGCTTCGTCGTGAAGGACGGTTACCTGTTTCGATAAGGTATAGTGAAGAGGCTCTTACCACAGCCCGCAATTTAGTTTAAATTTATAAATTCCGAATCAAAATTTGTTTAAATAATGTTCAGTTAAAGTTAATTTTCAATAAAATTCATCAAAGAAAAATGAATTGCTTTGTTTTGTATACTACAATTTGGGACAAAATGAAAACGGAAATGTATACCTTAATTTGGGACAGAGGGAGTATTTTTTATCTTAGTTCATTTTGTTCAAGTAATAGTTTACCATGGTTAGTAATAAGTATTGTATTACTGGCTGCCGAAGTTCCAGAAATAATGGTTCTAAATTATTTTCTGTACCGAATGGTAAGTTATCTTTTATTTGTACTCTTAATACTGATTAATCTCTAATAAATTGTCGTTTTTCTTTTCCTTTATGGCATATGGGGAACGTCCATCATCACTCGTAATTCCGTTTTACTGAGTTCTTTATAATAAAAAAAAAAAACAAATGTCAGCATCCAAAGTTTTTTCACAAAATTAAATGATTCCGCTTTTCTACATAAGATAATTATCATGCACATTTTACAATACCTTTTTTATTGACAAATAGGATAATTGGACATCATAACCTAGTTGATAACCTAATACATTTTTGATTTCAAACTACTGCAATTGTGACCCTAAAACTGTTGTCTTCCTTGTTGCACTTGCGACAATTGTATTTGTTATCCTTGTTTCTCAATGTTCTCACAAGAGGAATGGGATTGCGTTACCTGAACGGAGTGTTGATCTAGTACCTTACTTTTAATAAGGCAGCGCACTCTCTTTAACAAACAAATCCTGCTAGGTAGAATATAGGTATTAAATAAGTAAAACATGGTTAGTAATAAGTTGATCTTGTAACATCACCAACACATGCGTCCACTCAACGGTAGATGGTGTTAAATATCACTCATTAGAACGCAATTTAATCAAGGTAATCAACCTACAGAAAGTAAAATCGAGTAAAAGCTAGAATAATTTGAAGTCATTTTAGAACATTTTCTATTAAAAGGTTAGACTACTGACATATTAATCCTCTTTATGACAGATGGCGTTGTGTACCACTCACAATTAAGGTATTTAGAAAGTACCGCCATTCATTTCCGAATTTTTCGTCCCCCAAATTAAAAAGGACGCTATGAAACGTTAAGAGAAAAAGGATAGATACATAACAAGTCACTGTTGCTAGGGAGTTTGTGTTGAATCTAACCCCAAAATAAGAGAGTGAGATAGTTGCCGCTACCTTCTCAATACCTTTCCTCACAATAACACAGTATATTCTCTTTAACGTATTTAATTTTAGTTTTACCTTTGAAGGGCCACGGGGAAGAACGATCAATGTACGTTCTTGCAAAGCTTTCAGAAAAGCAAATTTAAAGTTTACTAACTTATAGGAGTATAATGGAATGGGAATGGTGTAAGGAGCTAAAAAACATATCTTAACGGTGATCTTTCTTCCCGGTTTCAATTCATGCTTCGATTCGTTTAGGAACAAGTCACAAGATGGCATCCAAAATCTCATTTTCATGAAAAAAGTGACATTGATCGTTCTTCCCCGTGGCCCTTCATTTTGTATTAACAGTGTAGGTCGCGATATCTTGCGGCCGATTTTTGACTTAACATAACTATCAATTAAAATCCTCCGGTCAAAACTCGGGAGTACCTTAAGGTGTGTGTCCATTTGTGACATAATCTCGAGACTTTGTCTCGAGAATGATCTCAGACTCTTGTACATTTGAGAGCATTTTGAGTCTCAAGACAGATGTTGGAGACTCACATTCTCGAGACTAGGAAAAGCCCGTGTCGACTTGAGACTTGCAGTCTTGGAGTATTTAAGAGACTTTTGTACAGTCTGCTGATTCCGTACGTTATGGATCTTCCGCCGTATCTCCTGACGGTCACAATCAAAAACTGTCCCAAATTCTTCAAACATACACATTTTTTTTGCGATTTCTGTACTGTTGATGTTTTATGTACATTCCACAGAAACTCATTTTCCTCATAAGGAGAAATTAATTTAAAAACTTCCGTCATCTGTCCACTCTCTGCTCATTTTGTCAATTAATTAATAAGTTAGTAAAAACTGTTTCAAATAAGATTTTGAGATCGCTCTCAGCTCTTCCAACTCTGCTAGAAAAGTTGAGACTAAGTCACAAGAGCAGGAATGAACATCTCCATCTGATATCGTGCACTCTCGGAGCTCTGTCTCCGAGAGTGCTCTCAAGTCTTTATCCCCATTGGTGATTGAGTCTCAAGACTGAGTCTCGAGAGTATTTTGTCACAAGTGGACACTTACCTTTAGATCGATAGATTTGAATGTTTTCTTTCAGGTCGATGACATTGCAGTGGAGTTCTCAAGTTACTCTTCTATTGAAGAAGCCCTAAATAGAGCCGAAAACAGATGCATCAGGAATCCATTGCAATCAAAACCGACTTGCAATAAATTTCGATATTGTTTATATTTGATTGACTGTTTTGCAGATTTCGTTTCCTGTAAACGCTTGTGTCTTTCTTATCCATTTTATTCTTTACAATTTATTTTTTTTGTCATATTATTTTTCGTATTACATCGACGTTTCGTATAATTTCCTCTTTTGCATTTGATTTTGATTTTCTCACCTTTAGCAGAAGAAGAATCGTCGACCTTGATGGTTTTCTTTCGTATTCCATTGTTCTTCAGATTAATTTCTTTTCGAATTATTTTTTCGTATTTCATTGACGCTCTATTTTAAGGATGTTTTTATATACGATTAATTTTTGAAATTAAAGCGAGCTAATTTTTATTGTTTGTGAATCAACATTCCTCATTGTTTTATTTCGTAACGTTACAGTAAACAAAATTCATTCAGTGGTGAAAATGATGAAACTAAAAATAATCGATATTTGAAGCCAGAATAAATTGTAACAAACAACGTTTTTTAATGGTCTGTTTGTAAACACGCAATAACAAAAAAAAATAGGGAATTGTTTTCGCGACACGCGCATACAAAAGCAACAGACCCCCGAACCGACGGGCGTCATCATCCCTCCGCGCGCGCCGTCAACAAATATAAAATATGAATTAAAAACAGCGTGTCAATATTGGTTTTGGTGCACCATTAAAATGCAATTTAAATTGGCATTTACATACGTAAATATCATACTCGAAAATAATGCACAATGCCTTCATTTAAATCACTAAAAAACACGCAGCCTTTTATTTACCGTGTAAATACCTTCCGCATGCATATACATGTGCACGTAAATACCGCGCGCGAGTGGTTCACCGTTACGCTCTTCTTCTTCCAGAAATTTTCCCAAAAAAATCCGTTTTGTTGTCTTTGCAAAATTTGCTTGCACTTATACACAACGTGAGTGCTCTCATTAAGAAATAAAGGATTTGCATAATATGAAATTGAAATCGGAAGCCCGCGCACACTCTTGCTTACACACATTCATGTTGTATGTATGCATGTGTGCTGTGTCAACAAGAGATTCGACCGAGCCGATGATATTTGGACACACGTCGAACGTACCCGCGCGGAATTTGCCAAAATAATTTGATCGTGTGTAACGATCCGCACACGAAATTTCGCCGCCTGCGATTTTCTATTTGCCGAATGACCGCAGTTATAATTGCCTTAAATGTTAGGGCAAACATCGCGGAAAAAAAACACGTTTCGTAACGAAACGGGCGCGCTGATACATGACAGATGGCAGGAGGTTCGGTTTCGCACATTTACACTACTTCCGGTTTTAATTATTCATAATTTGCACCAAGTCATTTATTTATACAATCGAAGCTATCGCCAGTTCGCAAAATTAAAATTTCCATGCTTAATACTCACATGGTAAATTTAAAAAAAAAATGTGTTACAGTGAAAGATCTGTAGCACCACCTCTCGGCTGGAGGCTAAAGCCTCTTTGTACTAAAAGTATTTGTATATGACAATTTATCAGTACTTAGATGACCAATGTTCTTCTGTTGTTGTTTTCAGAAAAGTGTACGTCACTTTAATGCATTGCGATGTATCTTTCATCCGAAATGTTGCTTTGCAGAAATCATATTGTTACGATGTCATTATCTGAGGAAATAAGTAAATTCATTTCGAAATTATTGCAATCATGTGCATTTCAAAATTATGCGGAAACAGCATCCATTGAAGTTAAGCAGAGCAATGTCGCGATACGCATACTTGCATTCCACTATGCATAAATGCAAGCTATGCGGAATGTGGGCGTGTTGTTTACATGTGCCAATTAAGATCGAGGCAATTAGAACGCGTTAAGAAAAACAAATTTGGCAAAGATCAATTGATGCTGACGCCTTTTAGAACTTTGTACTTTGGATCGAACCCCGGCCACCAGAGCAAAGGAACCAATTGTGACGTAGAGATAGGGATGTATAAAAGATCGACCCGCAGGTAGACATGAGTTAGTGAATCAGTAGTATGGAGTATTTAGAGTAATTAGTCAAGTAATTGTGAACGAGTGCGCGTAAAACCGGCACCAAGCGAGTAAACTCTCCACGAGCACAGAGCTGGCCCCGGGCCAGGCCCTTTTCCCCCCTAAAGGTAATGTAGAGTTTTAATTAAAGTTTGAAGAGTAGGATTAGATTAAAATAAGTTCGATTAAATAAGGACGAAGAATAATTATGTTTAAAGTGATTATAATGATAAAACAAATTAGTTTAAATGAAAATATAATTTAAAGGGACATAGAATAATTATGTTTAAAATAATTGTGATTATTAAATTAAAATAATTTAGTTAAACAAAAGTAATCATAAATTAATAAAATAAATTTAAAGCTACTTCGTTACGCGACAATATAATTAAAACACCTTTTCCTATATATTTTTATTATTACATAGCATATAATCATAGCTAAACATATTTGTTGTTTTAACTAAAATATGTATCAACTAACTATCAATCCAAATCTGTTTACAGAAGTTAAAAAATTAAAATAACATCGAATTCCTCTCAGTAATTGTTGCTCCTCGCTTAGCGTACGCCTCGTGTTTTCGGGCTCTTCAGCCATTTTGAAAAGTTCACTAAACTATTTTGTTTAAAGTGAAGTCTGAACGGAAGATATTATTCCTAGTTTTGATAAGTGCGTTCTAAGCAACAAAAGGCTTCCTTTTAGTGCCTTTCGAAGCCTGATTTCTGTATATCAGGTAGGATTTATACAAGCAACTAAGTGCGCAGTTCGGGTTGTAACGCTGTTTTTGATTCCTTCATTTAGGCCTTTCACCGGATCTTTGATTTGGGACCTCCCGGCTGTTTATCTTTGGAACGCTGAGTGACGCACTGGACGCTACTTCGCTACTGACATTTGATACTCGAACGATGTTAGTGCAGTGAACAAACAAAAGCTTTCCAAAGAATTTTGTCACCAAATTTTAAATTTAATTTACTTGCCTCTCACTTACCACTGACAGATGACAAGCTTCTGCTGACGAAACGTATCAGCTGTTCCCCAGGCTAGCAACAGTGAAGAATGGGGCGGGTTGATTAAGGTGGTAAAATTATTAAGGGCGCCAGAAAACAATATCCCCAGCTCACACGTAATCGACCAGTCGACGTCTTCAATCGACCAGATAGGGCAGAATATGAATCAACCATAAATACAGAGGTGAGACTTTACTCTCTGGTGTGCGTGAACGCAGAAATCAAACTCGAAGTTAAATTTAACACAATTTATTACACAAGTCAAAACAACACCTTACACTTTTACAATGGGTTACTTAATTATCTACGGTAAACGCAGCGCAACACGTAGTTCGAAATTCTTACTCGCGATTTAACTATTCAAGAGCAAAGAATAAAATATAAACCGATCGGTCCGCAAAACGTCAGATTAAATTAAGTTGGAGAACCTAACCTTTTGAAAGCGCGTCCAATCATGCGTCAGGGTCAACGTTACCAACCGAAGCGCGGTGGTCGGTGGGTAGTTAAGACGCCCTCTGTCGATCGCGGGAAGCATCGACAATTTGGTACAAACTGGATATGCTGGGATCGCCAAGATGGCTGATCAGGTTTCCACGATCGGGTCACGGTACATTCACAGGGCAGAAGCGCCTCTGGAGAACTAGGCCTAGAAGCCTGGATTAAAAGCCTGCGCCAGAAAACTGCGCCCAAACAGAAAAGCCTGAATGTAAAGGGGAAAAGGTTTCATTAGCAGCCATTTTGATTCACGCCATTGCACTTTTTACATTACCTGGGGCTAATAAGTTCCCGGGCCTGGAATTGGGGTTAAAATTATCCCCAAATGTGTACGATGGTGTCACGAAATCTTCCGGCACAACCGCAAATGAGTTACTCCTCCCAAAGAGCAAGAACTCCGATAATTTTATTATGCACGTAAAACACATCTGACTTGTAACACACTTCGAATAAGAAAGGACCTCAAGGAGGTGAAGGTTGCTAGGATACGAAACCGAAAACAGTCACGTGGTGCGTCATAGCCAATGAACTTCGAGTTAGCGAAGGGGGGATACAAGATTGCAAACTGTATCGACAGCGAGTCAGATATCGTCTAGATTCCGTGTTTTCTTTGGCGGGAAATTTGAAACGTAACAATTTGCTTTAAAGATTGTTGATGTGGCGCCTGTGAAAAGTAATTACAATCCGGTGTGCATTTGGAGCGTCTATTATCAATTGAAAAATAAAGACGATGATTACGAGCACGACGATAAACTGAACTGAACTGCCGGAGGATGAGGCACTTTTAAGACAGTTGTACGAAGATATAACGGCAAAGAGTTATATGTTAGACATGCAAGTAGTGCGAAAATTCCATAAAAGCAATAAACTTACCGCAGTCGTGCAGTTCTCCTCGAAAAAAATATGATTGTGAGTTTCAACATTTTAACATGGACACAGAGAAGCCTCGTATGTGGCCAGTTAGAGGTAGAAATCAATTTGAGCAAAATGAAAATACACATGTAAGTGAAATAATAATAGTAGGTAATAATAAACACGCATTTTGGACGACTGAAGGTCGGATTCTTTATTTTAATTTTAATAATATATTGGCGTCAATTTAGTTCTAGCAATGTTGTCATTGCGAAGATTAGTTTAAGCAGATTTGATATTTATTTTGGTTTGTGAACGAAAAACGGATTCGTACTTCGTATTTAATTTCGTTTAACTTGTTGCGATTTATCGCTCGTTTATTTAAGACCTGCTTTGATCTAGTGTCATTACCATTTTTAAAATTTTGACACAAATAAAGACAAAAGTGTGCAACACTGGTGATTTTTATTTATTGTAAAATTCAGCCCTTTGTTTTGGGGGGTTAGGTACGACCCCAGCCCATCTCTCGAGTTAGCCGGTCAATGGGATGATGATAATAATTTGCAAACCATCAGTACGTAGCAACTTACCATTAGAATAATTTGCCGAGAATCTCGAAAATAATTGTAAAGAAATTTTGTTTCTTGTCTGATAGATGATATTTCGTTTTTTTATCCAGGAAGACCGAGCGAAAGATTTTTTAATTTTAATCTACTTACAATGAAAGGCCTCCAGCGCCATCTAACATACAATTTTTGTAGTCATGTCGCTTGTGATTGCTAGCAAATATCTTATTTCTTAGGAAGACAATAGGAAATACAGCGCTATCCATTTTTTAATAATAACTATGTCATCAACGACTACAAACACATTTTTTTAAGACCACAGACACTAGGAAGCAAGAAAATGATCGTCTTTCTTAATTTGATCTAATCAAAAATTGTTACGGGTGAAAAATGTATTTAAATCATTTTTGGTATTGCCAGTCACCCTGTATTGCGTGGGAACTCGAAAGGTGGTGTTCTATTCCACTCTTTTGCCCGGTTAAAACAGAGTCTATCTCGTAACAACCAAGCCCCCCCGACTTATTTAGTCTGCGCGTGAACTTTCTTCGACGCGTCACTCTTGCCGCTTAAGTCTGAACGTGCACACGTATTGTCAGTGAAGTGCCCACGATTTTGTGCCTTGATCATGTTTAGTGAACGGAATTTTATATTTTGTTCGGTTTATTTCGAACAAGGCGGCAACGAGCGCGCTTACATTAACCCATCGTTGTGGCGTTTGCCGCTTCGTTTGTATTTAACCGAACAAAATATAAAATTCCGTTCACTAATTATGTTGAATCCTGTGATCGAAGTCTGAAACGGAAATTGTTTACTCCGAGATCTGCTTAAGTGCACGCTAAGCAACACAAGCTTTCTTATAAGCTTTTCTAAGCCCGTCGCAGCGAGAAAAGAACAACTTTGTGCGTATTACGGTTTATAACACGCATCTTTCTTTTACTATTTAGGCTTGCAGTCGTACCCCTTTCTGACTACTTCTTTCTTTGTAATGCTCTTTGAGCCCGACCTTTGAGTGGAAAAGCGGAGCCTGCTAAAGGTCAAAATATCGCTGTCCACCCCTTTCTCCCATGAGTTGGACTAGACCGTAGAGCAGCCATGTCAAAGATACGGCCCGCGGGCCGCATACGGCCCCCGGGCCGTATCAATACGGCCCGCGATCGCAATTTGTCACAGAAAGAAGAATCATGTTTTTTAAAGCTTTTAGTTTACTTCACTCGATTTGAAGTACATTTTTTTTATTTGAATCTGGCCCGCCTACACATTCTAAATTTAATATATGGCCCTCTGCAAAATTGAGTTTGACACCCCTGCCGTAGAGGCTACAGGTGAACAGGAGATACCGTAACGTGACATCGTCGCGGCTTGCGTAGTGACGCTATTGGCAACACTGACCTCCTCCTCCTCGATTGGTATTTCCAACCTCACTTTGACAATGAGCTGAATGTCAAAGTGGATTTATTACAAGGTCGGATTTGTTTTATTTTCTTTTAAATTTGTTATTGTCGCATTAAGCGCTGCGTTGCGTTAACCTTATTTTATGTGAATAAGTTTGAATAGTCACGTTTTGCATTCTTTGTAAACGACAGGCAGATCTGTTTCTGGATTTAAGATTTAATTAATCGGTATACCTTTGCTTTCTCTTTTTTTAACCCATTGAGTCTCTGTCTGGGTTGTAAGATTTACTTTTGTTCATGTGTTAATTTTTGGAGTGACACCAAATAAAAACAAGTGTGCTTAGCTGGTGATTTTTATTTTATTTATATTTCGTTGTCCCTTTAATTTTTGGGGTTACGTACGATCCGTACCCATCTCCACGAGTTGGTCGGCTGTGTTGGAGATCTTAATTTGCAATCCTTCAGGTAGGTGGCAAAATACCTAACGCCATCTGATGGATAATGTCATAACGTTCTCTTTTTCTTTCTTAAAAGGACGTCGATAAGACTTTTTTAAAATTTTTTTCATTTTTAAATAAGTTAAACAGACTTATCTTTTTAACTCTCACAACAAATACAACTTCATCGCCTTGAAATGGTTACAGTTAAGAACTGCCAATGATTTTAAAAATATTTTTGTTATTCTTAAGAAAACAGAAACAATTAGGTACCATTTAAATTGATGACAGTACCTACCATTTTAGTTGTGGCGAAAAGTTCCTGGCGACATCTACCACAATTTTTTTTGGACCATCAATGGTTCGTTGAATGTAGGATGCAGCCAGTATTGTAACCTTAGGATGGAGTGGATACATAAAGGGAGAGAATTACGAAAACTGTGGAATGGAAAAGAAAGAGAGGAAGACGCATCCACATAGAAAACTTATAACAACACGACAATAGCAGAAAGAAATTTGGAAGACGGTGATTAGAGTAACAGAAGAAGAAACATCAAAGATTCCTCTTTCTTTGACCTATATAAAACTATGTATTTTTACATCCTGATGGGATAGGCTACTTGCAAAACAGAAAGGAATGACCTGCCAGTAGATGCCACCACTTTTCAGTAAACATACTGCATGCTATCGTGCGTTCTGAAAACATTCTAAATGAAAGAAGCAGATTACAGAAGCAGGAATGAGCGCGAATATTAACAATCCGATTCTAAGATGTCATCTTCGAACTAATAGAGCAAATAGAGAACTGTGAAATATTTTGTATGAAGTTATTGTTTTGCTATGTTCGGTGACTGTAAATAACTAATTGAACCCGTTTGCTTAACAGTATTTTGAAATCAAATGTAAGCTTTTGGCAATCAAAGGACATTTAATATCAATTCTCAGAGAACACCCGAAAGCAGCCGCGTTCGATTCTCAAAAATAAAGAAAAAAAAAACGGACATAAAGCAGTCCATTGTCGGTCCCTGGTGGGTTGGTGCGTCTTCATTGTTCGCATTGATTCGACGACTCTACCCGGAGCTTTATTATGTATGCGCGCATAATATAAATAATACAAATATAACACAGTAGCCCCCATTGTGAAAGGGCCCCCATTGAAAAGCGCGGACGTTTCAATCCAAGGAGAAACGTAACACATCGAACCGAAGTTTCAGGATTTTGTGCAGACTTCGTTCCCGGATTAATTAATTGCGTGCGTGCATCGATCTCCGTCGTAATTAATTGATAAAGTCCGCGTTCTGCTCGCCGAGCACAAATTTTTTTCTCGGTCTGCAACGCTCACTTTCCTGGCGCTTCAAATTAGCCAGCGTTGAAGAAACAGTTCCGCCGGCGGCGTCGGTTTGAGCCGGCTCATCCACTTGTAAAGAAAGCACTTCTTATAAATATCCTGAAAACGATAGAATCGGTTACACAGTAAAGTTGCATGCACTTTACACATGATCAAAGCTGGGCCGTGTGTGCGCGGTGCTTGCGTAAGCAGGTCAGCTACTTCGTGAACGGCGAGATAAAGGAATTAATAGGGAACTTACGTGCGATATTTTATTAATTTATTTTAATTTTCTCTCTTTTCCACGAGGTTTACTATAAACTACAGGATTAATTACACTATACAATAGTATCTGAACTTGCTCAAGCGAAAAATTACATCAAAGAAGCTTGAAGTGATCAGTTATTAAAAATTTTTAAAAAACTTACATAAGTTAATCAATACTAACAAAAATTTTCAATATTTAAAATCAGTTACAATATTGAACTTACGTAAGTGAACGGGAACACCAAAGAAGCTTGAAGTGATCAGTTACTAAAAGACGTAATAAGTTAACAGTACTAACAATCAGTTACAAGATTAGTTGAACTTACGTAAGTGAACACGGACATCAAAGAAGCAGGAAGTGATCAGTTATCGAAAGACATATGATAAGTTATCAGTACTAACAAAAATGTAAAATATTTACAATCTGTTACAAGATTAGTTGAACTTACGTAAGTGAACAAGGACATCAAAGCTTATATACATCATCAGTTACTAAGAGATTTATGATCTGTTATCAGTATTAACAAAAATGTATAATATTTACAATCAGTTACAATAATTAATTGAATTTACGTAAATGAACAGGGACATCAAAGAAGCTTGAAGTGATCAGTTATCAAAAGACTTATGGTTAAGTTGTCAGCAGTACAAAAAATTGAGAAAATTTACATTCAGTTACAAAATTAATTAAACTTGCGTAAGCACATAAGGAAGGAAGCTTGAAGTAATCCTATCAGTTATCAGAAGACTTACAATCAGTTACAAAATTAGTTGAACTTGCGCAAGCAAGTAAGGACCTCAAAGTTCAGTTATCAGAAGAATTACAAGATCACTTTCAACACAGAACGGTTGGCCTTATACGACATGAAGAGCTCGAAGTAATAAGTTATTATTACTAAGCGATGTCTATCAGTTATAGGATTAGTTACAACACAGAATGTTAATTCTTACAAGTGAGTGAAGTAATAAGTTCATCACCAGAGCTAATCTAAAAAGGTTACAATGATTATAATTCGTAAATATTTTGTTTAAAATCTTCCAATTAGAAGAAGCAAGATTGTATTTGGCTTCAGCAAGATTGAAGTATTTATTAATGACTGACAGGACAACAATGGCTTATAATAATAATATTTTGTTTAAAATCTTCCAATTAGAAGAAGCAAGATTGTATTTGGCTTCAGCAAGATTGAAGTATTTATTAATGACTGACAGGACAATCGCTTATAATAACACCACATTAATAATTAATTTCTCAATTAATTATAAAGCGCTCGTAAAAATCGCAGGCATATCAGCATATGCATGAGCGTACTTAAATACACGCATAAATGCCAGAAATGTTTCTTTCTTGCTTTTTACTTCATAAATTGCTGAGAGTGACAGGCTTTCAAATTAGCAGGGAAATAACAATAATTCTTCCCGAGCGCACATTTAATAATAAATGCAAAAATCGTCATAAATCAATTATAACCTGTCGATCACCTCCAATAAAGATATTAACTATTTTGTAGTTCACTTCTTTAATATTACGATTTCATATACGATCGTTTGAAAGGCTCAAATTCATTATATATATTTTTTAATTTAGGTATTACCCAAACTTAGCTTTCGTTTATACCTATAAGAACACAAGAGGAGGCTATGAAGGCTAATTTGAATTAGATTGGCAACACTAACTGTTGACAGCTTAATTTGAATTTGAATTGTCAAAGTGATGCTTCAAAATGTTTAATTAATTGTCGGGAGCGAACAATTTGAACATGTGCTACTGTTGTCACTAACACTGGTTCACTTCCTTTAAATTAAAACGATTGAACCCGATGAGAATCCTATAATAGTCAAAACATTTACATAACCTCCAATCTACACTGCGAGTCGATTGGCAAGGTGCACTACCGTATAAAAAAAATCCGGCCTACTTTAATTATAAATTTAAATAATCGCGTGGTATTATCTTTGAAAACTCTGAAAAGTGATAAGGCGAAAGGACATGTTTCATTTGTTTTTTGAGGTTAATTATAAAAACAAATTAATTGTAAGTAGAGTTCCTCAAGACCCTAAGCCAAACCCAATACATTTCTCATTAGTTTCATCCAGAAGAAATTGATTCTCTCTTCCTGTTTTTGTTTGTCGTCAGAAATTTGTGGCATCGAGTATGGTATCATTTAATACTGCCCAATAACTTTAAAGGTCAAGACGACTTCGTCTCTATTTGACATCTTTTGTGACATGAACCTACTGGGCCAAGTGCGTGCCATCTGAGTCGCAGCGAAAGGGTTAAGAGAAGTCAAAAAATAAAAATTCTACTTGAAAGAATGGTTGTTATGGTGTGGTGTAATCATCACTGAGGCGAGCAGAAAAATGTGGAATACCACAAGGTTCCACGCTAAGTCCGACACCATTCCTATAACATTTTTTTCTCATTCTGATTTATTTTGCTTCTTTCATTCCAATTTATGTACATATTTTTTTTTCTGTGCATTCCTGAACTATTTAAGCCTTTTCTGGTCTTCCTTTCCCTTGTGATTCATGCACATAATTTCTTTACAGTGGTGACTTTGTCTATCCACCTCATTATGCGTTTACATCTACACCATTACACCATCGAAGCTGTCATTTTTCTATACTCTTTGGTCGGTTTAGTTTTAAGGTAAGTCAAAAGCTAATATGCGAGCCAAAAAAAATTTTTCAGAGTTGGCTGTGTGATAATGATAAATCTCATATGTCGCGGTCGAAGTGTTATTTCAATGACACATGAGTTTTGGAAAAAAGACAAATATTTATTAAATAAGATGCGTTATATGTCCACCACCTTCTGCTAGTCAGAGTGCAGCTCTGCTTTTAACAGAATCAATAACATTTTGAAGACTCCTAGGTGAGTTATTAATCTCTTCGATCTTATTTCTAATTCATAGCACTCCACAACCCCATATTTTGAGAGTTCACATAACCGGATAGGTGGAACCATGATTGGTCGGTAAACATAACTTTTGCCAAAGCCTCATCGTTATTATGGTAGTAATCAATGAATCTCTGGCAAAATTCTTGTTTTCGAGGTCTGTCTATAGGAAGTAATTCATGAGTCACTTATAAACGGTAAGGATGGAAGTGTAGATCATTTTTCAGGATACGTCTACAAGTACCATAAGAAAAACTTAGTTCTTGCTATAAGTGTCTCACAGAAGTTTGTGGACGTACCTCCATTACTTGTCTCACCATTTCAATAGCTTCCTGATTTCTAACTGTTGGTCTGCCACTGCCTTTTTTGCGATCCACGCTTCCAGTTTCCCTGAACAATTTGACAAAACGTAGAACAGAACTGCAGAAATAGTCATACGGAACTACGTCTTGCGGATATTCTTCTAGGTAATCCTCGTACGCATTTCTTACATTATAGACCCATTCGCCATCGACTTTTGTACCATTTCTTAAATAAATTTCAACCAGATATCGTTTTTGATCTTCATTAAATACGAAAGCCATTTTTAAACTAACGTGCAAAAAAAAAAATAAAAAATTACAGTGACAGTTACTGACGGTACACTGAAACTTTTATTAATATCAGACATGACTGCTATGTCTTTCTCTCTCATCATGGCCAACTCTGAAAAATTTTTTTTTTGCTCACATGTTAGTTTTACGCGGTTATATATTTACATGTAATTCTACGTGTATTTCTACATGTTTTTACATGTAATTTGTTGTGTATTGCACAGTAAAATCGGCGTTCAATACTTAAACAGATAAATTGGTATTTTTAAGCTGGTAGACAGAAATGTAAGTTGGTAAAACCTTGAAAATTGATCAAATGGTCACAATTGAATGAAGGTAGGACAAAAATATAAATCTTTATAAATAATAAAGTATTTGGTACTCCTAAAATTAATTTAAACGGATTAATTAATTTTTTTATGGACAGCATCAGTGTCCACTTTCAAGTGTTGCATATCATTTAATTTTCTTTTCTTTTTTTTTTTAACTGTGGTGATTGCCCAACGGGGTCCTAAGTCAAAGACTTGTCAGGACCTCAGGAGCGGGAGTGTATTTGAGTGTGTGTAAAGTGTTCCATGGCTTTGTTACTTCCAACCTTCTCGCCGTTTAAGGGGAACCAGTGTCGAATTTTATCCCCAACACTGAAGGGTGCCTGAAGTCGATACCGACCACCCCCGAGAAAAATCCCGAGTGCGGTTCGAACCGACGACCATGCGATTGCAAGGCCGGTCCTCTTACCACTGGACCGTTCAAGCGTTAAATTAATTAATTAATATTAAGGCCTTTTGTTATTGCTGTTAGAGCACTTTTTCTTTTTATAATTGATATCGTTAACTAAATACAAACACGTATATTGTTCATATTGAAAAACAAGAGTTTCTACAATTTAACGCGTCCACATATTTAAAAAAAATATATAACAAGAACGTTTAGATTATTTGTAAATAAAACATCTGCTATGTCAACTAACTTCACTGAAATACCAATAATTTGTGACCACTAACACCAACAGCAAATACACAATCCCTAGAAAAACCACAAAATACACGTATATGACCTTCAAAATTAGAACAAGTTATATTGTCATTATATTTATTATTTACATGTAGAAATTTCTGTATTACAAGGAAAAATATGCAATTTTGATGAATTCACGTAGAATTTACATGTAAATCTATAACCGTGTAAAACTATTAGCTTAAGACATTATCTTTGCTTGTTTTTTTGTTTATCATTATCTGTTTGGATTGTGTAAGGCAATTTTGGTTGTGTGTGTGTGAGAGAGAGAAAGCACCCACGCTTGTCTTCTAGCTATACAACAAGTGATATTCCACGTTGAGGCGATGGTCACGTCAACTCGGCCATGAAAAAGAGTGTTGTTAATTGATACTTTTCGAACAAAAGTGATTTTGTAATTTTTCTTCTAAAAAGAACCTGAAATAGTTTAAAACCCACCTTTCTCAATTGGCACCCAACATGGGGCGGAACGGACACGTCGACACTCAGCTATGAAAAAAAAAAAAAGTATGTTCTGGATCGATGTTTTTCGAGTACAAGTGATTTCGTAATTTTTTTTGAATCAAAAAAGTAACCTAAAATAGTGTAAAACCCATTATTAGAGTTTTAACAATTTTTACGATATGGATAACGTTTACGCTAAATGCTACAAAACTATTAATGCGCATGCTTACAAATATATGAGCATGCGCGTTACTCTTTTTACAGCATTTAGCGTAAACGTTATCCATATCGTAAAAATTGCTGAAACTCTCTATTATCAGCATCTTTCTTTTCATATTAATTTTTATTAGAATCCATAACATTCTTTGTCTCTCTTTATTATATCTCATAACCAGAAGGAATTAAAACAACCAATATACCACCGAAATCATATTGTACTCTTCACTTTTGTATTTACGCCACTTTCTATGTTACGTAAATAGATAATAAATAGTTTCGTTGCACTGCGAGTGAAAATCTTCAACTTTCTTGGAAAAAATAAGTGATCACAAAAAAGAATAGAAAGTAATTTCCAGAGAAGTTGCAAAAATTCTTTCAACAAAAAATGTCAACATTTGAAAACATTTTTAAATACGCTCAAATACAAAATCGAATGTATTTCGAATACCAGATGTTTTGAATTCGGCAAATTTCAGATATTTATAATAAATCTCGAAGGCAGTTAAAAGAAGAAAAAAATCGATCGACCTCCCGAGCTAATACCCGGTAATAAACAGGAAATATTTCCGAGTTAAACAAACCGATATTTTATTGCTCCTAATAAATAGGAACTGTAAACGCTGCCGTAAAATAAATCACCCGCCGATAACGCACGGATGGACGAACAGACAGGCAGACAGACCGAGGAGGAATCGTAAAATAAAAACGGGCATAAATTATAATTAGCGTCATTAGCATGCGAGGGTACCATTATCGGACAAATCGCATTGCCTATTGATAATAAATTACTGGAACCGGAGTCACCCTTAACTCCGTAACGATATAATAGCGACGAGGATATCAAAGTAAGAACGCAGTGGCGGACAATGCGTGCCGCACGGGGTTTTCGGCGGGCGCTCGTGAAAACTATAGTTGATAGAGAAGGGTGGCGTCATATAACAATCCTTCTGTGCGTTTAACTATAATGGGCCTATTAGAAATATATTAAATGGTTAAGTAACCGAAGTCGTCCATTAGGACTTGATTGCGCTCTGCTTTGTATTTTGATACGACTTTAACAACCACCATATTAATCAAACATGAAAAATACTTCGCCTTTATTTATGTTTGATGACATACTTGGTAAGACTATGAGGAAACATCTTAGGCAATTTCAATACAAACGATTGGCATAAAAGTGGCAGCACTAAATTTTGTTACTAATTTTTCACAATAGCATCGATGGAGGGGGTTTTACTTGTGCTTGCTATAACTTCACTATTCACAATTGTAATTTAATTAAATTTAAAATAATTCACTTTGGAAAATATATGGTACTCCCATTGTTGTGAAACCGACAAGACGTCAGTGCAGTGCGTGCTTAGTTAGGCTATCGTAGTTATTAAATCAATTTATTCAGATGTTTAGATTTTCATTTCGACCATACAAATTAATTTTCGATTATTGTTAAGTTCAATTTCGGTTTAAATTTACGTTTCCATATATTATTCATTATAGGCCGAAGGCGCAATCAACCAAGAAATATGTTATTAGAAAAGTCTCCCATTTCAGTTAAAATTATAATATATCAATACTTCACTCTATTTATTTGTGCAGGAACGTCGTAGAGCGACGACACGATTTTTATTATAAACTTTGTTTTTTTTTGTTAGGTTTGATGTGTCGCTCGTTCAGATCTTGCGACCAACCCCAATGCCGTTATTCTGATTGTGTAAATACACTCATTAATTATGAAATTACAAGTGTTCCTACACGAGCTAAATTAACAGAGATTAATTTTATACTTTTGACGAACGACAGGTATCGGAAACATTGTAGATTACTGTACATACTAGTTATATTACTTTTAATAAAGTTCATTAGTCGTAATCGTGTTTCACTTTAATTTCGGTCGCAAAATTACACCATAACGTCGTTGTGGCTTGTCATTTTAGCCAACTGTTAGGTAGTACGTTATGTACGTCATAAGTCACGTGGGATGGATGCAAGATTAAATGAAGATCCGATATAAGTGAGTGGGATTAAGTTTTCACATCACATCATCACTCGATGGTAGTCATAGTCATAGAAGTGGTAACGCTGCCAAGCTGACAATAAGTAAAAATTCTTGCAGAGCAAGAAACTTCTTTTATCTTCAACAAACAACTTGCCCTTCTTACCTTGGCAACTCAACTGCAATGATTTATTGGTATGACAGACTAGAAACTCAATAATCAATTAATACAGCATAATTTCCGAGTGTGTGTATGCCATGGAAAATCGCAAGGCAATTATAATTTTTTTCTGGCTATTTCAAAAGTGACACAGCAGGAATTCTTACGTAAGCAAAAAACGTGCTGGAATTCAGAAGAAAATCGCACATTGACAACCTTCCTAATTTTTTTCGTGCAGCGTCGAGCTGCGAAGGTTACCGATGTGTCCTTACTATTAATTAATAGTTCGATACGGGCAATAAATTTTCTGTATGATGTATGCATGTGTGCGAGTGTTGAAACAAAGACTGGCGGACTTGGGCTGCGCCAACGTGGAGGAAACAAACAAGAAAGGATTATCGTCGTTTTTGAGGCAGTTAACAGTGACAATGGGCAGCTGACTCGGTGCGTTCGTTCATTGTGGAAATGATAAGATGTGAGATCTTAGTTAGACTGGTTTGTGAGAGCTCATAACTCATCATAATACCATTACATTGTTGGTGTATTGAATGCGGAGGTCGGGTGAGATGGGACCGAGATCTCAGTAGCTGTGATTCGAGTTGCGATAGCAGCCACCGGCAGCGTCCGCTACTGCATTGTGTTCTTACATCTTACGAGCATGGCTACCGGCTACACGGCCTCCTATATTTATCACGTATTAGACTTCGCCGAGTGGGAGGACAGCGATCGAAACAGAACAGATATTACCGACTTGCACCGATACATCGAACCCTTTATTAAGTTGTGACTTTCGTTTTTTCACTCTTAATAAGACATTGCACGCTACAACGTTTACCATTTTCCCTTTCGTACACGTTATACCCTAAAAACTACAATCATCCCCAATTCATTAGAAGTACAAATACAAATTGTCGTGCAAAATTAATTTTATATACCTACGTCTTACCTCAAAACTCAAATACTTCTCAAAATCAATAAAGACATTCAAGTTCAAGTAATAAAAACAAAAAATGAATCATGTTGGGGTTCCTCCATCAGCTTATACAGTCTATAAACGCAGAGCCTCGGTTATACACTGTGAAATAGATATTTTACTGGGCGAGTGTATCTCAAACACATGAGCGTGGGGAGGTATTCAATTACGATAATGGATAGTATATTACTATTACACACCTGTAAATTGAATGCTGTATGTTTCCAGTTAAAAACTTATAACCCGGTATAAAAGAAAAGAACCTACAATAAATTATACGAATCTATATTTAAGTCAAGACAAAATCATGTCTCCATTACCTACCACTAAGGCCTAATTGTGCAATTCCAGTTAAAATTTAAGCTAAAGCTTAAACCCTTCACATCATTTGTCGAAGTAATCGCTGCTATGAGTTTAAGCTTCAGTTTAAATTTAAACTGGCATTGTACAATTGAGGCTGAAAGTTTCAGAAATCAGACAGGAAAATTAATAAAGCCAAATGCAAAGAAGTGGATACTCAGATCAGGACAAAGTACAAAGAAACGCTGAGAATTATCTCTTGCCTCATATAAAACAAAACCTATTCAAACCTTAGGAAGTAGTGTATCATATATGTATAAGGCGTTACTGAACTTAAGTCATTAATTAAAGTTGCCAATGCTTAAAAAAAAAAAAATTCTTGCACAACCGATGTCATGTCTGCATAGGGTGTTAGAGAACAGAAGTCGTTAATTATTATAATATGAGGACAAAAAGGTATATTTTCAACAATCGTAATGAGCAGACGTGTAGCAGCTGTAATAAAGAGCATCCCTCGTCTCCACACCGATGGTGTATTTATACGTTTGAATTGGCTTCCGGTTGGAACCGCGTCACGTTGACTTCTTTTACTGCCGACGTTTCGTTCTCCATTGCAGAAGAACTTCCTCAGGGCTGCTGCTGCTTCTCGTTAGTCGTTGAGACTGTATTTATACCTTCAGAATTTTTTAGAAAACAAACATCATTACTCTACACAAAAACACACCTTCTGGGGAAGTTTTTTTAGACATCTAAGGTCAAAAAACAATACCGAGTACTAAAAACAAGAAACTCCACCAATAAACGATCTACTTATGTACATAAAACTAAATAGTATTTGTAATGACCATCAAGGAACGAAGAGGCCATTTTAATTCACATTCCGGATGAAGACGTCGCGTCGCCTGGGTAAATGAGTTCCAGATTGGTTGCAGTTTTGCCAGCATATGGGTAAGTACCACATTCGCCCAAGGCAATTAGCCACGGCAAATTATTGGCCCATAGAAACTCCAAAGAAGCAAAGGAAAAGGAGACTAGTATACCTGGAAGATGAAAGGCGTGTGCAACACAAAAAAAGAAAAACAAAATACAAAGAGATATACAAGAAAAGAGAAACAAAGAACCTAAGAACCAATAGACAAATACCAAACTATTCAAACATTCATTTATCCAACACTAAATTGCATTTAAGTTGCAAAATTTTTGGCTGCAAGTCGGTTTGATTGCGATGGGGCCCCCGAGCATATTCTGTATAGCTGTTTCGGCTCTATTTGTGGCCTCATCAGCAGAGCAGTAGCCCGAGAACTCCATTGCAACTCCGACGACCAACAAGACTTACACATTTAAGTTGTTGCCCAGAGAAATGGTTCACAACTACTACAACAATACATAAATTGGTTGCCCAACAAAGAGGTAAAAGAACACCACACCATATACAACATTACAATATGTTTATGGTTGATTCATTTAATTTTTAGAAGAGATAGTGGAAAGGTAAACTTATTGCATTCATGTTTATTGTAATTGTTTCATGCGGGACAGTTCTTAACATGCTATAACCCCATCTTAGAAGTAAAGAATGAAATAAAAATCTAAATTAAAAAAAAGTAAGCTAAAATTAAAGCGAGCACAATATCACATACAGCGTGTTATTCATCTGAAGTTGATTGAACGTATTGCGACGATTCCGGCGCCAGCCCGTCTCATGCGTCACCGCCGACGCGCCTTAGACGAGAAACTTCGGGCACTTCGAGATCACGCCAGCGGTGAAATCAACCCTATACTCTCCGTCGCCTTCCAGGCGATTCTCGAAAAAAGAGCCCTGTTTATAAGGAAGCAAGCCGACCGGGAATGAACAATTCGGCGTTGGACAGTTCGGCATTAAAGTTTGCGTTAGACTTTCGCTCGGCTGTTAAAATAACTTAGGTATAAGCTTGTAAATAAATGTTAGTGTTATTGTTATAGTGTAAGTTTATAAATAAATTAGTTTATTAACTACATCGTGTTTTGTTTTAAAATAAAAATTAATCGAACCCTTCAAATCGTTACAGTATTAAGAAAAAAAAAATGACACGGACTCGACTTGCTGCTTCAGGGCGTCTGAGCACTGTATGCAACTGAAGGATTCCTCACCTCTTGCGATGGACATTTTTCATTTTTGCGTTGCATAGGAAACTATTAAATTAATATTATGACTCATGTTTAGTAGTATCCTGTATAAGCAAGCAGAAATACTACAAGATGGAAATCGAAATTTGTTTAAAAAGAGTTCCAAAACGAGAGGGGAAAGTGCACGTCTCAGATAAGGATTCTCTTAAAACAAAAGAAGAAGAGGAAGAAAAAAGGATGTTAATAAAAACAAAATACTTAAGATATCTTTAGTTATCATTACATGTACAGCCTCAATCAAAAGTAATGAAACGTTCAAAACCGAAACGCTCTAGTCAGAGTGCAACGGTGCCGAGTCAGAGAGAGCGCAACGTGTTGTGGGATTCCGAAGGACTTCGGAAACATTCGTTCGCCATAAGGCTTCATCTCCCTCGGTATCATCACTCTCTGACTACAGCGTTTCGGTTTTGAACGTTTCATTACTTTTGATTGAGGTTGTACATGCAATGCTGAGTCTATAACAAACGTTTTGTCAATTCCTGAGTAAGGTCCAGAAGAAACCCAGATATCCATTGACGGCAAGAAACTGGTCAGTACGTGCTCCCAAAAACTACCGCAAGAGGAGACTAGCCTACTTGGAGGATGGAAGGCGAGTCCGGGTAGAAATATCTATTGCAGCAGACGTGTAAGAACTATTAAAAATAAACTTAACATTAGTAAATACATAGTCAAAAGTGATAAAGGACACTGAACATATAATTAGATAATTAAATAGTTTTAATATTGAAGCTAGATACATCAATTTCAAATGTAGGTTACCAGAAGACCACATCCAGAACCTTGTTAAAAATGTCACTGTAAGTTTCCTATATTTAAACCTTGCTTGACATTAGAGATAAAAGAGAGGAAGACAAGTCATAATTCTATTAGAATATGACATATCGACACATACAAGAGAATCTTAATTCAGTTAATGAATGTTTTAAGGACGATTTGCTAGGATTGTAATCAATGCATTTGAAACTACTGACGTTAGATTTATATAAACACACATTTTAATTCAAGTAATGAATGTTTTAAGGACGATTGGCTAGGATCGTAATTAATGCATTTAAACCTACTGACGTAAAATTTATACGCACATAAGAATTTTGCTTCAAGTAAGGAATGTGTTGAAGACGATTTGCTAGGATCGTAATCAATCCATTTAAAGTTATTGATAAATTACTGAAGTAACACACACACACAAATAATGAAAGAAGGAAAGGGCTTTTTTTTAAGTAAAAAGAATAATCCAACACGCTGTAACAAAAACAAAACAAGCTCCAAAATTACAAAACATTATACAGCGTGATTCAAAAGGGTCGCACCATCGCTTTGGTGTAAATACAGACCATTAACAGGAGCACAAATATGTTTTCAGAATTTTTTTGCCATGAATAGTTTTTAAGATATGAATGTTTAAAAATAACGCAAATAGGCAACGCTGCACCTTGTAGATGCACTTACAAATTTGAAATCATAGATCATGGGTACCGTTTCTTTTGTTGACAACTGCATATGCGGTGGTTTGTCAAAATCTTTGGAAATAAAATTTGACATAATAATAAATGTCATTGACGGAAAAACGTTGTTGAAATGCTCGTCGATGTATTACATGAGGGTTTTCTATTGCCCAATAATGATGATTGTGCATGTTAAACACACCGTCAAGAGTGAAGGTACATTCATCCGTCCACAAAATCAGATTTTGAAAATTTGGATTCAAATTGATTTGATCCAGCATCCAATGGCAAAAGTTAATACGAAGAGGAAAATCAGCTTCACACAGAGCTTGCACTTTTGTATAGGGAAAGAATTTTTAATACACGCTGAACAACATTGTAATTTACATTCAAATTTCGTCCAATATCTCGAATGCTGACGTTAGGATTGTCTTCAACGACTTGTAGAACAGCTTCCTCCACTTGGGGAGTTCTGGCGGAGCGTGGCCTACCTATCATTTCATGGATTACATCCAATCTACCTCTCTTCCTCACACGCTGATCAAGCCGTTGAAAAATATTTTTGTCTGGATGTCTACGTTCACCGTATCGTTCAGCATAAGCTGCTGCAGCCCGTCGAAAGTTTCCTCCACTCTCTCCAAAAGAAGATACATATCACAGTATTCATTTAAAGTAAACATTTTGAATTTGAATAAATTCTTCAAATCAATCAAAAAATTTGACTTTCAAAATGATTGATAAATTTTATTTGTCAGGTCACGCTATGGTAACCATAGTAAAACCGAATTTTCGGTGCACCGTTGCCGGCTTGACTTCTAAAATAATGTTAACATTTCCAAAGACTTTTCCTGCTTTATTACCTAATAAATATTATGTTTTATTAGCAAGGATAATTTTACAGACGTTTATCTACACCTTTCATTAATAAAAACATAAAGTTACATTATCTAATTACTATAAAATCAACATCAGTTTCGTAACTTTGAAAGCCTATATTTTCGTAAAAAAATCATCTAGAAAATTTTTATTTACACTTTTGAGAACAAATAAGTGGATCTAAAAACCACCTAAGTGATGGTGCGGTCCTTTTGAATCACGGTGTATAAATAACGTTAAAAATAAATTATAAAAATAAAAGAAAGAGTCCATAGCCAATTTTAATGGCACTGAAGATAGAGCCATACATAGCATGAATAAAATGGCGCCCATCGTGGGGTTATTGTTAATGCATTGCATAATGTTATGTTTGTTAAGAGAGACAAAGGAAAGAAAGAACTGATTAAATCAAGCACTAATCGACTTAGAAACGCATTCATTTTGTATGCAAAAAAAAAATGTAAATGTGAATTCCGGTCATCTTGCCAAACATCACATCAAATTAACTGGAATAAATTTGAATGTACTGAATTTCATGAAACATGTATACATGTGAAAAATTAAGCTTCAAAGTTCCTTGTTTCAAAAAAGATTGTGAAGACAAAGTATCATTAGCGTCACAAATTCAAAACAAGATGAAAATCATTTTATTTTTCACACGGAACTAACTACTGACGACAAGGCGTCGTCAATTCCTTTAGTTTTCCAGTGATTTCATATTCTTACAAAACCGTATATTTTCAGATAAAAAATTCTTCGAAACCGACCACAACGCGTCGTTTACGTAACGCAACACGTAGCCGGCAGAGCCCGTGATAAATTTTCCTTCGGTACATCGTTAAACTCAAGGCTGCGTGAACGGGAAGAATAACAATGTGCAGACGTGAAGACAGAATTTTGATTAGCGACGCTAAATTAATAAGGCACAGATTTTCGACGGCGCTATTTATTATTTAGCAATGCTAATTTTTTCCTTTGGACATTCGAAGCAGGGACGAACAAACAATTATCGGTTAACATTGCGGAATTTTGATCCCACATATTTTCGATAACAATAAGAAATCGAACTCTAGTAAAAATCGGTGTTAATATAAATTCAGAATAAGTCAGGAGCCAAAATTGGACCTTGAAGTATTCCGGATGTTACTTACAGGATGGCGAATAGCATTCTGCAAATAGATTGCTTGCCATCACAGTAACTTAATACATACTACTCCGCATGGTTCAGAATCTAAAATAGACTCTTGAGGTATTCCGGATGAGACCGACCTTTTGAAGCTTGGAAAGCTTGAAACCAATACCAAATGGATCTTTACCAAAACGAACTGATACTGTCACCTCAGTAAACTAAAAATGAATCAGAGGCTAAAATGGAACCGTGAGGTATCCTCGGACTTGGAGAACATAAGACTGACCCGAATGGTGTCCCAATGCTTCACACAGACTCTCCACATCATAGAAAATAAATACTGATGATACAACATATTTTTCACTTCTGACGAAGCTGTCGAACGACGGTGAAACATAAAGTGTTATAGTGCGCGATTTAGTGTCCGCTTAAAAGATTTTTTCTACTTTGCGTTCACAATAAACTCATTGTGACACCAAAAACAGTTTCACAATGAAGCTCATTGTGAAACTGTTTTTGGGGAAATTTTAGTCAATTTTTAATTGAAAATATTTATTAGATTCTACAAAATAACTCATTATTTATTTGTTACTTAACAGAATATTCACAATGAAGCTGGATAAGAAAAATTAATAACTTGTTAAAGTGACTTTTGATTAAAACGAAAGGTTTTCAGTGTTGCCACGCATTACAACTAAAATTCCCCATATACCAAGAAGATCAAATTTTTGACAATATTTTTCATTTTTTTGTTCAATAAGTGACGCAAAGTAGAAAAAATACTATATTTTACACGTTTCACAAGGGGCATTGTAACACTCGTTCCGTTGGGGCACTCCGAGCTTGCTACGCTTCGCTCGTCGTACCCCAACCCCACTCGTGTTACAATAACCCTTCTTGTGAAACTCGTAAAATAATATACTATTGTGATACAAATTTCATCGGACAAGAACCAACTGTAAATAAATGATGATACAATAAATTAAAAATTATTCAAGATCTCAAATAGAGCCCTTGAGGTGTTCATATTCATATTCAATAGATGTAATTAGAGACTTGAAGGGCATAAGAATGCCATCAAACGATACTTCAAGGATTTATATGGATTTTATGCAATAATAATAACTTAATACTGCCATTACAATAAAGGGAAAATGATTCGGGGTCTAAGATGGAGCCCTGAGGTATTCCACAGATGTCACTTGAGACCTGGAAAATATAAAACAAACACAAAAATGATCTGAAAATTTGTTAAATTAAAAATTATTCAGAACTAAGATGGAGCCTTGAGGTATGCCGCATGACACTCATTGATGCCGCTAGGAAAAGTCATACAATGACAACTTAAGGACTTCAATGAATTGTATTTTATTACAGTGAATCAAAACTTTCGCCATAGTATATTGGAAATGATGCGGAGTCTAAGATGGAGCCTTGAGGTACACACGACCACTATAACTGTAATGAACCACTGCATTTAAAAAAATATTGAAGGTTATGTCGGTTAACTAGCATGTTCCCAATAAATAATCGCCCGTTTAAACGAACACTGTGGCACTAATGGGTTAATTTTACTGCTTCGAATATCGTTATCATTTCCAACTTGAAAATCGAGCTATCGTCACTAAGCTTCTATTAGAATGATAAAATTATATCTCAAATTAATAAATCACCATTAACATGGCTGCAAAGTGTATATCAAATCCTTAAATTCACCATTAAATAATGATATTTTAATTGAAAGTCTGAAAATAGTAAATGCATCTAAACCCTTACCCTTGAGAAATGATCAAGTCAAAGAAACAGTAGGAGAAATCAAAGATTTAAACTCCTATGGTTATCTGGATCCTATAAAGATCAACATAGAGGCACAACCTCATCATTCATTATTTAGAAACCTCCATTAGAACTATCTCTATCTCTTCCACTTCCATCCTAAAATTTGAGAAATATTTCAAAATGCTTCGATTAAAGGCACCTGCGTACTTTCAAAAACTTCCTTTGGACCTCCAAAGATGGCAACAGATACTCACCACATTCCATAATCATCCTCAAATTGATCGACTGTTGAGATATTTTGAGATTAAGGAGTTTCTGGAACAAGGAGTCTGCTTAACTGCAAAGCCGAAATCAATGAGCAGAGCCGCAGATCTTCAAGAATGGACTAACTATTATAGAATAAATCCAGTGATCAAGCAGAATTACTGTACAGGACAACTTAAAGACACTCACACTCTTATGTTTCTTGAAGTCTGGTTCTGGTTCAGAGATCTGGATATGAGAAGACCTTGACAACAAGGAATCACCTATTACTTCTTTCAGATATCTTCGCACAAAAATTTAATATTTTGTTTGCTGCTTGTATTTTAGCAGAAGTATTGGGAAAAAGTGTTTGGAGTTTACCTGGGAAGATTCAATTATTGATTCATTCGGTAATTCAGAATATAAAACACTCTCATTGTGGGAGTCTTTGATTTTTGGTGAATTATTAGAGGATGATAAAGACGAATACTCTCCTCCTCCTCCTTTTAAGGAAGTAATGAGAGAGGAATTTATAAATTCTCAAGGCCCTGAGTTCCGGAAGTTCAAAAATTCCTGGATATTTATTGGAATTATTTGGGTTATATCGGATATGGGGACATACCACTGTCTCAGGCAAAGATGGGTTAAAAAATCTAAAATCTATTGCATGTAAACCTCGGGCCCTTAACTATAGACTGGTCTCATCGTCTCATTTAAAATGGAAAGAATTCTTTTGCATTAATTTTTACAAAAAAAACATAAAAAATGGCCTCATTTAGTTGTCAATGAAATAATTCAAGACAGTTATCTAGAAGAATGTCTAAAACGAGGCCTGGAACATCCAAAGCATAAGTTAGAAGATTTGAGACATATAAAATTTGAGAAAATTTTCATCATCCCTGAAAGATTTGAATTATCAGAGATGATTGCTGATAAGGCAACCTCACATGACTTAAAAACATTAAGAACATGGGCCCAAAAGTACTGCACAATAGGACCATCACACACCAGTCTGTTATCATTAAATGGTTGGATCATAATTACAACAACCCAGAAGATCTCTTGGTGGACATACAAGATAATGGTTTCGGGATTGAGGAAGTTGTGGCTGGAGTCTGTCCAAAAGAAAGGGAATTGAAAGTAGAATCTAGACTATTTAGTTGTTAACTATCAGAAAGAGACTTTACTTAAGTTCTTCTTGCGGATTTCATTTTCCAATATTTTCCTGAAATAACTATGACTTTTGATGCTAACACACTGATAACAAGAGTGCATTCTAACACAAAAAATTTAGGCTCTAAAGAACTAAAACTAAAAAGGGGAGTGAATTACAAATCCATTATTGTCAACATTGACTTCAACAAATGGAACAGTTATATGAGAAAAGAAGAAACTCTTGATATGTTTAAGGATTTTGATGACTTGTTTGGACTAAAGTATGTATTTACTAGGTCTCATGATATGTTCACACAAAGCTGGGTTTATCTAGCTGACATCACATATACACCTTCTTTCAATAAACAAGGAGAACCAATTGAAGGTGAGGGATGTTGGTCTGGAGATCTCGGAGGCATCGCCAAGTTATATGATATTATTTGTGAGATAATGGGACAGGGTGATAATCAAGTTCTTTACAGTAAACTATTTATCCATCTACTTGGATCCATTATTGTCAATATTGATTTCAACAAATGGAATAGCTACATGAGAAAAGAAGAAAGTCTTGATATGTCCAAGGATTTTGATGACTTGTTTGGACTAAAGTATGTATTTACTAGGTTTCATGATATGTTCACACAAGGCTGACTTTATCTAGCTGACATCACATATATACCTTCTTTCAACAAACAAGGAGAACCAATTGAAGATGAGGGATGCTGGTCTGGAGATCTCGGAGGCATCTTCGCCAAGAAGGGTGGACGATCATACATTGCCAAGTTATTTGACATTACTTGTGAGATAATAGGACAGAGTGATAATCAAGTTCTTAGAGTAAACTATTTATTCATCTACTTGGAGCAAACGAAAAATAAGAGAAACCCATGAGCAATTCCTGTTAGGCCTACAATCTGTGCTTGAAGGAATTGACCCCCTTTCAAAAAAGAAGAAATATGGACATCCTCTCGGTGTGCTAATGGAAATCAAATAATACTGAAATAGTGTCCTAGGGCCTGGCAATAATACGATTGGTTATCACTTGAGGTAACATATGGAGGGAATTGAAAAACCGAACTTGTTTATTACTGTCAAGAAACGAAATGTCTGGATCGAAACAGCTTTTAATTAAGAACTCCGGTCTCGATGTTTTTATTGCGTGCCTTCGGTATTTGTTGTTTCGAGTTGGCCAGAGATGCAATAACCGATACGGGCACTTAGTTATTGTGCGTTTGTGAGTTTCTCATTTATTCTGATGTAGGTGTAATCCATTTCAGAGCGAGCCAGCGGCCATCAAAGTCGAGACGAGGGTCCAAAGTGGAGCTGTCAATTTATCAATGGCCAGCATCAAAACGCGCTAAGTAGTTTCCATTTGTCTCTAATGTCCATCGGAGCGCCCGAATTGTTTCCAATTCAATTTGGAGGCAATCAATAATCACAGCCTACTTTAATTACGCACTCGATTGTTTGTTTCGAGCGGTCGTGAGCCGACAGCGCTACCACGTGAGATTCCGCCGATAAAAAACTCATTGTATTCGATGGGTGTGCTACCGCTGGATTCCTTCTACAGGTGAGTGTAATTTTAGCCATTGCATGTACGTACATACACTTGCGCCAATAAACTCACTTGAACCTCCCTGTGTGAAAAACAAGCACCAAATTTAGGCGATCTTTATCCGACACGTCATAATTAATTAATAAACGCATCAAAAATAGAATGGGACCTAAAGTAGAGCCCTTGGGGTAAACCCACATCACTTTTTGAAACCTGAAATCAAGCCAAATAAGTATGAAATTTGTTGATGTCTCGTTGCTGTGAAATTTTGAAATTCCATTAGCGTAGGGGCAGGTGTCCGCGGTCATTACAAACCGGTGCAAACGCACCTCCAACGGATGCGCACGTAGGAACGCATCGTACGCGGGCAAGAAACTGTTTCAGACCGGAAAATCGAACGTTTTGTTGTAATTTATCGTCTGAGAGAGAAGCGAGTATGTGCACGTTATAAACTCGACAGTTGAATGTGGTGAATTGAACTTCAACGGTTGTCAGGTTAAAACCAAAAAATTCTTCCTCTTTTAGCTACCAGCGAGTACGAAAACGGAAGTGCCAAAGTTAGAAAAAAATATTTTATGTTAGTGTCAGTTCGCTATTTATTTATTGAATTTCACAGAAGCGCTGAAGTGCAATTAGAATTGGGTATTTGCTTGTACGCAAAATTAAATGGAAAGGATATATTCAGTGTCAATTTAACGGGGAGTGTAGAGCAGTAACTGCTAAAACTTAAGTTAGAAGTTCAATTCTTTTAAATATTGTGAATTAGTTTCTAGAAAAAAGCCGTTCAAATTTCAAGGAAACAGACCCATTGTATAGAGCGACAAATGAAGACCTCGACCTACGAAACAAGGAAAATTTTAGATTAGTGTTTGATACACGAATGTGTCAGGACATAAGAGGATTAACGCCAAAGATATGAAAAAGAAAAACTGAAAAGTTAAAACACCATCAAAATCGTACAGCATGCAACGAGAGGAAAAAAAATATAACCACATTAAGACATGAAAGAAGGAGAAAGTGAACGGAAGGAGAATCTAAACATAATTTGCTTGACGTAAAGCTTGGAACATAATTGAAGAGGATGCAAGTGGCAAAAAATCAGATTCCGCAGAAAGTTATTGACCTCAAATGGAATAAACAACAACGCGTTATACGTCACAATATGTGTTACATTCTGACTTAGACTTAAATTTAATCCGGGCTTAAATCTTTTATGCAATTCAGTCTTAAATTTGTAACTACTTGTAATAGTTAACATAAGACGAAATCAAACAACGGAAAATCAGAATTGTTAAGAAGTCGTAGAAGTGGTACATATCCTTAAAAAAAAAAACTACAGGACTCGATCAAAGAAAAGGAAGTACGTCAAGGTCACGTTTGGATTTCGGTTGAAATTACACGCCTTCGATTGTCTTCATTTTTAACAACAATGGGACATCAGCACGAACAATTTTTTGAAGTATAGTTTTGAATAGAAAACTGGAAGAAATGAAATGTGAAAATACTTCTATAAATTTAAGAATATACTTCACTTCTAACATCTACTGTTATCTCTTTGATTAGTCTTTTTTCCGTCTGACATCTCGTCACCAATTGCTCAAAACAAGAAATGAAGTTGATTGGTTTCAATTCAGAAGCTACTAAAGGGTATCAATGTGTTAAAGGAATTTTTCTGGAAATTGGAGATTGGTTTCGTTCCGACTCGTTGGTGAAAGAAGAAAGATCAACAATGTTCCAGCCAAAAAGCCAAATGGTACCAATAAGTCAAAGAAATTTTTCCGAAAATCACTTACTGAAAAGAACAAAATAAAATAGAATTCGATTCGAAATTCATTCAATTCAAAACATTTCTTTCTCTTTGATGACGTTGTTTATGCTATCCTTTTTCTTGTCACTTCTAACCATTTTCACTTTCTTCTTTTTTTTGTTAATCCTTTTCTAACTTTTGAAAGGTAAGCAAGCGTCTCCATAGAAAACCATATCCTCGCAGTAGAGGATTTTGGTTTAATAAAAATAAGAGGAAGAAAGGAAGATTTGAAGGGAAAATGCAATAGGAAGGCCAACCACCAAAAAAAGGTGATAGATGATATAAGTTTCGAATAGTTTTATGTCACTTTTTCTTATTATCCTAAATCCTTCTTATTTTCAAGCCAGAAATTACGATGAAGGACGATTCATATTTGGAGTTTCCTGATAAAATATTGGAGCGTATGGAAAACATCTGATAGGGATAGTGGTAAGCGAATATTTTCGCTATGAATTAAATTGCCCTTAGAGATGGCACGTCAAAACGTCAACAGTCAAAAATCATGCTGCTCTTAAAAACAAAACCAAATTGCGAATCCTTTCAAAAATATTATTGGTCTATTTATTGAAGGGGGTAGAAATGAAGTACATACGTAAAAAATATTTGGACTAGAGACATTTATTTATTTACTAGTTTATGTAACCCATAGTCAAATAAGGTATTTGGTATGAGAGGGTTATGATAAATTTTTGTAAAACATGTCTACACAAGCGACAGTACACGATCTCAAGAAAAACAACAATGAAAACACGGATCCTAAGAGGAGGCCACCTCCAAATTTCAAAGTGCCATCAGTAATGAAATGATCGAATTTTTGGCCAATCTCGTATTCCAATGAAGTCCTGAAGATGTGGTGAAAACATTACGTCGTGCTATAGGTTTCTTTTTCAGCGCTCAATAGGTCTATATTCGTTGTTTGAAAGATGAAAATCAGCTGCTTGGGATTATCTAGAGGCCATCAACCCAGAGGAGCGATTCATCGTGAAGGTAAAAAGATCTAAAGAGGACACTGCCTCACTTAATCGATTTACCATGCCACGAAATCGCTGATACTTTAGAAACCTCACAACGCCGAACTCTAAGACAGATGACGATGCAAGGGCAGCAAAAATTAGAGACATTGTTGAGGCTCATCTCAGCAGACGGTTGGAACTAGATCCTCTAAGTATCGGGGAATCTAATGCCTTGAAATTGGGAGAGGCCGAGAGGATAAGACATTTTAAGTTAGTGTTACCCGAACTCGACGACTGCTCAGAGATCTTAAGTACAGCCAACAACATAGTGTGATGATTCAACAACACTTGACGCAAGTTACATGCGTCAGAGGCTGGCGCGCCAGAGCCAGGAAAGTTCGAGAGGCCTGCCGCTTCGAAATAATTCTGTCAGTCGAATAATCGGGACATACATTCTGGCGCCTTCAAGAAGCTTCGCGTAAATCAGTCCGGGTTATAAAAGCAAGCGGCCGGTGAATGAAGAGAACAGTTCGCATTAGAGTTTAAAACTGATCGTTCGGCTATTGAAATAAATTAGTGAACTACCTGTAAAATATATTCCTACGTTCATTCACTTCACAGAAGCTATTTGAACTAAGATGAGCTATTGGCTTTCGAATAGTTCTTTCCGCAACCTTTTATAAAATCCGGGCATTACGTTACTACAAATTTCTGAATGAAAATTCGAAAGTTTTGAAACTATTAGAAGAGTGGCCAAAGAAAATCTTCAAAAGCAAAAATTTTGGCACAGAAATAAATTTACCTGGAGATGGCACATCGAACGGCAAGCTTCTTTAACGTCGTGTCAAAAAGTCACTTAAATAACAAACTTGATGGGACAAATTTTCATAAATGGCGTTCTCTGGAACATATGGAAGCATCTGATAGAATACTGTAAAAGAAAATCCTCAAAATCAAATCTTTTGGCAATGAATTGAATTTCCTTAGAGATAATTGGCAGTTCCTGAAACGAAGATTCGAGTTTGTAAAATCCTGGGATAAAATTCAAATATTTTAGCAGCGAATCTTAGAGAAGGTACATCAAAGGTCATCTCCCAAGCCTCAACATAACCTAAAAAATTGATTACCTGAAAACAAAAAAAAAATTCCAACACTCTTATCAAGTGAAATGACGAGTGATAACGGCGCCTGGAAATCCAGCGAAAATTGCCAGCGTGCCTCCGCAATGAGTTCCATAATTCAACAAGTTTTTTAAACTCACTTTTGTAAACAAATAAATCAATTTTTGCTCACTCATCAAGTTTTTTTTTTGTTTTTTTGCTCATTTTGTAATGAAATGAAATGGCAGATACGAAAACCTTTGAGCTTACGGCCTTGTTGCGCATACACGCACGTTAACGTATCAAGTTAGTTTCACGGGGGGGGGGGGGGAGAAGAGCGTGCCGAGGAAGGAATTTCGAAAAAAATCCCGAGCTCCCAAGGCGACAATTTCGTTAAATGTCTTAGCCACGGGAAGGGAAAAATGCAGACGTGCAATTAGTGTCCTATGATTTACGTCATAATAACAAGCCGTAAGACAAAGTTGATTGTTTCTAAGTACGCGTGTATACTCATGTCGGAAAGTTTATTATTCGTTTCATATGTAGGAATCAACATTTTCTGTTTTGCTTCGGAAAAAAAACTGTATAAACTGTACTAACTTGAGACTTTTGATTTTTATAGTCATCATGGTTAGTGATTGTTAAAACGATTTCAAATCTTTCCGGGCTCAACGACAAACCATCAGACAAAGTTGATCATTATCTACCCTGTGTGTGTATAATAATGATTTTAGGTTTTTCTTCTATTAATTGAATGGCACTAAACTTTTCGACGTCAGTGTACATGTAAGAAGTGATCTGAGTCGATAAAACTCAATTAATTAGGGAGAAGTTCCACGTTGATTAGGAGTTATGCGAGCAATGCGCGCGCGCAACTAACGTCATGTGTCCGTCACGAAGGAAGGAAGGCGGAATTCTTCTTCTTCTTTCGTAATTAATAAAGTCTTTCGTAAAAAGAGGCGCGCGTGGGTTACACGCTCGAGGCGAAACGCTTTTGAGCACCGACGAGGAAAAAAGCGCTCTCTCAATCATTTCCTTCTAAACTATTAAATTAATCGAGCATGCAGCGTATCCTGCGTAATTGCTCTTGTTGCTACTATTTACTGTTAATAATTTCGCGTTTTAATATTCATTCGATTTGCCGTCTTAATTGCGTAACGCAAAAACTTGGCCGTGTGTGGTAAGCAACAGTTTGCAAGAAAATATTTTAATCCGCACTGGATTAATTATACTAAAACCATCCTTGTTTCTTTTCTTTTATAATTAGGAAGTATTTGGCTGTCCTTTTACAATTTGTGATTTTGCTTTCCAAATGGACTTTCGATTTATACAGTGTGAGAGTCAAATCATTGGGATTCTTTTCTTCTTTGTTTCTTTCTCTTAAGTATTTAATTTCTTTGATACGAATTCAAACCACTTTCTCTTTCTGAATCATTGGGAGTAGCCTCATTGGTTCGTACTGATGGCTTCACATCTCCAACCCTAGTCATTTTTTTCAAAATTTATTTTCTTCTTTTTGGATATATTGTTTCTACTATGAAGGACAACGTCGAGCTACACATTGAAATTATTTGGGTCTTCTCTTTCACTTGTTCCTCTTTTCTTCCCCGAGTATTCCTTTTCTATGAGACGAATTCAAATTCCATCGTTTTCAAAATCCTGTTACCTTCTGTGCTTTCACTTCCAGTGACTTGATTTTCTGTTGCTTTTAAATTTCCACTGTCTTTCTTCATTTGCTACAAGACTCTCCTTCATTCTTCTCCTATATTCTTCATTGCGTTTCTATTTTGACTTTGATGTCTAAACCTTTTGGTTTTCAAATCCCTTCCTCTTCTTCTTTTTTTTTGTTGGCAAGTGTTTCACTTCTTTTTATAAATCTTGTTGTTTTCAGAGGGGTAGTTTCATTGGATTGCTTGTTGGCTTCACGTCACCAATGTCTTTCTTAATTTATTCCAATGAGTACTACTGATTTTTAGAGTCTCTCTGTACGTATACGTTTGCTTTGGAACGTTTAAAAAATGGTGCCCAAATCCTTTGAATTTCGATCGTTTTCGATCTGCTTTACTTCTTTCACTTTCTTTCCTTTAATTATCTAGTTTCTAGTTTGGTTTATTCTGAATTTCTTTATTAAAAGGTTCTGTAATCCTGCGTAGAACGGAGTGGCTAGAAAAATTTGCAAATGAGGCATTGTGGAAGAAGATCTAACAAGGGTAAATAATTTCGCTACCTTAGAGTTATAAGGTTCTATGTTATATATCACTCATGCATAACCTAGAACCTTGTAACTACAAGGCAGCGATTTAGGCACTCATGAGAAGTCATGAAATATTTGGGCAGGCTTTAGAATGGAATCCGCAAGGTTTGAGGAAGGTGGGATAACCAAAGAGAATCTGGATAACAGTAAAAGGAGCTGAAGTGGGAAAACTCTGGGTGCTAGAAGCAAAAGGTTCCTTTTACTTTTCAATTTTATTACTATCTTGTTCTATCCTCAAGGACTTCTCAATTTCTGTTTTCTAAATTTTGTTGATTTCTGTGCTATAGTGTTCAATGGGTTATTCTGGCGGCTTTCCGTTGTCTTGCTTCATTTATCACCCACACAACTTTTTGTTTGTCTTCCTTTCCTTTGGCAACAAATGCGATTTGTTTGTATATAGTAATTAAGCAAGTTATTTGAGGTATGATCGGTTTATGTTTTCTGCTTTTTCTTCCCTCAAGTACCTCAGGCAGTTTCTATTGGTTGTTATGATGACTGGCTTTACATCCTCATTTGCTTCCATAATTGTAATTTCGAATCTTCTTCATACAGAAGTGTCGCTAAGTGATATCCAAGGGTCGCTCGAAGGTCTTTGCCCCTTTCCCGTTCTTCTTCTTTCTTACTTGGAGTATTTCACTTCTATGATACGAATTGAGATATTTTCTTTTTCTAAATTTCCTTGCTTTCTGTCTTTTCGTTCGAATTCTCCTTTAACACGTTATTTTCTTCAGGAAGCACCGTGGATTCTTATTGATCTTCCTTTTTTTTTTCATAGTTAATTCGAGCTTCTTTCCTCCTACTATCTTATACTATTCAAAACATCCCACTTGCTTCATTTCAATCCTCTTTTCTATATTGCCTTCTTATTTTTTCTTATTTTCACTTCTGTGTACGATGGATGATGATGTGGATTTTCCATTTTCTCATTGGTCTCTTCCATTCTGCCGTGAGTTGCTACCTCATTGACGTACTGTTAAGGAGACATTCCTTTCATAGTCCTCTCCTTTAGTGTAATACAAGTTTCTTCTTTCAAGTTGAAGTTTAATTCTTTTGTTATCTTTAATTAGTTTCGTTGAGGAGAGTGGCACGTGAGTTGTTCTTTTCGGACCTCGGCTCCCCATACGATTCTATTTCTATTTCTTGTCTCTTGTCAACATGTTGTTTCCTCTTCCAGGAGGATTTATTACCGGAATTCTTAGGAATTGGGGAAATAAAAATTTTTGACTGAATTTTGCTGAAATAAGTTAGAAATACCGGAATTCTTAGGAATTGGGGAAATAAAAACTTTTGACTGAATTTTGCTGAAATAAGTTAGAAAATTTTGATAATAAATAAAATTAATAGTATTAATAAATAAAAGCTAATGTTTATTGAATAAAGAAAATAACATCTTATTATCGTAATGCCAGTTAGCGTAATTATACCCGAGAAATAAATTACGTTTATGAAAGGCAGGTTATAGCAAAAGCTAAGGTCAGCCGGAGAGTATTACATAAAACAGCTAACAAGCAATTGTACTTATTGAAGCAATATAATTGCGCTTGTAAAAGATAGCGCGTATGCCGAAAACGTGTAAGCGAACGTTTCTAACGTCGATAATGAGTCCTAAATGTCAAGCGGGCGATGATAAAGTTGCGTGTGTGTTAGTAGGCTACTACCACTAGCCGTTGATAAGGTATCGTGCTACGGTGAAAATGGCCGCCGGTGTCACAAAGCGTGAAATGTTACGCTTGCTTTTGAATAACAATGGCTGGTCGTCGAAGACTGTGCACTAAGCGACACATTGTATTGTATTCTCTATCGGCTCAAGGATGTGGGTATTAACTTGGGTTTCTAATGCTCGCAAGAACGCGGCCTGACGACGATTCATCTTCTTATCACTTACCGTATTAATATGCTTTGTTCCCCCTTTTCCATTATATAATCAAAATATTTATTCTAAACTAAATATCATAAACACAGCAAAAATTAGATTTGCTTCAATTTGTAACGTATGTAGAATTTAGGAATCCCTGATGCTTCTAACAGTATTGCAGGTAATGTATAGAACGTTAGGACTAGGTACTTGAACTTGAGGAACACTTGAAATTTTCTCCACTGAATTGGGTTACTACTTTCTTCAAGGGAATAGGAGAGAAAATGAATAAGTTGAAAAAGTCTTCTGGCCACTCATCGTTATTACTTGTGGAAAACGATGTATTCCCAGATTTTATTTGAAAAGAGAAAATGATATCTGGGGTTCCAATTTGGTCACTTCAAAACAGGTCGTCAAAAAAAAAGACGAAGATAAACGAAAAAATTAATTAAATAGAAATAGTAATAACAACTAACAGGATCATCTTGCTTCAAACACAGTAATTTTATGGTGACCTAAACACAAAATATTTTCAGTTGGTTTTAGGATAGGGGCAAAAATAGGGATAATTTGTAAAATCTATCTGGAAGTATCTTGCTAAATAAAATAGGTAATTAATTAGAAGTAAGTAAGAAATATAATTAGAAGTATCTGATGCCTCGAGGTGTGAGTTGTTTAATATAAGGTATCCTTAAAGTTGGTGACTGGATTCGATTTCATTTTTGGAAAGACAGAATACTGCATTATCAGAAGCGGGATATGACGTCAATATCAACATAATTCTCCATAAATTATCAAATCAACCAGGGAAAGGATCTTAGTACAGAAACTTGAGGTACTCCAAACAAAGTGAGAATCAAACTATACATAACTGATGTAAGTAAGAAGGAAAACAGCAATCTTCTTTCTTTCATTTAATTGGAGCATTGAGTTAGGATTCAAAGAAAATGGAAATTAAAAAAAAAATAACCAAGGCCATTTTGAGTCAACGTCAATCAAATCAGGGGATTCATGAAGTTTTCAAATTTTTTGGCCTTAGTTTTATTGCTTTGTAATGAAAGAGGTATTACTAAATGCCAAATGAGAAAAGAAAGAAAGGAAGAATTTTGATTCTTTTGGAGGAAAAGTTTTTCCTGATTTTGCAGGATGACATTTAGAGACCTATTCATTTTTTTTTAATTCTAGAATTTTGAACGTAGTATATCTGGCTTTAAGGTTTACAATTCTGGTAACTCCATTGTTTGTTTTATTGATTTTTTCTTGTCCTAGAAGAATCCAAATTAATACAAATTTTACTATTTTTAAATTACAAAATGGTACAGCTTACTAAGCAAAGAAGATGCATTTGGCGGATGAAATATATGTATTTTAGAAGATCAGAAGTAAGTAATTTACCATTGAAAAATTAATTACCGGAACGAGCTTCCCGTTTTTCTCTCCAGCGGTTTTTTTTAAGTATCAACGAACACGTCAGGAAGAGTTGGTGATGTATTCACTCTGGACAATGTTACCAAATCACAACTTCCGGAATTAGAAGGAGTCCACACATTATTTGTATTCATGTCAGCAAACCATCTTTTGCGTAAGGCTTCATAGGTATATGGAGATTGTTGCTATTGCATTGGGAAAAACAAAGTTCATATCCTCTGCATTTGCAGAAGTGCACCATCTCACGAGGCAGCATCCCATACTTATTGACAAATATATATTCGAGGAGTATTGAAAGAGAGATTCAGCACTGCTATTAGAAAACTTCGAGATATACCTCCAGCCGATCGTTTATATCCCAAGATCCTATACGATAAGGATGAATGCGCAGTCGTAAATAGCAGAATATTCGATGAAGCGGCAACTTTTGCCACAACCATTGCACGGATCAAGAATTCAATATTTGAAAATTTTTATATCAAATAGTCTAAATCACATCAGAAGATCCGCGATATGGTGGACAACTTTTTTAGACTTCGTCATTACGTGGTGCAATTCGGTATCGATGGAAAGGATAATAAATCTATGACCAAGGAAGAGATTAAGCAACTGCCTGTTTTTCTCTCCCCGCGGGGATTTTAAAGACTCCCCTATCAATTTTTTTGAAGAGGTGGCTGGCGTTACGTGAGTCAACTAAATTAGAAATTTCTATCCCGCGCGAAGCTTCTAATCGAGAAGTAGCCGTCACCACATGGCATTTGTGTGTAGTTTTGATTAATTTCTCTGTTAAGCCGCCTTCAAGCTCCACTTAACGAATCTGCAAGAAAAATAGTTGATTCAACGGTTTTCTGACGGCGTCAGTGGCGAAGCTTTTTTTCCGCATAACTCTATATTCGACTCCTTTCTAAACAATAATAATCTTTATTGACTGCTCTATAGAAAGTAGGAGCAATACATATAGAACACAGGTGCAGCCTGAGATTTCCGTTTCGGTTTAAATTTAATAGTTTCTAAGGTACAGCCTCCTCTGTTCCAATTACTTTCTTGGGAACTTAATTTTTGTGACTTTTAATTTAAAAAACAAAACGAATTTTCCTTATAGCATTTGCGGGTCATTACAGTTGCATAGCCGAGTTGGTTGGGTCCGCTGACATTGAGTGGGCAAGTATAGGAGTGAGTTCGAATCCCTTCCTGATACATATGTGATACCTATGTCTCGGGATTCATACTGGCTTCTTCAAACTGGCTTTTTTGCGCTTCTCCAGTTTGTACGGCGAAAATGGATTTTGATATTCGTGGGACAATGACTTCGAGAGCAGTTGGTAAGTGCATTTTTCTTTTTTCCTCCCATTCTTGTCTTTCCTGTTTTTTTCTTAGTTTCTTATATTCTGTCTTTACTTCCTGTCTCGTTTCTTGTAAGAGAATCAATAGATGGCATTCACTCTAGGTCTTACCAACAAGTTTACTTTAGGCTTACGTATTTAGCAATTTATAGATTATGCTTTTTACTTTTATTGGGAATTTATGTTTGAACTTCTTCTTTTTTCATTTAGTAATTTATTAAAACAGATTTACTACAATTTGGTTTCCCGTTTTGTTCTCCCATTTTAACCTTTTCACAATGCTGCCTCGGTTGATATTTCTGACATCCAGATTTTTGTAGCTTCACTTTTTGGTTCTTGTTTATTGTGGGGTCCTACTTTTTTATTTTTAAAAATCTTCGTTGGTGTCGTCCAATATTTATTTATTACTCCTAAAATTTACTTTAAATGTGCTTTCAAAAATATCAAAAAAAATTAGCAGAGGCCGTCTCGCTCCTTCCTCCCCTGGTAATCTGCGATTTTACAGCGTACGCAAAACTAACCGCGTAATAAGAGGTTGTGCTTCATTTTTTGACAGTTAAAATGGCTGCGTAATTACACGCCATATCAAAATGCAGTGCAGCTTCTTCGATCGGACTGCCCGATCGTCGTGTTTTAAATTTAAATTTATAGGAATTGTTTGCGAGGACGTGGGCAACACACTCGGTGCAAAATTAGGGGGCACAGTTTTATATTCTTAATTCACAACTCTCCTTTTTTCGGTGTGTATTAATTAGCACTTAACTGTAGAAAGAATTCAAGTTTTTATTTGTGATAATTATTTTTAAATTCCCTCCCCGCAACTGGCGCAATTCTATTTCAAAGCCACCTTGCAAAGGAGTCCATATTAAAACCTTTTCCATACGTTTTCTATAATAATTTGATTTGATAATTTATACACGCATAAAATTGATTGGATATTCGGCCTTGAAAGTCCTTTGCTTTTCCTCTGGCGTTTTTTTTAAATCTGCATTTCGAAATTTTTTTCTAAAGAAATATTTAGTTTCTTATCGATGGGTTCTCTTATGTACAACAAAAAATTTTCCAAGTACTTTTTGATGTTGTACTTCAAGGTTCCATGTTGGGACCTTGATTATGTGTCTCAACCCCATCTCGTTGTTTTTCTCTCTCCTCTAGTCTACAATTACCCACTTCCTCAGTTTTAACGGTAGTACTGTTCATTATGTAACGGAAGGTAATATGTATTCAATGCGTGGTGTTCGTTTCCTCTTGTATTTAATATTCATAAGCGGGGGAATCGCTTTTCTGTTCCTTTTATTGACCTTGAAATTATAAGTGATCCTAAGCACAAAATTTATGCCTAAGATGTCTTCTAATCTAATCACACGACTTGCATTCCTGCCTTGTTTGATAGGATACCATCATCCCTGATGACTTTAAATTAAAAACGCCAATAATAAAATTAGTTTACGAAAAGTGAGAAATTGGGTGTTTTTTCCGCTTATTAGTAAACATTCTCGTTCGCTTCTTATCAAGTACGAAAATCAGGTGAAACGCACGCTAATTAAAAATGTTTAAGGCGCGATGCGTTTCTCGTTCGACGGAAGCATGCGAAACTTCAATTAGCGTCAAATTTACATCCGCACTCGTCGTTACGTACGACTTTTTCCCCGTAATTACGGCCCGCTGCAAATTAAATTTAAACGCGTTAATTTGCGGGTATTATGCCCGACTACATGCGGCCTATTCGGCAGTTAACACCAAATTATGCCGGCTTTTTTCATTCACTTGCTTCGCTCTTGCACCAAGCGTAACGTCTGCCCCGGATCAATTTTCCATCCTTCAATAATTTTGAATCACTAAAAAAAGAGTCTTCGCAAGTTTGCAGATAATTTTGGGTGAAAAGCGAACAATTTTTTTTGCAAAATTCGTGAGAAAGTCTTTGCCTTGTCTGATCATTCAAATTATCTATTTCTTTGTTTTATCAACGCCTTTTTTCCTTTTTTTTCTGAAACTTGTAAAACATATTTCTTTTCTTATATTATTAATGATTACTGTTAAAAGTTTAAAATATTTACTTCGATCTCAGTTTTTTTTTTTGTGAGGGGGCGCCATTAGAAGATATTTTTTGTAACTTGTTGTAAGGTAACACAATATCTCTCTATTTTCAATTGAAACCAATTTGTTATAAAATTATCCTGAATTCTGTCTTTGTTCTTCGTCTTTTGGGGGACACCATAAGATCATTGAACCATTCAGATTCTTATAACTATTTATAGACATTTTAGATCTATTCCGCCGACTTATCTAATTCTATTTGGACACGATTGTTTTAGACTTATCTTATACTTTTCGGGCTCTAACAGAATTCTCTTAAAACTTTCTCATTTAAAACTTTTTTTTAGATCTACTTTGTTTAGATACTATTCGGACTCTACAGAATTAATTAAACTCTTTGGTCTTTTTAGAACTATTTGGACTCTTACAACTACTTATTAGACCTTTTTAGACTTCTTATTTGATACTACTCAGACAATAACAAATTTATTTAAACTCTCTTAGAACCCTTTAGTCTCTTTTAGAACAAACGAACTCTTTTGTAAGACTTTTTAGATCTATTTGCGTTTATTTGATACTATTTGGACTCTAACAGGATTATTGAAACTCTATTTAAAACTGTTTAGATTCTTTTATTAGTATTTATCAACTTAGTACGATTTTAAGACTAACATAATTATTTACACTCTTTGGATTCATTTATACTTTTTCGGAATTATTTATTATATACTATTCGGGCCCTAGCAGGACCATTTAGATTAGTTTAGAACACTTTAATTTTTTTTAGAACGATTTAGACTCTTTTACAACAATTTACTAGACTTATCTGGTACTATTTGAACTCTTAACAGAATTATTTACATCCCCTTGGAAGTCTTTAATCTGTTTCACAACTTTTATTGGACTTTTTAGATTTACTTAGATCGTTTTAGAACTGTTTTGGCTCTTTAAAATTATAAAACATGTTGTAGCATAACATGTTAGTCTCTAACATGTTTAAACATGTTAGTCTGTTTTAGAGCTATTTAGATTTTTTTACAATAAATGATCAGCAAAAGTATTTAGGCTCTTTTAGAACTATCTAGACCTTCAGAATTATTTATTAGTCTTATCTAATACTACGCGAACACTAACAGAATTATTTGAACTCTTTTAGAACTCGTTAGTCTCTTTTTTAATTTTCTGCAACTATTTGTTGGACCTATTAGAACTTATGTGATACTTATCGGACTCGACCGAATATTTAAACTTTTTTAGAACTCTAGTCTCTTTTAGAACAATAATTGAACTCATTTACAAGACTTCTTAGATCTATTTGAACTTGTTCGATACCATTTGGACTCTAGCAGAATTATTTGAACTCTCTTAGGACTCTTCAATATCTTTTAGAACTATTTACATTCTTTTACAACCATTTCTTAAATAGATTAATTTATGCTCGGTTGCACCAACTTCTTAAGCAGAGCTAAAATTTAAGTTATGTTTAGAATGTGACATTTACGTATGGTCAGGATAATGTCAAATACATTCTGATTGACATTTAAACTTCAACTTAAGTATCAATTAGAATGTGACTAACATTTTATTAAATCTATAAATACAGATACAGTCTAAACACAACTTAAATTTAAGCTCTGCTTAAAAAGTTGGTGCAACCGGACATTAGACCCATTTAAAACTATTCAGACTCTCTCAGGATAATTAACTAGACTTATCTAGTACGATTTCAACTCTAACAGAATACTGTAAACTCTTTAGACTCATTTAGACTCTTCCGCAATTACTTCTTACATACTGCTCCGACTCTAACAGAACAATTTAGACTCGTTTAGAACGCTTTAGTCTATTTTAGAACGCTTTAGTATATTTTAGAACAATATAGTCTACAACAATTTATTATTTTCAAATTTATTTAGACACTTTTAGAACTATCTAGACCTTTCTGAGTTATTTATTAGAATTATCCGGTACTATTTGAACTTTAACTTCTGTTAGAGCTGTAAATAATTCCTTATTTACATCCATTTGGAAGTCTTTAAACTATTTTACAACTTTTGTTGGACTTTTTAGATCTATTTAGACTGTTTTAGAACTATAGACCGTCTAGAAAGGATCAGGAATTTCAAAATTTCTGTCAATATATTGCTTATTATACATATTATATTATATTTTCGATATCTTAGAATTTCGTTCTGTAGAGGAGTGAGACACAATATCTTTCTGATACTAATTGAAAGCATTCAACAGAGCTTTCGGAAAAATGTATTTCCTTTTTTAAGGTTAAACTCTAAAAGAGTATCAATTACCGCCCTTTTGAAGAAAACAATTCTTTATCTGATCACTCGTGATCATACTGCGCTAATTAAAAGCTTGACTATAGCTTAAAATTATCCTGAATTCCGTCCTTTTGGCGGGCACAACACTTTTTTGAGGGGCAGTCAGTTCCTAGAGAGACTTGTCCCTTTTATAAGCTAATACAATACCGCTCTGTTATTAACTGAAAGCTATTAGTCATAACATTACCCCGAATTCTGTCCTTAGTTCTTCGCTTCTTGGGGGACACCATTAGACCAGACATTTCTTTTTGTATAAAAGTTAGACCACAATATCTTTCTGTTAAAATTATCCTGAATTCCGTCCTTTTGGCGGGCACAACACTTTTTTGAGGGGCAGTCAGTTCCTAGAGAGACTTGTCCCTTTTATATGCTAATACAATACCGCTCTGTTATTAACTGAAAGCTATTAGTCATAAAATTACCCCGAATTCTGTCCTTAGTTCTTCGCTTCTTGGGGGACACCATTAGACCAGACATTTCTTTTTGTATAAAAGTTAGACCACAATATCTTTCTGTTACTAATTGAAAGCTATTAGTCATAAAATTATCCTAAATTCCGTCCTTTTGGCGTGCACAATTAAATTTGTGGCGCAGTCCATCCCTGTGCTAGACTGGTCTTATAAGCTGACACAATATCTCTCTATTTTTAATTGAAAAATATTAGTCATAAATTTATCCTGAATTCTATACTTTGTTCTTCGTATTTGGGGGTGGGGTGGTACCATTAGACAATTTTTTTTTCTGTAGAACTAGCAGCTACCACAATATCCCTATATTTTTAATTGAAAGTAATTAGTTATAAAATTATCCCGAATTCCATCCTTCGTCCTGGTTTTTTTTATGGGGCGTCATTAGAGATGATAATTTTTTTTGTATAGTGGTCGTTGTGTTAAACCGACCTGTCCCTTTAGCAAGCTAACCCAACATCCATCTCTTTTTAATTGATAGCTATTACTCATAAAATTATCCTGAATTACGTTCTTCTTCCTTCGTTTTTTAGGGGGCGCCATTAGACAGGATGCTTCTTTTGTATAATACTTGCTGAGTTTGACAATCCCGTCCCTGTTGTAAGCTACATCTCTCTCTTTTTAATTGAAAGCAATTTGTCACAAAGTTATCCTGAATTCTATCTTTCTTGAGGGTCGCCATTAGATAAGGCATTCTCTTTTGCAGAGCGGTCCTTGTGTTACACAGCCCGATCCCTGTTGCAACAACTATCCTTTTTTTTAATTGACAGCAGTTATCCTGAATTCCGTTTTTCGTTCTTTAGACAGGCCTGTCCCTGTTGCAAGCTAACACAATATCTCTGTTTTTAATATCCTGAATTCCGTCCGTCGTCCTTCGTTTCTTGGAGGGCGCTATTAGATAAGACACTTTCTTTAGTAGAGCAACCCTTGTGTTAGACAAAACTGTCCCTGTTCCCAGCAATTATCCTGAATTCCGTCTTTCGTTCTTTAGACAGATCTGTCCCTGTTGCGAACTAACACAGCATCTCTATCTTTTTAATTGAAAAAATAAAATTATCCTGAATTCCGTCCTTCATTTCTTGGAGGGCGCCATTAGATAAGACATTCTCTTTAGTAGAGCAACCCTTGTGTTAGACAAACCTGTCCCTGTTGACAGTAAGTATCCTGAATTCCTTCTTTGGTTCTTCAGACAGACCTATCCCTATTGCAAGCTACCATAATGTCTGTTTTTTCTTTTTAACTGAAAGCAAGTACTCATAAAATTATCCTGAATTCCATCCGTCGTCCTTCCTTTCTTGGAGGGCGCCATTAGATAAGACATTGTCTTTAGTAGAGCAATCCTTGTTAGACAAACCTGTCCCTGTTACAAAATAACATTACGTCTTTCTCTTTTTAATTGAAAGCGATTAGTCATAAAATTATCCGAAATTTCGTCCGACGTGTTTCGATTCTTGGGGGGCGTCATTAGTCAAACATTTTCTTTTGCAGAGCAGTCCCTGTCCTTGTTATAAGCTAACATCACGTCTCTCTATTTTTAATTGAAAGCAATTATCCTGAATTTCGTCCTTGCAGCACGCTTATTAAAAAAATGTATTTTTTAATTAATTGCCGGTGCGCAAACACCTGCGATTCCTGATGACGTAATTAAATTATTTTTTTTTTTCTGAATTAATTAAAACTTTAGCCTTCTATCGTTCGCGACCGTAACAATGGCCGTTCGGTCGTCCGTGCCTTATCTCCGAAAATCTCGCGGCACGTAATTAACGCAGCAGAGAGTGCGTACGGCGGCGGGCCCCACAACAGCCAAGTGCCCACGCGGATAGGTGCAGAAGTGCAGAACTAATGAGCGTAGGTTTCCAGATCTTGAACAACATAATCCTGGTGGTTGCGTGCACGGCATCGGTGCCGGGAGCGGCACGGAGTCGTGCAGGATCCGCCCACGCGAGACCAACAATGCGGTGGCACCTGCGTCCCCCCTGAACCCCCGCGAACTACGTGCAATCATCGTCCTTTTATATCGAACACTTGAATCGCATTGTTGGTTGTTTCGGAGTTATTTTGCTACCACGTGGAAGCCGCTGCCCATACGGAAGCTTTGGTGGAAAAGCAAGGAACCCGTTTCACTGAAGAAGGGAGTAAGTATCACACGAAACAACTTTGGAATTTTGTTTTAGACGAAGTCTTTTATAATTGATTAGATGCTTTTGGAAGAGAGAGTTTTGCAAATCAAAAATACTTTATTATTAAAGTTTCAAGTGGATGAAAATTGAAAGAAATTATATCACACATGCATCTTTGGATCTTTTGTTTGCGTGAAAAGTTCGTTGACGCTCATCATTCTATTTTTCGTCATTCCGTTCTGCCACAAATCCTGCTTACACTCACGTTCTTACTATTACGATATTGTTACTGTCACATGCTTTCTAACAAATGAAATCTGATTTTATCATTTCGTCGTTGCTAACAATGATGTCACTGAACTTCACATTTCTGTTTCTAATTAAATATTATTGTAAATATTAATGCAGTTTTCGATTCAGTGCCCAAGAGCACTCTCAGGGTATCTTCATAGCCTATTAATATATTCGTATGAGATTGAAACAAAGTGAGAATACTCTAAGATTGCTCTAGGGTTGTGAATCGAAAACGCTGTCCCTAAATTAAATCAACTGTTTCAGATGTAATCTTTTGTCTTTTAGGAATGAGCTGCCGCCTTTCGGAGATGATTTAGGGATGGAGGCTCTGCCACCGTCATGTAACAACATGGGCCCAAGTTCCCGGAATTTTTTTAAGAACAAATAACAGCCGTCGCTTACGAAAGATGTAAATAGGAGTTTGCAACCAGCAAATCCGAAAAAAGAAGAGTAGGAAAGTTTTATGTGAAAAACGAATTCTTGTTCAATTTTTTGATAATAAATAAAAACATATCAAATACAAACGTTAGAGCGTTTCTGTTATTATTTCAGCATAAAACGAACGATTTGATGCGCCATCTCTAATTCAACAGTGAAAGTTTATTTTCGCGGTTTTGAAAATAAGTTTCAAAGATCTATCCTTTGGGGCTTTGGGGGACCGAAGCGCTGAACATCGCGGATTTAAAATCCGGTTAATAGGCGTTCATGTTAACAAAATGGAAGCAAATGACGATTGCGTCGACCCAAAGCATGCAAAATATGTTTAAAAGGTAACTTGGCAGAACCCTCAACTTGGAACGGAAAAGGTAAGTAAGGAAAGCATTTGTTTTATCTTATTTCAGAACATCTATTCAAAGTTACCTTGCCTTTACCTATGTTAACAAAATAACTAGATGAAAGTGCCATCTTTGGCCTAAGTCCGGAAATTACAGGTCACAAGTTACTGACCTGCAAAATTGAATTTTGTGTTTTGAGTTCATGAGAAACGATTTGGCTGAGCTAAGGCAAAACAAACAATATTCATTCGAACCCAAATATATGCAAATCTTTCTGTATAAAACGAATGATTTGATGCGCCTTCTCCGATTCAAAAAGGAGAGTTTATTCCAGTTTTGAGTTATAATAATTTTTGAGAATGAATTTCAAGGTTAATCCTTTAACGAACGAAGCTGCTGGACTTAACTTAATTCGAATTAACAAAAGCAAGCTGAAGCGCCATCTATGGCCCAAAAGCAAAAGGTAAATAAATTCACAGAGATATAAGAACACATTTTTTATTTAAATTGAATTAATAAATTGTCGTTTTTACGTTCGATTCTACGAAATATCTTCTTATTTATTCACCCACACACACGCACACACACTGACACAGATAATTTTGAATGTGAAGGCTCGTGAGTGCCATCTACATTCAAAAGTTATCACACAACAAATACACTCTACGAGCAAGAATCAGTCTACGAGGTACACTGCAAATTACATCATCGGAGCAGGAGCCGTCGCAAGGAAACGACGAAGTAAGAAAGCAAATAAGAATAACAATAAACAAAATAAGAAACCAAGAAAAGAATTACAAATTACCCTGAGAGAACAGAGCAATAAATTAATACACAAAAAAAAAGAAAACAAATACCCAAGCTGGGGAATAACACAGCAATATGTATGTACATTATGTTTAACGTCAGATTTTGTTAACCTAAAGAAAAATAAAAAAAGATCTCCATTTGAATGCGGCTTCGATCCAAAAAGATCTATCTCCTTGACGAAATCAATAATCTATAATCATTACGACTTTAAAGAAATTTGAAATTTCAAATGCTCGACGAACGAAGCCAACTATTATAAAACCCATTTATACAGGCCTTCATCTAAACTAAAGTAAAACAAATGACGATTGTCTGAGTACCAAAATACATATCTTTGGTTTCATAAAATTATATATTTAAAAGTACTTACCCCACCATTTCGCTTCAGGATTCTCAACAAAAAGAGATTATCCATCCAGCTTTTAATTGAAACTAGCAAAGAACGAGTTGAATAAAGCACCATCTATTGCTCAAATGCGAAGGATTCTACGTCGCAATTTTACTGCATTTCAAGGTAAGTATCGAAACACGAAGGTCAAGTTCACAAAACCGTAAACGTAAAGGACTTCGTCGTTTTACTTCGGAATTCCGTGAGATCGGAAGTTTTCTTTTAGCTTTTAATTGGAATTAACAAGAAGCGATTTGAAGCGCCATCTCTTGCTCAAACGCGAAAGTTTCTGTTTCACGATGTTACTACACTTCAAGGTAAGTATCGAAACACGAAGGTCAATGTTCATAAAACCGCGAACCTAAAGAGTTTTTCTTCAGAACTCTGAGGAATCGAAAGTTTTTAATTCGAATTAGCTTTTAATTGGAATTGAAGCGCCATCTTTTGTTGAAGCCCAAATTTCTAAAATTAACAAAGAGTGAACTGAAGCGCCATCTCATGTTTAATCATGAAACCTTCTGTGCCACAGCTTAAATATAAAACGAATGTTTACGCGACGAACAAAGAACGAGAACTTTTACAAATTTGAGCTATAAAGTAAGACAAATGAAGATCATTTGGGTATCAATAAACATATTTTGTTTAAAAGTCGGATTCACAAAATTGCGAACTTAAAGGAACTTTCCGTTCAGGATTCTTAACAATCAAGAGATTATCCATCTAGTTTTTGATTGAAATTAGCAAGGAGCAAGTTGAAGCGCCATCTCTTGCTTAGACGTGAAAGTGTCTGTCACAACGTTACCTGCGCTTCAAAGTAAATATTGAAACTGAAACCTAAAGAGCCTCAGCGATTTTTTTTTAATTCTCAAAAATCTTTTCAGTTTTTGATTGAAATTAGCAAAAGGAAACGAGTTGAAGCGCCATCTCTTGCTCAAACCCACCCAACTTTAAAAGAATTTCGCCATTTCACTTCAGGAAGCTCAAAAATCAGAAGTTTTAAATTAAAATCAGCCATGAGCGAGTTGAAGAGCCATCTCTTGCTGAAATACGAAAGTTTCTGAATGATTGTGGGTTTTAAGGTAAGTTTAAAAATTCAGTTTCTTAGTAAAGTTTCAAGCTGCGACTTGCAACAATTAATTCGCCATGACTCCAACCTTCGCTGCCTTCTTCAAACAAGCAGCGAGTTGAAGCGGCATCTCTTGCTCAAATCCACATTCTCTGTGTCGTTATACTTGAAGATATGCAAGTACTGAAATTCAGATTGAAGATTAGGTTCATAAAACTGTCAGCTTTAAAAGAGTTTCGTCCTTTCACTTCATGATCCTGTCAATTTTAAATCAAAATAGCAATGAGTGACTTGAAGCGCCATCTCTTGCTGTAATACGAAAGTTTCTATCCGACAACTGAACTGAGTTTTAAGGTAAGTTTCAAAATTCAGTTACTCAGTTTCAACATGCAATCAATTTGAAATGACCCCATCTTTCGCTGACTTCTTTAAACAAGACGTGGAGCCATGTACTCGTCAGTGAGTATGTTGAAGTTGTCTATGCAACTGACGCCAGCGAGTAAAGCGCCATCTCTTGTGGACTGTTAGAAGTATTTTGTCGCAATTATAAAAACGACTATTTTGAAAGTTGCTGAAAGAGTCTACGTGACCCAACAAATCTTGCGCGGGAGAGTATAATTTATAAATTTCTAGAATTTTAACCGTAACGTCAGGTGTACAACTTTCTCATCGATTCTGTCGCCTTCGTGACGTAAACCAATATATCACTTCCACCTGTGAACTCTGAAAACTATAGGTAGGTAATTTTGTTAGGCTACTAATCACAAAAAATGAAAAAAATGTAGGAAACGAATGACAGGGTTTGAATTCCCGACTATTAGTAGCAATGAAGCAGGCCGAATGTTATTATAATCGAGTGTGCTGCGCGAGTTGTGGTCGCGGGTCAAGAGTGTTAATTCAATTATTAGGTTGACCACGAAGAGCAAGCCAGCGCATGCCATCCGTGCCTAGCCGGAGACTTTCGCTCGGAATATTTTAATAATTCGAACGTACCCGATAGAGACATGTCACGTATGACGACTTTACGGCCATAATCCTCTTTACCGCTCTCGATTTACGCTATTTCAATTTAATCGGCCAATTTGTTGTTTTGCTTGTTGTAAGCCGCGAGTTTACACGCGTCCTGCCACCACCGAACTGTGTGCGCGCATATTTGCATGTCGCGTGAATAGGAAAGTTGTTTGTCGTAAATTGCAGGGCCGTTTGTCGCGTTTTTTGCTTGTCCCGATCGGCTTTATTGAATAAATGTCGCGTTTACGCTCGACTTAATTAACCCGTAATTGTGCTCTCGAGCCTACGTGTATGCGTGCGAGCGTAACACAGCCAAATTAAGCAAAAAACAGATGTTTTGTAAGCTTGTAGGTGTCTAAGACTTTCATTAAATTCTCAAGAAACAAACATGTATGTATTTTTATACTCCAAGCGGACACTCAGTTAAAAAAAGATTCCGTCATTTAGGTAAGTTATGAAATGACGTGAAAAAGATTATAGCCAGAAAGTTTATCTCACTGATGAGAGTCAATAGCACGAAAGAGTAAAGAGTCGTCTAGAGAACAGCGATATTGTAGCGATCTGGTCGGTCCTTTTGGATGCGTCGGCAGCAAGGGATGTCTTCGGCCTGGTGTAGTTGACTGATCTGGAGCAGCGGCGTAACGACGTCAGTCGTGTTGTTACGTTCAAATTTGCCGCCACAACATCGTGGCGATACAGCATCATTCAACTGCGTTTTAACACAGTTGGCCACCCTGCCTCCCTTCTCTTTACTACTCAACGCTCATTCGTGTGACACACCACGTGACTGGTTTTCGGTTTCGTATCCTAGCAACCTTCGCCTGCTACAAATTCGCCTTGTTGAGGGCCTTTCTTGTTCGAAGTGTGTTACAAGTTAGACGTGTTTTACGTGCATAGTAAAATTATCGAAGTTTTCGCTCTTCGGGAGGAATAACTCATTCGCGGCTGTGCCGGAAGATCACGTAATACCTTCGAACGCATTTGGAGGTTATTTTAACTCCAATTCCAAGCCCGGGAACGATTAGTAAAAGTGTAATGGCGGGTGTGTCAACCTTTTCCCTTTACATTCAGACTTTTCTATTTGGGCGCAGTTTTCTGGCGCAGGCTATTAGAGCAGACCTTTTCGCATAGTTCTCCGGGGGCGCTCCTGCCCCGTAGTCGTACCGATATCCGATCGAGAAAACCTGATCAGCCATCTTGACGATCTGAGCGGATCCAGTTTAGACGCTTCCTGCGGTCGATAGAGGGCGTTGTAACTACCCACCGGCCATCTGTGCTTCGGTTGGTATCGCTGATTCTGACGTATGACGCGCTGGTATAAGGTTAGGTTTTCAATTTAATCTGACGTTTTGCGGACCGATCGGTTTATAATTTTACGCTTGGCTCGTGAGTAGTAAACCGCGAGTACGAATTTCGAACTACGTGTTGCGCTGCGCTTACCGTAGTTAATTTAAGCCTAAAGTAAGCAGGCAATTGTAATTGTTTATTAAGAGTGTATAGTGTTTATTAAAGTGTGTAATAAATTGTGTTAACTTTAGCTACGATTTTAATTTCTACATTCACGCACACCAGTGAGTAAAGTCTCGCCTCTGATTTATTATTGATTCAATTTTCTGCACGATTTGGTCGATTGGAGACGTCGACTGATCGGTTACGTTTAGCTGAAGAATAATTGTCTTCTGGCGCCCTTAATAAGTTTACCACCTTTGATTAACCCGCCCCTTTCTTCACTGTTGCTAGCTGGGGCTCAGCTGATACGTTAGCATCGGCAGAAGCTTGTCATCCGAACTGTGGTAAGTAAGAGGCAAGTAAATTAAATTTAAAATTTGGTGACAGTGTGGTGAAGATGAGGGCCACGCAGCTCATCTAGTGAGTCGGAGTACCGATTGATTTCCAACATCCAGCCGGGATTATTTGTACCAATATTTTGCTTACATAAAAGTTAAAAGTACAACGATTACGTTGAATTGTCTACATAATGATTTTCTAATTGGGAACACAAATCGTAACGTAACTCAGACAATAGTTGCATTTGATTCGCAGCCGAAATCAATTCGTCTTTATCAGTAGATCACTTAGAAGCGATCTTGATCAGTTTCGTTACGTTTCGCTCAGGGTGAATCCTGCGCGAATCGAACGCATGAATTCTTTTTGGATCGAACCAAATCGGTGAATAGAATGCAGCTAATGTAAACAATAATTACACGACAATGCTTACGCGGTGGAAATATACTTCTGTGCTGGTGACTAAATGAGTTGGAGTTAACGCTGAATTTGTGGTTTCGACATGAGAATGCAATTACACATTAATTATAACCTGTCCTATTAACTTATATCTGATTAAAAACTACATATACTAGATTATGATTATAATTATTCTAGCGTGACAATATTCTAAAAAGTAAGAAAAAAAAATCTTAAAACATGCAACGCTCACCGCATGTAGAATAGGCTATGGGGCTTCTGACTCAATTGGAGATTTAACATTACATTTCAAACGTGTATGTGTGGTGGCGCACTATTTATGGGGTGGCGGGAGAACTTTAACTGCTCAGAAACTGCTACCTGTTATTTTATACACTGCTACCTGTTTTTACGAGTTTCAGAGCAGTTAAAACCTGTCTCAGAGCAGTTAAAATCAGTTCTCCCGCCACCCCCGCGCCGCCACGATAGGCAACCACACATACAGATTTGAGACGTAATGTTAAATCTCCATTAGAAATTGAGTCAGAAGCCCCATAGCTATTCTACTATCGCTAAACACTTCTAATGTATAAAATGGTGATTGCTTACATTGAAAAAATATTTTAAATGTGATCTTTTCAGCCATCATCATGATCACCAATGGTTATCATAGCAGCATTGATGATGCCCATTCTCGATAACCTATGAAAGACATGGTAATCTTATTTCTCAATTTGCAGTGCATCCATTTCGTTTAAACATAACTTTTTTTTTATTAAGAATCTCTTCCTAATGTAACATTATTGTAATTTTTTTAGGTTTATTAGAAGACTGATTAACTCAAAGTTACTAGAACGTTTCGCGCGAGATCTTTAGTCGATTACTTTCAGGAGATTTACTTAAAGGGTTTAACAGGTTCTCATGGTCCAAAAAAAGAGATGATTTGGCAAACACGGCACTCAACCTACGTGCCAAACTTAAGTTTTCATGTTCATAGCGACTTCGAAAGCGCTGATAAAGTAATCATCATGAAAAAGTAGCTTTCAAACAATGAATATTTATTGTGCTAGTGTTAAGTATAACTGAGGAAGATACTAGGTTCCTAATAATAACTAAATATAAGCAGTAAAATCAAAAGATTTTGAAGTTTCATGTGCATTTTGTTGTGTTCGTAAAGAGACAGACAGCAACAAGTCATTAAATTCGATCGACTCGGAAAACAATTAATCCTAAAGTTCCAGTCAATTATCTTCTTTCTATTAGCGGCAAACAAGCGTGGCCTCGCGAACACATTCGAAGACCTTCCTTACACAGCTGCGAACGCAATTAAAACAATAGTAAATCAAAAAGTACCCGCCACATCCGGTCTTGGTTGTCGTCGACCGGTGTGCGTCAGCAACACCACCTATCTTCAGGGAGTATCGGCGGACTTCTTCGCTTGCACTCGACACGCAATAAAAGCGCAATTAGCGAAGTGCTGTGTCCTCCACGCTTATTTAGATCCTTGATAACTGAAAATAATAGAGTTACTCTACCGAAACGCACGATATTTGCGCGCTCTTCCTTCCTTCACTCTTAATTGGAGAACTTTCGATGAGAATAAATTCCATTACGCTAGTAATTTCACCGCGCTTCTTCTGCTTCTCTTAAATGACATGTGAAATTTTGACTGCTCGCCCTAATTGATATACGACAAGGCAAAGTCGTAACGCTGCCGGGGTGTTAATAACGTAATTATCTCGCACACAATCAAGATTACCGAGTATCTATGTAAAGATCACACAGATTACGTTTGTGTTCGTTTATAGAACTGTAAACAGAAGTGAGGAATTTTTCACTCGTTTTTAGTATTGTTTGAACGTCGTCGTTAAATTGAGCCAGGCCTCGAATTGGACTCTGCCACATATCGAAATTAATTGATAACGAAATCGATTCCCAAAAACAGCTTGTGATTCTCAAAAGAATCAGAATACTAACTCTCATATTTCCTGATAAATTAAATAAATGCATTGTAACAGATTTTCCTGTAAAGGCTGTTTTAGACTAGCTTATTTCTTGCATCAATTTCTAGCCTATTTCTTCTTTCTATGTTCTATTTTTCCAGATAGTTTTTAATTCAATTTAAGTTTTATTTAAAACAGCCCTAATTGAACTGTATTAAGAAGACTTAAAAGATTATTTCAAATTTTAATTAGTTTACATCAATACTAGATAGATGCATGTTGATGTTCAAATTACCCGCCAAAGAACAAAAACAAGCAAACGGATAGGTGTCGCTTGCACTTGACGCTATGTAAGATTTATGCTCATGCGCTTTACTATCTTGTATGTATGTATACATGAACCAATAAACCTGAATACATGAGCTCAGACAATTTGTTGTTTTAATTCGTGAAAAATATCAACAACCAATTGCTGAGTTGCATCAAACAATCAACAGTGCGCTTAATAGAGCCATCTTTTGATTCTAAACAAAAGTTAGTTGTGTCTTTATTGAATTGTGTTGAGGTTGAACTGTGAAACCAAATTCGAATGAAACGTTTTAAGAAGCCGACACTAGCTTTGATTATATTATTTAATATAAAGTGACATCACCTGGCGAACAGAAAAACTTTTTCCTGATTTTAATGGTCGGCCGTCTCCTCTTAGCCCAAATATCGAAATTTCTTGTATTTACTTCGTGTTGAGTAACTCGCAGTTAAATTTAAATACGTTTCCCGTTGCTTTCCATTTATTTTTCTATACTGGAAAATGTATTTTTGACGAAAAAGGAAAAAGAAAACCATTGTTTTATTTTAAGTTTCAGTTTTAATCGCTGTAAAGTGTTGAAAATATTTTAAGCATTTCCTGAGGTGAGTTTTCTTTCCTTGTTTATTTTCTCATAATTTTCATTTAAAAATTTGTTTCGAGGAATGCGTTTTCTTAAAAAAGAAACAGTCTACGATTTAGTTTTCTGACTTCAATAGTTTTCTTCTTGCTTAGATTCCGATGGGTCTATAAAAAGAGTTTTAAAACGTCTTCTGTTGCACGTTTCGCTTCTTTTACATTTCAATTTTTTTTTATTGTCGACGAAAGGCTTTTTTTAAGAATGTCTCGATTGTCAGTTGTTTCTGTGCAGATTTGAGTTTCTATACTTCAATTATTTAAAATATTTTGCGCTATATTTTTATTGATTTTTATTTTTCGTTCTCTTCTACTTTTTTTTATTAATGTTTTCATTCCGAATTTTCTGTTTTATGGAAAAGGAAACTTTCAAAGAAGCAGCTGGTTGATTTTTGTTTTCAATTTAAATTAAATAAACGTTTTATGTTATTTGTCTTTTGATTCTTTATCGATTCCTTTTAAGTTTTTTACTAAAATTTCCGACGAAATAATTTTTTTTTCAAAAATTAGTCCACAATCATCCGTTTTTGCATTTTTCTTTCTATTTTGGTCGTGTTCTTTTTCTTTCTAGTTTTCTTCTTAAAGCAGTCCAGTCAATCGTTTTTTGTTATTATAGCAAATTTCCGGTTTTTTTTTTTAAATTTTAATTCCAATCAAAAATTGAAAACGTTTTCTCGGTCTTGCCTTTCGGTTCTCTTCAATTGTTTCCCTAAAATTCCTGACGAATCGTTTTCAAAGAAACCGTCGAGAATCTATTATTTTTATAGCTTTTAGATTTCATACTTTTATCGGAAACCATCGTTTTAAAAACTAATTTCGTTTTCGGACAAACAAAAATTATTATATTTCCTACCTTTCTCTTGGCTTTCGTTTTCTTTCTTCTTCAAATTTCATGCAATCAGACGATAGTCTTTTGTTTTAATTCTGTCAGTTGCTTTCATGTTTTAGTTCAAATTCAATAGAAATTGAAAAGATCTTTTACTGTTCTTGTTTTTCCGGGAAAGAATTACCGGTGAGAAGTTAGCAACAATTTAAATTTTGAAATTTTATTGCTGGAGGTTTGTTGCTAAGATTTCTTTCAATTGACCAAGCGGCTTTCAGTTTTTACTGCTTTAACGTGAACATTGCCTGTCCTATTTGTCTGTATTACATTTTAATTTAAAATATCCTTAAATATTTCTTGCCTTATTTTTGACTTTTATTCTTCTTTTTTTTATAAGTGCCAAGCAATCAGTTGATAGTCTCTTCTTTTAGTTGCGAATTCTATTTAATTTGAATGAATACAAGAAAACAAATAAGAAAATCCAAAGCATTTTCTGATCTTGTTGTTTTCAGTTCTCCCAAAATTTAAACATTAAAGTCAACATTTCCCGTCTTACTTTTTGATTCCATTTTACTTTATTTATTTATTTGCTTTTTTTTGTAGCTTTTAAACTCTCGTTTTGGAATTAGAAAGTTTCCAACTGGAAAAAACAGGTTTTTCTTCGAAGAATTAGTAGATCGGCTATCATTTAATTTCTTTTTTGTTACTCTCATTTTCTTTTTATTTCGGCTTAATTATACAAAAAATTCTATACGGCAAGGTATGCGGACATGGGACAAAGTAAGCAGTAAAGTTAGTTTAGAAAAAATTCCGAAGCGTTATTTCGTGGAGCTTTTTACATTTTTTTTTCTCTAAATTTTGTGGACTTTCATATTTTCAATTTGGATTTTTTGGATTCGCCTGAAGAAGCTGTCAGTATGAAGAGCGAAACGTCGAACCTACAAGAAGTTCATTCTAAATTCATAATAGCTGGAACAAAAAAGACATTACTATTGATTTTTTTTTCTTTTTTGAAAACTGATGAAATTGTGAATTGGACAAAACTAGATACTGAGAGGAATTAAAGATTTGTAGATTTTTTCTCGAATATAATTTGGGTAACTATTCGTCGGTATTTCTTCTTTGTTTTAACAGTAACAAATTCTCAGAGACTTTCACACGCAAAACGAGTAGAACAGAACTAATTAGATTAAAATTAAAACCGCGAGCGCCTACCTAAGGCATTTCAGTTTCCTGAAGACAACTCGACCTTCCTCTAATTTGTTTACCGCTTAAGGAAATACAACTTAGAAATGCAAGAGCAGCTTCGTATAAATTATTTAAACGGCGAAATTTGTACGTTTTTTGGTTACTTGCGAAACGGTTTTTCTTTAGGGTTTTCGGCGATATCCACACACACGCAATTAACAAGTTCCTCGAGTCACAGTCGCAGTTCGTTCGTGTTTATTTAATGAAATGTTTTTTAGCCAGCAACGCAAGTGTTGAAATGTCACCATAGCGGGTGTTTTCCGACCACGTGGCCTCAATGCCGAGCAGACCTTGATCAAGAACAAGCCAAGGTAAGCGTTATTACATTATTTCAAGATTGATCTGCGTATAAAAATCATTCGCAGTAGAAGAAAAAAATAAATAACAACTCAAGAACCTATTCACACTCGCTGCTCTCGTCCGCTTTTTTTTCTAAGCAGCACAATCTCATTTGTTTTTAACTATAAATCAATGCACTAATTGCCGGTGTAATAAGTATAATTAGCTGGATTTGCATAGTCATAGTTACTACGAGAAATGAATATATTATTACGCCGTAAAATGATTAATTTAAAACACATTTTACTTTTCATAATATGAATATTTCATTCGTCGTTGCATTACATCGTATGTTTAAACCATTGTCTCGTCCGTCTGATTGATGTCCAACTTGTTAATCATTTTCAGCTATGAATAATTACGCAACGGATTTATTTATTAATTAATTAATAAAACAAATAGTTAAACGAGAGCGTTCTCTTACCTCGCTGGGAACGGGGAGATTTAACGACGCATTGTTTTTACAAATTAATTCTAAATGCGTGTGCAAGTCGAATGCATTAATTACAGGAGAGAGAGATGCAAATTTTATGCGAAAAAATGCGCACGATTTATCGATTTAATCCGCCGGCGAATTTATTATTTAATTAAGTTATCGTTTGCTCGTAATAAATATTTACTCGACCGCGCGCATTAACTAATTCGCAATTATTTAATTTTTTTGCTTGCGTTTGGCGCTGGCAAGAGTTATAACCGCAAACAACTAATAACAGTTGCAGTCTATAAATTATTTAGAAGGAAAATCGTGTTTTATAAATAAACGATTAATTTTATTGTTAGATAGTTTATGATAATCGAAAATTTTTATGCGAACTGAAGTTGAGAGGGAAAGTTTTCTTCTTTAAAATTTGAAGTCCTAATAACATCAAAATACTACGCATTCTTGAGTAACCACTTGAACGAATTTAGTTCCTAATTATTTCGACTGTTATCATTATCAAATATCACTATTGATGACAGTTGCTATCCACAGAATTTTACCTTAAACGGAGTAAAGTGAAAGGGCTCCACCACAAATGTTGGGCATCACTGTACCTTGACTTGTCCACCGAGATTTCATCACTTACGGTTTTCTGCAACCTTACGTAATTCATTTTATTTTTGGATAAAATTCCTTATAAGGAAACCGAGCACCGGAGTCTTGGGCAAGTAATTTTTTTAATTAGAGCGCACATCTCTTCTACTTAGCCCGAAGAGGGCATGTCAACGCGAACACATGTCCGTTCCGGGCTTATCTCCGGATCAGTCGTCGTCGTCACGCGGCAAGTGCAAACCGAACCGGGTACCATTAAAACGTAGACAAATGAGAGTCAAAAACGGCCGGTGGGGCCCGGTGCTGTGCCACCTGTCGCCCCGTGACGAAGCGGCCGTTATTACCGTCCGTACGCCTCATTAATTAGTCTGTATCGCTGGGGAAATCTAAATAAGAAAATAAAGAGTTTTCAATGTGTCATCGTCCTCGAAAAAATATTTCAAACTTTTATGGCACGAAAAGAATCATAAAAGGCCAATTCATTCGAAGGATACTTTTGGAATGTCAGTTGAACTAAGTATCACTTTTCATGATACAAGTAGATCTATACATTACCGAACCACCCTGTACATATTGCTGTGATAATACCCTTAGTGAATGTAAAAAACCACATTCTCGACAGCCTAATGAGCAGACGTGCAGACGTAACGAAGAACAACCATCGTCAAGGAATATGCTTCACATAAATGATGTATCGTCTTCAGAATACTCAACACTCCTGTTTCAAAAAAAAAATGTCCCAGTAAGTTTTTTTTTATATTTAAAGCTTCCTTGACATTAGATATAAATGTACATAATGTTGTAGGAATATGACAGATATATGTCATACAAAGAAATTTTATTTCAGTTAATGAACGTATTAAGGACGATTTGCTAGGATCGTAATTAATGCATTTAACGCCTAAACGGTCCAGCGGTAAGAGGACCGGCCTTGCAATCGCATGGTCGTCGGTTCGAACCGCACTCGGGATTTTTCTCGGGGGTGGTCGGTATCGATTTCAGACACCCTTCAGTGTTGGGGATAAAATTCGACTCTGCTTCCTCTTAAACGGCGAGAAGGTTGGAAGTAACAAAGCTATGAAACACGTTACACACACTCCCGCTCCTGAGGTCCTGACGTCAAAGTCTTTGACTCAGGACCCCGTTGGCAACCACCACGTAAGATTTATAATTTATTTTTTTTTGCAAGTCGATATTGATTGCAGTGGATCCCTCGAGCATCCTCTGTACAGCTATTTCGGCCCTATATAAAAGAGAGAAATAATGACAAGTACATAATGTTGCCAGAATATGACAGATATACTGGGTGTCTCATAACGTATGGGGGAGATTGAAATGGTAGCTGGGGGGAGATCAAATTAAAGCTTTATTGTTAAGAAACTTGGATTAAAAACTCAATAACAACGAAGTTACAGCAATTTAAATTTCTTATAAATAAACGAGCACTTATTGACTACAACAGAGATTAATACGAAAGAATTTGAAATAATAGTTTTCCCATTTCCAAGGTAACTTATTGCTTACAAATGCTGATAGCTTGAAGTCATTTTAATTTTAACGTATTGCTGTGTTATTTGTTAATTTAATTTAAACACCCTGTATATACTTAGTTTGTTATTATTTTTATAATTTTGATTTAAAATAAAATGTAATACTATTGTACATCTACATACATCCTCAAATAATTAATCCACATTTCTGTTTGATTTAGAAAAGGTCAGACGACTTACTTGACAAACGTTTTCACCCACAACAGAGAGCTGGTTCGATCAAAAGTTCCAGGAGGTACTCCAGGATGCTGAGGAATATTGGAACCATAAACTCAAGCAACATGAGTTAAGTTCCGAGGCACCCAACATTGGAAAGCTGTGCTCCGAGTTCAAAACTCCTATTCGAGCCGATCCTGTCACGTTGGAAGAAGACGTTTCAAGTTCTTCAACTACGCTAGAAGAGGCAATCCGGAACAAGCCTTGAGAATACTTCTTCACAAAGAATAGTGGAAGATGCCGTATTTTCAAAAGGTTGAAAAATCAAGACAGGATTCGTCTTTCGAAGATTGAAGCTGTTCGCCTGGGTCTTTTCAAGATGTGAATTGATATTGTGTATCTGTAAAACAGGGTTGACATTATTTGTCTGTTAGAATTTTGATTTTCATTCATTTAACGATTTTTAATGTTTTTTAATTAATATTTATTAAGGTTACAGAATTTTTTGTTGACTAAAAAGCATATAAAATGGGGGAGATTTCAAGGGTAAATTTCAGTCTACGTTGAGTTCCTTCAGACCAACATACCATTTAGCAAAAGTAGTAAGTTGAGTTTAAAACAAGTAAGAAATTTAACTTTAACTGAAAATGCAAATTGTTTAAAATAATTTCAGTCATTTTAAGGTACATTTACTTTAAAATTAAATGATTGAAATTTATTTTAATTGTTAGATAACTTAACAAATTTTTGTATCCTGTGTGAAAACTAATAAGAATCACTTGTTTGATTTTGACTTCGATATGAAACGTTTGTCTAAGTTCTTTATTGGCGTTTGTTGACAAAGGTCTCTGTTCTTGTTCACTGCGTGAGGAGTCTTAAGAATTTTAGATTTTGGCTGTATCGCTAGGACAAATCAGATGTACTTGACTTGACGAATTTCAATAAACAACAATACGGATTTTATCATTCACTTGGATGCAGAGGTTAAATTCTCCCATCTACCGTGAATGATACAATTCTGATAAATATATTTAATTAATGATTGTCATTCAAATAACAAATCCAAAAAACTTACCGTGTTTAAAAATTAAATTCAAACATAGTTTTTCTCTTGCTTAAAGGAGGCTATGAGTGTATTTTTGATTAAATTCTTTGTGTAAAACTTTCCATCTCTCTGTCGACGAAACAAATGTCAACTTAATTCGTGAAGCAAATACAAATTAATGTGCATTTGTACCAACTGTATACAGTTGGTATTTATAATGTGTATTATGATGTTATTATTATTGAAATACTATCAATAAACATTTTTGTGTGAACTTTAAAAATTGACCTTCATACATTTCACGTAGCGTGACAAAATTTGCAGACATTTTTAAATTCATTTTAAGAACAAACACTCGATAGAACCCAGTTAAACTAATTTGTTAGTAATACAATTGGCTGCCCTGAGGTACCAATTTATTAAATGAAAAGAGTTTTCAAAACGAAGCGAGTATGTGGTCCAGCTTAGCGAATAGAGAACGGCGAAATATTTTAACTTGACTTTTGTCAAACAGTAAAACGAAACAAATACCAAAAAATAATGTGAAAAAATTCTAATTGATTCTTGATTAGCTGCTAAGTGGAGAGATTCGCTTACAAAAGAAGAAGTAAACGTGATGCTTGAATAATTTTAGTCTAATTTAAGACGCGAGTATAATGTTCTAATACATAGCGAATAGGGAACAGTGAAAAGTTTTAGCTGAATGTACACATTGTGAAGCACAAAAAGAATTCGAAAAAAAAATATTAAACACATTGAAAATGGACTCTTGATCAACTTACGAACGTCCAGATGAAGTGACTTGTTGATAAAAGCAGGAGTGAGCGCGAGTTCGAACAATTTTATTATGAGACGCGAAAAATAATGTGAAGAGAACTGTAAATGTACGTAAATGTATGTATAGACACACACAAAGAAATTTTATTTCAGTTAATGAATGCATTAAGGACGATTTGCTAGGATCGTAATTAATGCATTCAAATCTACTGACGTACGATTTGCTAGGAGTTCGTAATTAACGCATTTAAATCTACTGACGTAAGATTTATAAATTTTTTTTGCAAGTCGGTTTTGATTGCAGTGGATTCCTCGAGCAACCTCTGTACAGCTGTTTCCTATTTGGGGTCTCGTCAGCAGAAGCATAGCTCGAGAATTCCACTTCAAACCAAACCGACCTGTCGAAACAGCTGTACAGAGGATGCTCGAGGGATCCACTGCAATCAAAACAGACTTGCAAAAAAAAAAAAATTTAAACTTTCAATATGCTTTGACAATATGCTTGCCCTTGTATGGGATGACTTATTAAAAGTAGCGTAGCGAACTAGCTGCAATTTGTCAATCCTAATGCAATGTTAGGTCAAAAAGTGATCGCAAGAGGTCACGATTTAACCTTTTCATAAGATTTATACAAATATAAAATTTTTATTTCAGCTAACGAATGTACTAAGGACGATTTGCCAGGATCGTAATTAATTCATTCAAACCTACTGACGCGAGATTTATACACACACCAGATTTTTATTTCAATTAATAAACGTGTTGAAGACGATTCGTGAGGATCGCAGTCAACGCATTTTAAAATCATTGATGTAGAAAGACTTTTCTGAGAACTAATAAAAAGAAGAATCCAACACCGTGTAACTAAAACAAAAACAAACTCAAAAATACAAAACATTACATAAATAACGTTAACGAAATAACGAAGAGAAAGAGTCCATAGCTAATAAAAATGGCACCTAAAGTAGAGACATCCATACATAGCAATATATTGCTTTAAAGAGAAGGCAAGGGGATTAATGGGGTAGTCATAACCCAGGCCCATGGTTTTTGATTTTGAACTTTAACACTTTCTTCTGACCCGGAAATGATATTAGCGTGCGATTTTGACGGTTACCATCGAAGTAAAATTATTACGTGCGAAATTTCACGTCAAAACTTCACAGTTTTTTTCCTAAGTTTTAATTAGGCAAACTCGCTTTTAGCTTGAGCGCACTTATCAATGCCTCCTTTATATTATATTTTATACCAGAGTCATCGAGGCGTTTTTTTTCTTTCTTGGTTTGTTTGTTTATCTGTTTTATTGCTCGCGACACTATTCCATTATCTCGGAGGCTCCTTCACCGTCGCGCCGGCGATAAAACCGTTTTTTTTTTGTAGTTGTCGCGGAAGTGGCCCGCGTGTTTCGCCATTAGTATGCATTCGTACGTCCCGAAAATAGTAAAAAAACATTTTCAGATAAGAGCCGAACTCGCCTTCATTAGTATTCAGGCGCAGTCGGCCGACGGAAGTGATGGATATATGCATGTCACTTGGACACGGCTGCGGCCGAAACGCCACTTCCGTTGTTCACCTGGAGCTAACAGCGACTTTCGAGAATTTAATGGCGATCGATTTGGACGCTTCGAAACGTCGTAAATTTCGCGTTTTAAATTTAATTCCCGCGGTGTGCACAAACAGGACTTATTGCCTCGGGCGTTTTTCACTTCCGGTCTGCTGATAATAGACAATTAAAGTCTACAAGTCACCTTCAGATAAATTACGACTTCGCAGTAAATCCTTTTGAAAACTGTTATTTTTCTCCTCTTTAGAAAAGATACATACAATTAACTTTACGTTCCGTGCGTCACTTCGAAACTATGCACATCACAACGAACCAAGGGAAAGTGACAAAGATCAGAGAAAGAAAAAGATGGAAACTTTGTAGATTACAAACCATAAGAATGGAGGAATGTAACTCGTGTCTAAATAAAAACCTGGTCAAGTAGGCTACATTTAGTCATTCTGCTATGTAAATGCAATGGATAAATTCTCGATCACAACCCACTTGACCAGGTTTTTATTTAGACACTTGTTAGAATACCTGGAGTGGAATTATAATTCCCCCAAATGAAGGATCTATAATCTATAGTTCCCTCGAATAAATCTGGAGAAAGCAAAATAGAATCTTTCTGACGAAGCTGTCGAACGACGGTGAAACGTAAAGTGTATAGTGTGCGATTTAGTGTCCGCTTAAAAGATTTTGTGATACAAATTTCATCGGACAAGAACCAACTGTAAATAAGAATCTTTCTCGTTTACATTATCTTTAGTGAACATTTTCAGATCTGTAGCTCCTGTAATAAGTCTGGGTGATAATGTTTTGAGAAAAATTGCCTTAATTCTATTGTGTATCAAATTGATCGATAAACAAAAGTTGTGAATCTCGAATAGTTTTACAACACATGGAAGATTTTATCTATAATTGAAAATTGACGTAACCAGATTTCAAGGTGGCTGACTAATGCAGTGCAGAAAAACAACGGCAATGAAGACCACCGGTTCTGTATTTATTTCGTCGCAAGACAACTCGCAAATAAATTTACTGAAACGAATAAAACAAAAGCAAAAGAAACAGAAGAAGCCCCCCATAAATCACGGAACAGTATTAAAACAAATTATATTATAAATAAAGCAATTAAGTTTTTCTAGCAGATTCATATTCTCGGTTAATTGTGTTTTAGTTGGGTAATTGTGACGGAACAGGTTGTTTTTTGTGGCGTAGATGAATGGAACGCGCACTCGTAAATTGCCTGATCCCGCTGCATAGGTGTAGTACGGATGGCTTGAGTAACGTCTTGACCATGTGTGCGTGAGTGCGAGGAGGCCGATGTTACTGACGTTTGGCCCCAATTAACAGTTAACTCGTGTAATAAATATACTCGCGGTGCTTCGCCGTTTCTATGCGGCACGTCGGGCGAAATGACGACGCTTTATGCCTTTACGTCTTCTCTTTTGCTCTTCTTCTTTTTGCACCAAGTTAAAGGCCTCGTGGGCTAATAACTTCATCCTGGTCTCTTCACGTTTCAGTACTTGGAGATTTCAAAAATAAACATAACAGAAAAAAAAGAGAATTCATTATTTTCTGCGGGATATGAAGAAGTTACGTACGAACTAATGGTTTACATTACAATTCGTCGGAGACTAATGATTTTGTGGGGGCTCGCACGTTGCTTAGCAGATAACGACAAACGTCAAAGCGACAAGATGTTAGAAACGTCAAATTGACAAAAGTCAAAATGACAGACATCAAGAAACGTCAGGCAATGTCGTATAGACAAATACAGGCGAAGCGTCACGTTAACATTTACATCTGTCATGATCAGAAGAAATTTGTTTCTGAACTTGACATGCCAGGGAATTTTCACCTAAAACAGTGAGACGAAGGTCTGAATATTTATTTTAATTAACAACGTGCAACATACCTTAATTTAATGTGTATTCATTGAACCATTTTCAAATTCGTAAGATGTATCACCTTTCTTGATTCCGATCCAAACATGTAATGTAAATCAATAACTAAAACAGTTTAAGTATATATTAACTGTCATACTAATTAAAATGTACCTTACAGTGTCCCATCCTGATCCCTTCATCCTGAATTGTTGAATTCTTCAAGTAATGAAGCATGGGTTGACAACATGATTAAAGATTTTTGAGGATGGTTTGAACAACAGGCTTCGGAGTTGCCTGCAGGGAAAGCAGGACGATGTTCCTGTGTCACCCAAACTTGACGTACCAATGTTAAAGGTGGACAGGGTTGGGTCAGTAGAATACATGGTTTTCTACGTGTAAAATACTGAGTAAATTACATGAAGACTTTTCTACATATTTTACATGTAAATAAGGTAGAAAACTAAAAAATCTTTAAGAGAGTTTAACAAAATATATTTTTCAATACAAGAATATATTTAATGCTTGAAGGTACATTTTAAAACAGTTCTACTGCTAAAACTGAAAACAAAATAAATTAATATATGTATGCAATATTCTTTATTACTGAAACGGTCGCGGATTTGTTTTTCAAAACAAAATCGGTTATTGCTGTTTAACTGTAAATAACAAACACATGTTCAGATTCTCAGTAGAATTGCCACGGGATGCGATCCTGTCCAGGGCGCAAGTCATAACGTTATGCCTTACTCAAATAACACTCCTGGTTCTCTGCCATCATAAACAAGTCAGCGTAACATTTTAGCTTTGTGTTGGCTCAGATTTTTGTACGAATTGGTCACACTAAATTTTCGAACATGTCAGTTATAGAAGAGAGATCAATTACGTTGCAAGTTGAAAATAGCTCGCTTTGTCTGCTTAGTTTTCAAGCAAGTACCGGATGCATTAAAATGTCAGCCTAGACACTTGTAAGGTTTGAGTTATGAAGAGAAGGTCAGGAGGGTTTCAAATTGCGAAGAAACACCCGCCGAGCCTGGTCTGACAAGCTAATTGGGGTTTTCTTAATTTATGAATATGTACAGGAAATCTAGAATGGGCGTGATTTGGGCTAGAGCAACGATTAGGTATTGGCTGAGGTTGTTTAAAATTTTGTTTGCGGAGCCCGAGGGAGATTAATTTTAGCACCGGAAACAAACAGAACGGTTCCAATCTCGCGAGCGAACGGTTGAATCCTTTAATTTGACTTAGCGGGTATTCTTTTAGTGCTTGCAGTCAATCTCTCATTCTTCTAGCTAAATCATTTTATTTCGGTACGGTTAAAATACAGTGTGTTAAGAGAAGGGCAATTAAACAAAACCACGAATACGTACGGATTCGCGCCGTGGGTGTATATAAACAAGTGTGTGTGCGTCTTGTGCTCATCTCGGGGACGCGGAAAGAGCTTTCCAACAACTATTTGCGTGTGCACCAAGCCACCAGCTGTGTGATTGAAGTTAGTTCTGTCGCTACGATATTCGAAAGTTAAGCGAAATCTACTATACTTCCTGATAATCGTAATTTTGTTTCTTTGTATTGGTTTAAATGCAAGGGTTTTTACACTCATTATAGCAGTGGCTGGAGTTATTGCCTTCTTTTTCTCAATAAATAATTAATTAAATCTAACTTCCGCATCTTATTTAAACGTATTTAGTTTCTTAATGTCTCAAGTTTATTCACCGACGCACCAAAAGAATTGAGTTACAAAAACGTAAGGCCAGGTGTTGCATTGACGATTACGAGTTAAACATTATAAGGTTATTGCGGGTTCCGCAAGGGTCCCATCAAAACGTAGCCCTGTAGCCGAGTGCCTAGACGGGTAGGCTAGCGCATGTCTAATTGAAGTAATAAAACATTTTGGTGATCCTTTTGGAAGTTCTCCCCAAGTAAACTTTTCAGTTCAGTTTCGGTCCAGTTATTTAATTTGTCAATAAGTTTAGTTTGATTTCTTTTCTTTGGACAGTTTTATTGATTATTTAGTTGTCCATAAAAGTCAAGGTGGCACGTCGGCGTAATTACATTACATTGCATTTGCCGGAAATTTTTTGTAATGAAAACCCACTTCCTTGCTAATAATTACGTCTTGGTTTACCACCAGTCATTACCGATAAAGTTGCAATGGCCATTTTCGAAAATTCGAGCTGTATTTACCGGTTAGTCTATTTTCTCACTCTTACATGCATTAAACGCATTCGTACTGTCTCACTTTTCAACCTCGATCCATGTACCTCTCCAATTTTCAAAAACGCCTAATAAGAAAATTTTTGTTAGGTATATAAAAATCCTCACAGAACATACATATATAAATCTAAAAAATGTGTCAAGAGTTAAATGATTTAAAAGAGCTAGACGACAGGAGACCAGGTTTATACTTACTTGTTAGAAATTATTTTAGTACGCAGAATGCAAGGTAAAATAGTGAAGAGAGGGGGTTTCATACGTATTCTACAGTTTTCTACGTGTACATGTTTTCTACGCGGTTATTTACGTGTAATGTAGAAAACTATTTTCTACGACAAATGACCCAATCCTGAAGGTGGACTCCGAAAACGACAGAGGTCTTGGTTTCCAGTTGTTCGGATAGTAAAAAGGAGTTTCCATGACAGATGTGTTCGGCTGTCAGACCAGACAAAAGAATGGACGTCTTCGGAAATTCTTAGTAAAATTACCAAATGGTGGGCGAATGCGAATAAAAACAAAATAGACGCTATTAGATTAGGTCTTATAGAGTAACTTAATTAGTATTTTTACTTACCTGAATTGTTTAAAATGTTCAGAATACCAGATAATTTTGCCATTATGCATTTTGCATTTGTCAAATAACAAAATAACAAAAAGCTAATCTCGAACCCGAAACGTTTCGTGACGTCAGTACTCTCGAACCCCTAATTTTATATCCTAATTTATTAAAAATGAAGACGAAATTAAATACATTTATTATAAAAACGAAAGTATAAAAATATTAAATTGTTGACGAAGCAAACGTATGAAAATTTCAGTGCCTTCTGCGTAGCCATTGTCGGAAACACTCACAAGCCTCCCGTGCAGTCATTATCAGGAGCAATCCAAAGCTTTCTGTGCAGCCACTGTCAGAATTTCACTGACAAATTTAAGAAATTTCTAATGATAAAAATACACGTATACGATTGGTTCATTGAACATAAAAAACGAACTTTGGCGTCACTACGATGCGCCTATATAACGCAAAACAAAGCAGGAGCTCGCTCTCTTCTCCTGGAGCATTGCTCAGCGGTGCTATAACTTCTCTTTGCTTTTGAAAAAATTTCACCGGAGTGATTAACTCATTTCAACGGAGTGACTAACTCAAAATTTTTAAAATTCACCGAAGTGACTAACTCATTACTTGGCAAGGAGTAAGTTACATACATAAAACTAATTAAGGCGTGATTAACATTCAAACATGTTAAAATAGTTGAAACAAATATCATAGAAAGATTTTTTTTACAATAAATTCTGAATAAAATAGTTAGGCAATTAGTTTGAATTATTAACTATTATTTGAATTATTATTGTTATTAATGTATTAAATAAAAAATATATACAAAACATTAAATTTAAATACAAAATATAATATTTTATTTATCTTTACTACTCCACTTACATTATCCTACTGCTCTACTTACATTATCCTTTTTTCCTTTACAAAAAAAACAATTTTTTATTGCTACACAACAGGATTAACATAAAAAGTAAAAAAAAAACCCTCACCTTCATAGCAATACGTAACAAAGCAACGATGACGATCATCGCAAATAAACAAAATTTAGGCCGCCCCTTGACAAGTTAAAGTGAAACCAGTTTCGTTCACGATTGGCCCGCAAATAGGATCGCATCCTCAAATTTGGTTGCTAAAACAACCCCCGCATTTGTCATTCAATTACACATTTAGACCAATGAAGTAGAGTTGCTTCATCCCCGCTACGAAAAAGCCCTATAAAAGCGTAAGCGCTAACCGCTCCAACTTTAGTGCCTTCTGCGCAGCCTTTGTCGGAAACGTTCACAAGCCTCCCGTGCAGTAATTGTCAGGAGCAATCCAAAGCCTTCTGTGCAGCCATTGTCAGAAGCACACACAAGCCTTCTGTGCAGCCTTGAGCCAAATGAATAAAACGAAGCAAGTGCTTTTTTTTCTGTTAGAATTTCTTTTAAAGCTTAAATACGTGGATAATTGTCAATTGCAAATCATTATACAATTCCGTTTATTAAATTTTTTACTATATTACAGGCAGAATTATTTAGAATTTCATTTTTTATCAAGTATTTGCAGTTTTCTTTGAAAATTTTGAATGAAAAGCTTATGCTTCGTTTTGTTTATCTAGCTCATTATCGGAAGCATCTGCAGACCTTCTGTGCAACCATTGTCAGAAGCACACACAAGCCTCCTGTGCAGCCATTGTCGGAAGCATCCACAAGCCTTCTGAGCGGTCATTGTCAGAAGCACAGACACCACCTCTTGTGCAGCCATTGTCAAGAACCTTCCACTACCACAACACCTCTTGAGCAGTCATTGTCGAGAAATCACTCACATTCCATACATTCATCGACATCGTCAAAGCCAGCTGTTGTAGAAGAGAAAATGAACACCCCAGGAATAAAATCGCTCCGCTACCAGAGACACCGCCCTCCAAGAATCCAGACGATATCCGGCAAGGAGAGCAGAGCGTCGAGCACATTGTTAATATATTTTTTAATTGTTCACCCGTTTATTTTAGTTATTAATTATTCAATTTGTTGTATGTTAAAATTCAAGTTGTGTTAAATAAAAATTATATATATAATCTATTCACTCTTTTTCCTCGTCCCAGTAAGCGAGTTAGGGTGACATTTTTGTTGGTATCACAATGAAACATAAACGTCAGATGAGACGGTTATGTTTATTTTTAATTTCATGGTTATAATTTGAGTCCACTGACGGAGACGTTGTTGCCAGCTCGACTATAGTCCATATTTCACGGTGCCATAGTCGGTGCTCCTTCGTATAATATTTGGCAACATAGTCAGATTAGTGGTGTGGAATTGTCATTAATAGTTTTCATGTCAGATTCTGGCATCTATCAAAATTCAGGCCAGCAACTTAACGAAACGAGAACACGGCCTACTGAGACGAGGATAAAGAGTGAATGGATATTATACGAACCTGCAATTTTAATAAAAAAATTATTAAATACAAACAAAACACGATAAAATATTTTTATATTAATAAGGGATAGTTCTTGGGTGCGAGTAGGACCTTTGCTCATATTAATAAAAAAATTATTGAACAAATACAGACGAGAGCACGATAAGATATTTCTTATTAATTATAAAAGATCGAGTTCTGGAGCGCATGTGAGTACGAACAGGTACAAGATCGCTTTAATATAAAATCACATCAATAAAAAAAATATTAAACAAATACACACGAAACCACGATGAAATCTTTTTTTAATAATTATAAAAGATTAAGTTCTCTAGCGCATGTGAGTACGAACGGAAACAAGACCATTAAACCAACTAAATAATACTGACTTTAAGAAAGAAGAAAACAACAAAATAAGTAAAGCTACGTACAAAGAAAAGACATTGCAGTAAATTGGCAAATAATAAGGGGCAACAATAAACAAACCGACCCCGGCCACCCCCACAAAAATTCCAAAAATTGGTGTCCAACACGAAGGACATAATAAGCACACACCACAAGATATAATTATAAAGCATTTGAGGCTTTACTATCGTAATCCCGTATCAGGTCATCATCTTTTAGAATCGTAAGTTAATCTATAGACAAAGTCTTTTTCTTTTCATCAAAAATTTCATTTTCTTAAGGAAATCCAAAAGTTTCCCAACTTGCAAGTGGAAATATAAAGACTGAAATGGCATATAGGTTAGTAACAGGGTAAGCTCGTAATAATAACTTTTTCGCCACGAAACAATTTAAACGCCTTAGTCATGTAAGGACAATAAAAACTGAAACAATAAAATGACCAAAGAACAATCGACAATGAAAAATGTAACTTGACATTTGACTTGCTTTTGTTCCAAGCCGTTTTTATTACGCACCGATGCGGTCGTCAAGTGGCAACAGGAAATGTTCCATATTTTCAAAATTGTGTCGGTGGTGCGAATTAAATTTCGAAGAGGTGCCCCTCTCGCTTTTTGCGATTAACTAATGAACTAATGTCTGAAACATCTCTTGCGTCATGCTTCGAACCGCAGCGATTTATTACAGAAAAATATGTCACAACAAGCCAATTTATCCGTCCGTATTAGTCAGCGCACATACATTTTTAATTTTTTATTGTCACATGCGTGCCTTTCCGAGGCGATTGTTGGTGGGTACCATTGTTTCAAAAATGGGATGCCCGTCCTGCATGCACGTGTTTGTCTATGTCTATGTGTGTGTGTGTGTGTATAAGCTGCCTGCGATCGTTAGGATTTATAGAATAATGGTGTGTGACTCACGGCGAAGACGCGAACTTTAACACATCCTACTCTCAATAATTCTATTAGGTTGAAGTGGGCGAAGACTTCGCCGTCTTACGTAATTTATTTCACGTTTTCTCGCGGAAAAGTGATACTAAATATATTCATAACGTAATAGCTGTTATTTATGGTTCTCGGTAAATCGTCGGGCGCGATAAAAAAAGAACTCCAAGGAACTCTCCTTATTGTCTGCCACACATACGCCAAACAAAACAACAAAGTTCTCGGACGTAACGAAACAAATACAAAATTTTCAGAAACACGAATCACTCGACCATGATCAAGATCATGAACAGAGCCAGGAGCCAAACCACAATGAAAAGCCAAGATTGGCAAACAAGACCTTCTTGGAGATAAAACAATTGTGAAATTTTCACGTGAACACAAGGTTAAATCAAGTCACTCGATCGTAATTTGGATTTACCATAAATATCGAGAGAGGTAAGAATGGAAAGCTAAGGAAGCAACTTCAGGTCTCCTTTGCACGAAAGGCAAAAACGAGGGTCTAACTTAACTCAGAAACACAAGCTATTTGGTGTTAACTCTCCAAATTATCTCCATCCATATCGATAGAAAGCTGAGGAAGCCATAACGAAAGTCAAGGTTGACCATCCAGAAGTAACAGAGCAAAGAACGTAATTTCGAGAAACTCAAGGCCAAGATCAAGTTATTCGACCATGATTTAGAATAATCGACATCTTGAGAGCGCCAAGAGATATAGAACGTTGAAGTAGCCAGGTTGAAAAGCGAAACGAGAAGCAAATAAGCTTGGAGGTAACTGATCATATTAATTCGATCATGAATCGTGACTTAGCTTCAATGCCAATATCTCGAGAGCAGTAAGCGATAGAAAGCTGAGGAAGAATATAATTACAATACTACCTTGCAATTAAAAAAATTAAACCTCTATTTTATATATTAATTTCAAAATATCTGAATGGTCAGAGTTTGGGAAAAAGATTAAAATAATTGAGGTACATAGTTTTGATAATTTTTCTCAAAAGTCGAAAATGTAAATACCTCGAGAACAGCAAGAAACAAAAGACATCGTACAATTTCTTCTTTAGAATTTCAAAAATTGAGAAATGGAAGTTTTTTTTTCTTTAGAGAGAACACTAAGGCTTATGAAAGTATCGTTTGAATTCTCGCCAAAATTCGGTTACACCTTTGAAAAGAAAAGATGTATTATGTTGGAGTAACTCCTGCAATGCTTCACCTAAACAGGGCTTATGGGTTTAAACGAGAAGGTATGGTCTTTAGAGAAAAAACATTTTTCTTGGAAAATAAAATTCTCAAGATCGATAAGAAATAGAGAGTATCTTCAGACTAACAACACTATCAAAACGATACGCCTCCAGAGCATTAACTAGCCGTTAAACGAAGGATTGAGAAACATGACCAGAAAGCGAAAAAAGAAACTCATGATTTGTCCATACTATACAACGACGTCCTCGATGAAACACCACTACAGAGTGACACGAACAGAGCATACAGAAAATTAATCAAATGTATCTATCAACTTAAATAGCAGTCATAACAGCCGATTGTCCTTATAGCATATATGTAAATAAATGTACGTAATCAGAATTAAATGATCACTTTAATGTATGCAAAGGGAGAAGCAAATAAATATATTATATGATATGCAAAGAATAAAAATGAAAAATATTGACAAAGTTCTTATAGTTCTTATGACAATAATTAGGAAAATTGTGGGGGCTCGCACGTTGTCCAGTCACCAACGAAACAGGTCATGATGACAACAAAACGTCAAAATGACAGTTGTCAGAAACGTCGAATTGACAGACATCGAGAAACGTCAGCTTGACATTTGCATAACAAAGCAACGATGACGAATTAAAGCGAAACCGCATTCGTTCATATTTGGTCCGCAAATAGGATTGCATCCTCAAATTTAGTCGCTAAGACAACCCCTGAAGTAAATACAAAAAGACTGTCCTCTGACGAATGAGATATAGCTCTGATCATCGGTGATTCGTTTACAGTTTACACCCTTAGACCAATGAAGCAGAGTTACTTCACCCCCGCTATGAGAAAGACATACAAAAGCGAGGGCACAGACCGCTCAAGCTTCAGTATGTCCTCAGCAGCCTACTGTCGGGAACACTCACCAAAGCCTTCCGTGCAATCAATTGTTAGTAGCAACACATTGTTACAGTTCATTTTTTTTTCATTCCTGTTCTGAATACCCCCTGTATATGCATTGCCACCGTCCAGCCTTCATTTCTGTTCCGAACACGCCCTGTATATGCGAAATTCGACGTGTCGGATTATTTCTTGGACCGCGTCGTTGTACACATTGCAGTCAGTGTAGAAATACCCGTATTTCGCCGGCGTAATTTTTCTTAAACTTTCGTTTTAGCATATTTTTATTAACAGGACCTTCATTTATTTAAACAAATTCATTTTATATACATAATCCATCCTTATTTGAGTTCAAAATCGCGTGTATGTGAGGAATTGAACGAATTATAACGAAGTTCTACTTCTGGACGCGTATTATGCGTGATCTTTGCCCTTTCAGCCGATTGGTTCCCACTGTTACTAAGAAAGTTCCCCGGAGGTAAGATTAGAAGGTGTCTCGCTTGTTTATAATCGTTCCTTGTTTGTCAAACGAGAAATGTTGCGCCATTGTCAGAACGAAACTTGCCGTCTCTTGGGTCACACTCTCTTTTCGTAAATATTTTTATTTGTGCGTGCCATTACATCGAAGGGATGTTAGTGCATTTCTACGGCTAATTGCCGACTCTGATTAGACCCAGTTGTGAGACAGGAAAACCGCGTGTCCCGTGGTTTGTCCCAGCTTCGGTAACAGACCGAGGTAAGTTCTATACGCAGCAACTCTCGGTTTGACTTATGTGTTCGTTCTATTTCATTGCTTATAGGCTTTTATCGTGAGCTTCTAGCAAGAGCTATCGTTAATCCTAGACTTTAATCTTGGACCTATATCAAGAGTTATTTCTCGTTGGGTGCATCGCGAATTACGGCGTTGGAAGTTCCCTCCCTCGTCCCTCTACGCGGAAGCCGGCACACTACAAAGCGTCGCTGCGACATTGCCGCAAAGACACCGACAAACGAATCGGACATCAAAGGAATAAAGCTCGGAGCGTTATAATTTCTTTTCTTAGTTTTGAGCGATATTTCGCGGATTTAGTTTTTGATCCATTACTTTGATTTTGCCGCAATTAAACTTGCAACTTATTGCGTAACTGCCGGTGTAATTTAAATATGATAAAGTAGACGAGCGTTGACGCGCGCAAATAACCGGAGATTGCATTCTGTTGTATTCTGTTGCACTAGTTACGATGTGAATTATTTTAATATAGTTTAATGCGAAGTTCGGATCCGACCAAGTCGAATATGTTGTAAACGTTTGTGTTCCCCATATATTATTTATTTGTGTATATTCTTTTATGATTGCTGTTTGTGACTAAGTAAATTGACGTGTTCTGGATGTAACGGGTTTTCTTAATTTTCACCTTGTCCCCCTTTCAAAAAAAATTAAGTGGCGCCTATTTTCTTATGGGTTTTGGCCTTCGCGGTTTGGATTTGAACCCTCCCGTCCCACTGTAGCTGGCTGGCAACATTGGAGTAAAGTTTCGCTCCAATGTAAAACTTCTGCCTATCTACGCAGGTAGGTAGCAACATGTAGCCCTTTCGTGCAACTTATTGTCGGAAGCACATCCAAAGCCTCCCGTGCAACCCATTGTCAGGGGCAACACACGCACTCTTCTGTGCAGTTTATTGTTGGAAGCATCTACCACACATCCATCGGCGTCGTCAAAGCCAGCCGTTGAGAAGGAAGGGGAACTCAAGCAGATGCAAGATACACCCTGAGATAATTCCTACGCCAACCCCGTGATCAACATCTGTTACTAAGTTATCAAAGACTTTGCCCTCCAGTAGTCCAGACGATAATCGGCCAGGAGCATCGCACATATTATTGTTTACTGATTTTTTATTATTCATCCGCATATTTCTACTTGTCGGTAAAGTTTCAAGTTGTGTTCAAAACTGTAAAGTACAACAAAATTAAATCTCAAGACTAATAGAAAGATCTGCTAAGACTGCAAAAGACCCTAATCCTTTGGCATCAACAATGAATCAAGAATATCCTCTTGCGATGCATAAAAAGTAGCTAAACAATTCAGAATACCTAAGATAGGAGTATTTGTTAGTAAAAGAGGAAAAAGAAGTGGCTGACGATAATAAATATTTTAATATATTTTTGCTCGATATTGATCTATTTTCCAAAGCAAGAATCGCACTAAAATCCTAGAAGATACAGTCAGAAACTTCAATGATTTGGACACGTAATAAGAATATCTGAAGAAAGATGGCGATCACAATGAGGAAGAAAGAGAGGAAGGCCGAGAACCACCTGGATAGATGGGGACCACGAAGTGATGGAGTAAAAGCAACTCACTTTGAGATAGAAGAGGCTGGAGAGGAACCAAAGAACGTCCACACCAACTATGCCATTTCGAAAGATTGGAGTTTCACTTTTAAGGTGACGTTGCAAGAAGGTCCCTTGATGGCATTCCGGTTACGATGTCTGCTGTAAGTAAACCTTTCGAGTTTCTTGTCAACTGGACATGACCTATATGGAAGAAATTTTTTTTTGCATTTTAAATATAAATCGCGGCTCTCTCATGGAATTATACTTAGGCATCGTTTTTTTTTGTGCTAGAAGAATGATTTACTATTTAATATGGCCATTTAAATATAGTTCGCACGTCACTTGGTCGTTTTTAGAATGTGACTTTACTTTATTTTTGTTTTTGCAACGAAACGATGCTATAAGAGAGACTCTCTTTCATTACTCGCTGTGAAGAGAAGTCGTCGGCGTGCACGCAGTCTTAATGTTTAGAGTGCCCCAGGCCTAATAGTCTTCATTATGCAATTCATCGTCGAATTAAACAGAGAGGGACTAAATCACTTCCACGTCAATATATGTACGCTTCCATCAGGAAGTTTTTATTCTTGAAATTGTTCCTGCACAGATTTCATTTACTATACTTACTGACCATTGAGTTCTTATTTTCTTAACATGAACGAACGTTTTTGACAAGTCAGTCACCTAAGGCGTTTTACTAAAGTGTTGGAACGTGTATGGGAATGGGAAGAGGAAAAATCTTTGAAATTTAAATTACGTTAACATTGTTTTATTCTTGAACTAACATGGGTTCTTTTCTTTTACAGAGAGCAAAGGACAAGAAAACAAAATTCCAAGAGGCTCGCCAAGATAGACAAACTAACAGAAAGGGAAACTGTTACTAAGGTGCTTGAACGTGTATGGGAAGGACATAGTCGTAAGCGTTCTGCAGCGAAAGGTGTGCCCAGCTACACCGTCACTACCTGCAAGGAAATAATGCAAAAGTTCCAGTGCAAGTTAGGGGAAAGGCAAAGGTCGTGGACGTCCGAAAAAAGAAATGAAGAATCAGATTCCCTTGGCGAATCTAAGGATACACCTATGATAAAAAGTGCTGAAGAAAAACAAAAAGAAAACAAAGAAAGCTCTATGAGAATGTAACATTTCAGACCCATCGCCATTCAATCGAAAAGTTTCCTATGAACATAACATTATAACATAATTTGCAGAACGTCGCATTACTTTTGTCTATCACTGTGCAAAGATATATTACCTTTGGGGTTTAATTTGGATATTTTAGGAAAAACTTTAGGAAGTAACATTGGAAAATATGTAGTTATTTATAGAATGAGGTCATAATTTTTACAAAACCACAGGAAAAATCTACCGGTGAGGAAGACATACGATTATCTGGCAATAAATTTCAATCCACCATAAACACACACGGTTGCGCCGCATTCTGAGAATATTAAGTTACACAATGCGCCGAGCGAGCTGTTGCTTCACAGTATTTTTTCCCATTAAGTGAAGCGTATTTTTTCCAGATATTTTCCTCGGCAACAGACTATTCATAACCGTCAGGAGTGACTTTAATTTCAATAACTTTAGTCAATAGAGAAGTAAACAAACGCCAACTTGTACGTGGTAGAAGTCTAGGAGTGTCCAAGGTCTGATCAAGGCAGTCAGGAATTTTAAACGTTTTTCGTTAACGGTCCGAAGCCGAGTTACGAAACGAATTTAATGAGATCGGCGTTGACACCGCGTAGGACTTCTTCGTTATCTAGATCTGGGTCACGTTATATTATTAATCGCGCGAAATTAATATTTCCTGGACGATGAGGAGGAGGAGGAGGAGGAGATGAAGAATTAATGGTGAACGCAGAAACGCAAAACGAAAAGTCGGTTTCCTTCTTCGCACGCAGTTTTATCCCTGGAATTCGGACTTGCGTAAAATATTTTATAACTTCCCGTCGTCGCTGTGCGCAACAATAAAACGAAAGTTAATAAAATATTACTTGCCGTCCGGTAACATCTAATGAGCAATTAATTAAGCCAAATCGGGAGGATGATGTATGAACCACGACGATGGTCAGACCGGTAGATAGCTCAAATACATATGCAATAAACCAGGAAGGTTTAGACAAGGTAATTTCCTTCATTACTAGTAACGTCAATAAAAAAAATAAACGAAAAACTACGCGCAGCTCAGTTTTAGTGAACCTTCTTCTTCTTGGTGAATAATAAACATATGAACCAAATCATCAGAATTCCAAACTGAACTGCCAAAAACTTCATCGTTCATGAACGCCAAATGCGTGAGAAACATCACAACGCCATCTACCGAACTACAAAATATACTGTACCTTCTGCTACCCAGTATTAAATCAATCACGAATAAAATCGACAGCTGAAGATTTTTTTAAATAAATTATAAAATCCAAAAAACATGATACTATGTTATATTAGATTCAAACCAGCGAAAAACAGTACAACGCCATCTACTGAATGACTCTTGAACTATTATAATAATAGGTTTCATGTTTGTGATTGGTGTCTTCTGTGGACGTCTACATGGCACAAGTTAATTAAAAGTAAATTATTGTTGCTATATTAATCAGGAAAGAACTTCCCACGAACTGTACAACCAAAGTCGAAGTTACGTTAAACAATTTACAAATGAAGTGAAATGTGATAAACTGTTTTTAATTTTAATTTTTGTAACGAAATTAAAAATTCTTTGGTGTTGGACTTCTGTCTATGAGCGCCATCTTCCCACAAGAAATTTTAGAGAAACACCAGACTCGAACCAGCGACATCTCTTGGAGGAAAATTGAAAAAATCACCGGAGAATTGTGAGACAATAGTCAAATTTCTCGCGTTTGTTTCAGGCCAAGCACGACTGAACATAAATTAAAATATTGCAAAATCCTCTTTATTCATTCATCTCACTGATTAATGAACGAGAAAAAAAAAGTCCAATAAATAATCTCTGCTAACAGGAGCAAAGAATGAAGAAGTTTATGCTAAAACGCCATCTGCAGGGCTGAATCTAAATTGAAGCAAAAAGTAATCTAAACTCATCATTTATTTAATTCAGATTATTAACGCAGAAGACCAACTACCCAGTGACTTTCTGCTAATAAATTGCTTAACAATTTGGCAAGTTTTATTTTGTGTGTCTGGCGCCTTCTGTTGAATGGCGAACGAATTAACAATGCGTCAGTTTTAATCTGCTTTTCGTCGTCGTATCTTATTAGCGAATAATAAGGAAACAATTGGCAATTAACGCTTTCTCCAATAAATTTAAAGAAAATCGGTAATTTTAAACTTTTAAACCCATACACCGCCATCTGTAGGACGTGATGATAACTATCCGCTCTGTGCGCGGTTTAATTTGAAAATCGTGGTTATCTTTCTTTATCAAATACATATAAGAATTATCGACTACAAAGATTCTCATAGTTTTAAATGTGCTAAAACGTATTCTGAAAGTTTCAAGCGCCACCTAGCCAACGGCAGGCAAAATAAGGACACATAGAAACAGAGGAAGTTTAAAGAAAAATCATCTGATTATCACCAGATCAAGTTTTTCCACAATTTTGTCATTTTGCATTTCAATTAAATACTGGGAATTGCATTCACGAGACAAGCATTTAAAGCGCCATCTATCGCATTCACTAGACAGGCATTAAAAGTGCTAAATCTGTTGAATTAACTAAAATTTTACGAAATCTAATATACTCTCTTCATTTCAGTTTATGAATGAATAAGGGAAGATCGACTAATCTAAATCAATTCTGCTGCAATAATATCTTCAATCGACGCGAAAATTAGTATGTTTTGTGACTAACGCCATCTGTAAATGGACTAACACACTGACAATCTAATATTTAAATATTTTATCGCAATTTATAAAGGGGAAAACAAAGGTCGTCGATTGGTAACTCTTTTCTTCAACAAATCCAACCAATAAAATTACTTTTTGAATTAAGTTTTAGTGCCACCTTACGACGACTAGTGAAACTAATCTTCACAAGACGCTTATTGTTGGATAAATCAATGGATTTTATTACTTTTTCAGCAATACAATAGTGGATTATATAAAATCGATTTTCTAGGTTTTTAAATGTGTCAAAATGTATTTGAAATTGTAAGCGCCATCTGTGAAGTAACAATTGAATTGAAGGCGCGTAAAGCCTTACGGTGTTCCCCATGTAGCAAGGTGAGGTAGTATGAAATGTGAACGAATGAATGTGAATGAATGACGAAATCCAAAAAAAGCAAGAGACGAATTATTTGATAAGTTTTCATTCATATGGTGGGAACGATCAAAAATGAGCCAAAATTTTTGGCAAATTGTCACCGAGACCATTTAGCAAGTAAACCTGATTCTTTTGCATTCCGACATTTCGTAACTTAAAGACGTAGATGTCCACGTACGATTTCGATTGCGCAAACAACGTTGTCTCTCAATCTCGAATTTCGGCCGTTTTTTTTTTCGCCGGTCCAGACACGCCCAATTAATTCAAACGAGTCGCCCGATAACATTGACTTTAATTGATGAATACCTTGGTGATTAGGTGTCGACGAAAATGTCGCCGTTATGCTTGCCATGCCCGAGAGCGAAAAACCAAAACGTTACTCGAACGATGAGTACTTGAAGCTACCGTCCGTCGTGTGTGCACAATCTTGATCTTCCCTCGCAATCAATCTAATGCCCAATTATTATATAACAGACTTAAGTGGTTATTCACGAAGTAGCTACTGGAATGACTCTGAGAATCTAATTAAATTAAGTGACAGGTCCTCAGTGCGACTAATAGAAACCTATTTTAAGATCGGGATCGTTTATGCCAGACGTGATGATATCGTTCGTACCATTGATATCTCGTTGCGTTCTCTTTTTACTTCAGTTCCAAACCAGTTCCGTAACTCCACGTCGTATTCACCAAAGCGTTTTATCATTATCGATTCATTTGTTGAAGTAGAAGCAAAAATAATGCGTTCAATTAAGTGAAGGGTGCGGGGCAAAACGGGGCGCGAAAGTAATTAAAACCTGAACCAAAATCCTTTTAATTTGGATCGCGCAAGTGTCAGCGCGGAAAATTTTCATTGCAACAAGTTGTTTGCGACGCGCGTTTTATTCATATCGCATGCAAATTTTTTCGTACATCATAACACTGAGAGGATTTGCATTGCAAAATTGTCCAGACAGTCATCAGGTTAGCCTTTGTTGTTATTAAACCGTGTCAGTTAAGGACAAACTGCGAATTAAATGTATCCAAAGTCTCTACGTCGTTTCGTCCATCAAGAAACTAGAATCACATTCTCATTCGACAGAAAAATTCTCTGACCGTCCCTCGTATGTTTTATACGAGAGGCAGTACTTTTTAAATTGCGCCATGTGCTCACTTTTATTTTCCCTGAAAATTCAGAAAAGTCAATAAGCCATTATGATTTGGGTTCGCAGCAACAACGTTTTTATTCACTCATCAATATTTTTTTACAAATGGCCAGGTTCCTTGAATGAGAGATGCAGTTTAGAAGACTTGAAGATTCAAATTCGCTCACACGCTTATTTTTGGAAAAAATGGCGTTTGAGAGGTATGTAAGTATTTATCAAGAGGAAAGAACGAACGCAAAGCAGAGTACCTAAGGCTCTGCAGAGTTTTCCAAGTGTCACTAAGTTTATTGAATTACAGTATGAAGATCAAGAGATGGCGCTGAGAAGTGTTTACGGAGAAATTAACAAGAAATAATTCAGTTCCGTTGAATTATTTACAAAAGGAAAATATTTTTCTTCTCCTAGCATCCTTTAACATCAAAATATTTTCTTGCTATGCTATTCAAATATATTACAATTTGATTTTTACACGGTAGATGGCGTTAAAGTAATTTGATTTGTTTAAATCTGTGAATTGAAGCATTTGTTTCACCAAAATTTGCGAACTGGCAACTATGGTGAAGGCTATTATTTTGAGGTTGCATTCGGCATTGATTGCTTGCTTCCGTTCTTAACTAATAGATGGCGCAGACATTCACCAGAAGAAATAAGCGGTAAATAATTTATTCATTGGTCATGATTTTCGCGTCTCAAAAAGATTCTGATAGGTCTTAATAGAAATTTTATTGCAAACGGTTCTTATTGATATTTAGGGCCTCATCAGCAGAAGAGTAGCACAAGAACTCCACTGCAATCTCACCCACCTGTTCTAGTTATCTCGGAATCGGGTACACCTGCAACCAATAAGTTAGGTCACGACATCTCACAAATTCCATTGCAATCAAAACTGATTTATAACAAAATGTCTACATTTTCAAATTTCGCTCTAATAGCTTTCTTTGGCCGCTTTGTGTAAAATGGCTAATTTGTTAGCAAACTGGTTGCTATTTGTCATTTCTCGCACAATTTAGGTCAAAAATCGGCCACCAGATGTCGTGTCGTAAACCGTAGGTTTTTATAATCGATAAGATTACCAAAAAATATCAGAAATTTTATTTGTTTGCAAAGTATTATCGGTTTTTGATTTTTACATTTGACGACTTGACAACGCTGTACTGGCGCCAAATTTTGAGCAGTTCCCTCAATTATTCTCATCATTTTTATGTTGGGCAAAATTTCCAACATTTTCGGGAAGTTCCATTTTCATTAAGCCCTACCTAGTCCCCTCATCAGTCTTGGGATATTTTTTATACATCTGCGGTAACACTCTGTTTCTATCAAAATTTCGAGCAAATTCCACAATCTCTTCCCCAGATTTTAGGTGCCCCACTTCATGTCTGACAACACCGTATTTCTATCCAAGATTTCCAAAGTAGCTACTTGCTTTTATACAGGCCTTTTATGTCATTCTATTACTAAATACTTAGCAACGCTGCATTTTCACTTGGACTCTTCGCAATTCCTCCTTCATTGTTCTTTGAATAAATCAATTTCTTGAGGCTTGAGATTATTGATCGCCGCGTTGCACGTCCTTATATGGACATTTTAATAACAGTGGGTTCTGATTGGTCGACGCTGACCACATCTGCGATCACTTGGCGTCACCTTACTCCGCTTTTCTTTCAAGGTGATTCAACGTTGGTGATGTTGTGTCGTTTGTGTATTAAGTTTTCGCTAAAAGTTTAGGACGCAGTCGGAATTATTTGCAGTACTGAACAAGGAGAAGACTAGGGGAGATTTCTTTTACCCTGTCACGCTTGGGTTTTATTGAAATCCAAGTAATTCTATGTCAACGGCTTGACACCATCTTTTCGTGTACGTTCTGGTACTTTCACTCTTGGCTACCTTTGCATTTGTATATTCCTCTGGTGGAATACTCTCTTGGCCCTCGGTTAATTAATCAACCCTTTTGGAGGCAGTTGCGATGTCCGACCGAAGGAAGGTGTTCACGAAGTTCTGTTACGATTGTTCCGGTCCACGTCCTGAAGATCCGCCGGAAAATATAAGCGACCTTCGACCTACAGGATGTACTTTTGGATTGCCTGAGCTTGTACCGTATTTCTCTATTAACTGCTTCGTCACGCTGCATTTTTCTAAAAGAGCGAATTTTCGACAGATCTTGCGTTTTAATTAATCGACTTAATTTTGTTTGTAATAAATGTGAGATGATTTAGGGTCGAGATATCCATCTCCTATTAAAGTTATTCGACCAATAACTTGATTTTTTTGAATTGTTGATTGATTTTTTATTAATTGTTTCCATGGTAGTTATTCGTCTAATAACTATTATCCAGTTTATTACGAGATTGATATCTCCGCCCTAAGACTTAAAACGTCGAATAGATTGTTTAGTTAAATTGTGCACACGGGTACAACTTTTGAATCGTTTTGGTTGTAGTGTATTCAGCGACCTTCTGTCGCATATAATTGCTCCGTTGTAGAGTAATTTTTCTGAGCATCTTGATTAAAGCAGTTGTTTACTGTAACTATTTGTGTCTTTTTTGTACTGCTACCTTCACCGTGCAAGCGAGTAAAGTAAAATCTGGATTTATTGCGAAAACATTTCGCATTAACTTCTTCAGCTGGATAATTGTTCACCCTGGCGCCAATATTGCATCTTTAAAAACCACGCCCATCTCCATTGAGCTTCCTGGGGCAACAGCTGATGAAAAGCAGCGCAAACTTGCCACCTAGTTAAGAGTAAGTAAAACAGGAGTAATTCATTTTAGAGTTTGGTGGTAGCAGATAAAATTTCCTGACAAAATTGTATTAGTTGAAATGCCCCTAGATTTGGAAGAAACGCCTGGCAACGTTGTATTTTCATCATTTTAAGGTTCTGATGCAAACTCGCGATGTAAAATGACCACTTTTTTTTAACACCTCTTAAATAAAATTCTTGGTTATATCAAGTTGGACAGTTTGAAATATTCATCTATTTAAGGACAACGTCTGGCAACATTGTTTTTTCTGTTTTTGTAAGAGGTTTAATACTAATAAGTTAAGGATATGGGGGTAGGGTATAAAAACCTGGCGTAAAAGTGAATATTTTTTCTCGTAGTCGTTTTATTTTAAAAACTGTTTTATTGGTGGTCGTTTTTTAAAGTAGTTTCGTGCGTTTACATCTGCCTATCGGAATCGAAATATTTCGATACCTGTTGACATTCGTATGTAAGACAGGTGTTGCCACTGTATGTTTGCCTTTGTGGAATTCCACGTACACACACAGAGCACACAAGTGTTTCTCCTGTTAATTTTCACACTTAGCGCTGTTTGTCGTTGCATCTTCGGCAAACACCGGTAACTGTCACCGCGTAAAATGCCAACCTACGTTCACGGCTTCACTCACATTTCAGGTGTGTATTACGTACATATTTAGTTTTAGCACCGAGTTTTGTTTAAAGTACACCGGAGAGGGCCCTCTTTCCAAACGGCGCTGTTTACCCATATGTGAGCGAGCGAGCGTTCGATTCCCGTAGGTGGAGTAGTTTGGTAAATGAATATTAAAAGCGTGAAAAAATGGTGGCCATCGCACGGAAATTTGTTCTGCTCGCCTTCTACTTCTTCGGGGGCCTTTGTCTGCCGAACAAATTACGCTTTTGTTCGTTCCCAAAAACCAAATGTTTGTCGACTTGTTTCTTTACAAACACCGGGACTATCTCAAACTAAACAAAATTTACATTTGGTCAATGAATTTCTCTCAGAAAAAAAAAACTTCGTCGTGACCATTCACTTATGAGAAGGGTTAAACTCTATAATCAACCTCTAAGTCGTAACTTTGAGGTTATGTAATAATAAAATGAAGAAAAACAGAGTTGATCAGTCTTGGAGCATTAAATTTTTATACAGAAATTTGAAAGTATAAAAAAAACATAAACAAAAAAAGCGTATTTAGTAATACGATTCTAAATTACACTGGCTTCTTAATCAAAAGGTCCTTTAAATCCAACCTCAGGGCTCCATTCCAGGTCCAACAGTGTTTGTGAAACTAAATTTTTTAAAGCAAACTTGTAGGATCTGAGGATAATTAATTTTATTTAACACATTCTCCTCGGTGCTACGCTATTGATAAAATTGTGATTTTGTAAGGATAGGTATGCCCCAAGACTCTACTATGGGTCCAATTTGCTATGTTTTTTAAACATATTCACTGACTAAAGAAATAAGAAAATGATATAATTAGATGGACATTGATATTTTAAGTACTAAAGTAACAAAATTATTGGTTTTGAAGACGACCTTCATAATATTCAAGTAAGAATTGATTTTTCGAGTCATGAAGTGTGCCACAACTCGTTTACGAGAAATACTGCTAAGTTCCTCGACCATTTCTTATTCCTAATCACCTCCTAATCGAGTGTCACGCAATTGCCAAAAAAAAACCACACGACGAAGACGTCCACCATAAATCTCGTTTCCGAAAATGTCCACGGCATAAATCACATAAAAAAGCCAGGCAAGCAGACCTGAACTCTCTCGGGCCGTTTAGTTTCCTATAAACGCTACGATTTCGTAACAAACACGAATGCAATATTTTCCATAAATCCAACTCGTGTACGCCATTAACATACATTAAAATTACAGCTGTTCGGCGAGAGAAAAAAATCCTGTTCGGAGGATCATAAAAACGTTCGACTGATAGAAACGCGAATAAATAACGTCTCTTGGATATACATAAATTCCGTGAGCCATTAGCGGCGTAGTGACCACGCGGTTCAGTGGGTCACAGAAAGCGGCAAAAGGCCAAGGCTTCCGCAAGGTCAGCTAGAAACTCTTGAAAAATAAGTAAAAACGCCGCTTCCTAGTCGACGGCTGAATTAATTAATTACGGGGAGACGTTGGACGGGAAGCAACGGAGGATTCGATTTTTCCATTCATCACATCATAGATAACCATCTGCGTCTGTCCTTATAGAGACAGATAATCAAGATGTTGTCTCTTTATTTTAATTAGAAATTTTGGGCGAGTATATTAAGTCGTTATTCAAGGAAGCAATGACATACTCGCACATCCTTAGTAATCATAAAAACATCGCAGGATCCAAAAATAAATTTCGAAATTAAAAGCAAGAAAACGAGGTCGTTTTATGGTGTTTGCTGTACAACGGTCGATTAAGAAAAACTCCTCGGCTTACGACTGCACTAAACAACACCTACATCCTAATTTAATTATGCTAAGTGCAAAAATATGTACTACGCATTAAGTGAGTCTTAATGCTCGATTAATACCTGCCTAATGCACCGGGGAATATTAAGGATAACTTGTTTCTTACATACGCTGACGTTTACTTTTATGAAATAATCAAGCGCCGTTTGCGAAAGCGATGAAAAAGTTTACAGTTTCAAAATGGAAGAAAGAAGTTTGAGTCGAAAACGTATTCAACCAACAATCTTTTATTAATAAAATTTCATAAAACAAATCTTAACTTTTATGCAAAGAATTAAGAAATTTTCAAAATACAAAAATCTTTGGAGTATCACAGAATTTGAAAATTTTTCTGTCAGAATGAAATGATTTTGTATAAAATGTGACACAATGCAACCCAAAGAAACGAAATAAATATTTAATCAGTAATAATTAAAAAAAGGAAAAGCAATAACAAAGCTAATTTGTGATTTGTCAAGACATGTCAGATGACCAGGAAAAAGCCCTTTTATAAGGATGAATTCAAATGAAATTTGGCAGAGCTGCCTCAGTCAGAAAGAGTACTTAGTGGGTGGGTACACTCTCAAACTAATCTTGAATTTTCTTTACAGTTCGTTGTTACGTTTCGTTTTTGCGTTATCCAATCTTTTGTTTCTATTTTGGCTTCAGTGATCGCTCTATCTGCTTACAAACTCTAAGATTTTGGATTTATTTCGTTTGTAAGTTGTTTCTAGTCGCTTTCCATGACAGTTGGGGACACTGAAGACTTTTCTGAAATTTAGGACGGAAGGGGCTCTCCTCGATATCCGGCTTGTTCGTCCAGCGTGCCTCTTGGTAGCCATTTTTCGACGTGCACTTCGCGAACTTGGTCGCATTTTCGTAGTAGCTTATTTTGGAAAGCTTGTGTTTGGAGACTGACCACCCAAAGGTTATTGGGGATCTTATAGTTCGTGAACGACTTCTGGAAACTTTAATCCAGTGCTTTTATAGCAGATAAAGTCCGTATCGTTGAATTTTGTTTGGGACGCCACGTGTTCGAGCCGACGCGACGCGTCGCAGTTTCTTTCCGCTCTGGGCCCTTATATTTAAAAGGGGTAAGCCCTTTTGGTTCTCTATCATTATCGTTGTTCTCTTTTACTTACTTTCGTGTTTCTTCCGTTAGCAACTACGTGAGGATCGAAAACTTTAGAAAATCTGCGTCACTTCTTCGTGACCTTTGGATTTTTCCCCGAACGAGGTTAGGCGAGAATATTGCCGCTGATTCCGAGAGCCTCTTCTACTGTAACACCGTCGTTCGTCGCTCCGGAACCCTTGAAGGAGCTGCCGATCTGGGTCGAGCCAGTGTCGTGTGCTGCAGCCCCCTTGCAGACCAGACGTAACGTAGAATTGGTGGGATTCGAGTGTGGTATAGTACTATCCCTGTTTTTCTATTTATACGCGTCTTTAAATTGATTATTGGGTACCTTCGGTGCCTCGTGATCCCGTTTTTGCTTGCCGAAGGCCTTGGTTCCTTAAGAACCTGCGTTTTGTTGTTTTCATAATGTTTCGTTCTTGTAACTGCGCCTACTGTCCCTCTGACAGAATTTATTGTACGTTATTTTGTGAGCCGTACAGGATATCCGAATTTGTCTTCTGTACAGTTTTAGAGCTGGCTTTACACGGAGGCAATGCATTGCAAGGAACACAACTGCAATAAACGGCAAGAAAAAATTGCATATTGCTTCACACTTTACATGGTGGCAAGTTATGTTGCATTGCACGTGTAAAGCAGGCTTTACACATCCAATTTGTGTTGCAGCAAGACGCAATTTCCATCGTGCGCGTGCGCATCGGCAAATGTATGTGAATAATAGTTAATTAAGCGCAATAAGACTACTCAAGTATGAGGCACCTTAAACATTTACATTCAGAAATTGGTACCTTTCATTGCAACTACTCAGAGATATCTATAATAAATATAAAGCCGCGAGCAAATGTTTATTGCATTACATTGCGTCCGTGTAAAACCTGCTTTACAGAAATTGACAAATAGCGTTTTAAAAGTAACATTAAAACCCCTAAAAACATGTTGGATTGATTAGGTCTTTACTTGATGAAAATTTATATCCATATCCTAAAAACATCCTGCAATGCATCAAAATGCACGAAATCTTGCACCAGCTGATCTTAAACTTTCATTGCGCATGCGCATAATAGAAATTGCATCGTGTAGAGCGACCTTAAGAACATCTATAAGAATGTTCAATTCCTAGCATATTCTTAAACTAGTAAAATTATCTCTCTTCCAGAACAAGAGATGCAAAGCCAGACGTAGGTGTTCTGAAGTGTTTTAAATATACATATATACAGATATATTTTGTTTATTTGAACCGTTTAATTTGTTTAATCATTTATTTATTTATTAAAAATCTGTTTATATTAATTGAAATTAATATAGCAAATAACTGTTATACACTGTAAAAAATGTTACAGCGATAATCGTGGGCAACTTTATGACCCACGATTATCGCTGTAAAATTACACGTTAATACTATGTATTACTAATGTAATGGGAGGAAATCTACTGTACATTTTAATGTGTTTTCACAAACCGAATGTGATATTACTCCGAAATACCTTGTATATTTACAACACTTTTTTTCACACTGTAATATTATCATACTTATCGCTGTAATATTATCTTACTTATCACTATAATTTTACCCCCATTTTTTACAGTGTAATTTGGCGCCGAATTCCCCAGAAATATTCCCTGAGAGAAGAAATTAAGAACACTAAATATATTAGATTTATAGTAATTAAAAGAAAACAATAAATAAACATTAAAAAAAAAAAACCTAAACACCTTAATATATCACAGTAATATGTGTACCTCAGGGATCTGCATTGCGTCCGTCACTGTTTTTAAAAAGTAAATTCGCTGTGAAATGTTTTCACTTAAATAATTTTTTCTCCAAATCGATTTGTTTTGCACAGATATGTACATACATATACTTTATAATAATTTTCATAATGCATGTATTCACTTATTTATTACAATTGAGTGATCGATGTTGAAAGAGGAGCTCCTCAAAGACAAGTTATAGGATAGAGATTTGAGGAGGTGGGAAAAGCAGGAGTCTCAGGGAGTGGGAGTGAAGACCTTTAAGCAGGATAGGTATGCGAACAGCTGGCCAACGAACCCAGAATGGCTAAAAAGCTCCAGATATATACATAGAGGCACTTAAAAATGAGAACAAACACCGCCATCACCAGAACTACGATGGCTAGGGCAAATAAAGGCATTGATGTTGAATGCAGAAAATGCAAAAGAGCCCCCGAGACCTTGGGACATATACTTGGAACTTGCCCGATCACGAAAGGTTTGAGGATTGACAGGCACGACCAAATTAAAGAAAAATTAACTCAGGAAGCCATGAAAACGGGCTGGACATCATATATCCAAAATACTTTTAAAGTCGACGACGAGCAGACTTGGTCATCAAAAAAGACTAAGAAAGGGTTCTCATCGTTGACGTTACGGTCAGGCTCGAGAGCGGAAATTACCTGGAAGCAGGCCCACAAAGAAAAATATGACAAATATAACAAAATGAAGGAGAATATGAGGGGTAGATTAGAGGTGAAGGAAGTAGAAGTGGTCCCAATAATAGTGGGTGTTCGAGGAGGCATACCAAAAGATACCAAAAAAGAAATTGGCAAGATTAACATGAGCAAAACTTTAACAACCAGAATACTCACCACCATTATTATGATTGCGCTAAAGTCATCTATCGAAATACTAAACACCTTAAGAGACAAATAAAGAACCACGGTGCGAAGCCGCAGCCGGAAGTATACTTAACGAATTTTATAAATAAGTACAGAGTGCTATATTGTAAGTAGATTCGTTTTATTCGTCTTTAATTTAATTTTTCAGATTTCGGAAGGCGATGTATTAGATTCGATATTTCCGGAAATAATCAGCGTGAATCATTTTGATTCTTTACACAGACATTCCACATTCGTTAAATGTTATTTAAAATTAAATTAGAAAAACGAGTAACACTACCGAAATATTTCATTTTACAAACACATCACATTGCTGTGATATTACCTGAATGAAAATAATAAAAGGAAGAACAACAAAGAGAGAAATAAAATTCTTCAAAATTTTCATGAACATCATCTGAAAATAAAAATATATTACAAAAATCATACAAAGTAAATTTCAAAATTGAAAATTAAAAAAGAGTAATAAAGTAAAATTCAGAGGGCAAATTTAGTTTAAAAATTACAGAAGTTTAAGCCAAATCAAATCCTTTAAAGAATGAACAACGAAGAAGAGATTACCATTCATGTACCAGATGAAGATGTGGCGTGGCTCCAGGATATCCAAAATAACCTGAATTGGATGGAGTTTTCTGATTTCATGGGTAAGGTTCAAGGAAAAATTAAACATCTTTGACAGCGAGTAACTGGCCGGTGAAACCTCCCAAGAATAACAGAAAGAGGAGGCTAGTGTACTTGCCAGACGGAAGAAGAGTAAGGGTCAAGAGGTCAAAGGTAGAGGAAGTCCAGGTGAACTACACGGAACTTCTGGAAAAACATTTAAAATTATAAACGTCAGATGAATGTGTTTAGGATTTGTTAGATTTATTGTTATCAAAATTTGAATATTGGTATGTAAAATTGTGTTAAAAATTAATTATTGTACTTACGAAATGTTTAGATTATAGGAAAAGTATTACTTTGTAACAAAAGTAGATAAAAATATGCACATGGTGAATAATATTTATCCACGAGAAAAAAAAAATCAGAATACATTTGCCTCTCATATAGAAAGCATCAAAATAAATCTTCTTGTCACATGACAATACATACATTCGTTCATTCACTCAATTTTTAGTTAAGAGTTCTGATTTTCATTTATAGTTATTTGGTTTCTTTGTGGCATAATATTTTCTATACAATAGTTATAATTTTTCAAGAAGTTTTATTTGAAATAGTTTCAATTTGAACCAGGAGAAAGCCAAGGATATCACAGTGAGTAAAGAAAAAGATAATTTTGTTCAGAGATATATAAAATTCTGACAAATAAAATTAACATTCGATAAAAAGCTGTTTCAATTAATGAATGCTTATTTAAAAACGATTTGCAAGGATCGTGGTTAAGGCATTTAAACCTATTGAACAGGTTTTGTATTATAAATTTAAATACAATTTTATTTCAATCAAATAACATTTTGGTGACGATTTGCTAGGATCGTAATCAAGGTATTTAGACCGACTGAAGAAAATTATAAAATCAAATAGAAAATATTCAATTAATGAATAAAGTGTAGACGACTGGCAAAGATCGTAAACAATTTATTTAAATGGAAAGAATGACTGAAAAATGTGTTGAAATTAGTAACTCACTAAGATTACCGCGAAACTTTTTCGTAGGATTAGAAAATGCCTGGAGGCAGCGTCTTTTATAAATTGATTGTTTATTTTTATTGACAGTTTTATGGTTTTAAAGCTTTTCAACCTCAAATTGTTTTATAATTTCACAATTCTCTGCCTTGTTTAGTCACGTGTTATGCTGACTTCTGACGCACATTTCTGAGTTTATGATAAAGTAACGACATCCTCTCTTAATCCATAGTACAGGTACTCTAATCTGAAATTAATTTGGTCGCATGATATAATAGGGATTTAAATAATGAATTATCAGAAATCGTTATTTTGCAGTTTTTTACGCGTTATAAAGGCCCCTAGCCAAAGTGAGTCACGGCAATAAAATTTCTATCAAACTTTATAAAACTGGCCCTAAGTGATTTATAGTAAATGTTTGCTAAAGAACAGTATAGGACCTAATGTGGAGCTTGAAGTATCCTCACGGTGCATTACGAACGTGTAAAAAAGCAATTTGGGCATTTTGGCCAGAGCTTTGTAATTTCCTAAAAATGAAATGATTCGAAAACGGTTCTATTTGAAAATCTACATTTAGGATTGTCTTTCCTAGATCTTACAATTGTAAGTGTAGATGTGAAATGAATATATCGCAGAATTCTGGTGGGTGGGTAGTTTGATTTTTGTGCGGTTGGTAAAAATTGATTTCCGTTGCATCACCGGCAATAAACACACCCTAAAATACTGAAGTGGTGAAAAATAAATAAAAGCAAGACACGGCCGAAATAATTGTAGACTGACCCACGCACGCCAGGTATCCTCGAACACCCGCATCCCTCCCACACCACAGTAAATCAACATCGGAATTGGGATATTTTATTTATTGCGGTTCGCTAGCTGTCGACGTTGGTACTCCTTAATAAACTTGTAACCGCGGCCGGAGTGCCCGTGTATGTGTATAATATAATTTATCTGCTCTCTCCGCCAGGCTCGTCTGCAACTAAAGGCCAAGCCTTCTTGCTCGCAGACACAAAAACAAATCTACATCTTGCCCCTGTCTATTCCAGCGATATTTTCTTTCCCAACCTCATCTTCACTTTCTTTCTGTATCAGAAAATTTATTTATAAACGCGGCGATAAATCAACGGCATTATTAATTAGCACCCTTCACCCAAGCTGTTGGTGCGAACACCAACTGTGCAAGCTCCACTTTAAATAAACGCCGCATTGTTCGAACATAGATCCATCAAACCCACACTAACAATGTTGATCAGCAGACTAAACATTAACAATTGTTGTGACAATGGCCACTGATAGCTAATTTGTATTGTTAATAGTAGGCACTGACGGCGAAAAGGGGTGCGCCGTCCACAACGTCGATGCACCCATCCTTTTCACCCCCGTTGCATGCGTGTATCACGGCGGGAACGTGGTCGAAAATTCACCCCCGAATCTACCACGCGTGACTGAACCCGCTGAAAGATTGTTTAAGCTTCATTTAACTAGTATTAACTTGACGTTTTTATAATTATTTAATGCAAAATACATTTGAGTATAAATTAAAGTATACAATTAAAGACGCCTTTATAAAATTCCATCCAATTTTTCGACATTTCCGGATAAAGTTCGTGTTTAAACAAGTGACTCCCAACTGTCCATCAAGAGTCCATTACCACAACATTCGAATAAAGACAAACTCAAGTGTCAAGATAATGATCTGAGATTACCATAATGAAATCAATATCGCATATTAGTGAATATATGAATACATTACTATCCACACTCACTACTGTCGGTCCGTGTAATACATATGCATGAAGTCGGCACGGCCGAGCATGAATGAGATGGCCCCGGTACATCTTCTTTAAAGCTATGTGGGATGAATGCGCCGGTGAACAAACAGTGAAAGCTCTTCTTGCTCTCTTATCTACGCGGAGGATTCGCGGAAACGCCAGGCTGTTTGATGAGTAGAACATGAAAATTAAACAAACAGTTTAAGACTCACTCAGTGAATCAATCTAAAAGAAAAAAAAAACGTTACATGTAAAGCCCACCATGATCTTCATAGATTTAAGCAAAATAGATCTAGAATACCTCAAGGATACCATAGAGAGTACTAGGTTTTATATTCTTCATATTCATCGTCAGTGGTTGATTTTGTCCCTTTATTTAGGGGATGTCTGAGAGTTTCTGATTAAAAAAAAAACAAAATATTGTAAGTGATCAAACGAAAAATGAATTATAGTTGGCGATGAAACATGCACGTGTGCATTTGGTTCATCGAACGTCCCTTCAGTTACTTTGACGTTTCTACAAAGTAAGGAAATTGTTATTTAAAAAAAAATTAAAGCTGATGTGTAAAATGACCACTGCCTGCTGCATCAAGACACGAATGAATAACTGCGTGTGTAACATTAAAGAACATTTCCGGCATGTTTTTTGTGTTACAATTGATTGACAATTATATGTCAATGTGCAATGCACAAAAATCGTTACATTTGACTGATCCAAATTTTGTTTGTAATGTTAAAATAATTTTTATAAAAGCAACAATCAAACTTAGGAGAATTTTAATTCAAATATTTATCCACGTTCATTTCCCTGTGAGGTCTCATTAACACTTTTTCTTTATATTGTCAGGAATTTGGGTTCATAGAAAAATTGTCGTTAATTTAAAGACGGTCATTTAGCTCAAGAATAATAAGCTGCAACACTTGCCTAATAAATAACACTTCTATAACTTAAACGTATCGCTTTCAGAATAATAACAAAAAGCACGCCGATCCTCGCTTATGTATAGTAAGTATCCTTCCCTTCTCGAATTTTTCAGCTAACGACTGGAACCATCTAGCGCTCGAACGTAACAATATCTTCGAATTTGTTCAACTCATCATATTCCTCATATAAATACTCAATTTAAGCTAAACGGATCTGGAATGCCTCAAGGCTCCATATTGGGTCCGATATTCTTCCTGTTTATCGTCAGTCGTTGATTGTGGCAGTTCAGAGGAAATCTGAGAGGCTTTTAGAACAGTATTAAAAACGAAAACACTATACTAACTATGTTTGTTTCATCAATTCTCAAACTGGTTCCAGAAGATGAATTTTAAATTTAAGCAAAACTGTTTTGGGATACCACAAGGCACTACATTAGACCCGATGTTCCTTTTGTTTACTGTGAAACGTCAATTTTGATTTAATCTAAGTTAGTAAACTAGATTTCTTGTGCGTCTCGAAACTGAACGCAGGATAAAAAAAAATTCTGGCAGATATGTAGACGAGACTTGAACAAAAAATATAGAAATACAGAATTTTCCAGCTAATGATTTGAGTCATCTAGCGTTCGGACGTAACTATATTTTTGAATTTAAAACGCTTTGCAGGTATCCATTTTGTACTCTCACAAACAAAGTCGTGAAAACATTCACTATCATAGGAAGAGGTGAAACGAATTGAATAGTATTTTACATACATACGAGTGAGTATCAAAAAGTTGTGAAAACGAGATGTTAAACATGAATAAGATATTTCCAGTCGATGATCTTGAGGAGAGGGTGAACTCATCTATAATTTCTGAAGATCTTCGAAAAGTGACGAATCTTCAAAAAGACTAGAACTTTTTATTAATTGGATTTTTCCGTGTCCTCCAACTTTTTTTAAATTTTTCGATTTCAAGAGTTGGATTGGGTGAATAGTAATTGCTTGCATACTGGTAAATGATCTATTTATTCAGAACTTGCTGACTAGAGGTATCCAGAAAAAAAAATTCGAAGCCATTAAATACTTTACTTAGGGCGGAGATATCCACCTCTTAATAAATTGGCTAATAGTTATTAGATAAATAACTACCACGGAAACATTTAATAAAAAATCAATGAACAATTCAGAAAAATCAAGTTATTCGTCGAATAACTTTAATAGGAGATGGATATCTCGACCATTAGTCACAAATTAAAAGTGACATGGTTTATTTACGACAAATATTCTCCATAGTAGTACATGTTTATTATAAAATGATGATCTTCACTTATGTGAGCAGCCTGTTAAGAGTGTCTTTAAGTTAGTTACTTCCATAGAACTGATTGGAATACGCCTAGAATTGTAGAGGTTTCAGCTTTTTTTAGTATGTATCTATCTGCCTCATTATATTTTGATAAACCCTCGTATGTGTAGTACACTGTTTAAAAATTAAACGGTAACTCCAATTGTGTGGGGTGTTTTGTTTAATATGTTAATATTTATTTAAAAAAAGGAAAAAAACGATGAATAGGTCCTGTTTGTTGCATGCTGTGATTACACTCTCCGGAAGTAACACATCGAAAATGTCTCTATTGTACAGTTGAGTGCTCGCGGCGTACCTGTGCGAGAAATATCTATTCAGTTAAAATATGCAGGACCCGCAATACTTAAAACCCCGAAAAACCGGAAGGTAGACACGTGCGGTTTTTACCACACATTCACTTCAAAGCGTAAAATTTAAATTTGAATGGCTCTTTACACGCGGCATTTTACACATCTCGGAGCAAATTTGTTTGGCGACTTTTTGTCACATTCGTAAAACGAGATTTTCATTTACATTTTTAAAGGTGGAGCACGAAAAAAAATATAACATTTTGCAACCACAAAAAAAGTAATAATCCCCCATAATTTTCTTAAGGAGAGAAAAAAAAAAAAAATAAAGGAATTAGCCAACAGAGAGCGTCATCTCCTCCACGGTGTTATAATAAATATTTCTTTCAGCGTGTTGTAGATTCAAATGGAGTTATGAAAATAACAAACGACTTGAAAACACAATTTGCGAGTGCGTAATTTACGAGCTACAAAGTGCAGAATTCATTTCATTGTGGCGACAAATCTATTTTATTTCCGAAGAACATGAAGTGCGAATCCTCGACAAGCATCGGGATCATCTAACCATGAAATATATGTCATACGTACGCGGCGGGAAGAGATAAGTGTTCGGCTCGATGTGTTCTGTCGCCAGGAGTGCCCGTTAAGGATAATTGATGGCGAAATTATCCTGGCCGCGTATGCTAATTATTATAGGTCTATGGGACGCGCTGACTTTCAGGAGTGGAGGACGCGTAACGTGGTAGTTTCTGCGGTAAATTAAAGAGGCGAGCGCCGCTCTTAAACTTTATGAAGCACTCGGCTTCAAGTCGGACTTGTATCTGCCTTGCTATCTTGATCCTGTTTCTTATTGAAGGCTATATCGAATTACAGAACATGAACGCTAAGTGCAAAAAAATATTTATATGGAGCGATTGGTACTTTTCTAGATAGAGTATCGATTCAATTGATCCATTTCAGAGTTACACTGTCGAATAAACTTGTTTCCTTAACTAAAACGAAAGATTTAAGTAGTTTAAGCAATACTTACTGAAACGACTTAACAAATGGAGTAGGCATAGTTTAAGAGTTTGGAGCTCCAGTAACAATTCTTCGGCGATAAAAACTAAAGCGGATTCTGTGTTGCAAAATGCGAACGACCTTGCGTTTACCACCACTAATATCCAGCAATAATTAATCGGTTGTACAAGCACAGATTGATCGCTAATTAGTAATCAACGGAGACATGATTTATGTGTGTATCGAATCGAGAAGTGACTGTCAAGTCAAGCCAGAGATAACGTTGCTAAGAGAAATCCATTTCAATCCAAGAGAAAAAAAAGCATCTAATAAATAATTATATTAGAATTAGTTCTAGAACAGCTGCCAGGAGTTATTTTTCTTTTTTTTTAACATTTACATTGCGTCGGAGGGAAATCATTTCCGCATGAAATACCGAAATGGCCGATCCGAAAACAAACGACACCGCAGCTGTGTGGCCATCGAACGATTACAATTACACGCAAAGCAAGCAAAATACACGCAGGGGTGGAAAGGGCCCGTCGTGTCGACAGCCATTAAACGCCATCGACGGCGAAATTTAAAATATCACCTTTATATCGGGGCCAGTAATTTTTATATTGATTTACTCGAGTCAGATCGCTAAAGATGACACGACAAACAACACGAACAATTTGATAGGACGCTTTTTTTTTTGGTTATCCACATTTTCGTCTGTCCTCTCCGCACAATGAGATCAAAAACGCTATTGTTACTGCTTCGACCCTCTTTCACGTCGCGATGTAACTTCTGGTTTACCTGGGTCGGGGCTTTGGAAACGGGAGAAACACACCATGCGACATTTATCGACGCACAAAAGGCGCATTGTTGCGATCGGAGAAATGCGATTTTTACAAAGACGGACAGTCGCAGATAAAATAAAAGCCTTTTCAAACGCTCCTGGTTAGGACTAACGCGATTGGAAACGAAACTCTAATTGGAAGGTAAAGTAAACTTAATTAGTTTCCATCGATTGGGAACAGCTCTGTCTGTACTGAATCACAACGCAAATTAACAAATAAATTCAATGAAAGGAAAATGAATACATAATAATAAATAAAAAGGAAAGATTGATGGGCACTAATATAAAATTGAAGAAAAAAAACTTAATATGAAGCAATAGTAAAAAGGGATTTAATTTGATTGATTACAATTATTTCACCTACAATTACAAAGGACTTCTTCGGGGCTATTGCTGCAGTTGTTAAGATGATTTTTTTTTTGGCAGAAACCGCCTGCTATAGAACCACAAAATTGATTTAATAAAAATTGTAGGGTATTTCCTTCTGGGATTTGTCAGGTCTGAAGTATTTTTCTCCGTCTCATTCTTCTACAAGGTTTCTTCGATAGAAGACCAGCAACTACTTTTCTTATAAGCAGGAAGGTTAAGGATGGGGGGTAAAAGCCAAAATCTTATATTACTTCTTCAAGGAAGGACAACATATAAACGCAGTGTCCTAAATAAAACAAACAAAGAAAAGACAGTTGCTTTTAGTGCTACCAATGAGAGGCAATAATTTCTTATACCTCATTTCGCTGAAAATTACAGAGAACTTCTTCAGGCCCATTGTTGCCTCTATTAAAACGAAACTTCGACAGAAAAATTCATTAAAGTGCCACTGTCACCAACTGAATCAAAACCACGTACAAACTAATTCAATTAAAATATTTTTATATATTTTGAAGAAGCTGTCAACCCACATCGAAATGTCGAGTCGATACAGAAGACATCGAGACATCATACAACTTTAAAATATAAGGAATTGCGCATTAGATAATAACACTACAAAAAGAAAGTATGAAAAAAAAAAAGGGAAAGGGGGATTATCTAGATGGTAGACAAATTCGAGTAAAGGCTTTCCTCGTAGAAGATGTTGGAACAGATTACGTCGAGTTGCTTGAAAGGAACCTAAAAGTGTTAAGTGAGCGAAAAGAGATACTATGAAGTAATATTTAAGTGTTAATACAAGTTTAAATAAATACGTAAACAGGACGATTGATAAATATTGAACTATTTCTTGTACAAGATTTGGTTCAATTTCTTAAAGAATTTAACTTATGAAGTAAATTGTGTCAAAAATTTTAATTGAATTAAAAACTAGCTGAAATAATAGAACACGTTCTATCTCCAAATCTATCTGTTTGCTTTAAACATTTATTGTAGAGATTGAACCAAATCTTGTACAAGAAAGAGGGTAGTCTAAAACAGCATTTACATTAGTTCTTTCTTTTAACAAATTGTTAGTTTAGAGTGTGTATTTATATGATTATACATGCTTGATATATTTACGTGTCAAAGGCAACTGTTCGTATAGGGAAAAAACACAAATTTGGGGGGAACAACGCATGTATATGTAAATATTTAGTTTCGGAAGTAACAACGCTTATAGAAAAATAAATAAATTCATTCCTGATTTCATTTCCAAAGAAATATTATTAAAAAATAAATCAAAAGTGATTACTTATTGTGTAAATGTTTGATTTACTCCAGTGAAGAAAAGAAATCCCACCTGAATCTTCCAGGTTCCTGTGTGCAACTTTGAAATTAAAAATGTAAAAAAATGCACGAAATATTTTTGAGGGGAAAGAAGATAAAAATGTCCATGTATCGAAACGGAAAAGTCTGCAACAGATGAGACAGGTAGTGCTTCAAATATTTTTTTTTCCACATCAGAAGAACAACACGTAATGATTTCGTCAAGCTATCCTTCATAATCTGTTTGTAGCAAAGAAGGTTACACAACAGAACAAGAGATGGCGATGCAAATAACCTCCCTGTAATACTTTGGTACAATTCTCGCTCGTAATATCGTTATACCACGCGAAACGAAACCCGTGGCAAATTTGATACCAATGCAATGAAAACAGAATTCTATCGAAATGTGGAAAAATATAGAGGGCGTTCATTGAAAATAATAAAGTTGGTATCATTTTCTGAGAAACTAGATGGTTGGCATTGTGGTCTGATCCACCTTATTTGCTAATATCAACCTTGTAGTATCTACTACTTTTGAGACATTTTGATTATTATATACTTTTGACTCAGTCTGTGTAATTAAAACAATTCTAACCGTAAAAACAACTTGCATAAGTCAATCTTTTATGTAATATAAATACCACTTGGGAAATTGTGGCTTAAAATAATTGGAATTGCTGGAAATTATTTAATGTCGCGAAAGACTGTTTTCCTTGGTCCTGCACCCATAGGATGTTGTGACAATGCTTACAATAGAATACTTTGGAATTCCGATTTAACTAGACTTAACTCAAGCACACAAGAATGGTTGTCTGTCGCAAGAAGTCATCGAATCAATAGAAATTCATATCTATTGGCTTTTTAATGGGAATGCTTAACGCAGGCTCCACAACATTAGGACTGTTAGCTGTCAACCATCAGACAGACTCCCCAATTATTACGTCGGTGGTGGCTTTACGTTCAAGTGATGACTCAAGCTCAGTTTACGTTGCTACCTTCAATGAGGTATTAAATGTGTGTATAGAAATGAACAGGATAACTTTCGCCCTGTTGGGAATAAATTTAAATGAAAACAAAACTTTCTTCTTCTCTGAAGGTTGCAGCAAATTCACAAGTTTTGGTAGCCACATGGATGAAAAATTTGGAGTGGAAACTTCCAGCATACGAATGGAAAAAACCCTCACCATTTTTTTCTAAATACTAAAAGAGAGCAGTTTTACTATCAAGTTTGACAATAAACCCATTAGGAGCTACTATGAGTATCCAATTAGTCACAGTTGGCGTGAGAAGATTATGAAGAATTAAAAGACGAGCCACAATGGAATTTGAAGTGACACCACAAGCGAGATTGATGGCTGATGGCAGAGATAATGTTGGGCACTGCGGGAAATGTAGATTATTTCTAATCAAGAGTCCTTGTTCAAATGTCGAAAGCGCCATCTATCAAAAGATACTGAATCTTATAATTTTCTTCCTTTTTTTTTGTTAAACTGTTAACTATCAAAAATTTAGAAGGTTTTATTTTTTCTTAGTCATTCTGTGAGATTGTTTTCTGTGTGTTTTAATAAACCAAAAAAAGGAACTATTTATTGTATCATAAAATCTTATAAACGGGCCCTAATTATACACTTTACGTTGCTTTAATTATGAACTATTTATTATTTTGTTTTTCTGAAAACTCTGGAAACATCATTTGATATTTTCTGAAAGTTTCTTCTTTTGCTGCTGGCACATCAATTGCATTAGAAGTTTTGCCATTGTTGTTTGAGTTTATCCGACGACAAAAAATTCAATTTTCTATAAATCTGCCGCTTACAAGCGCCATCTCTGGACAAAAGGTTCAATTTATTAGTTTTTCTCTTTTCCAGCTTTTTCAAACGTGCATCGAAAGACGTCTTATTGTTAAACTGGATGACGTTCTTCTTTTCCGTTCCTTGTCTTTTAGTTATTTATTTTTCGTTAACTGAAATTTTGGAAAGTTTTTGTTGCTGCTCTGTATCATTGGATTGCATATTTTTGTTTCGTTAGCTAACCATACACGAGCATTCATTCCAGCCGGAAAGTGCAATCGTGAAGGAAAGAACATGTGTTAGTGAAGTATGAGATGACTAGCCAACATTCTTTACTTCCTTCGGAAATCATGTCAGGGATGTTCCGACGTTCCTGACCGACACGATAAATACTTAGTTTCGTGTAGACTTGTTTATACTTCCACTATTTCCAAGATTCAGTTTGTGTTAGTGGGTTAGTTTCGTTTCAATTTCTTAAAGGGAAAGGTTGTCGAAAGAAAGAATGACAGGAATGAATGCTGGTGTATGGCTAGCTATTCTCTCCCGAGCATTTTGGAAAACAAAAAATCATGTAACAAAACTCTGCAAGCGCCACCTCTGATCAGGAATTTGTACTATATGAGTGCGGATTAATTGGTTTGTCGATCAACCCGAATATTTTACGTTAAGATACCTCAACGTTCTTCTTTTACTATCTACGAAGTTCTTGATTATAAAAACAATTACTCGTTACTACCTAATTATTAAAATCATAAACCGCCATCTGTCAACAGAAGATTTTACTTAATTGAAAACCCTCGCTACCACCAATCGACCAAATCGACTGTTTCAAGTTTCTAGGACGTTTAGTCCTTCCCTGGCGTTTTTCATTCTCAAATCCAATATTTATTACTTTCTTATTAAGCGCCATCTTTGAAGAGAGAATTTAATTTCATAGGTTTAAGCATGGCCAGCAACATTAACATTCACTGACGTGTATGTATGGCCGTGTCAATTCGCCTAAAATTCGGTTCCGGAAAGCATGCCATGGAGTACTCCACTCAGCGCTCCCTATTAAAGATACTACAGAACTACTGATAGTAACGTAATGGCAACTGCAATTACTTAAAAACTCACAAGAGGCGCTGAGTGGAGTACCCGTCAAATTTTTAAAAGTCAAATTGAAACGGCCATACATACACGTCAGTGAATGTTAATGGAGTTGGCCATGGTTTAAGTCAACCTGTATTGTAGTAATTTACTCCTATAATCATTTGGACGTGCTTGATTTATGCTTAAATAAAATTTTTAGCTAAATAAAAATTCAATTTTCTTTTTTTATTGATCACACTGTTTAAGGTTCTATAAACACCTCATCTACGCGAAGTGGGCTTAATACTATCGAGTTTTTTTAATGGATTTCACGAATAATAATTTCTAGTGTATGTGTCCATCGTTTATTAAAATTCTGAAATGATGTTCGCCGTGTGTAATTTTTCCAAGCATCAATATGTTGTTCGGGGATTATGACGTCGTTTGGCATTCTCGGTGTGTTCGAGTCGACCGATGTGTTGTTGTGATGTTGATGTATCGAATCCGATGATGGATGAGCGAAACTTCAATACTCCACGACGTGAAGGGCCCCGCAACACGTGTAATCATCGTCAAAGTAAAACAACATTTACGGCATACAAAACAATCGCGCGGCGAAGTTCTCATAAAGTCGTGCGATATTTCCTCGGCCCGGTGCTGGTGGTTACCTGGCGTTCTGTACCTGCGCAATCCTTTTTATGGATTATTGGGTCAAAAATAACGTTTCCTAACGACTGAGGATAGACGGCGATGGGAGAAGAGCGGGTTCCAGCGGCCTCCTGGGGCGAAGATGATGCTCTCACATATCTACTTATGGCAGAACAAAAACGAGAAAAAACGCGCTCGGCAAGACTGTCGATCTCCGAACAAAAACTTATTATAACTTGACTGGTTGAATTGCTCATTTTTATAATTGCTTGCCCAGCTAGAAGTAGGGATGTGGTTTTTGCAATTTCAGAGGAGTTTTTAAAAATAAACAATTTTAATTAAATTAAAAAGAAAACACGTCAGTTCTTCTCATCAACGCCAATCCTAATTAATTTTAATGCTTATATCGAACAGGTCACTATTATTTTTTTTTATAATTAAATTTATCTTCAAGGAAAACAGCAAGCAAACAAAATTCAAATTAATTTTTTTTGCATTTTCCCAAATGTTATGAAACAATATTATTAATTCTGCTACTCTGGATATGTGAGTCACAGACCAACCTAGTACAGAAATCCTTGGGATTTCACCAAAGATTCAAAAACTATCAGCTTTCTCATTAGTTTGTGCAATAATGAAGATAGTAAAGACAAAAATAAAATTAATTTTAATAAAGTGTACTTTGTTTTAAGACTTCATATTGTATATGAAGTGTACTAATAAGTATTCATATTTTCTTTTGATATTTGTAAACGATTGTATGTAAAACCATCTCTTTTGGTTTACTGATATAAAATAAGATGTGTAAAACAGAACCTATTCCGAATTCAACCCACCCTGTATATGATAACTAATGTCGTATCTTTGTGTTATTTCATTACTTTAGCTTTGAAATTCCTTTTTGAAGGAACCTGATTTATTGTAAAATTATTTATTTTATTTTTGTGCCTCTTGAGACATTTCGTAATTTCATTTATTTGCTACGAAGATTCGGAAAATCCTAAGGGGGCTTTAAGAAGATTAATAAGTTGTTGATTTGCAGTCGATAATTCTAGCGCCATCTCTTGTCTAGTCGAAACAGTTAGTTGGTTATTTTTGAAGAATATTATTTTTCTGAAGATTTCATTCCTTTTTTTGTTTATTGACACAAAATCGTAATTTTTTTCTGCAAAGATTCGAGTAACCTCAAGAACCCACACTAATTTTCTATTTACTTGTCTGCACAAGAGCTTTTTCTTTGTATTTCACATGCTTTGATACTATCTCACAGTTTCTTGTATAGTCGTCCAAGTTTTCTATCGGTTTTATGATCTTGCTATAAAAAACAACTTCAAAGAGACTGGCCTGCGGTCGCTTTTTTTTGGCAGGGCAATAAAACCGCTACCAAACTGGGACGACTATACCTCTGCAAAGATTCGGGAAATCCCACGAGTTTCTCAAAAGTTCGTATCAGTCTTACGTAACTTATTTTCTTATTTCCTTTTTGAATGAACCTGCTTTTCTATATAAGAACTTTTCGAAAGCGTTGACAATACTTCATAGTCTCGGGAAATTCCATAAGTTTTAAGAAGTTCCAATCAATTTTATGTGACTTTTTTTTCTGGGTATGAATCTGCTTTTCTTTAGAAGAATTTCTTCTTGTACGTATCTACTTGATCTACTTTCAATTCAATTCTTTATTCCTCTTTTTTGACCACTTCATGGTTTCTTGTATTTTCTTATAAAGACTCGGGAGATCCCGTGGATTTTAAGAAGTTCAAGGTCAGTTTTACGTGGTTTTATTTTCATCGACGATTTATAATTTCCTTTTTGAAGGAACCTCATTTTATGCACAAGGACTTATTGCTTGTTTTTGAATGCATTTATACTACTCTCATAGCATCTTCTGTTTTAAAGATTCTGTAATCCCAAGTTTATTACGTTTCAAATCTCCCGCCAAAGAAAACGCGGAATCGAGACGATATCTGGCCCGCTTTCGATAGTTGGCAAACCTGTACCCTTTCTTTGCTTCTTCGAAGCTTATTGGTGGATGACGCACCACGTAACTGTCTTCGGTTTCGTATCCTAGCAACCTTCGCCTGCCACAATATCGCTTCGTTGAGGTCTTTTCTTGTAAGTGTGTTACAAGTCAGACGTGTTTTACGTGCATAATAAAATTATCGAAGTTCTTGCTCTTTGGGAGGAGTAATTCATTTGCGACTGTGCCGGAAGATTTCGTGACACTATCGAACACATTTGGGGATAATTTTAACTCCAATTACAGGCCTGGGAACTTATTAGCCCCAGGTAATGTAAAAAGTGCAATGGCGTGTATCAAAATGGCTGCTAACGAAACCTTTTCCCTTTACATTCAGGCTTTTCTGTTTGGGCGCAGTTTTTCTTTTAGTCCAGGCTTCTAGGTCTAGTTCTTCGGTGGCGCTTCTGCCCTGTAAATATACCGTGACCTGACCGTGGAAACCTGACCAGCCATCTTGACGATCCCAGCTGATCCAGATAGTCGATGCTACCCGAGGATGACAGAGGGCGTCGTAATTACCCACCGGCCACCGCGCTTCGGTTGGTAACGTTGACCTTGACGCATGACTGGACGCACTGTCAAAAGGTTAGGTATTCCAACTTTAATTTTGCGGAACGATCGGTTTATATTTTAGTCATTTCTCGTGAATAGTTGAATCGCGAGGAACAATTTCGAATTACGTGTTGCGCTGTGTGTACCGTAGCTAATTTTAGCATAAATTAAGCAGCCACTTGTAACTGTGTAAAGTGTTGTTTGTTTTGAATTGTTTCATAAAACCTCAATTATGTTAACATTAACTTCGAGTTTAATTTCTGCGTTCACGCACACCAGTGAGTAAAGTCTCACCTCTATTTATTGTTGATTTATTTCTGGCCGATTTGGTCGATTGGAGACGTCGACTGGTCGTTTACATTTAGCTGGCGCCCTTTAATAATTTTTACCATCTTAATTGACCTGTTGCTAGTCCGGGGGAACAGCTGATACGTTTAGTTAGCAGAAGCTTGTCATCTGTTAGTGGTAAATAAGAGGCAAGTAATTTAAATTTAGGATTTGGTGTCAAGTTCAAACCAGTTTTTCGGTACTGGATTTTCCAATTTCCTTTTTGAAAGAACTCGGTTTTCTGTACAAGACAAGAACTTCTATGTATTTTGAACGCGTTGATACCACCACTTCGTAGGTATTTTCTTGTATTCTCTACAAAGATTTGGAAAATTCTAAGGGTTTCGATAAGTTCAAATTATTTTTTCTGGCTCAAACGTCACTTCTTCCGCAAAGATTCGGGAAATCCGAAAATCTCGAAGTTCCTATTCTAATTTTCTTTTTGAGGCCTCGTTTTCTGGGGAAGATTTTTTTTATTCTCTGCAAGGGATTCGGAGAATCTTAAAGGTTTTAATAAGTTCAAATTAGTTTCACGTGGTTTATTTTCATCGAAGATTTGCGTCCACGATTCTGGCGCTATCTCTTGCCCAATCACAAAATCATTATTCCTTCTTCAAAAATTCGAGAAATTTCAATTCATTCTTCCTTCTGAAAATTGAAAAGGGTCTTCATATCCAGGTCCGTTTTGCTAACAACTTCTATAAATTTTACGGGGAAGATTTAACCAAGCTTTTGATTTCATCAATTCACAGACTAACTATATTTTTAAAGCTGCGAGTAGAGAGAAAGTATTAGGGGTCGACCAGATAGATTAAATCCCCGCATTGAACGGGCCAAATTAGACACGGAAAATCCTGACACAGACGGTTTGATCACACCGTCGCGTCCATTGTGCCCATTGTTGGTGACGCCGAAGGCGTGGGCCGAAATTAACACAAAAATTTTTAATCTTCCTCGTCCGCATTGCGCACCAAGCCGATTAGAGAATTTTCACTCGTAGTTTTCGACCGGATCCATGTAGGCATGTGCGGCTCTCCCGTCGTCGTAGTCGGCAAGAAAGCGACAGCTACATGACCTGAGCCGGAGGGCATCGAAACAGGGGCCGGCAAGAACAAAGGGCCCTCCCATCGGCCCGGTGTCAACTACGGACCGCAACTCACATCGCATCGGGGACCGGTATTTATCACAGAATCTAATGTTAACTGGACCCCTGTCCTAAAACTTCGAGGTCAGTCAGCGTGGCAGAAAACGTGAAACTCGAAACAGGAAATCACAGTTTTTAAATGAAACACACACTATTTAAAAATTTTATATCCAAGCAGTGAAAGGTCCATTGTAAGGAAGAAGAAGAAGAAAACTAGAAACCATTGATCACTTTATTTATCGGGGCTTTAAGAGCATCTCGCCTATTCAGTTGCAAATGCGAGCATACGTGGAGCGTCTTCAATACAAACCAGTACATGAGCGAGGATTTTTCTGCACGTGGTAATTGTGTGTCATATTGTGCAATTTGAAACGCGACTGATTGTGAGATAAGCCTCATCTCTATACACGGGCTTTAGACGAAGAACAGATTCTTTTTGTTCAGAGAAAAAAATCTGACGACATGTTTCGAACGGGGTATTGAATCAAATGCATTTTGAGAAACGTATGCGGGGGATTAATGTCCTCAAGAAGATGCTTAAACCGTTCGAAAAGAAACAACAAGCTCTTTAGAGAAATTATTTGATTGATGGTATTGTAAAGGAAACAAGATAGACAATAAACTTGGCAATCCTTGTGTTGTGTCCTTTTGTTTTGTTTTTCTTTCAGATTTGCATAGTTTAATTTCACCGAGGATGTGCAGTTGATCATTCTAGCGCCACCTCTGGCCCAGATTAAACATTTATTTGCTTGTTTTAGGAAAACTCATTTCTATTTTATTAATTAATTTTTGTCTAAATTGACTGATAGTAACTCTTCTTGTAATGAATGTGAACGGTATGGAGTTTTAATTTTGTTTTTCGTTGTTCGAGTATTTCCCCTTGTTTACGACGTTGTCGTGATACTAAACCAACGCGAATAAAATAAATAAAGTAAGTTGCACGATCAATTTCACTGTAATTTCACGTACGCGTTTTAAACAAGACAAAGTGGCAATTATGCACCGACTGCAGCTAAAAGTAGGTCTAGAAAATCGAGCTAACTGCAGTTCCTCCGCAAATTATAGATAAGTGCAGGCCGATCGGCTAAAAAATATTAGACCCATTTGAGGCACAGAGCCGATCGAATCCTTGCGTATCTTGGGGGGCCGTAGACGAGGATAATACGAGGCGAGCCCGACTTACAAAAGCAGGACGCAGACTGTCCAGCTCAGAAATTCCAAACACGTTCGTGTTATTTCTCCACCAAGTCGGTGCGAAATAAGTAAAGACGCGACCTCGATGCTTTATTTTCATCGGCCGAGCACCTTCTCGAATTAAGTTTATCTGCCCCGCGTTCGTATAATTTTATTTCCAGTAGCAATAGCTGTTAGCAAATAAAAACGGTCGACCTGCGAAGCGATCGCTTTCGCCAGATGACGAACACGCTCGTCTCCCACTTGGGCCACTGTACCTAGATGTATTGCAGTGTTAAGCAGATTTTTTCTCCAGTGCCCGTAATAATCAATGTATGTAATTTTCTTGAAATGATCGAGTGTTTAATAACTAATTAAATATTAAGAAATACGTAGTTTATTAATAGACGGTTTTAGCACCGAAGATGGAAGTTTTACATATCAATTAAAATTAAAAAAAAGAAAAAACAGTGGCGTTACATGTACTTGGGCAACTGAAACTGATTGAACATTGGACTATTATTTAATACTATTGACAGAAAAATTAGATTTACTAATTCAATTCTAAAAAAAGAGAAATCATTGGCATTTCTTGACTAAATTTGTATTGGCGTTTTTGATCTCCGCTAGATTCCGCTGCATACCACCACTTCTCCGCCATTTTTGTATTAAAAAGGTAGGGATACATAGATTTTTGCGATTTTTACACTGCGGTACGGAACACATTACAATTTATCCGAAAAGTCATAAGCTGATTTGATTCCCTTCTTAGCAGCTCGTACTAGCAACTGTCAAACACATGTTCATCACCAGTTTTCAGATTCCACATAATTCCGCCGCTCGGTGACTCGTTCAAAGAAGCGAATAGATGATGACCATGTTTACATTTTATTAATAAGAGCTTTCTTAATATGATCGTAAAATTAAATTAAAATGCAATAAGTGCAAAGTAGAAAATAAGCTTCCAATAGCAGGTAAAAACTTTTATTTTTGGTTAAGAGATGGCGCTTTCAAACGCAAAGTTAAATCAAACGAATTCGATGAAAATTGACTCAAAAATTCATTGTTGTCCCAAAGCAGCTGTAAATTATTAACCAATTAGCTTTTACCAATGACTTAAAATAAGAAAAACTTCTTCAAAAGTCTAAGAGGAACCATATCCAGGACGAAGAAAAGAACTTAACATCAGCAATTCGCAAACATTCAAATCTGTAAATTTTTTAAATCAATTCAGTGGAATTTGTGTGACTGACCATTACATTTACGACATAATAAAAAAATTTATTTATTAACAACGCCTTTATACAAAAAAATCTTACATCAAAATATTCTTATAAAATTATAATTATATTATACCGGCTGTTTTTTAACTTCATGCAAAAAATTAAACCAGTGAAACCACATTAAAAGTGATAGAATGAAGCAGTTTTTGTATAACAATTGATTAATAAATATTAGAGATAATAAATGTTTTCGGAGAACGATGAAACAGTTTGATAGTCCCTTGTTTATTTTTATTACGTAATTACGTAATCGGAGAAGTATGCTGGTGTGTCAGCATCGGCTGTTAAAGTGGGTCAGTTCTCAAGTACACGTCGCAGATAACAGTGTTGAAAACATGGCTGAATTTTCCAATAGTGTTATTGTGGACATGATTTTAATTTACGGCGAATTTGGTCAAAATGCGTTGGCGTTTGTATGCACAGCCACCGTAACAGATAGCAGATCCTTTGTGTCAGTTGTACAGCGAGCAAGGGATACGGGAAATTTGTTTGGCGAATTATTCGTGAGGAACAATTGGACCCCCTTCTGCAATAAGGAACCAACTGAAATTTTGGTTAAAGTGAGTTATCTGGATCCTTAGAATAAAAAAATGCGTTTCATGGATTCATTAATAATTAATTAATTAAATAATTAATAATTACATGTAAAACATTTATAAATAAATAAGAGTTGAAAAACAACGTACGTTTTTTCATCTATGCTCCTAATTTTTTTAGAGAAAATTTGTTTCAAACAACGTTATCCTGTAATTTTGGTTTTGTTACTTGGTTCGTTATTGCAGAAGGGGGTCCAATTACCCGTTCCATTTTCAAAGAGTGATGGGCGCAGATTACCTCCAACGCATGCGATTTTGTCGGTGGTTACTCCGGGAACAGACGGACAATCCGAACTTTGTTAATAACATTCTCTTCACCGACGAATCAATGTTTACAAGGGATGGTATGTTTAATTTTCACAACATACATGTGTGGGCAGGTATGTTAAACGGCACTTTAATCGGTATGTTTACGTCTCGCGCAGGGGGGAACTTCGAACACTTATTGTGGGTGAAGGTCACCGTCCGTTGCGTCTAGCGGTTCTAAACATTTCATAAGGAATTGCTGGATGTCGGTATGAATTTTTTTATTTTATTTTATTTTTTTCGTTTTAATTTTGGTGCATTCGTGAGAATATCTGTTACCAAATACGCCATTAATTTTTTTGCACGAACTTGAAGATCGCCCTGTATAGATAATTTAATATTATATATTATTATATAATTTTAGGTAAGTAATTTTAAGTTCTACATATTTAAGATAATTGTCACTATTTAATTTTTAGGCATAATATTGTACAACTTGAAAATGCCTTTAATCTAGGCAAAACTAGTCGTTCATATACAGGCCATACACGTACATACACGTACCAAAAAGAAATCAGTTATAGGAGATGATGAGTAAAACTCAAATACAAAAAAATTTTGTAATAAAAGTATTTTCGTTTTTGAGATAAAAATAATAATTGATAACTGATTTCTTTTTGGCATGTTATTTCGGGATCACCCTGTATAAAAAATAAAAATACCTTGTGCCAAGACATAGCATTGCAATTACCTGAATTACATTATGGCTACAAACAGCATGGATAATTTCATCAATTATTGAAATAGTTCATTGGAAGTTAATTTCTTCTGACGAAGCTGTCGAACGACTGCGAAACGTTAAGTGTATAGTGCGCGATTTAGTGTCCGCTTAAAAGATTTTGTGATACAAATTTCATTCGACAAGAACCAACTGTAAATATTAATTTATTACGATGAAGACAGAAGGAAAATAAAGAGGAGAGTCAAAAGAAGGAGTAGTTAGTTAGAAAACATATCTAATTGAATAAGAGCAAGAAATTTTGGCGTAAATAATGACGTAACATTTCAAAGAAAATGCAAATTTGATTTTTATAATTCAGCAGTTCTTACTCTTCATCATATTGCGATTTGCAAAAGAACGAAATACTTCTTAGTCTTCCTTTCAATGAACAAGAAGACATATTTGGCTGTTATTTTAGTTTTGAAGTTTGAAAATTGCTGTAACAATATTATTTGTAATTATGATTATGAAACACTAATTTTTGTTAAGAAAAACAAGCGTGAGGGTAACGATTAAAAGATGCAATCGTCATCACCAGTCTGACACACACACACACACACACCAGTCTAAAAGCAATTCCGATGGATGTATACCATTGTGGAGGATTTGCAGTTCTTAAATGCTCCTCCGCAGTTAAACTTCTTAGAGGAGCAAATCCAATTTAGACGATTTAATTAATAACATGTACGGTTTCATTTGACAACTAAAATCAGAATTACATGGCGATTCATTGAAGATCAAGCACGAATAGGTGGGATAAATAATTAGAAAGTTATTTTTGTATCAGATTTGGATTCGCGTTTTCACAAAAAAAATGTTTTTCCGTATATGATGAAGGCGATATGTATAACGCGTTTCAGTTTTTTTTAACACAGCTTATAAATATGAGCAACGTTCAATTGGTGTGGAGTCAAGTAAAATACAACTTCTGTCAAGTGATAATAAACATTAGTTTGGTGTAAAAAAACCGTAAGGAACTGAACAAATTATTAATTTAACTTAAATAAACTTTCTTTTGAAAATAACAGTAATAATTATGTCTTCAATTGTTTTCAGCTGTTTTGTGATATACGAATTTAAACAAATGGCCATTACAAGAACTTAATTTATATTAAATTCAATTTAAAAAACGGAAAGATTTAAAGTTAAAGTGATGGTAGAAAAGTAAAATCTAATTGAGAGTGAGTGAAAGAATATGATTTATCGAAAAACACATCTACCAATTAAATAAGAAGAACAAACGTCTGGCGTATATATGGCTTCGTCATTTAAAGAAAATCGTTCAAATTTCAATTCAACAAGCAAATTTGAATAATTCATTTTAAATTCAATTGGAAGTAGTTAAAAGACATGTCAATCCACCAATCAAATAAGAGCAAAAGATTTTGATGTAAAAAATAGAAGCGAAAACAAGTCACGTTTGCAAGAACTTGATTTAAAGTCCCATCTTGTTACAATTTTTTGCAAAATAAACGAAATATTCTTAAGCTAAAAATAAAACAAAAGCACCTTTAATATTAGATGATAGATGGCGCTATGAATTCTGATAATTGCAGAGATTACATTTAAAAAATGGAACATTAACCTAAAGTAAAAATTCAATTTTTTTAATTCCTTTTTTTTCTATTTTTATTTTTACTTAAAAAATGGAACTTAAACCTAAAAGGAAAATGTAAGAGAAAGTGAGAGGGTGATTGAACCAGAGAGGGTGACTGAACCACATCGAAAAATGTTGTTAAAAAAAATATGATTTTCTTAATATAAATTTCTTGACTCGACAAAATGAAACACATCTTACTTAATTATTGTCTTTTAAATTAGAAGAAAGGATATAGATGCAGAATAGTTTACGCCGCAACATTCTGCGACGGATTTTTGACCTAACATTGTGTGAGATTTGATAAATTGCAACCAGTTTGCTGCTTAATCCCACTCAAGGCGGCCAAGCTTCTGCTGACGAGGCCTCAAATAAGGCAGAAACAGCTGTACAAAGGATGCGAAACAGCTGTACAAAGGATGCTCAAGGAATCCATTATAATCAAAACCGACTTACAATTAAAAAAAAAAAAGTACAGATATTATTAACACTTAGATGGGCTTTGATTTTGAAAATTGCGGATTTCATAGAAAGAAAACTAATGAAAATTAACTGGTACTGTTGGAAACCTAAAAGCCAGACTGAGAAGAAGACAACCACTTCATTTAGAGACATATCAATCAATTAGCAAAAGATTTTGGCTTAAAAATAACAACGAAAATGAGTCACCTCATAAAGACTATGTAACCTTGAATATCTTTTTTGTAATCCAATTTGTAATTAGTTAATCAACTTCATCGATAATCTTCTCAAACACAGAAGAATAAATCCAACAGTGAAAGAGCTTTATAATCACCAGAGAGATGGCGTTATGAATTCTCTGAAAATTGCAAAGATGTTATGGAAAAAGCTGAAAGCTAGAGCTACGATGAAAACTTAAACAAAAGTCTAAATAATAGTGAGAGGAAGGTATAACCAATTCGCTAAAGGAGAAGCCAACTATTGAGAAGACATTCTGGAGATTTTGGCGCAAAAACGGCGCTAGAACAAGAGGTTATAGGCCCAGTATTTCATTCATAGTTTAAGTTTAAGCTTCCTTTTATTCCCATAGTAATAATAGTAAAGACAATTGTTTCCGTAGAAATAAAACAAAGCTTAAAGTTAAACTCCGAATGAAATACTGGGCCATAGACATGCTTTGAACGCTATCACACTTTCTAAAGACTGAATTATGTGACCTTGAACTTTTTTTTCTTTATTTTCTCGACACAATCTGCAAAAGAATTCAACTTTACTGATAATCTTGTCAAACCAAAAATGAATAAATCCAGCAGTGAAAGAACTTTTACTATCAGCCGAGAGATGGCGCTACGTATTTTTTGAAAATTGCAAAGAAGTCATGGAATAAAATGAAAGCTAATAGATACATGGAAAACCCTAAAGGAAAAGACTAGATAACGTAGAACTGATTTGTTGAAAGAAGTGAAAACTAATTAAAATATATCTAAGACATTTTGGATAAAAATGGCGCTGGGCAATAATAAATAATTTTCGAAGAAGTCTTGGCGAACAATTTAATTTCATAACGACGATTTCAACGTGTTTTCTTTCAATATTTAAGTGGTCAAATGCCAGTATGAATTCACACAAAGTTTATATTCGTTAAAAGGATAATGACATTTGAAACTCCTCGTACAAGGAGGGGGGGGAGGGACGAGTTTCATATTAATGTTTATTATCTAGAAGTTGTCTTTCAACGATGATTTAAACATATCTTTCTTTTCTTCAAAACAAAGTGAAATGAGACTTTTCACAAGGAAGTAACTAGAGACTTGGACAGGAAGCCATTTCCAATTCGCTAATTTCTTCACTCGTCTGCATGCGCATAAAGCAACGACATTCGGCACGTCCCGAAATTACCTTATTAAGTTGTCACACGGTCGCTTGCCGAAATGATGAAACGCCAGACGGCGATTGCCAAATTAAGTTCCGAGAGCAAATAAAGGCCACAATTCATTTTTCATCGGTGCAGCACAAAACGCTCGGAAATTCGTCAAATATTAGCAGATAATCGGGCGACTTTACGCCCGTCAATCTACGATTAAGTACGTTGCAAGGCAGCAGCAGCAGCTGTCGACATAATGATTCTATTTTCTTTAAAAAATATTACAACAGATTGAAAGGACCGGGTCAAAATGGATGACGCGCAAAGAATGTTATTGTGTACAGTTGTTTCTAATCAGGGGATTCCCCGAACGCCAAGTAATTACACCTCGGTAATAAGATGAGGCTTTTCTTCTGAAAATTCATATCTCTCGACATAAAGACGAGGTTTTAATTAGTCAATTGTGGTAGAGGAGTTCGATGAGGCAAGCTAGCGCGCAAGCAGGCAGTTACCAATTTTTTTTTAAAGACGCGATTCATATTTCCTATGAATGAAGAATCTGGTTCGAGCTGTATTGTTGCAAGTGGGGCGATTTCCTAGGATTGTTCTTGGTTTTGTCTCGTAACGGTCGCGGCTCTAATGTAACAAATCGCAAGATTATCCTGAAATAGTCGGGTAGGTCCAGATACTGGTGAGACTAGAAATGGTCCAACGGTCATCTCCTCAACCTGACAGATGAAGCTATTGTCCACTTCCCCCAACGATGCGAGGATCTAGGTGGGCCGCTCCTGCAGTCTCCTTGTAGGTCAGTTGCTGCGATTCAACCGATTTCTTTATGTGCGAGAGGAGCAGATATTTAAAATCGTTTACGCTTCATATAGTTTAGGGGTCGAAGCTTGAAATGAGAGAGAATGGTCTGGATTTAAAAATACTACTCTTTTTTATAACGAAAACGAAATACATAAAACTGTGATTATTTGACAAGGAAAATACAATTTAGAGAAATGCCTCATTGCCTTAACGTTTCTTATAAATACAACTACAATTATTTCAATATAATTGTGGAAATGACTCAGATAATGGACGATCTAAACAAGGGATATTTTATGTGATATCTATTTTTGTATTGCAATTCAAATTGCGTCATCTTTAAAATCCGTTAAATTTTCATGACAATTCAGCCGAGTCAAACAAGTTTCATGCGATTTCACTGTTTCTTTTATAATTTTTCTATAAAATAATTAAAAATTTATTTAATTATATTGGACGTAATTAGCAACAAATCGCCAGTCAGTCCAAATTTTTTAAATTGAAAATCCAGGAATGCAAGATCAATTTATAACGACAAATTTGCAGTGCCAAATTATTTTAATTATATTCTACTTTTCACCTGAAAATTTTAATTAAAAAAAAATCTCGGTACTCTACACACGAGGGCGACTTAGAAAGTTATGCCTCACATATTTGACTTTAAGAAATCAATTACTTGTAGTAGCTGCTGGAGATCATGATGTTGAGAAAATGGGCACTAATGAGAAAATTGAGTTTTTCAGGAAAGCTATAGGTTCTGTCAACAGGATAGATAATATTGAGACTGAAGAAGATCTTCCTGTAATAACACATCGAGGTGGAACGATTACACTATAACATTAAGATTAAAATAAATTATTTTTATTCTTGTCTAATGTTCAATTATTAAACAGTCATAGACTGCTTCTAGGAATATATTTATTCAAAATGTGTAAAATTTGTTTATGATTTAAATGTACACCTTTAACACGTATTAACTATCTTATGGTATTTGTTAAATAAATTTCACGCCATTTTCTACAATTGAGCCAGCTATCAGAATGTCGTGAGAGTTGAGACAAGTTATGGATCTTTCAATATTTTAAATCTTTCGGTTGTCCTTCAGCCTCCAGTTTTTGCTTTGCAAAAATAAAATTAATCAACTGTAGGGTTTACTACTACAAAAGTATTACGAAGTCGAATATTTTCGGTAATATTTAAATTCTTGCCAAAAACTAGATTACGCTGAAGATAATACCTCGACGTTAAGAACTTTCCTTTTTTTATATCATTTCATTTACACTATCATTTGAATCAAGACGATTGTCTTTTATTCTTTTTTTCTTAAATTTATTTCTTTCATCTATAAATTCGGAATTTTGTACTGGAAACGTGTTTCATTATGGAAAAAGTATACGTTTTCCGTACATAATAATAGTAATAATAATGTGATAAAGTAATTGTGTAACTTTTCTTAATTCGAATATAAAAACGCAAACTAGAATGAAACAAATAAAAACTACGCTTTTGTAAATAGAAATGTCAAAAAACTTACAAAACATCTATTCATAAAAACGACTAGAAGCACAAATTCAAGTTAAAATTTGAAAACATGGTCATTTGAAATGAAATTGATAACAAATTAAACGAATATTTTTGGATGTCAGGAGAAAATCGCCTAAAAATTGAAAAGAATACAATGAGTGAAACCCAATAAAATAAATAAAAATTCCCCGGAGCACGAATTCGAGTACATACGAAAATGTGGACCATTTTAAACGAACTCAAAAACAAAACAATTAGAAATCGTTTTTCTTGGGATCCGAAGAAAAAATAGGACAAAATGGAAGATAAAACAAAACACTGAATAATAACACTGAGCAACAAAATTTAACTTTATGAGTATTTCGGAAATGAAAACGGTCAATTCTTGTAAAAAGTAATGTACTAAACACGAAAATAACAATGAAAACAATTTGGTAATTCCAGCATCAGATTCTCGTAAAATGAAACCAGATGGTCCAGTACCTTCCTTTATTTTGGCTTCACTAATTTTGAAAATTTCTAACGACGACATACAAATACTTAATGGTTTACTGTGATCCAGTGCCTTAACAAAGTTCTCAAAGAGACCTAAGTTGATATGTAGCGGCGGTAGCAAAATTTTGTTAGATTCAACGAGTAATGAATTTTGGACTCGAATGTTTGTCGAGAAAGCCAAGTTCATTTTATGTATTGATTTTCTTTGTCCTCTTCTGTCCCACTCGCAAAGAAAACAGCAAAATTTGGTATATCCCAATTGCAGGCCAGCGAGAAGAGCAATGACTTAAAGATTAGAGCCAATTTGCCAGTTATATTGTTTATAGATTAAATTAGTAGTAATTGCTTCATATTTTGATAGTTTTCCCTCGTGTCTATAGAATACTCAACTGAAATAGAAGGCTGAAGGTTAATATTATGGAGAAAAATTGTTTTCAGGCTTTCTTTTGAGAAGTCTCCATTCGTTGGGATCATGATGCATATTAAAAGCGTCGAAGAGTCCATCAATATCTGTGTATGTCACCAAACTACCCTTCACTTCAAAAAAGGAAATAAAACTTCTTTGGCGAGCTCGGACATGTAGTGATCTTTACATTTTCTCTAAGATTTCATCTTGGGCCTAACAACTATGCTTTATTTCTTGGTAAATCTAAATGCACAAAAATTAGCAGCAAGATGTTGCGACCTTAACTGTCAGAATTATAGTTTTCCTACAGTTGACTTTTACTCAGTACCATTGTTACAAAAGCAAAAAGAAGAGCCAACTAATAGAGCTGTTTCTTGAAACATTGGACCTGATGAATAAAAACTAAGCAATTGCTTTAAGCATTGACTGATTAGCAAAAGCTGTAAAAGCAAATGCTTTAAGAAAAAGCAATTGCTGAATTAATATATGAATAAAAATCCTAAGCATTTGCTAGCTTTCCGGATTCGTTGAAGCAACTGCTAGTACGACTTGTGCAGATTTGCATATTTACATAGCTAAAGTAGGTACGTTAGATTCGTTATCGAAGCGATGTTAATTTTTAATAAAATGTCGAATACTAGTGATCGAGATAGTTAGTAGTGATAATGAGACCGAGTTAGACAAAAAAAAATATATTTGCTAAAAAAATTATTTCTGTTAAAAAAAATTAAAAGAAAATAAAATAATTTTTTAATAAATCACAAGTGCCGAGAACAGAAAAAGAAAAAGCCTTACAAGTGTAAGAAATCGAGCATTTCATAATCATTAAGTTAATAAATTATCATAAATTAAACTCGATACAATATCGCCTAAGCGAGCGCGGGAAATACGTTCACCTAAAAATAATGCAAACAAGCGCATTGCTTTGTCAAAAGCTTCGCCAATATGAGTCAGGGATGACCTTTGAAAAGAGGCTGCGTTCGCAGAAATTTTTAGCTGCGTATTGCAATTGTCGAGTTGACTCATCGAAAAGCCGCATTACGTAAAAATAACTAAAAGCGAACGATCCAGGGATTGGAATTTAATTTGGTTTCCGGTCTGGGCAATATATATATGGATAAGGCCATGGCGTAGCACGACGGAGCAGACAGTCAGTGCCCGTCTTGTCGAGTATAACTCCTCAAGCCCGAGGTCGTAATCGACATTTACAGAATGTCTTAGTGTGTGGCTGATCTCCAAAAAGTCCGTTCATCTCTGTATCTAGTATCATGGTTTTGGGCGAGGAATTTATTAATTGATTTTTGGCTATATCTTTAGAAACTAACATTTGCTTATTTTAATTATGAAATGCTGTTTTTCTCGTTATAAAAATCATTTTGAATTTGTTTTGTGCTGTCTCGTATATCGTTCTGAAGTTATCTGAAATTGGATTTAAATTTAACATATTTTGTCTAACAATAAGTTTGTGATTCTACTAATTTGACTAGAGTGTTACATGTACGTAATCAGTTTTAAAATTGTCTTAATCAATTTGTAATTGTTTACTTATTCTTAATATATTTATTTATATAAATTTTCTCTTTATTTTCAAGTCAATGTCATTCTTAAAAGAAAGAACGTAATTTTTCGTCAATCCCGAAAATTATATGTAGTGGGAGGGCAAGGGGTGAAATCTTATTCCGTATAAAGAGGGCGTAATAGCAATTATCTGGCAAAAAGCTATAAACAAGAAATTGCTACTTGGGTCCTTTATGGTCTGATTCAAATTTCAGTAAAAGAGTGAGGAGAAGAAGTGGAAATTGTTGATCACTGTGGTGTAATTAATTTTGGGAATTAAGACCTAGTTTGGGCATAACAATAGAACTTCTCTCTTACTCTCGTCGAGACGCCTAGAAGAACATAGTGTTTCGACGAGGCTTTGTAAAAATTGATAAAGTTATCATCATTTTTAACCGCCCGTCCCTCACACAAGTAATAACTGATGATGGAAAGGAAATTTCTAATGTTTCCCTTACAACTAAACAAATTGCAAGGAAAATATGCAATATGAAAGGAAAAGTAAAAAAAAAGTTTGATTTAAACAAAACTGGCAAAAAGAAATTTTATTCATATCAAACGTATAGGTGTTAGAAACAGCTGTAAGTTTAGAAACAGTTGCTTGGCTCAGATACGAGTCATACGACACAAAGAAATATTTTCATTTTTTCTATAATTGACCATGCACCACCACGTTTCTCACCACTATCTTCTAAAAAATAGTTTGCAAGTCACCAAACGTTTTCGCTGTTAAACCGAATCTTCTTCTAGGCATTCGTTACGTATTTTATAGTTTTTGTTTACGAATATAAAGAACTGCGCCATTATCATCGTGCGAATGCGATGAATACGAAATTATAACTGATTTAAGCAAATGCAAGGATGGGGCAGAGGAACCTTAACAATTTTTAAGCAAATGCTTAAATAGAACATTAAGCAAATACTAGAATTTTTTAAGAAGAACCTTTTGCTATAAGCTTTTCCTTAGTGTCGTAGCAATTGCTACAAGGTCAAGCAATTGATATTAAGCATTTACTAGTAAATTTCAAGAAAAAGCAATTGCTTAAACTTTATTCATAAGGCCAATTGTCTTGTCTTATACTAATTGTAAGCCTAAATGTGTTGTAACTTACTTCTGAGGGGGTCATTCTAATTGGGGTTGCAAGTTACATTTTGGTATGATCTTATTTCCGAGCATTATAGAGACTGCACACCGTTGTATCTTGTTACCACCGTACATTGCCGAGATTGAAGCTTCTTAGCAGTTGCTAAGGAGGTACCACCGTTGATAGGTTACAAATCCGATTAGAATGACCCCCCTAGTTTGTATTTTTAGCTATACCTGACGTGTACTAAATTTATTATAAGTCAGATGTGCCAATAAACTGAACTTTATTTTTTTTTATTAAAGAAGGTAACTATTATCTTCGAAACGAGAGCTAAAAAATATTTTACAGCCATATTAGTGTTTAACAGACCAAAGTAGTTATGAATTGGTTACTTTTATTTCAGAAACTATTTTGGTGTTGAACTGCGTAATTGAAACCAATAAAGATGATCATCAATATAAGAGAAGAAATGAAATTTCAAAACGATTGCGATTGCATTTGGGAAACGAAACAAAAGTGAAAAGGCGAACGATTTAAAAAATAATAATAAATAAAATCCCAGGAAAAAAAGAAAGAAATGATAAATGAGATTCAATATAAGAAGCTGAACTTAAATGAATATTAGTGAAGTAAGTTCGTAATCAAACAAAATAAATAAAGAAAATATTAAACGTGAATTAAAGTTGTCCATTGTAATCATCTTTAAAATACCGACGAATACGTTAAAATCTAACACAAAATAAACAATAAACGTAAAATAAATTATTATTTACTTGAGAATGTTTTAACAGAAAGTTAAATATTCTGCTGTAATTTCACTTACATACTTTGTTATTTTAATTTAACAGAAATAGACATTAATTATTATTATATTGTAAAAAGCTGTCATTTTCGATCTATTGTATTTTTATTATTGCTTTCTCGTCTTTAGTTATGAGCGTTGTAAGAAAATTATAGTTTTATTTACATCTTTATATATTTTTTTTATATCAGTTAAAAATATTTTTCTATTTTTAACGAGCGAGATTCCTATGGTAAACATCCACTTGAAACAACATGTATATTCTCAAAACTCATTTAATTTTTATAATGAAAGTTGAGCCAACAGAGAGAATAAGACTGTAAATGAAGAAATTGATTGTTCGACATCTCCAATTAATTTTATTTACTTTTTTTTGTTGAAATGTTTTCCAAACAAAAACCTTCCTTGGTTTTCTTTCAGATAATATTTATTGCAGACTTTAAAACAATAATAAAGCAAACTGTTGGACCTTCTCGTTCTTCGAAAAAGAAAGAGAAAAAAAAAACGAACAAATAAACACAAAAATAGAGCGAATTCATTTCGAAAACATTCATTTCTCTGATGCCATTAGAACCGGATGCGGTACTATTTAATGTGAAAGAATTGGTAACCCTGATTACTGACTGCCTCTAAAACGAAGATACCTTTTCAAAAAGTCGCTCTTATTCTTTTTTTTGCAAAGTCTCTTGTAATATATTAAATTTTCAGTTATTGTGCTTGACTCATTAGTTTTTTTAAAATTTGTCAGATTTTCAAGGACACTGTATATGATTAACTCACTTAAATAATTTATGATTTCAAAAGACTTTTCTTGTAATTTCTGTCAAATATTCAAGGTTATTGGGTACAAATATCTCGTTTGTACTTTTTTGACATCATAATTCGATGATTTCGTGTAATTTCTGTCAAATTTTCAAGGACACGGTTGTACAATTACCCCATTTACAATCGCCATTTAATTTTTTCACATCATAACGGTCCCGATGCTCCCGTGCGTGAGTAAACACAAACATAATTTCGTAAAGACACGCTCTTTCTTTCACGAAACCTTTATTCCAGCTTCCCCACCGTAAGTCACAAAGCATCCCTTTAGCACTTTCCCACTCTACCACCATGAGATGTAACCGTACCTCGCGCGCCTCTGCGATCATCGAAGTCGCCCAGAATTTTCCGGAAAAAATTCCTTCGAGGGAATTTTCGCCCACGATCGGCGAGATCCAGTCATCCGCGACAATTTGAATGAATTTACCGCGCGTTGGCGTTGCGCGACGTAACGTAACACCTTGCGCGGATAACACAAAGTGGTATGAAAGTGAATGGAACAACATCGAATGTTAGAGCTCATCTATCTTCAGTCTTATGTTTGTGTAGTGGACCACACCGCTATTGTCGAAGAGGGAAGGGCTCCAGCAACACTGAATCTTCGCTGGTTTTCGAAGGGGTCCGTGTGTAATTCAAGCTTTTTTTTTACTTCACCCAGCAATCGTTTGATAGTATTTCAAATTCTCAGCGCAATTTGCGCCGGTGACTGGACGTAACTACGTTAATAAATAAATTCCCGGGCGAATATTACGCCTTAAAAAAGAAGATAATTTTATTCGACCGCGCGCGTATTATTGCTTACTATATGACTTCCCACGGGCGTTCGCTCCGTGTTGTACCTTTAATTCGCTGAACGAGATTTTAAGGAGTTATTTACATACTAAAGAAAAAACCAAAAGCGATGCCCGAAACAGGTAATCCATGGCGTAATGTGACTGCGGCCTTTTCTTTTTCTTTTCCGTCGAACCGTTCGATTGTGAATCTGGCTTTTCTAAGCCGTAAAAATTTTTGGGGCGGAAATAAAACGCGCTACGCGAACGTGAATGAAAGATACTTCCTGGGTGGGTCGACAGTAACAAAGCGAGTACGTGCATTCCTATATAGACTGGAGATTCTTCTGCTTTTTAGATGGTGTCGTCTGATACCGTACGGGACTGAGGCTCTGCCCTTATACATGCCACATGTGAATCCACGTGAACGTTGATTTTACCTGTCCGACCCGCATCGTCTGCACACTCGCCTTTAATATCATGGAATACCACCTAAAAACGACGCGTGATTCTTACATTCTGCAGTATTTTAAAACTCGTTTTTAAGTTACTCTTTTATGTTGCTAAAAAAATAAAATAAAATAGCGAACAGCATTTAGAGGAAATAAAAATATAATCACCATCAATATTATTTCTGTGGTAGGTATCTTCAAAGTGCAAAAAAAAAAACACTTCAAGAACCAAATGAATTTTCTAGAACTTCATTTTACCACGGAAAGCTCAGATTAAATTCACAATAAAATAGAACAGAAAAAGGAAAAGATAAAACCCAGAAGAACACTTATAATTTACACACAAGAATGTTAAGCTAGAGTCGTATGGTGGTTACCCCTTTCATTTAACTTGAAAACTAAATTAACAAAGTAACTGTTAACTCGTACGATTAAACTAAACCTGTAATAAAATCCAAGCTACCGTTAAAGTGAAATTGTTACTGAAGCAATTCAAATATTCAAATTATTAATGAATTCATTTGGAAATACACTTGATTGAAAACGCCATCCCTTAGTCATTATCTAAACTTGAGTGGCAATGGTGAAGTAGTTTATAAAATGTGAAATGGAATATGAGTTTCCTAAAAACGCATATAAGTAAACATTAAACAAATTAAATTGTCGTGTATAACAAATTCTTTTTCATTTTTTAACGGACACTAAAAGGTTTCGTTTAAAGAATAAAAAGAATTTGCTATACAAATTTTCATCGGACAAGAGTCTACTTTAATAATAATATATAATCTTAATTCCCATCACAAATTTTAACATATCCATTATTTACAATTGAAACAAAGATATGGAAATCTAAGGGAGAGGTCAGAGTGGGCAATCGTGCCAACCTGCTCTTACACCCAACCTTGTTAATGTAACTAGCGTGTTTATAAACTATAAAGCACACGAGTTCCAAAGAAGAGAAGAAAAAAAAACATTTTTCCGTTTTCTTTCCATTTCACCGACTTTTAGATCAAATAGAAATGGAACTAAAACTTTTCTAAAATTACAATTCTTGTAAGCACCAACTCTTGACAGCGACATCTTCTGAGTAAAGGTTGAAATTTTCTTAGTAGCCGCCAATTTTTAAATTTAATTTCATGACCAAATTAAGTAATTGATTATTAGCGGCCAATTTAAACTTGTAATAAAATCTAAGCTCCTGCTAGACGAAACTGTTACTGATGTAGAATCATGCTCAATGCATTTGATTAAGATAGCGCCATCTCTTCATTATTAACTAACTTGGTACGTAATGGTATTATGAGTTGTCAAAAAGATTTTTTTTTTATTATTATTTATAATTGCTTTAGCAAAATTACAATTTCTGCAAGTGCGTTCGCAGTGGAAGACATCTTCTGAGCAAAGACTGAAATTTATTTCTCGCGTTTAATAACGCACTAAACCGATTGACATTTGTACAGTGTACAGTGCCATCTGTTTTCTGGCCGTAGATACAAGTCAATATTCTTGAACGTTAAAATAATAGTGTTGAAAATTAATTCCGAGCAATTTCTTAACAATATCTGTACTTTATGTAAGTAGACTGACTTCCATTTGCACCGTACAGCTAAAAAAAACTTTCCTTTATTAAGTTACACTTAAACTTTAAGCCTGACTTTGACTTTTGACTGTGGCAGTGATCTTCAGGCCTATAATGTATCATCGGTGTTAAGATAACATTTAACAGGTAGTAGGTAGTTGTTAGCCGAGTGGTTAAGTCTGCTGGCAACGGGCGTGACGCTCGGCCGGGCAACTATTAGGTTGTGGGTTCCAATCCCATCCTGGTGCATATGGCTTCTATGTGAGAGATAGAGTACTTATGTGTCGGATTGGTTTCGGATTCATACCGGCTCCTTCGAATTGGTTTTCTGCGTTTCCCCAGTTTGTAAGGCGAATGGCGAAGGAGAAATTAACATCTAAGTCGGTCGCAGCCGCCATCATTCCCCGACAAGCTCTGAGCTTGGGGTAAAAAGTAGGTGAAAGGAGAAAAAAAAAAAAAACAGTAATCTTAACTGCACTTGGATATACCTTATTTAAATGCATCGACAATTTCTAGTTCCAGTTGCTTGTCTTAGGGATGAGAAATCTTTAAGTTTATAAAAAAATTTAATAACAGTAAAACATAACTGAGAAAGTATGCTGTTGAAGAAAGAAAGTATGTGATGAAAACAGGTGGTGGGCTCCCTCGCCGTTCTGATTTATTATTATTATTTACTGTAGAACATCTTACAAATCGTTATCAAATTCTAGTTCTACTTCCATTTTTTGCAATAAATATAGAACACTTTCTTTTTGTAAACGAAATCCTAGAACCTCTAGTTCGTCTGAATAATTTCTTCCTTCATATGCACAACGAGGAAACCCAAAATAAATTAATTCTAAAATGTATAAATCATCTTAAAAAATATTGTAATCTTCTGCATTCATTCAGTTCAATTTTTATCTCCAAGAATCAGCACAGTCCGTATCATAAAATTTACAGTTTTTCGGAATAGGGTTTGATGATGAATAATTTTGAGGATGACTTCATAGCGTTAAATATCTATTAAGTTTTGGTGACTTTATAAAACATTGATTTAAAACCGACTTTATGTTTAAAAAATGCGGTGCAAACGGCTGTGAGAGCGCCATCTCTTGGTGGTGTGCAGTACAGTTGAACTTCAAGTTAATTCCATCGGTTTATATTTTTCCAAGTCTTATGGTGTTCGAAATCTTGATTGTAGTTGCAGATTAACCTGCTATATTTATTTGGAAAACAAGAGCGCCATCTATTGCCTGGTTCGCTAATGTTAGTTAAACCATATTCAGGGATTAATTTCTTTTCTTTGTCAAATGAAATTCACAACATTTTTTCTTCTGCCAAGAGTCTTATCGAATTGCAACATTTTGAAAATAACTCAGGGCGCCCTCTTTTGACTGGTAGAGGAATTAAGAGCTTGTTTCTAATGATTTATTGTGGTATTTATTACATCTTGAAAATTTTATTTCTACGTTTCTAAATACAGACGAAAAATAAATCATCGTTTTTGGTCAAGACTCTTGGAATCACAATATTTCGAAAATGGCGGGAAATAAAGACGCCACCTTATGACCAGTGGAAGTATTAATCTTTCATCGAATTATTTGATCTTCCAATTTTGGTTTTTCGAATAATTATCTTGCTTCGAAAGAGCCCAAAGAAGAAAAGTTAATCTCTAAACACAACCTATCCCCATTATTTGTTGAACAATTAATCTCTCTGTTAATCACAAGATGGCGTCCTTCCTATTTTCGACTTAACAGCAGATTAACCCATTCTCGAGTTAGTCTGATCCCTTGAGATTCTCGGCAGAATTAAGAAACGTTCTTAAAAAATCCTTAAAACGCAATATGTTGAAAGCAAATCATTCGCAATATACTATTCATTCCGTCGCCAGTCGAGAGATGGCGCTCGGTGTTTTTAGACTGAGCGAGCGATTTTCTTAGTGCATTGGAATTCTACATATAAGCAAATTATGGAGCGATTCTGCCCGTATCTGTAGCAACCGTAAGATCCGTAAACCTGTAACTCATTGTCAGTTATTAAAATATGGAATTTTGAAGTTCTGAGGAAGGTATGATTTCTTCGAGGTCTGTAGGATTACTCGTAAGTCTCTGTGGTATCATTTTATAGACTTACAAGAATTCATATCATACTGAGAACTTCAAAATTTCACCTTTTAATAATTGACTTACAGGCTTACAGATCTTACGGTTGCTACAGATATGAGCAGAATCGCTCCATTAGTTTCTCGATAAACTTTATAAAATTGCATACTTATTCAATCTAGAAAATAGGGCGCCATCTAACGAACACGTTGCTACCTACTTATTAGATTATATTTTTATATCAAACTGAATTCAGGAACTTCTTTTGTGTCAAGCGTATTTATTAAATTTAGAATTACAGTAACTTCGAACAAGACGGCTTCAGATTAAACTACTGTAAGTTCAAATGCAGAGGGCGCCATCTCTTGGCCTATGTTGGAGTTACATGCTCCTCCAATTATTTATTATCAATTTGTTGCATTTTGAGATTTGCATTTTTCGTCAGACAAAGATCACCTGAAGTAGGTGCAGTCGGAAAACTGTCACACCTTCAATTAGAGGTATGGATTCAAAGCGGCATCTTTTGGCAATATTTTTAAATAAGATGGTAATCGGTCTCATATTACTTTTTTCATGACAGTGAAGATACGAGGTCCAAAAAGCTGATTTTTCTTAATTGAATAGCTTCTTTTTGTAACTCTGATGTTACCTAAACTCTCTTGTTTGTCATTTAGGAAGCTTACCTCAGTTTCATTTATTTGAATATGTTAGAACAAGAGGGTTAAGAGTGTTTTCATTATGACACATTGTCTTTGGAGGAAAAATTAAATAATTGCAGGGCTGCAATTTGGTTTACTGACAATCGTCAGCAACATCAACATCAGCAACATAGTTACCTAATGAAATATTGAATATTTGCGACAGGGAAAAGGATTTTATTACCTCTTAATGTTAATAGCACGCATCGAAGCCCAGGCTAAGAGCCGAGATAAGCTCGCTTATGCAACGTACGCTCATAAACAAATACGCACCGCCTAAATTTGCATAATTTACGCCATATGGCAGTTACGGCGGCGCGAGATTATTTTATAATTATCACCGGCGCACAACAACAATATGGGCAATTAATATATAAACATTGTTCGTCGTTACGGGAGTTTTATATAACTCCAGGTATAACCGCAGCACAAAGCGAGACGCACTTAAAAATCCCATTGATATTTATAAGGCGAGTCTATACAAATAATACTCAATACAGATCGATGAAAGATTGGGACGTGTGCCGGAATACATTATCTACATGAAAGTCAAATCAAAATCTCCGCACCTCCCCCCCCCTTTTTTTTCGACGACCGCCCTTAGTTTGAATCGAACAAGGACTTAACCACAAAGGGTGCGTACGATCTAACATTTTTTAATTAATAAATTTGAGGCAAGTGTATAAGTTTGCATTTCTTTTTTATTTGGGTGGGTAGATACGAGGGGCGCACCAAAAATTCTTTAAATACAACGTTGACAAAATATTCAAGATAAAAAATTATTTTTCTAGAGTAAATGATGTAATATAATCAGGTGCATGCAGGTAAGACGATATTTCAGCGCATTTTACACAGTCGAAATTAATTTACGACCGCGTAACATCAATGAGCTCTTTATTTCTGGCTGTTTACAGCGCGCGCATTAACGTCATGTTAAACCGCATTCAGCGAAGGTTTTCTTAATTAATTAACACATTTTACGAGGCGTATATCAAAGTAATGTTGCCATCGCAAAAGAAAACAGTCGCAAAAAATTGTGGAAGCAACAGTGGTATTAAAGTCGAATAAAGCGTGAGGGTGGAACGAACAAAGGACGTCAATTACCATCGACACGGCTCGTTGTCACTGACAAGTTAGTGATGCTAAACTATAGTGTTTGGACACTTGAGGTCACCCCCGGCTGGACAGGACACCCCCGATGGTCAAACTCTAATAGTTTTCGTATTACTTGGTCGGGTAGGAGAGACCGCGCTTTTATCTCCTGTGTGAAAATAACATCTGTTCCAGAATGCCATAAATTTTGAAAAACGTCTGCGCATTTGTTTTACAAATTGAATCAATACATACTTTTCTCATTTGCAATACTTGCCTCGTTCTACGAATGAAACTGCAATTTGTTCTCCGAGGTACCGTAATTCGCATGGTTTACTTGCGTACGCGTGTGCCTCCAATAATAATTATTTAAGAAGAAAATAATATTGCTTTATAATTAACTTGTAGACATGCCCACGGAGAAGCATCCCATAAGAACTTCATTTTAGTATCTCAATTACAGTAAACCAATCGCATTAGGCCATAAAGTCGTTTTAATTGGTGATAGAATTTATGTACCGACTTCTACTGGCGAGATGAGATGTATTTGTACTATATTTACGGCCGTTTTTAAAACAAATTTTTATTGGACAGACCATAAAAAGCTCTATTAATGTGCGTGTACAATAGTCGTGTTAATTGTAGTTACGTCTTTACAGGCTGACTGAAAACAGTCAGCGACGAAGAAGTCCGACCATCAAACGGGTTTCGTAATAGAATTTCGGCCGACCTCTGAATTGGCTAATATTTTCAGGTATTTATGCAGGTAGATACTACAGTTAGCGAGGCCCAGGCGATGACCAGCCGAAGATAGCGCCGGGGGTCGGCAGGGGTCAGCGTGTCATGGCACCTCTTTTAACCTTTAGCGACAAAAATTCTTTTCTGCCGTTCAAGAATATGCTGGCGGTCACAATTTCTTGAATGTTACAGGAATTACCGTGATGTCTAATTAACGTTATTTACAATTATTAAAAGTTGCTAACTCTTGGCTCGAAGTAATAAGAGGTAATAAATTTCTTTTTATTTATAAAAACGATAACCACTGAAAGTTTCAAAATACAGTAGTCGGATTTGTTAAGCGCATATCATCCCAAACTTGCCAAACAAGTATTCCGCAAGGTAGCAATTTGGGATCAATAGTGTAACTATTGGAAACACCTGGGTTACCAAGTAGAGCACAAGTTATACATCATTTTTTAACGTTTCTCCCTTCGCAGACATATTCATATACCTACATATTTTTCAAAATTAAAAAAAAAAGCATGTTATTTACTCAAATCCAAAGGGAAGACTTTTCGCTTGAACAAAGTGAAACTCATTTCTCTTTAATTCCAATACGTATTTGTATTCTACAAAGTGGAGCTCTGAAACCTATGTTGTGAGAATTGAAAAATCGACTGTTCATGTAGCATCTGAATGAAAAGCAATCAAATCGTTCGAAAGTGACCCTTATGGTAAACTTCCACAGTGTCAGGCGATCACGCCGGTCATCCAGATACTTTTAAGCAGGAGTATACAATTTTTAAATATTATATGTCTGTATTGCAACTTTAAATAAGTTCCAAACTATTCTGTTCATAAAAATTTCTCAAATTGCAACAATCTCCGAAGTGATTCTGGTTCTAAGCACACAAGACATCAAAATGATTTCATAAGAGAAAGATCCTTCTAAAGGATGACTGCAGTAAAGCACTGCTGCCAAATACGATCGATCAATTTAGAAGTTTCTAAAATGTTATCCGACCTTGATCTGGTCTAGTGGTAAAGATAAGGACATAGGAGTTATAACAAAGCGGTTCGGATTACTTCATTTCCAAATTTATTTTGGGCATGTGTATACCCCCTGTGATCAACAATTACTGATATGACCAGTCATAGTTGATCGCCGTGTATTTTATCTATTGACTTGTATGAGTATGACAGTAATATTGTCGCCACGTCTAAATAATATGCGTTTAAAAACTCCCACGTTTGGAATTGGTGTTGGTTCATTTTACAATAGGTTTCCATTTCATGAAAATCTCATTTGATTTTGAAAAAGTACATATTTCTAATTTATTAAAATATATTATATATATTTTCTGTTTCTCTTTGATGTTATATGCAATCATCTTCGTACATTCTGCAATTTTAGCTTACAATTACTAGTACAATAAAGAAAAACAGCGATCAATATAAAAACGATTTACAGTTTACAGTACGCGTTGGTATTTAAATGTATGTCTTGGATTACGTCATACTAATATTAATTGTTAATCAATTGTGACATAAATAACACGCCGAAAATGTTGTTTAACATTACTCACAAAGTTGTTCGTAGAGCTCAAAAGTGTCTCGATACAGGCGGTGGACATTTCACGCATCTGCTTTAATATTTTTAGAATAAAACTCTTTTCTGCCTAGGATGTTCTAATTTCAAATTAAGGTTAGGTTCGAATAGAAGCGTCAAAAGTGACTGAAGGAACGTCCGATGAACTAAATGCACACGTGTGCGTTCGGTTGCATAGCCAACGTTTTTCATTTGATCACTTGTTACGATTGATTAAAGCTATAATAATAAAAATATGTACATAACTATAACTATTAGACAAATTTATACTAGTTTAAAAAAATCCAACTCCTCTCTTGCTTAATTCTAATGTTGTGTATAAAATTAATTGTGATACCTGTAACAAATGTTATATAGGTCAAACGAGCCAATGGCTCAAGAAGAGACTTACACAACATAAAAGTGATTGTAGGATTGGAAAAAGATCTTGTGCATTAGCCATTCATACAATCCATGAGGACCATCGATTTAATTTTGATAACGTTAAAATTTTAGAAAAAGAACCTTCTTATAAAACCAGAATTTTTCTTGAAATGTCTTGTATTCAAAAACATAATGACGCAACTGTCAATTTTAGATCTGACACTGACGGACTAAATAATATTTATTTCAATCTAATAAGTCAGGCCATCTAGCGCCCTTTTGTTATTTAAATATTTTTATAAATAAATAATTTTGTTAAACATCAACTTCAAAATTCTCAATTTCTAATACATTTCCAATAAGAAAGGAGAAATAAATTATTTTTACCTTCAGTAAGTAAATAATTAGCTTCATTTTTCATAAGTATACAATGTAATTTATTATTGTAGCAATTTTTGGTCCTGATGAAGTAATAAAAACATTACGAAATATTGACCAACAAAAATATATTTTATTTACAATAGCCGTTAATCCCCGTTAATAAAAATAATTTAAGAATTGGTTTACCTAACAAGTACGGCATTACTTCCCTACGAATTAATAAAAATATGTCCACATTTTTTAAATTACATTCCATTCTAAGAATAATATGAACAACAGAATGGCGAAAGCGAAATTGATGTCCAAGTCGCACCTGTCTAAACATTTTTTAAAAGTATGGCCTCTTGGGATTAAATATGATAATAAATATAGATAAGACAAAAGTCATTGTTCTTCGAGAATGAAGAAGGAAAACAGACATACAGGCAGACAAATTCGTAACAAACGGAACATGCAGATTACAAGTATATCAAACCTATGTACGTATTTTATTAGAAGAATTATAAATATATAACAAATACATATTAGCAAATGTAAAAATAATAAACAACAACTCAATTTAACTCACTACTCATCACCACTACTGAACGGAAGTGAATATCTGGGTAGTATTGGAAATGAACTGCTTTAAAGGAGTGGAATGGGCCCGAACAGCAGATAGAGTAAAAAAAAATTAAATAGAAATAATTTGACAAAAAGCTGTAGAGTAACGAAAACAACGTTAAAATTAGAACATCTACAAATGCCAGATGAGATACTTGCAACAATAATATGATGGGAAACCAGAACGAAAGAAGAAATTCAGCAGACTTAAGAAAACATCATAGAAGACAAGTAAAAGCAGAAGTATAACAAAGGAACAGGTCAGAGCAGTAGCTCAGACATGAAAGATGGATAAAATCATCCAACAAAAGTTCAGAGATGTAAACGAAAGCATATGGATCCTTAAAAACCAACGTGTATAAAAGAAATTAACTATTGTATATAAATTTCATGGCTATTTCAATAGAGCAACAGAAGGAATTGAAGGACACTGACTCGCATATTAAAAGAAAAAAAAAACCGTGGGTGTCTGACTTTAAATACTCCTAACATTTTAGCACCATCAGCCAGGAGACTTGCTTGCACAAGTGGATTTATACATAGAAATTTTAAAGACGAAGTACTCTGATGGCGACAACGACGATGATGATGATAATGAAGTAGTAATCTCATTGCACACAAAGGTAAATTTACCAGCAACTTTGCAAAATATCATAAAGACGACACATAGACCAGCAATAAAAAAATTAAAACTCATCTAAAATCTTCTTTCAAAATTAATTAAATGGATATAAAATAATTGTGGTAAGAGATTCTTTCAAAATGATGAACATTGCGCGTTTCGACAGATCTTGAAATGCAAGATCCTCCCGTTTCTACTGTGAATTAAAAAAAACTTTATGCATAAAGTTTGCGACCCCAAATCTCTAGCTATAGAATAAGATACGTAAGAATTTTTTTTGTTCATTATAATTCTTAAACATATTAGACATTTATTAGTGCCAACCAAAATTTACTATAAATAAGGCAAAACAATTCGTGTGTCGGACGGCTTATATGCAGGAGTGCCCCGCCCGTTCCGCTGCTTTACGAGCAACAATTAGGCACTAAGTACCCAATAAACGCGTAATTTACGGAAATTATACCGCGTAAATAACTCGAATGACGTTCCAAAAGTCGTCAGAACGACCAAGTAGGTAGACGTAAGTCTATGGCTTGCGTAAACGTCGACTAGTCTTAGACACTGATGATGCCTAAACGTAAAACTTAAAGCGCCATACGCTTATAAAAATATTTTTGTTTTAATTTATTCCAATTATTGGCAGATTTGTTTATCATCGAATGTATTCTATTTGCTTTCGATTTTAGTTCTAGAATCAGGGTTGTAAGTAGGTGCGTGCGAAATTCGTAGCCAGGCGTGTTTGGCCGGAGACTTCGTCGGGCGATGAGACGGCAAACTCGAAGCAACAGCTTCGCGCGCGCCGGCAAAAATCGGTCAATGTTATATTTGTTTTCGACTCGAACACTTTTTAAAAGTCCAAAGTCACGCCAGATCTAATCACCCGTCCGTAATAAAGTTGCGCAACGTAATAATTAGTACGACGATAATTAAAGTTGTCCAAATGGCTTTTTATAGCGTCGTTACTTTTTATGGAGAGATCGTTATCTAATGGTAAAAATTGAAGGCGCATGTTGCAAGCAACAATGCAAGGCGGCAAGCAACAGCATTCTGAAAAAAAAGAAAAAATCGAACGCAGATGCAAAAATCGGGGTCGATAATAAATCCCGACTTGTTACAGAGTTCACAAATCATAGGGCAATTATCGGTGTACAAATACGGGCCCGGATAAATTAACAAATGCGCATATATAACCGGACGAGATGCATATAATGTGAAATACAACTTGGCTTTTGTATATAAATATAACCGGGCCCGGCGGGGGGCCCGCCGAGCAAAGCCTGAAAATATTTGTATTGATAATAATGTGTGTAAAGAATTCAACTGGAGCTGAACGCAGTTATTTATTGATTCGGTTGCTGGTTAATATTTCTTTCGTTTTATTGAAACGCAACGTTTCAATCCCGCGCACCGTTTCCTGTCGGGTCTTGCTTATTTAAGACGCGGATTTACAATAAATTAGAAATATGTGTTCGACGGAGCAGTATTATAGAGTGTTTCTAAGTACACGAAAGAAAACTTTCTCTACTTTCCTTTGCTGCTTAAGAATACGCACGTCAATATACAGGAGACCAACACGCAATGCCGAATAAAATTTTTTAAAATGAAATGACAAATTCTCGCACATTGTGCCGTTTTGTGTTGTTTATGAGAGAACATATTCGTTGATGTAACTATATGATATACATATGAATTTTACTACAGTGACAGTGAGAGTAACGGAACGCCATCTATTAAGAAAGGACAGATTCATTTTTTTGTAATAAATATAATGAATTAAGTTTGGTATAATGTCTTCAGTTATCAAAGACGATTTAATGAATTTAAGAACTCTCAGAAGTAAATTCTAGTCATTTCAGTAAAAATCAAAGCAATGACTTTGTTCTTAAAGGCAATTAGTGATTTACAGCGCCATCTGAAGTCTGGGTCAAATTTGAACCGCCCGACCTCGTAATATAAATACGAAAATACTTTACACCAATTCAACTTCTCATTCTGTATATTACAATTTTTATTACTTATTATTTCTACATCTTGTATATTTATAGTTCCTAATTTATAGAAATGGAGATTCAGAAAAAGGTAATAATACATACATATGGCAAATATTTAAAAAAAAGGGGAAGAACCAACTGTATTAGAAAAACTAAAAGGTTGGAATTTCAATAAATCAAATTAATTACAAAGATTACAACTGAATGACTTATGGTTAGTTTGTATCACCGTGTGTGCTTTCAAAATATCCAATCGTTGGCCTTTATAATCGCAATGATCACAACTGAACGGTTTCTCGTCGGTATGCCTTAACTTATGCTGCTTCAATTGTCTGAGCTGTCGGCATTTATAATCGCAAAGATCACAACTGAACGACTTCTCGTTGGTGTGCTTTAACTGATGCGGTTTCATTACATTGGGAAATCGGCAACTGTAACCACAAGATCACAACTAAATGGCTTCTTACAAGTGTGCTTTAACTTATGCGGTTTTAATATTCCAGACCGTCGATATTTATATGTATTCGCAAAGATCACAACTGAATGGTTTCTCGTCGGTGTACTTCAACTTATGTTTTCGCAACTGTCGGCATTTATAATAGAAAAGATCAATTATTAAGCAGCAGTTTCTCGGCGGTGTGTTTTAATTTATGCCGTTTCAATCCTCCGGGCCATCGGCAGCTATAGTCGCAATGATCATAACTGAATGGCTTTTCGCCGGTATGTACTGAAATATGACAGTGCAAACTACTACGGCTTGTAAATTGAAAGTCACATATACGGCGTTTTAAATTTTTTTTATTTTCAGTTTTACGTTATGAAATCCGTTTGCACCTGAAACACAAAGATACTTTAAAAATTAAATTGTTATTATTATTAGTACATATTTATTTATTTTTTTAGTTCGATGAAATTCCGGTCAAAAAAAATGTTTCAGTTAACTTTGCAACAATTATTTATTACTTCGTCAACGTATTGCAGTGATATTTACCTGGCATGTCATAAATTATTTATTCATCGTATGCTGTTTCAAACAAACTTCACATCCTACAATACCTCCCAAAAATATAACAGTCTTCATAACAATATTCCTTAAAAAAAAAATACAACGTTCCACAAGAAGTAATATTATTTATACAGAGTGTACATTAATGATTGAAAGGCGTTTGAATTTGGCGCGTTGTCGAATTAGTAATTTTCGTCTTACAAGATTGGTATTCATGCTGGATATGTTGAATTTCGTCAGTGGCGTGCGTGTGTTGTATTGTTTACGTTTTGATTTCCTTATTTTATTATTATTGAGTTAGTATTAACGAATAGGTTATTTTTATTTCCACTTTTGCTGTCAGACATTTTTCATTGGTAAGTACAGCCATATAACAGGAAATAAAAATACACACAAACGTTTTAGGTTAGCGATGGTTTTCACGGACCTGCACAATAAATTTATTGTTGAGGCCTATTTTCGGTCGGGGATACGCAATGAACAAAATGTGTGGAATTATTCTTATCAAACTTGTCACCAACAATTTCAAGAACAGTTCCCTGAAGTGGTATTCACATATGATTCTTTTATGCAACACGTCCGCCGTATAATTCAGAGATTTCGTGAAACAGGCAGTGTTTCTAAAGGAAAATCTACAGGCCGGGCCACTGTTCGCACCGAAGAAGTCATCGCAGATATTCATCAAAGAATGGATGTAAGTCCGAAGAAGTCTTTACGGTGTTTATCGGCTCAAACGAATTTATCACTTGGTACATGTCAAAAGGCTTGCAAGAAGGTTCTACATTTACATCCATATAAGATAACTGTAACTCATGAGTTGCTACCTCTTGATTTGCCTCGTCGAGTGCAATATTGCCAATGGTTTAATGAGTTCTTAAATAATGACGATATGTTAGACATAACTTTCTTCAGTGATGAAGCATGGTTTCATCTCAGTGGTTATGTAAATTCGCAAAACCGTAGAATATGGTGTGCAGAAAACCCTCATATTTTTGAAGAGACTTCATTACATCCTCAGAAGATCGGTGTGTGGTTGGCAATGTCAAGAAGGAGGATCGTTGGACCTATTTTTTTTCAACACAATATTAATGCACTTGCATATCAAGAAACAATTTTAAATCCTTTCATTGAAGAACTTCATGACGATGAATTACAACGGGGTTACTTTCAACAGGATGGAGCTACAGCCCACACTGCACTGACAACGTTAAATCATTTGCAACAGTTCTTTGGGGATAGGTTAATAAGTAGGGACAGATGGCCTCCTCGGTCACCAGACTTAACCCCACTTGATTTCTTCATGTTCGGTTTTTTAAAAAATAAAGTGTTTTCAGAACGTCTCCATACGTTAGAAGAATTACAAAATGCTATTACAGAGGCTGTCAACAGCATCACTCCAGAAACACGACACAAAGTTTTCGAAAACATGAAAAGAAGAGTAAATTTGTGTTTGGATTCAAATGGGGGACATTTTGAACAGATGTTATAATTTTATTTTATATCTGCTTTACTTTTTATATTCTCCATATCAATGTATGTAATTAATAAACGTAAAATAATTTCTAATCACTAATAAATTGTTTTAATAATATATAATTTTATGTGCCGCCCATGGTAAAACAGAATAGTATGCAGTACCAACTTTTACAAATAATCTAATGGGCGGGAAATTCAAACACCCTTCAATCATTAATGTACACTCTGTACAACATTCTTCAAAATACAACGACCTTCATCATATTTACATCTACACATCAATAGTAAACAGTCTCTGTATTGTGCAGTGACGAGGTCCAAGTAAGAATACAAGAATCCAATTTCCATTCCTAAACGTGGTGGATTGGATAGACTTTACAAGTTGGTTGGAGAAATTGTACGGAAGACTTCTTCAACATCCACTTACGGCAAGGTATTGGCCCATTAAGAAAGATAATAAAAGCTCTCTTAAAGCAGAGATTAGTGTATCTAAATGATGGACGGCGATACAGAATCAAAAGCAACAAAATCACAGACAAGATAATAGATTATCAATATTTATGCGAAAAACATTTAAATGGATAATATTTTTGAAATTGGTTATATTTAATTGTTAGTAATGTTAAATAATTTAAGATGTTGTAATCTTAATATAATTGTGTATACTTACTTAGTTTAAAATAAGGTTTGAAATATTCAAGTTTTATGTCAAGATTGAAGTTTTGTGTCAAGACATGTCAGACTGTGTTCATAAAAGACACTCTAGAGTTACTCTTGGCTAATATTGCAGTCTCCCTCGTATAAATGAATTTATGTATTTTGTTTCTCATCTATGAATCATAAAAAACTAAATCAGGCGTGGTTTCCATAGCAACAAACACATTTTTTACACTCTACTTAAAAGAGTGGCGTAAAAAGTGCGCCCGTTGTCATGGTAATAATATAAACACAAGACTTCTTGAAACAGATAAGCGAGACACAAATTAAGCAAATAATCATGATTAAGAGATATACAATTACACATCCAAGGTGCACCCCAGGTTATATTTTATGAACGCAGCCCAGATTGAAATATTTACAAATAATATGGAGGGGTTGGTTACCTGGGAGAGTCAATAAACCGAGATGTAATGGAAAGCAAGGGCACATTTCAGAATTAACCGGTTACTCCACCGGTAGACATTTTAAAATTCTAAAATCCACTGTAAAGCTGTAATAAGTTATTTTAGCTATAATAAGTTATTAACTCATTATAACTATATTATTATTATATACTTATTATAGCTATAATAACTTATTATATCTTTACAGTGGATTTTAAATTTTTAAAATGTCTACCGGTGGAGTAACCGGTTAATTCTGAAATGTGCCCCAATTGAACACAAAACCTTAATCTTACTCAGGCCCATGTAAGTTATATGGCTGACCTTCAACCGCATTTTTAGTTCTTATTCCAATCAACAGAGGGTCATAATGTAATCAATACAGAATTCTAATGACTTAAATGCCGGAAAACATGCGTAATTTTACCGCCAACTATAAGTTTTATAATTTTTGTACTTGTCAGTAACTTACTGTCATACGTTCGAAGATTAGTTTATGTTAAAAATACCCCTCTAATCCAATTAAACGTTGTGTTAGAAGCCGAACACCTCAAGTTGCGGAAGTTGTTGAGTACCCGACATTTGTAGAGAATGTGATCGAGCAGAGAAGTGATGCCATTTCCAGAAATCTGTGCTTATTAAGACAGGATCCATAATATTTACAAAAGACTCTAAAGCATTATAGGAATTTTATGGTTTGTTTTGCAATTGGGCATTACAGATAGCAACATCTGGCAAATCCGAAATTATCTGTGTTCTTTAGAATTTTTAGGCACACACTACAAACTAAACAATTAAATTACTCACCAATTTATTTTCAAAAGAATTTTCTTCCAAATTATAATAAAAACTGGATTTTATTTGACATTGAGAGTTCCCACCCTGTACTGTCACTTTGGCATTTGAATATAAAATAATAAGACTACTATATTACGCAATTGTGTAGTGGGTGTGGTTAAACTAATAGATTAAAGAGAAAGATAATAATTTTGATACCACATCTGCAAGAAAAGCAACACTACAGTATGTACGTTTTGTATACACAGGCAAGGTAAACCGAGTTAAATTAAATTATGGTATATATGACTTAGATTATTAATATAAGTTTTAAACGGCGAGAAGGTTGGAAGTAACAAAGCCATGGAACACTTTATACACACTCAAATACACTCCCGCTCCTGAGGTCCTGACAAGTCTTTGACTTAGGACCCCGTTGGGCAACCACCACAGATAAAGAAAAAATTATTTTTATCTTTTCTAAGGTTTAGGTTAAGGTTTTTAAGGTTCTTTTAAAATTTTTGTCAGTAGTTGAAAAGAAACTTGTATATCTACCTGAATTTGTAGGTTTAGTAAACCAATTTGTAGTAACGTTGCCACTGAAGACGTGAATACTCATATTGAAGATACAGAAAGTCAATTTAATTTCAACAAGTTTGATTATAACATTGGAAACATGAAAACTGAATTTGACGACAAGTTCCATGACAAAATTGGAGGAATAAAAATTCAATTCCAGGATAAATTTGAAGACTTAACCAAACAACTGCATAAAATGGTACTTGGTCGTTCTATCACACCAACATCTGCGTCATCATGGCAAAAATTGAAACCACCCAAATTTGAAGGTGACTTACCATGGTCTACTTTTATCAGACAGTTTAAATTGCTGTTGACGTGAATCAAATGGTTGGAATGATTGCGATAAGGCTGCGGCACTCGTGTTGGCCCGGAGCCCAGCACTCGGCGCATTACAATCAATTTCCGAAGAAATTCAGAACACCTTTGATCAACTGTTAGAACATTTGGTGATGCACACATGAAGCAGCTCCATACTATCCAACTGAAAACTCGTACCCAAAAGAATGGTGAATCATTACAGGAATTTTAACTCGACGTTGATACGATTGGTCCCAATGGCATACGGCGACTTCTTGCTTGAACCTGTTTTCCACAGGCTAGCCATACAAGCATTCATTGACGGTATTAGAGCCCAAGAGAAGCGACTGGGTAACTTCTTCAAGTGCACAGATGTATTGGCCTCTATAAGCGTAGTACGATGACGCTGCACTGTCAGAAATCTTTGACAGATTAAAGCAATTAGAAGGAAGGAAAACCACAAGCAATGCTAAGCGAATAATGACTTGTTGGAACTGTGGGTAGCAAGGTCATCTGTGCGCCAAACCGGCCACCAAAATCGTCTGGTGCCGGAGGAAAGTGGAACTCAACATACGTAAGCCAAAAAATAACTTTGTAACAGCCTTTTTATTTACAACGAAATTTGTTATAGCGAATTGCGAAGATCAAACCGTGGAAGTGCCCGATAAAAGCGAGGGGAAGAACGTAAAAAGATAAGGTACTCATTCGAGGACAACCCATAAACCAACGGCAGATGATTACGAAGATTACACGTGCGAAGCCAGACATGAAACACTTCAAGTCGACCTACCATTGAGGGCTAACTCAGTGTTTTCTGTAAGTCTCATGAAAAGTCCACCCCAATTCAGATAATTTGTTATGTTCAGATCCACCAGGCCTACGTTACATCGAGGGCTACACAGAAATTGTCGAGGCCAAATCCCCCTGCGCAACTGATATGGTACAAAAATCGCAAACTAATCAGGATGGCTTACAGAACAACTGGACGCGCTGTTGCAGCTCAAAAATATAGAAGACCAGCTTGCCAGATGGATAGAAAGACTACGAGATGATTTTACAATCGAACATTGCTCAGGTCGTGTCCATAATAATGCAGATGCATTCTCCAGAAAATGGTGTCCTGAAAATTGTAGGCACTGCTTAAAATTGGGGGACAAAGAAGAAATAATTCCTTAAATCCCGTTAAAAGAATACGTATCACAAGCAACCAATGGCAACCAGAGATTATAAGGCAAGAACAACGCTAAGAGAAAGACGTAGGAAAGGAAAAGAACACCGTCGAAATTTGACTGAAAAGCCCAATTTTCAAAAGCTATTGGGCACAATGGGATTCTTCAAAGTTAGACAACGGAGTTCTTAAAAGGGAATGGGAATCGCCTGATGGCAGTGAAATTAAAGAGCAAGCAGTTAGTTCTTCCAAGAGTCTAAATTGCCGAAGGTTTGGAAGAAATACATGGCGGGTCATCTGGTGGGCACTTTGCAAATCAATAAGACATTGGCAAAAGTCCGAGAAAGGTTCTATTGGGTTAAATGTAGGACCAGTGTCGATAACTGGTGTGCCAAATGTATTACCTGCAAGGCAGTGTCAGGACCTGTCTCCTTCGAAAGAATTGCCATTGACATAGCCGGACCGTTTCCAAAAACCGATCGCGGAAATAAGTACATCATGGTGGTATAACCATTACTTTACTAAATGGCAGAGCACTGCGCAACGCGGGTTTAAGACCGCAAGCCCGCACCGCTTTTTTTGCGGTGCGGGCTTACACCGCAATCCGCCCAAAACTGCCCTGTGCGGGTTTGAGCCCGCAAGCCCGCACCGCTTTTTTGCGGTGCGGGCTTGCACCGCAAACCCGCGGATACGGGCTTTCGGCTCGTACCCGCAGTTTCTCAACACGCAAAAGGATCTACTTATCGTACTATAATATGTAATATATTTCTTAAAATAAAACACTAAGGCCGTATTCTGTATCTTTACGCTAAAAAGTGCTAAAATCTTTCTTTTAACCATCCTTTAATTAAACTGTGATCTGTACTCGCAAAAATGCCGATCTCGAATCGGATTGAATTCGGAGCGTACTCGGTGGTCCGTACTTTTCATCGAAATGAGCTCTACCTTGAATATGATCATCGACCCGATTTGGACGGGGTCTCGAAACCGATTTTTGAACTTTTCGAAAACGGGCTGCAGGAATTTTTTTTAAACTCTCTCAAACACCGGGAATCTCCTTCGGATACGTATCCTCCTGACCGATTTTAGCATTAATTCGTTGAGCTCCAAAAAAAGTTTATTACTGGTTTCGCCTGGATAAGTAAGGTTTTGTATGGAATTATTTAGTAAAAGGTATAAATTAACAACTTGTTGGTTTACGATAATCGTTACGTCGTTATGAACTTAGCGAATCGACCTGTAAATTAAATTTGTACATATTTTTTTTTATATATTGCGGGCTTAGCGGCAGCCCGCAAAAACCCGCTTTAACCGCAAGCCCGCAAACCGCGCACCGCGGTCTTGCGGTGTGCGGGCCGCCGCGGTCTCGACCCGCATCGCGCAGTGCTCTGCTAAATGGCCACTGCCCTCATAGATAATTGGATAACAAAATTTGGGGTGCCAATGGAGCTTCATTTCTATCAAGGTAAAAAAATATGACTGTAACGATTTCAGATATTCAGGAGCTGACTACTTTTTGTATAAGAACATCCCATATCCACAGACGAAGTGGACCTCCCACAAGTGCTTTCCAGACTCGACATGGATGGTGGTAGAATTTGCTGAAACGTTCGGTATTTGTTCGCCGTTATTCTCGAAAGAGAAGAAGAAAGTTAGTGAGCGAATGTGTATATCTAGCGAATTAGTAGAACGGTTTATAGAAGTGTTATTTGTTGGACAAGTGTTGCAGCTATTATTGTGCTTTCATTGTGTTAAGCAAACGTAGACATTAAATTGTTTTTAAAATAAACGACGATTATAATTTGCGAACCACGAATTCGTTACAATATTGTCGTAATATGAAAAGGACAATTAGTTTTTTTAAAACACAATTTGTAAAGAAAGAAAAAAAAGTAGAAAATGCATTTTCTTAAAACAGAAACGCCAGTTTAATATTGCCACGCACGTAAAGGACAACATCAGGTCTGCGAAGATCTATGAAAGACGATCAGGAGCCTCACGTATTGACGTGACCGGGATAACAAGACCTCCGTCGTGTCATCTACCTACCGGTGGAAGGCTCAAAGTCTTGCACCGGGATAACGATGATGTATTTACTGGAAGAGATCGCACGCGTTCTTCAAGCCGCCCAGGCTCGGTTGCGGCAACAAAGAAACACTAGAAACATAATCATCACCATCCCAGAGATTGTTGTATAATGGAAGTTTTAAAGTAATACGGCGAGCGTTGTTCGGAATGACATGAAAATGAAAAGCGTGGGCCGAAGAGTTCGCGTAATACATAGGTGCTCCCATCGTCTGTTATGCGAGTAGGCTCTCCTTCATCATGTTTATTGCTACATGCTCCCCACGACACACCTTGTCACATATCACAGCTCACTTGTTATTAACAGCGAAAATATGTGTGAAGGCTGATCATGAGCCTCTTGATTTAAACACCTCGAACCCGTTTCGTACCTTCCTCGTTTTACACAACGGACGTTTCGATTTACTGCCAGTGACAATTTCATTTGAATATAATAACCGGCAGAGAAAAGAAAAAAATAATTAATGTAGCAACTACTTACAGCTAACAATTAGAACCGTTTCGTATGTAGGAAGTTCGAGATTGCGATCTGCGAAGGTTTTTTTATGCGTCTCTCCTCAGAACAAAGTCAATGCCAGAGGCTTAGTTTCATAGTTGCGGTAAGCAAACAGGAAATTATTATTAGGATATTATAATAATATATTAATTTATTTTTTATTCATGTGTTCGTACGTGAAGCGGACGAAGGAATTCAGCGAATAAAGAGTACTATTGTTCGCGTTTTTTTTTTTTAAACATGACACTGACAAGTTGCCGTTGGAACAATGTGCTAAATAAAAAAAAAGAATTAATGGTATCGGGTCACACGAACGACAGGAAATATTTTCAGATTTTGACAGTGAAATTAGATATATTAAAAACTCTCGTTAAAAATTGCGAAATGCAAATATTAAATGAGAAGCAAAAAAAAACTTCGAGCTCTCCATTTTATTCCCATTAGAGAAATGGCTCACGTTTTATTTAGAACTTTATTCATAGCCGGAGAAAGGCAATTATTTGGTGATTATTGGTACCTATGATTTTATTGGTTAACAAAGCAAAAAAGCAAGAAAAGATATGCTTAAGTGAAATTTAAAAAAAAATATTCACAAACAAAAAAGACGACGAAACATATTTTACAGATATGAGCAGAAACGACCCATAAGTCTTAAGTCAAATAAAACCACTGATTTCCCAGTGGAAAAAATAAACTCTTATTTACACACTTCCAAATGCACAAAGTGTATAAGATGATCCATGTTTTGAAAATCAACAACTTCTTAACTTCCAGGTGCACATTATGGTCATAGTGTGGTTGAAAAACTGATGCAATCGATGTCTTGAAGACCAACAACTTTCTTTACCATCTTGGATTTAAGTGCGACAAGTTTTAATAAAATGTCGATGAAGTATCAAAATTCTTAATTGTAGTCGATGGCCTCCAGGAAACTAAAGGTGGAAATACACGATTCAATTTGGTTGAACATGTTGGTTACTTCAACCAAATTGTATTGGTCGAAAATTTCATCGTTTTGCTTTCGACCAATATAATTGCTTTAATTTGGTTGAATCGTGTATTTCCGCTTTAACACCATGGGCATCGATTTTATCGCATCATTTGATCATGCTCCTTTCAAGCTCTTGACATAGTAATGACGAATGTCACTTGAAAGTTTGTTAAATAAAATCTACCTTTGGAGGAAATACTTAAACATCAAAGTTGTTCTCATCGGGTTAAAGCGGAACGCACAGATAATATTGAATCGCGGCCAAAAATTTATTTCACATATCTAAGGTGGTTGGCTGCGAATAATTACGGCGGTAACAATAAAACGGAGATTAGAGCGTTGGCAATTCCGAGCGCGCCGGCACGATAGTCCTTCCCCGGGGGATTCCCGCGGAGTATCACGCACGTACGCCTCGCGTTTCACGTGCGTTCCAAAAAAAAATATTCATTCCGCTAGATCCCGGATTTAGGAGATCATCGGAGCTTTGGTTTTTCGCATCGCGCCCAGATTAATTAATGACACGGTTCACATAACGCCGTCCAACCCAGAAAAAAAAATCACCATCAAGACGGACGTATGCAAATATATTGTTACGATAAGACTAACATTAGGCCTTCAATTTTTGCATTATTCATCCTGCGTCTAGAAGCTCGCTTTTACGTGCAGCTTATTAACAATTAACCGGAGTCTTTTTCCCAGAGTGCAGCAGTAAAGTAAGACAATCGCAGGGAGAGGGTGGGTAGAGAACACGACCGCAAGAGCCTCTTAGCGTCACGCACCCGACTCGAAAGGGTTGGCAATCTTAAGATATCACATGAGATTATGACGTCATTAGAGTGTTATTAAGAGGCCTCACACCTCCTAAGTACAGCTCCGCCATTTGCATTTCGTGGTTATTGCGTGGAGGGCGCATGACGGGAATACGTCGGCTAATCGGATGCTTTTGCATCACTTATTTACACTCACCTACGATAATTGTGATTTGCGTAAGAATCAACGAGTAAACAATCTTAAAATATGTTGCAGTTTTTCGCAACACGATTCTAATAAAAAGGTTTTAATTTTTAGTGCCAACAGAAATTAGCAACGAGTCGAAATTACGTGCAAAACTCTAAAGAAATTGAGAATTTATTTTGACACATTTTAAATTTCCCGCTTACGTTTTTGAACTTTTGAAGTCGATTGTTTTATACTTCCTGAAACATTTCTTAATTTTTATTCCAAGAAAAATCGACATATTAATTTAAAGAAAAAAAATACAAAAAGGTTCTCTGCGAGATGATTCAATTCTTTGAATTCGTGGTAACTTACACCACCACAAGTCCATCCAAATAAATGGTCATTTTTTATTTGTTTGGTCGGTGATAACTTGTCTGTGCTTAGATCAATTTTAACCATTTGATATGATTGGGGGGTGAATTAATTTTCTTCTTTTAATTGGTGATAAGTTATCACTGAAGTCTATACCATTTCCACATTTACCGATTAATTTACGTTGGAAGTTAAGTGCTAGGTGGAACGAAGCTCATCGAACTAACCCCTGCAGCATAGCGAGTCTATCGGTGGCGCGCGAGCAAGGCGAGGGTGTGAGCAAGGGTAGATTGCGACTCTGAAAGATCTCGTTAGTATTTATCTGTCCCAGAGGAGAGCGGCGTCACGGAGATAGAACCCGCCCGTGGCCGCTATTACCGCAGCGCGATAGAACTCCAACTATTGTGCTCTCTCGCCTTCCATCATTTACTGTTATCAACCTAGTTCTTGATTAATTTTAATTATTTGGGGCGAAGCGGGTGAGAAATTGTGTGGACGTAAATCACGCGGTGACAAAGAGTTTTTGGCCTTAGTCATAACTCTCTTCGCACCCTCACGTTACATTCAATCCAAATCCATCTGACTTTCGTCAGAAATAACACAAAAAAAATCATTTTCATGTCGCGAGCTAATCCGACTTTCCTCCTCAGACAAAAGATGTCCATCATCAATTTGGAATCGTCGATTCCTTTGACAGCGAATTGGTGATGCAAGTAAAACGATGATCATTAAAGATCGACGGACAGTATCGTTCATTGAAGGGTACGCAATGATGAATACGTATTCCTTTACTCTTAAGGACCAAGTGAGGATCATGAAAAAAATATTAATGGCTCTCGCAGTTAACTATGACCACTAGTTACCTACTGGATACAATATCCATCAATTGAAGAAAGTTTTACAAGACAAAATTGATATAGGGTACGCCAAGTCGTTGAAGAAAGGTGTCCATTGAAATGAAGGGATTAATCATAAACAGAGAAAATTAACCGTCCCTAAAATGGATGCAACAAAATTTAAACCTTAGACGTTGGGCATAGATAAGGAGGTAGATTTGAGTTAAGTGGGTTGTTACCAGATAAAATTTTAGGCGTCCTCTTGAAAGGATCAAAGCGCGACAATAATTACTAAGTAATAAAACAAAAGCAAGAGGAGGGCTTTAAAAGCACAATAAAGGCTATTACGAGGCGAGATTAAATCATTGTTGCACAAAGCAATGACGTTTTTATTCAGTATAAAGTGATTTTACGACTTCGAGTTACAATAAGGAAATTTATGGCGCATTTAATAAAAGTTACCATGTGCTTTCTTCTTCTTTGTGCGTCGCTTTATGTAGTGTATCGATTATGTTCTAAGTAACTGTAAATTTTACGCGCGGCCGTTTATATCGCGCCTATTTTATTATATCTTCAAATGTTTTATTTAGAAGTCGGTAATGAATCGTAGTGGGTCAGAGATCAGCTTGTAAAATTCCTCCTTTTTTTTTTCTTCATTTGTTATATTGCTGCGGTAACGTGTTGGGAATTGATGGATGGGATTCAACTGATTAATAGCGTCAAAATTTTCACCTACGAAATGAAATACATTTCAACATAAGAAGAAACAAATTATAGTCTTCATCATCCTGATTTTAAAGATTATCCGCAGTCATAATACAACAAAGACTAGAGTAAATAAAGGCCAGTACAATAAAGGACACACTTCGATCCGTTTTCTATGACATTACCTTCGTTTGCGATTGTACATCTGCCATAGTAAGTAACTAAAAACGCTTTAATAATTTAAAAACAATTGACAAACACACATAATGAAATACAAGTGGGATGCCATTTCTTGTAGAACCCAAAAATATTTTCGATATTAGATACTTCAGAGTAAAAATTAACCCCTGAAGTTTAGAATGACTAAAATCTACAAGCGCATGAGAAAACAGTTGAGGTATACAAAAGAGAATAAGTGAGAAAGTATGAATGAAAGAATTCTGGTTTTGACACGCTTGAGATCTGCTGAATCGTTTGACATCATTTAGTTAATGAGTTAATTCAATAAAAAGGTGATAATTATAAAAAAAATCGTATTTTCAAATAATCTGCTAGTCATTCTATCTGAGTTGCAACGTTAATTCTCATCATATTATGTACTTTTATTTTTATTTTCCTTGCAATAAGAAAAGGAGGAATACGTTGTATGTAGCGTTTGGAAACCGAGTATTGTATTATGCAAAGTCAAATTAATACCACAACAAACTATCCACAGACAAAGAAAGATTGTCGACGATAGAAACCGGATCAAAATAAAAAAGAGACTTAGAAGAACAGATTGTACGATATAAATAATATTAAACGAGTTTTCACATAAAGTGAGGAAAAATTTGAAACCTTTGGACTTTAATACTTTGAAAATTCTTACAGACACCTAGTCGGAGGATAACATCAAACGTTGACGATGAAAATGCAGGAACTAAAGAAAAAACGACGTAGAGGGCAAGTAGAAAATTACCTGAGGAAGAACCACAGGCCTTCAGCGGTGGACTTTTGTAATTTCGGCAGAGTCGTTTTAGAAGAATGCTCAGAAGCAACAGTCTCGTTTGATGTTTAATACTGTTACGAATTCGTGTTCGCAGAAAAGTTGTCGTTTAATTTAAAAACACTTTAATGTCCACAGTCGAATAATACAATCAAAACACAAGAACAACCAGCTGCAACACTTGCCTAATAAGTAACACTTTTATAACTTAAACGTTCTACCATACTTATCACCTTCGGAATAATAACTGATTCGAACTGCCCGCCATGTTCGGTCCTTATGGTAGAATTTTCTAGCAAACGTTGTCGGAGAAAAAGCAACCAGATTGACAGGAACTGCTGAAGCACAACCCCAGTGGCAGACAACATTGTTTAAGCAAATGCTGTTTGGTTTACAGCCAAGTGCTATTGATTGTCAGTGTTGAGTTAGATTTGATCTACCTCATTAGATTACTTTCATATTTAAAGTTCTACATTCTCTATTGTTCGATTGCATTTAATCTTAATTCTGCTCCCAATTATATCCACCAGGGACCAGCTGAGAAGACTGTGACAAATAATTCCAGGCATTATGGCAGGCAACCAAGAATGGGTGATTCCATAGTCACTTGATTTAAAGACGACGAAAGCATTTCAGCATGGCTTACAGGTGGAGAGGTAGCAGTGTTGAAGACATACCTAGTTCCCACTCCGCAGTTAAGAAAGGGAATTGACCCTTTATCAAGGATTTGACATCAAGCACGTTATCAGGAAAATGATTGCAACTAAAGCAGCCTATGATGGAACCCATAATAGACGGGCTACTTCTAGAGGTACAATCATTCAAGGCATAGTACTTAAATTTGCCTACTCTAATCATGTCGTGAAAATTAAATATACCATTCCTTGTAAACAGTGATTCGTCGGTGAAGAGAATGTTATTAACAAGGTTCGGATTGTCCGTGTGTTTCCGGAGTAACAACCGACAAAATCGCATACGTTGGAGTTAATCTGTGGGGCATCGGAGCTTGCACTCTTTGAAAATGGAACGGGTATAATTGTTCCTCACGAATAATTTGCCAAACAAATATTCCGTATCCCTTCCTCATTGCACAACTGACACAAAGGATCTGCTATTTGGCAAAGGGCGATCTGGGTAACGCTGTAAATTAAAATCATATCCACAATAACACTATTGGAAAATTCGGCCATGTTTTCAACACTGTTATCTGCTGTTAAGAACTGACCCACTTAAACAGTCGATGCTGACACCAGCATACTTCTCCGATTAAGTAATTACGTAATAAAAATAAGCCAGGGACTATCAAACTGTTTCATCGTTCGCCGAAAACCTTTATTGACTCTAATATTTATTAATCAATTGTTATACAAAAATTGCTACATTCTGTCACTTTTAATGTCAACTTTCACTAGTTTCATTTTTGTATGAAGTTAAAAAAAGCAGCCCATGTATAGTTATTATACCCAGAATCACTGGCTGCTTCCCTACCATTATAGCAGAATATTTCCCCAAGGAGGGTTTGGAAAAACTCTTTGAAGACTTGAAGATTCCAGACAAAATGCAATTGTCAGACGCACTTAGGTGTCCATTTACTTAGGTGTTCGTTTACTTAGGCGTCCCTTATGCCTAGGTGAATAGTGAAGGCGAGAAATGCACGTTACTTGTTCTTCCTAGGTAGACAATGTTGTACACCGTAAGGATGAGTCATTTACTTATCTGGATCAGATATTTTCCTACTATGCAGCATCATACAACTCATTGGTCCTCCAAATAGGTGTGCTAATCTTGATGGAGATGGATTCCCTGAAGGACATTTAGCCTTCACTGATAGAACTAGAAGTAGGATAAGCGATCTTAGGTCAACTGACTCTAACCTGGCTCGGGTATTGGATGACCTATCCAGACTTTAAGAAAGCTTTTTAGAAACATCTAACGTTCGACTCAACCTAATGACCAGGTTAGAATTAAATCATCGGCGGCTCGGACATAACAAAAGCTAGCGTTCTTATTTTTAATTAAAGGACATCTAAAAGTATATCACAGTTTAAGAACCGTTCTGTTCCATTCTTCATTCTATCAATCGTTGTTATGATTTGTTAAGAAATTTTTGACCGTAGGCTACGTGTAGATTCGAAAAACTGTCATTTTCGGGGTAACTGCAAAAAGTCAAGAGAGCAAATAAAAATCTTCTTTTGCTTCATTCAATCGTTTGTTTTTTTAATCAGTAAATTGTATTTTTCCACAATCGGAAAATTTCTCATGAACTGATTAACGAATCTCATAGGTAGCAGTAATGAGTCAAATCCTAATTAATTCAGTACCAGTGACATTCATGACCTATTAGTGACTTCTATCCGTGCATATACAATGTCATGGCACAGCTTCTGAACTGATACTGATGGTTAGATTACGGCCTTAAGCCTGAAAAGTATAGAAACGACAATCAAATTCAAATAAATGGTATCTTTCATCACTGACATTGTCAAAAATTCTCAAAACCGAGTCAAACTTATTGTGTTTCGATCTTAAACCTTTCTCGTTTGAGAGGCAAATTGATTTTGTCATCACTGACTTGTCAAACTGTTCACCTGCCAAACAATTGACCAGTGATAAAGAATGAGGTCTCTTCTCTCGCCCGATTGACACTCTTCTGGTTTTCAGAACACCTCATCGGCCCAATTCAAAATTAATTAATTACAATTCTCAGGTTTGGAGAAAATATGGATTTTGAAAGCCAATAGTAAATATTTTTGTTTAAATTGGAAGTAATGACACCACATTTTAACTACAAAATGAAAACGACTTTGAAATTTCTGAAATTATTTAACACACGAAGAATAGGGCGTTTTAAAAATAAGTTCCTCTCACAGTCGCAAAAGTTGTATTGCCTGATGAATGTGCTAGCTAATAATTTTTCTGTGACACTTTAGGTGACTTCGCGAGATCTGTTTTAACTACATACGGATATGCAAGTCCAATTTTTATGCGACTTCGCCCTTCGTACTTCTATTCCTAAATATTCTGGTCTCTCCTAATCAATAAGCTGCAATTTGAATAAAAGGCAAATTGCATAAAACAAAATAAATACTATTTTTTTAATATTTTATGAGTCGATTTTCCTTTGCTTTCTTTTAATGCATATTTATTATTAGTCCGAAGATGGATAGAAATGCAGATGTAAATTCGACCAAAAACGAATACTACAAAAAATTAGAAAACTTCAAAAAGTTGCTTAAGGATTAAATGTAACGTGCACGAATTTTTATTTGTATATTTATGCAAGATTTATTATCGACACAGAAATGAAGCTAATGGTATAAATTCAATGAAAATACTAAATATTAAAAAATAATTGTTGCGGAAATTGAATCTTATGGGAAATCAAAATTCAGAATATAAGAAACCTCTGACTTTTTTTAACATGTAGAAATCTAAAGGCTGATCAAAAACTGTTTGAGGACCACACCACCCCATGGAATTTAGAATTGTATCTAAATCCGGGGGGCAATTACACTTGCAACATTCCACGTCGAAACTGCCCAAAGTGCCAGACGAAATCCCAATTTTAATTCACTTTTGCGCCGAATTAATGCGCAAATAATAAGTTGAATTCCTTTCAAATCGCAGCCTCCTTTGTGATATTCTCATTTCTAGACAGATTACTTAAGCCGTCCCCCACAGCATTATGTATCACATGTTATACACATACAATGCGATATATTTTAAAATTTTCGTGTTTAGTGCAATTTTTTTCAGAGGGCTAGGAGGGAAGGGTGAGGACGAAGAGCGGCGTTATTCAAATATTTTTTAGATGGGAATAATCGTGTTGTCTGCTTTTTTCTCGTGTTGCTCCGACGTGGTTAGAGGGATTACGTTCCCATATTTTTAAAGCTAATAACTACGGTAGGTAGTGAAGCATATCTAAACCTCCAAGGTGTTATTAAGTGAAGGGGTGTAATGACAGAAGCGCCCCCAGCGTGCCGTATTCGTGACGAGAGCGATCTCGCGCTGGAGATTGTTAATGATTTCCTACGACCGAGCAAATCTTGATTATTATCCAATATACAACGACGACGACGACGACGGCCGGCCCTGGAAAATACTTAATTGGATCGTGCGATTGCGCTCTCTCTCTTTTTCTCTCACCCCCCTAAACGGGGGGGCCTTATCAAAAGTTTGTTGTTTTATGTATATGCAAATTAACGGGGGCGTTTTCCTATGATTGTGCTCGCTAGGATTTCGATTCTAAATTTGTTCTAAATTATTTTTATTCTCTAACGGGTTTCCGAAGCAAATCCCCAGGAATGAATTCGAACGCAATAAATTTTATTGACGTTTCCCGGTACAATAATAAAAAAATTAACAATTGCAGTTACCGTAGGATAATTAAGTGTAAGATATGCGTGGCCACGTAGAAACGAGCGAGAGGGGGTGTCCCGGCCATAATGCAAGTGCACGTAGACTCTATTGTTGGGCCACTTCCGGTATTCAATAAGAATGTCCCCGCCGCTCACACCTGTGACAAACTCGGATGGTTACCTTTTTACCATCCCCCCGAAAGTTACTACACAGCAAAAACCAAATCCTGCGTGAATTAAAACAAATAATTGAGACGCGGAATAATTACATATTTTACGGTCGCAGGACTATAATTCGACACGTTCCAGGAGTGCCAACTTAATGATACCACACGCAAAAATCCAGTCCGATTTGCATAAGTTGCTAGCTCGGCGCCTGATATTGAGACCGCTGTCGCTAGATGGAGAAAATTGCATGCGATTAACAGTTTTTTTAAAGTCCTTATCAGTCACTCGATGGGAATTTCGTTATCTTTGTTTACGTTTCGCTTTTAATTTCATTACGCCATCAGCATAATTACGGCCTTATTGGAGATTATGGTGCGATCACTTCGAGATCTTCAAGAGCAAAAAATTGGATAAACACAGATTGAACGAGAATTACGAAATAAGTTCGATGCTTACAGATACGTTCCTGTATGTTAATATCGAAAATTAATAATCAAGATAAACGTTAGTTTATCTATGAAGTATAAAGAGCCATCATTAAAATAAAATCCCTTCGAATCTAGTCCTTACATACCAAACATGATACTATCAAATTTCATATATTAGAAATTCGTGAACCAATTTGAGTTGGGAGTTTAGAAACTAAGCAAGTCGGCGTCGACAACAGACGATTAAAATAGCCCCATTTGCATTCAACAATTTACTCAGCAGTATTATTTATTTCAATTGTTAAGTGTCAATGTATAACAGCGGAGTCGAGCTGAAGTATGTAAGGAGTGTCCATCACGTATTTGGTGACATTGCGGGGAGTATCAGGACGGCGAGAGCTTCCCGTTTGAATGCTAAGTAACTCACGCATGGGTATTCACAAAACTGCATGTGAAGGTCACAGTCTCGATTTTTTCGTCGTCGTCGTCCCCATAGGTGTTAATCAAGGAACCGTTAATAAAATATCCGTCGAAAAATAAGTCAATCAATCATTCAATCAGAGCTGACTGCTTCGATTCCAGTTTTCTCAAATAATACCCACGTCGGAATTGAATGAGTACACAACGAGGATTAATGAAACTAGATTCAGTTTGGATAACTGGGTGCCTCGTACGGTAAAAGCGATCGGTGTTTGTCTTGGCAATTAGAATTCAATTATAATTCGAAAACTGAAAAAATAGGCTTCGTATTCGGTTAATTAAATCGGTATTGATTATTGTCGAGTTTTCGTATCGATATTTGCTCTACGATCAAAAATTTCATTCAAATATTATCGAGGAATTTCACACAAATATAATTATACACACAAGAAAATTAGAGCTACTGGAGTCTTAGAGATTTTTAATACGTAAGAACGCCTTAATAAAAAATATACCTGCGGAAAATTATTTCAAAAAATTGAGCAAAAGATGGAGCTGTGTAGCTGTTATTTTATATTAATAAGTTATGACAGAAAAAAATATTTTTTTTAAATTCTTGCATTTAAATCGAAACGGCGTTAACTGAGTAATCATGCATCTTAGGTCATTTTCTAATCGTTAAACGAATGAAAAACAATCGAATTTTGATTGCCTTCTTCCGTTTCTCTCTATAGGTGGTTCCTTTATCGATCAAAAGATGGAGCTTTGCATCACTAACCTACAAAAGGTTTTAATACATCTTTTGTGTCTTCTCAAATTATAACCAATTTTAACAAAACAAAGAAAATCGCATTCTTATCATTTCCGCCTGCCATCTGTCTACTGCTTCTCTTCATTAAAAGTTCTACTGTCACCCAGAAGATGTTGCCCTAGATCACTCAATCCTAAGGTTACTGTATTGAGAAGGTAGCGCCAACTTTCTATCTCTTTTAATTTGGGTTAATCAAATTCATTCATAAACTCTCTAGCAACCGTAACTTGTTATGTATCTATCCTTTTTCTTCTTAGTGTTTCATGGCGTCTTCACTGCGTCCTTTTTAATTTGGGGGACGACAGCCGCGGAAATGTAACCTTACCCAATCCTAAGGTTCCTGTATTTAGAACGTACCGCCATTCATTTCCGCGGCTTTCGTCCCCCTAATTAAAAAGGACGCGATTAAACACTAAGAAGAAGAAGGATAGATACATAACAAGTTACTGTTGCTAGGGAGTTTATGAATGAATCTGATTAACCCCAAGTTAGAAGAGGTAGAAAGTTGGCGTTACCTTCTCAATTCAGTAACCTTACCCAATCTATCTTTAATGTTTTCAGATTTAGCAATGGGAAAAAGAAACGAAATCGCAGTAATTCACCTTATTTAGTGGTACAACAGGAGAGCAAGGGATAGTGCAACTTAGGCCCGATTTATTCACCTCCAAGTAAATTTATCTGGTGATTTATTCCCATAATAACTATTGTGATCACAATTGTTACTATGGGAATAAATCACCAGATAAATTTACTTGGAGGTGAATAAATCGGGCCTTAAACTAACCATTTAATTTGATCCAAAAAAAAGTATATACCTATCTACGTCATGTCAAAATATTACAAAGTAGCAAATTGAACAAAAAAATGTTAATGAAATCAATATTTTAATTTGCAAAATGTTTTTTGGTTTTGATTATTAAATTATTATGTTTGTTTTTTCATACCCCTTGATTGTGTTAGAATTTTTGTTAAAATTAAGTAGAAAAATAAAATAGGAAATAGGAAACGTCCATATTCAACCATACTCTTCACTAATTAATTAAGAAAAAAGGAAAGCTCTTTCTTTAGGTCATTTTAAATGAAAGAGACGGACAGGACTGGAGTCCATCTTGGAATCGAATATGACCAAGCTTGATCGATTAATTAAGAAAGAAAAGTTCAATTTTTTTTTACAAATGAAAGTTTTAATTAAAGAGACGAACACAATTGTTCACACCGACTCCATCTTGGAATCGAAGATGAACAATCCATAAGCGAAAATGTTCGTCTATTAATTAAAAAAAAAGAAAAGTTCATTTTTTTATAAAGGAAATCCCGTCGTGTGATGATTTAAATGAAAATCTTCTTTAAGATGAACACGTTTGTTCACACGGATTCCATTTTGGAATCAAAGAGAACCGAGCTAGAAGCGAAAATATTCATCAATTAAATTAATTAAGAAGAAAAGTTAATTTTTTTATAGAGAACCGAGCTGGAAGCGAAGGTGTTCATCAATTAAAATAATTAAGAACAAAAGTTCAATTTTTATAAAGGAACCCCCATCGTGTGATACTTTAAATGAAAATGCTTAGAGGGACGAACACGACTGTTAGAAGCTAGAAGCGAAAATGAAATGACTCTGTGGTACTGCTGTCATTATCAAAATATAAGCATACTACGTTTGGTTCGGACTTGGATAGATGACCATCAAGTGTTGTTACTTGTAGTTACGGCTTCAGGAGGTCATTCTAATCGGATTTGCAACCTAGCAACGGTGGTACCTCCTTAGCAACTGGTAAGAAGCACCAATCTCGGCAATGTTCGGTGGTAACAAGATACAAAGTTGTACAGTCTCGATAATACTCGGAACTAGGATCATACCAAGTTGTAACTTGCCACCCTAATTAGAATGCCCCCCTTTGTGATCAGCGCCTTTACGCCGAAAGGTAGAAAGGGTTACAGATGATGTACATAAAACGGATTTTACAAACGAGAGCTCTTCGCGAAACGAGAAGGAGCTCAAGAAATAAACTGATTCAGTCATTTCGACTTCGTCTTTTAGGGATGGTTTAATTTCTGAGGAAACAACCTATGTAGGTGTATTTAGTGATTTTACAGAATCATTTTCATGGAATTTCATATGCAGTCTGATTAGTGAGATGGTAGTTTACTAACAAAATAATACCTGAAACAACCCCAAAATTGTTGAAGACTTTCCAGAACAAAATATGTAAGAGAAAGTGGATTAGCATATTACATTCAGGGAATTTTCTAATAGCTTGAACAAAATAATTCAAAAACTGGGAATCACAGATCACGGTGAGAGAAATGCTTATAATCAGCAGTCCAAGTGTTTTGCTAAAATATTTAAGGTAAGATAGCAAAACAAATATAGGTATGTAAGAGCCTGCTCATTTAAAGCCCAGATTACAATCTTGTTAAAATAAAGTAGTAATTACAGAACACAGAGCGTTATCGGTGAGGGGGTAATTTATCAACAGCGTATGAACTTCATGTCTTCAGCTAATATCTTTGAAGACAAATTACAAGCCCATATTGCAACCTTGTTAAAACGGCGTCATATTTTTGTCTACAGAACTATCTAAACGGATATAAATAAGCGTGATCTAATTCTTTCTGCAATGCGAAACAATGCATTGTCGCGTATGCAAATCGCATCAGAACCAGCCGTTTGTTCGCCGAGTGCCCCCCGGCATCAGTGGGACACAAACGAACTAATTGTCTAACATTAGAAATGATGCGGAGATCGAATTAAGCGGCACGTATGTAAATGCGTCGTATTTGTCGAGCTCATTAGAAATGCCGGGGTGCTAGTGATTCTTGGATTGGCATCCTTGGTGGGAACACGAGGTAATCGGCGTTATCGGCCGTCCATACTAATGCCTGCAGGTGCCAAACTACCAAACGGCGTGGCCTTGAAGGCGTGGTACACGGAAGAGACACAAACATAAATAAATTGTTTGTAATAAGATTACACTCCGCTTAAATATTCATGCAGTCTCGGCTTAGACTCGGATTTGTAATTCAGGCCCCCTGATACGTTCATTGTTTTTTCGTTTAATACAGGTAGCACACCTAAAGCTAGTAATTTCAGGCTTTGGGATTAGGCATTAGGTATTTATCACTGTGGAGACATGCAATGACGAAATCACTTATTCATTTTAAACCAAAGAGAATTCACCGGGTATTAAATATATGAGTATTGTTTACAAAATAACGTCAAAACGAAAACATTTTGTATTACAGTAATCTAAATCTGGCAGAAAAAATCTTCAAGGAAGCAAACCTGTAAACCTGACCAGAATCGGGGTCAATCCTTTTTCCTCGTTTAAATCAAACATAAAAATAAACTGCTACTAATTGTTATTCCACGCTCCTGTTTCTAGGGGGCCACTAAACTAGCTCTGCATGACTGACTCTCTGTGCTACCGAATTTCGTATGTGAAACCGCAGCTCGGGACATATTGTTAATTTATCGTTGCGATATTATCTAGGTTTTCGATTGAATATTCAGCGCCTGTTCTTGCCTTTAGATCTTTCGCTTCATGCTATTTTTACTAAATGCAATTTGTTTTTTGCGCATAAATTTTTACGAGTCCGCTGGCGTACGTGAATCAGGAGGACAGTGGCGTCCTTGCTTAATTTATTACCACCACCGCACCACCTTCTTTATACTACTGCAATTGGGCTATCAAGGAAACAACAGTTTACTTGCTCATTCCAGTTCTTTTTTAAAAAAAACCTAGCCTTTTCTTACTTCAATTATAATTATTTTTTTGAATAAGAATGTCTTTTCTTCCGCGTCATCTATTTAATGGTTAGAAGAAATCTAGAAAGCAACTCGTTAAAAATCTGAACACCCTAAATCTAACTGACTCAGCTATGCAACAATGTGGAAGGAGTTTAGTCTAGTGTTTGGTGAAACTCTGGAAATTTGCAGATCGACATTCAGTAAGCAACTAAACGCCTTGCTTCTCCAATATTTGAGGGCAAACTCTGAGTTGCGTTGCAGCGCCCCATGTATATCCTTTCCTTTTGGAACTCACAAATAGAAAATAATTCCACTTGTCCTTACAAGCGTATTCTGTAACTCGGAATATATGACAGGAATCGGAATGTTTTTAAATTAAAATAGTCAGCCTGTATTATATTTTTTGAGTAGGGTATGTTGTTACGTTTCAAATTTGCCGCCAAAGAAAACGCGGAATCTAGAAGATATCTATCTGGCCCGCTTTCGATAGTTGGCAAGCCTGTACTACACCTTCTTTGCTTCTTCGAAGCTTATTGGTGGATGACGCACCACGTGACTGTCTTCGGTTTCGTATCCTAGCAACCTTCGCCTGCCACAATTTCGCCTCGTTGAGGTCCTTTCTTGTTCGAAGTGTGTTACAAGTCAGACGTGTTTTACGTGCATAATAAAATTATCGGAATTCTTGCTCTTTGGGAGGAGTAATTCATTTACAGCTGTGCCGAAAGATTTCGTGATACCATCGAACACATTTGGGGATAATTTTAACTCCAATTCCAAGCCTGGGAACTTATTAGCCCCAGGTAATGTAAAAAGTGCAATGGCGTGTATCAAAATGGCTGCTAACGAAACCTTTTCCCTTTACATTCAGGCTTTTCTGTTTGGGCGCAGGCTTTTAGTCCAGGCTTCTAGGCCTAGTTCTCCGGAGGCGCTTCTGCCCTGTGAATGTACCGTGGCCCGATCGTGGAAACCTGACCAGCCATCTTGACGATCCCAGCTGATCCAGATTGTCGACGCTACCCGCGGACGACAGAGCGCGTCGTAATTACCCACCGGCCACCGCGCTTCGGTTGGTAACGTTGACCCTGCCGCATGACTGGACGCGCTGTCAAAAGGTTAGGTATTCCAACTTTAATTTTGCGGCACGATTGGTTTATATTTTAGTTATTTCTCGTGAATAGTTGAATCGCGAGGAAGAATTTCGAATTACGTGTTGCGCTGCGTGTACCGTACACTGTAAAAAATGGGGGTAAAATTACAGTGATAAGTACGATAATATTACAGCGATAAGTATGGTAATATTACAGCGAAGGCTATGTGAAAAAAAGTGTTGTAAATATACAAGGTATTTCGGGACAATATCACATTCGGTTTGTGAAAACACATTAAAATGTACAGTAAATTTCCTCCCATTACATTAGTAATACATAGTATTAACGTGTAATTTTACAGCGATAATCGCGGGTCATAAAGTTGCCCGCGATTATCGCTGTAACATTTTTTACAGTGTAGTTAATTTTAGCATAAATTAAGCAGCCACTTGTAATTGTGTAAAGTGTTGTTTGTTTTGAATTGTTTAATAAAACCTCAGTTGTGTTAACATTAACTTAGAGTTTATTTTCTGCACACCAGTGAGTAAAGTCTCGCCTCTATTTATTGTTGATTTATTTCTGTCCGATTTGGTCGATTGGAGACGTCGACTGGTCGATTACGTTTAGATGAAAAGCAGTCTTCTGACGCCCTTTAATAGTTTTTACCACCTTAATTGATCTACCCCGTTCTTCACTGTTGCTAGACTGGAGAACACCTGATACGTTTAGTCAGCAGAAGCTTGTCATCTGTCAGTGGTAAGTAAGAGGCAAGTCAATTTAAATTTAAATTTGGTGACAATGTGGTATTCCGTAAAGAAAGTAGAAAGCATTCAACAGTCTATTTAACATTTTAATATAGAAATCGAGCAGAATTATGTCATACTAATTCGACTACATTACGATCTGATCTGTCAAATTTACTGATTTCGATTCAAGTTACAGAATAAGGGGAGTTTAGAAATTTAAGTAATTCCCTAAATCATCAATCAATCCTGCTCGTAATAAGTACCTCATCAAGAAAGTGCAAAATAATCCAGTCCAACTCATACTTCTCATAAAGCAAACAACCCAGAAGTTCGCGAAATGTCAAGTACTTTAATATAACGGGTCTTCAAAAAAAAAACACCTCGAGTTAGCCTTGCATAAATATCGTATGTTGTAGCTTGCACTACTGAATTCTTATATGTCAAAAATCGATTCAGTACACATAACCTCGAAGAATGTGTATATGAGCAACAAGTAAGTTTTGTAATTGAAATTTCAGCTGTTGGAAGACTGGTTTGAACCGATTTTTAGGAGACGGCCTTTTCTGTATAACATAAATCATTTACATTAGAAAGTTATTTTCGGAATGGAACAAAAATTGATGGTGTTTGGAGTAATTCAATACCAAGTTGTCTGGAGTACCAGGTAGTGTTCAGGGAAAAAAGGTAGTGGAAGACCCAGTGTTTGAATAGAAGAAAAAACTGGCAAATATGATAAGTAATACGAGAAGCACCAAACTCCAGTAAAACAAATTTGTTGTAACGTTGCCTTGAAAATATTTTATTTTAAAAAAGGTTATTTTATTCAGTTAGTTACGACTTGATGTTTCTGGCAAAAAGGAAGTTAAAAAAATAAAGTTTATAATTGTAGTAAATTCAGTTCAGTTATTACGAGGCTATAATTTGTTGACCCCGACGTGGGTCTATATGACAGCTTATATAAATTTTCTTCTTAATAGAATACTACCAGATTCTGATCCTGATGATTGATGAAATTGTCTCTAAACAATCAAGAAATTTTTCAAAGAAATATCTTTTTAAATTGAACACAAACCTGGTGTGGTGACAACTCCAAGTAATCGTGTTGTTTGCACCACATATGGATCAGGAATGAATCACTTAAAAAAGCACATCTACTAAACCAGAAGAAAAATCTTCTGTCACAGGAGCCATTAAGAAATCAATTATTAATAATATTCTCCGTGCTCCATCTAGGACAAAAGATAAAACTGCTGAGGTTCAAGGAACTTCCCTCAGCCATATTGTCCACCGCTGAAGAATTAGAACTAACAGAATTGATTGTTCCAAAACTCCTTGAAAAAATAACTGAGAAATCTCGATAAACCCAGATAAGTACACAAATGGATATTTCTTCAGAAGAAGAGTCAGATGGTAACTTATCAGATCAGGAGATTTAAAAAGATCCAATATGTATCCCTACCCTTGGTGATTCAACAACTGAAGATATAAAGACCCTCTATTCCTCCAAGAAAATTGGATACATTTATGATTCCTCTAGTAATGAATGGATATTACCCAGCATATCTTATGTTAACAACAATTTAAGAGCATACATGGACCAAATGATGGAAAGGGTTTCTAAAATGGAAGAATCAATTAACAATTTGTACCAAATATTGACAGATACTACTGACAATACCACAGTATCTAATCAGGAAGTGAAAAATCAATTCTTAGGATTAATATAATGAGATTAACAGATTTAATACTCTTACACAAATACTAAAGTCCCAAGAGATTTCTAGTAAGGTAAAGTCCCAGAGAGAAGAGTAACCTAAGCAAGTATGTAAGGGGATATCCTTTATGGAAGTTACTGAAGATGATAGAGACCTTATTTTTATATCAAAAAAACATTCATAAGTTCTTACCTATGAGTATTAGGCCCTCTATTGACGAATTTGAAGAACATTATTTTGTACGTAGATTATGTGGATCAATGGATGAATTTATTACTTTGTTAGAAACTTTCATATCAGACGCAACTATATTAATACCTTTTATCTACGACCACTTTTGTAAATGACGAATTGTCGAAATTGCAACTGTCATTGCTCATTATTTTGAACTTGAATAATAAAAAGAAACCCACTAAACAAAGCATACAAAGATACTTTAAAAGTATTTTCATGTGTTCAGAAAACCCTCACACTTTTATTGAACAGTCTCTCCACCTTGAAAAGCTTGGTGTCTGGGCAGCTCTTAGTAAAAGAAGGATTGTTAGACCAATTTTCTTTCAAGGCAGCACTGTGTGATGCTTTTAATATCTGAATCATATTTGCCATAAATTTTTAAGAACAACCACTTCTGTACTTAACGAGAGGAAACTTTAATGGAATTTTTTTAACTTACTTCTTCACGATGAACTGCAAAATGGCTATTTCATACAGGATGGTGCAACACCTCACATCACTCGGGAACCATCAATTTCATTCGAGTTTTTCGACGTTAGGAATTTAGTACACACCATATTACTATTATAAAAAAATATTACTTACGATTAATTTCCTCTGAACTTTTCTATCTTAATGTCACGAAGCCTTGATCTTGACGATGTATTAAAAGAGCGTGACAAAGGACGTAGTGATCCAACAAAAAAATTACTAATAAAAAAAAATAACATTGACGTCCAAGTACTCCTCGTGCCTCTCGAAACTCTTAATTACTAATTAAAAAATTAATCAGCGCAACGCATGGCGGTTTCGCCTCATCGCTTTCAATTAAAATGATCCGCGTTCGGCCCGAATAATTGCCCGTAATTGGCCGGATGAAATCTGATCGTAAGAGAAAAATCGATTTCGTTCGATACGGGAATAATTAATAATAAAGTAGAAATAAATGCCTGGTCACAGTCACTCACTGGTCAAATAGCTCAGCTTATTTTTGTTCGGAAACAAAAGTTTTGAAAATTGAGCTTGTTTTTGATTCTCATTCGCAAAATTCTATAGGGTGATCGCAAACTATCGTACGTTTTCCACGAAAAACAAATCGAAATCGAAATGTCGAAGTTGCTTCACGAAAGTCGAGTTTAGGATATTTTCCATGACGTCAGCAATACCTCAGTGGGGAGGAAGAAATTGTTTCTCAGTAAGCCAACAACCCTTCAAACCCAGATGTACAAAGTTAAGTTAAGAGCTGACTTTTTCAAAAGACTCAGCAGAACATCTTAAATTAATAAAAAATTTCAAGCACAAACATGCATGATTGTTAAGAGCTGTCTTTAACAAGTGGTTCAAGAGGACACCGTCGTTTCAGTCTTCGTTACAGAAAGAATTCTTAAGAGAGGTCTTGCATCCCTTGCTGCTGATCTCGCAGATGTTGCTTCATAGAGACTGACTATAATGTGCTTGAGTTATAGATAGGTGCAGGTGGAGGGTAGGTCCAAGAGATGCCATACCCGACCCGACTGAACTACCAGGATAACCGTATCGTGTTCGGGTATCCATGCAAAACTAAAGTGTGCGTCTGATACAGATACACATGACGTCAATCTAAATAAATATTTTTTGGAAACTTTAAAGTACATACCTAATCCACAGAAGAGTATACTGTTTAATTCAGATACAATTAAAATGAAGTCATTAAAAACAGAAGCCGTTGTGGAATGGAATTTTGAAAATTTTATTATCACATGAGAGCCCGGTCCTGATATTATTGGGCAACACACCGGGTATTCCTTCGAACGCTTTTAACCCACCTGTTTCGTTCGAAATACCGTTGCTCGAGTTCTCTCCTTTTACAATAAATGTCACGCGGTCGTAACTATCGAAATAAAAACCGTTTCGCCGTTTTCGTTGCACAACGGCCGAGGAGGGCACACAAATTTATGTCGCTACTTAAATCCGAACGTTTGAATAAATTAAATCGAGAAAAGCATATCTAATTCAATATATTTTTTTGTGTGTATTTATATGTAGTTTATAGAGCGTTGGATGGACGGACGGAATACATAAGATGAAGAGTTTGAAGAAAAAGGAGGAAAAAAAAAAGGAGGATGAAAAGGAGTTATTTTATTTTGATAAGGTGTGGTCATGTATATTAAACAATATTTGACAAGCTGGAGGTCTGAGCTGTCACCTAGGTCCTCCCCGATGTGGTGCGGCCCACTATGGGGAAGGCCTCCATGCCCATTGTATGATAATTAATGCCCTGTCGTCACAAACACTAATTTAAGGCCCACGAAACTTTGAAATGTGTAATCTCGTTTTTAACGCTCTGTGTGCGCATAAGTTATCATCAACGAGGAGCTTTGTGTGCACTTTTCTCGATTTTATGATTCGAAATCAATGCATAAATTCAGTTCGAATTTCATCCACCGGCGCGCCGGTATTAATTATCGGAATTAGGACGTCCTGCATACATTAAGCGGTGCGTTTATTATTATTATAATGCAGTCGTTTATTCGGAGTAATTTTTCAAATTGGCGTGCAATTTTCCTACATAAATTTTGCGGATTATTTTATTGCCTGCAATTAACCATTTTTCGGACCTCCCGTAATTCGAGAGTTAGAATCACAACTGCCGCTATAAACCAGCGCTTCCCAAACTTTATCTGTTGAGGAGAAACCTCGAAAACGACAATCACAGATATAATCACTGAAGCCAACCTCATTTTTTTTTCAGTTCAAATTTAATTTGAATTTGTAGCGGAACTTAACACTATACAAGAATAAGAACTCACACGTATTTAATAAACAAACTTTCCTTTTTGATTCAGAGATGGCGCTTCAAGTCGTATTTTTAATAATATTTTCTAAAACAAGTTTAATACAAACAAATGAAAATCCCCATTTATTTTCGCTTAAAGTTAATATGATAATATATGAACTCATTCAACGAAGAACTCATAACTACGTAAAAAAAAGTTGCAATGTTGATCAAGAGAGGGCATTTCAAATCGTTCGTTTAAAAACCCGAATTTGTTTTCAATTAAACAAGTTGAAGTGGTCACAAACTTTCGATGCTGACCGAGAGATGGTGGTCCAAATTATTCATTTAATTTTTTTAAAGAATATTATTTAACATCAAACCAAGTGAAAATCTCCATTTGCTTTTTTTTATTAAAGACATTTATGATATGAAATCAATAATAGGTCCTAAAACAATAAAAAAATAACTTGCAATGCTGATCAACAGATGATGCTTTAAACTACCCTTTTAAAAAAGTACCCTAGGACATTTTTCTTTTACCCAGTCAATATGATATACATATAAAATCATTAGGAAATAATGAAAATTAAAACACTCCGACTAGGAGCTAAAACAAACTTTCAATGCTCTCCAAGAGATGGGGTTTCAGACGGTTCATTTTGTAATCGTCTGGAAACCAGTTTACAAACGAAAAGTGCAATGATAAGGAAGAGATGTTACCTCAAACCAACCACTTATAAAACCTGTGCAAAACAATATTCCAATTTTCAGTTACTTTCGACAGCAGGTCCAACCACCATGGAAGGCGCATCAAATTATTCGTTCTAAATTTGAAAGGAACAACCAATCAATTTTAAGAAGTAGAAAAAACTTGCTACATGTTCAAGTAAGAAAAAAAATTATATAAAAATTTTAAAGATGTAAAAATGTAAAAAACAAGAAGCATCGGATAACAATAATAAGTTGGTCACAGCCGCAACCGACAGTAGTGATAATAACCAGTCGAACATGCCTCTTTGAGAAGCTTTAAAAGATGAATTCTTGGAGTTGAAAACTAATCACAATTGGAGTAAATAAGATTTCTAGTTGCTAGAGTCATCAGATGATGAAGCATGTTTACTGCGGTAGATATACATAAGAGAAGAAGAGAAGCGTTCTATCATTCTCTAACAATAAGAACTCGATAACACCAACATCAAAAGAGAGAGAACTCATATCCATTAAAATAATAACAGCAAATAGCTTGCAATGCTGACCAAGAGATGGTACTTCAAACAGTTCGTTTTAAAATATATCTAAGGTAAAGACAATTGAGTGAAAACTTTATCTCAACTAAAGGCCACTATTCAAACGCGTACTGCGTCTTTGTTTTGAGAATTACCTATTTACCCCTTCGACATCTGTACTTAAAAACAAGATCTAAAAGTAATACTAAAATAACATGAAAACGCAATCTGTAAAATAACTAACCATTTACCGACCTCTGTGATATCCTCTGTATATCCAGTACAGAAGCATGCCCACTCCCTGCCTTTAACCCCCTTGACCTATACTTTTAAGTGATACACATTTTGCCTATCGAGTCGGACCCCCGTGATCAAAAGAAAGAGAACTCGTATCCATTAAAATAATAACAGCAAATAGCTTTCAATGCTGACCAAGAGATGGTGCTTCAAACAGTTCGTTTTAAAATATATCTAAGGTAAAGACAATTGAGTGAAAACTTTTTCTCAACTAAAGGCAGTATAATACGAAACGATAAAAAAACACTCTTTAAAAGAAACTTGCAATGCTGATCAAGAGATGGAGCTCCAAACCGTCCATTTAAAAGTTCGCTAAAACAAACTTTAAAAAAAGAAATTTCTCTGGATTAGTGGTAATAACTAGTCGAACATGCCTCTCTGAAAAGCTTTAAAAGATGAATTCTTGGAGTTGAAAACCAATCAAAATTCGAGCAAATACGATTTATAGTTGCTAGAGTCATCAGACGATGAAGCATGCTTCCTGTGTAGATATACCTAAAAGAAGGAAGCCTATCATTCTCTAACAATAAGAAATCGATAACACCAACATCAATTAAGAAATAATAACAGCAAATAGCTTTCAATGCAGACCAAGAGATGGTGCTTCAAACTTTATTTCAAGATAGATGGCACTCTAGACAACTTGCTTCTAACAAAAAGAGAAAAGTACATAGTTGGTTTTCTTGAAATTCCGTCTGTGCTTGCCCAAGAAAAAAGGGTTGGTTGAGGATGTTTAAACACGTCCATCGTGAGAAATAAATCAATCCGCATCGTCCTATGTACGAGATGGCGCTTCGGATTTCTCAACCAAAATGAAAAAGAACAAGTCAATAGATGTCCTTGAGAAATGCAAGTTCTTTCAAACACCCATTACCAATTAAATATAGGCAAACCAATTTTCGTCTCAATGAAAATGGCATTCTCAACGAATTCCTTCCAACAATTCCAGGAATGTGTCACATCAAATTTAATATAACCAATCAAACCTTTCACAAATGAGATGGCGCTTCAAATAACCTAATTGTCTTTGAGAAAACGCTTTTCAACGCCTACTCTTAGTCGAACAGGCAATCCAATTATCAGAGTAGGGAGTTCCATCGATGTTTTCAAAAACAAATATATTTTGAACAAACTAAAAGCAAATTTTCGCTCTTTGAAAAAATATAAACTTTCAATGCTGACTAAGAGATGGCGCTTTGAATCTTCCACTTAAAATCTTTAACTTTTCCGAGCCTAAAGTTTACAAAAATTGCAGAAAGACAAAGAACTTTATTTCAACATAGATGGCACTCTAGACAACTTGCTTCTAACAAAAAGAGAAAAGTACATAGTTGGTTTTCTTGAAATTCCGTCTGTGCTTGCCCAAGAAAAAAGGGTTGGTTGAGGATGTTTAAACACGTCCATAGTGAGGAATAAATCAATCCGCATCGTCCTATATACGAGATGGCGCTTCGGATTTCTCAACTAAAATGAAAAAGAACAAGTCAATAAATATCCTTGTGTTGTCGTTGTATATTTTATCAAGTTTAGAATTTAAGAAAGTTTACGCATTTTCAATATATCCATAAAACACGAGCACGTTTGTTTATTTTATCTTAAGGTTTGGGATAAGATACAGGGTGCGTCTCAGGTAGAGGGATGCAAGAAAAGAAGGAACGAAAGCACTTCAGTCTCCGCCAGCGGTTCTTGTAGGGCGGACGTCTTGATAATGTTGCGCTAATTACGCAGACGGGCCCGTGAGGACATATGATGAAGTAATTGTGCAAACGTAAAAGGTTTGCTGATGGTAGATGATGCTCTGAGGTAGAGTAAGGTGCCAATCACGTTGTGTCCGCTGATGGCTCGGACAGAGAGTAAGAAATTGGGCATTCTTTCATAAGGGTGATCGCTCTGGATTCGCCCACAAATGGGAGAGAGTCGAGGATCATTCCACCTGTATACGGTATTTGACACTATCCGCTACTGCAGGAGCGTGAGTAGTAGATACCGGAAATACAATTAGTTGTAATACCTGATCAGGTGATTGCCTTGTGCTTTCAAAACGGTCATGACTTGGTGTTAACTGTGCTCGGGCCGGTGTAGCAACACTGTAGGAGGCAGTAGCACCAATGATTCTGAGAACGTACGCTCAGAAGGCAACGTATGCTAATATCCACCTGGGGTTTGTCGTTATGCATGCGAAGTACGAAGACGGACATTCGAGGACACCTTCCCCGTGAATTCGCATCCCAGCAGGGAGCTTCCGCATCTAGAGTCACCGCTGGAAAGGAGTGGGGCCAGGAGAGGGCCCCGGTGAGTAAATAAGTCCGATGGTCTTGAGTAGATACTCGTAAATGGTTATTTGTAATTTTGCATGACATCCTTATCGAATCGGAAAGCGAAACCCAAATGTTAAGACGTTTACCCGCAGTGGTCGAGAAAGAAAGAAAGAAAGAAAGCAGGGAAAGAGAGAGCTAACCAAAGGGTGAGTGAATGTTTATTGTAACTCGGTCCTCTGACATTGTTATCAGTTTGTTATATTTATGTTTGTCATGTTTAACACAAAGAAAAAAAAACTATCCAACACTTGAGCAAGTTCTTCCAAACACCCATTACCAATTAAATATAGACAACCCAATTTTCGTCTTAATGAAGATGAAGTTATCTTTTTTGTTGGAAGGAATTCGTTGAGAAGAATTCCTTCCAACAAAAAAGATAAGTTTAAGTGCAAAGTCGTTTCCCAGGAATGTCACATCAAATCTAATATAACGAACCAAACCTTACACAAATGAGATGGCGCTTCAAATAACCTAATAGTCTTTGAGAAAAACAGTCGCTTTTCAACGCCTACTCTTAGTCAAAGAGGCAATCCAATTATCAGAGTAGGGAGTTCCATCGATGTTTTCCAGGAATATGTCTTATTTAACAAATCAATCCTAACACAAATGAGATGGCGCTCCGAATAATTCAACAAAAAATGAAGAAAAAAAAAAACTTGGGAAAGTCAGGTAGTTGTCGTTGAGAAAAGCAGCCGCTTTTCGAACGCCCATTCGGATTTAGATAGGCAACCCAATTTTCAGTGTTAAAGTTTATGCATATATTTTGAATCGTCTAGTATAAGCTTTTGTAATATTTTGCATCTACTTCATAACGATTAACTTATTATTTATTATGTTGTTTCACGATAATGAAAATACCTACGTTAATAATCCCGAAGATAAATTGGCAAGTTTAGACGAGCAAGCGTTATTTATAATAAGTGATAGCCGCGACAGATAAATTCATACACGGAGCAAACACAGATTGAAATGTCATGTGCAAGGCCTGACGTCACCGCCATGATTTATTATTCAGACAGGATCGGTTCGTATTTAGCACCGGCGACAAATGTGAACAAACAAAACTTGTTATTATTAGAATGCAAATCGCGCCGGTTGATTGAAAATTTCCTGATCGGCCAACAATTAATTCCCGCAGAGAGAAGAAAAGTATATGCTCATACCTAATCTGCAGCGCTAATTAACTCGGACGTTCTCATGATCGCTAATATTATAGATCAGGATGTGTTTCTGATAAATAAATAAAGTCGGAATTTGCTGCTCTGTTTGCTTACTAAATACGGTAATATCAGTTCTATTTTAGAACTATTACATTAAATATATTCATAGTTATAAATTTATTTTTACCAAACAATTTAAAAATGAAGAGGAGTTGACTACACACTTATTTAAAAATAAACTTTCAATGCTGAACGAGAGATGGTGTTTCGAACCTTTCGAACATCAAACGTCAAGCAAAGTCACATTGACAGATACGGGCGAAACGTCACGTTGACATCCACATAACTCACGATGACAACCGTTAAAATCAACAAAATTAAGGCCGCCCGTTAACGAGTTAAAGCGCAACCGCATTTGTTCACATTCATATTCGCTAGTGCTGCATAGTCTGACAATACTCAATCGCTGGTATTGTTATAGTCCGACAAAGAACACATCTCACCCGCTAGTGCTGTTATAGTCCGGCAAAGCACACATGTCACCCGCTAATGCTGTTATAGTTCGGCAAAGCACCCATCGCACCCAGATAGAAGAAACAAGGAAAGACGTCACCAGAGAGACACCCTAAAGTTTCTTCCGTCGAGCCCAGCTGCCTGTTCCCGTCGTACTTCTACCTTTTGCATCTTCTTCAAAGAACAGCTTCACCGGAATTTCCAGTAAACCTGCGATACGAACTGGCCATTGTCGAAATTGGTCCGCAACAGTTGTACCAAGGAGTGGACCCCTTTACAGTATTGCTTTGGGATCCTGGATGCTTCTCCATTAGAAGAGCGTATCGCATATCCCATTGTTAAAATTTGACAAAGCGAAACGTCAGTAGCAATTAAATATACTATTTACTCGTTAATAATCAGTTTCTTTTTCATGTAGTACCTATCACGAGTAAGAACTACACTAAACTCTATTAAAATGTAATATTTATGTTAGCCTTTTTTGCTTGTTGTCATACGTTACGTTTATGTTCATCAAATAAAGTTTATGTTTTGTTGAACCAACTCTACGAACACGCCCATAAAGTCAAGAGAAAATATAAATAAAAGATTGTTCTTTAATGTGATGATAATCGAAATTCGTAAGACATCGTATTATAAAGTTTTGACGAATTATAAAAGGGGGCGTTTCGAAGAAGGTAATATTATGTAATGGAAGAGGGTAGGCAGTATTCAGGCCTATGATATATCATGAGTGTTAAGATAACATTCAAGAGTTATGTTATCTTAATTGCAGTCGGATAACACTTCATTTAAAGGCATCGAAATTTCTTAAAATGATGCATCAGAAGTTTAACAACATTGAAATAAATGTCTATCAGATCACATATAACACTAATTGAGCATAAAATAACACCACGAAGCAATTGTAAAAGTTATGTTATGATGAAACATCAGGTCATTTTTTGACAGCGAGAGGAGTTACACACATAACAGCACTGTTATTCTTAACAGCAATGATACCATCATAGGCCTGATTATGTAAGGAAATCTATGTAGCAGATGATCTAGCAACCTACTTTGCACGTTGTTATGTACAAAAGAATGAATTAATGAAAAATACAATTTAGAGTTTACGTCACTTCTTTTTGTAAAGTTATAAAGCTCTACATCTATAATTCGCTGATACGACTTAAAATTGATTCCATGTAAAGTAATATATGAATTAATAAAGAACTAAGATACTATAACATATTTTATGAACTAGGCAGACCAACTTTTCAAGCAAGCGCGGGTAAACGGCGGGGGTAACAATGAAACCAACATCTTGGATACAACCAACGTATACCAACCTATTTGAATGTATAATTTAAATTACAGCTTCAACACTCCCTATCTTAACATTACGATAAATCAGCATTCGGTTGACTTTAAAGAGTATGGCTGAAGAGAGACTAGTGTCATCAGAAGTCAAATATCCATCTTTCTATGAAAATACATTTTAACTACGGAATATTGCTCTTGCTATATGTAACTTCATTTTAATTAGAAGAACTATAGTCATATTCAGGGCGATATCAAATAAGATCCACGGCTTTCCAACAAATACACGTTTCTAGAGTTACTGCTCAATTGTGTTACTGGACACTTTAATGAAGAAATATTTTGAAAAAAGAAGAGCATGCGGAAATCAAACAGGAATTGACGAATTGTAATATTGTCAAAGGGACAGAATTAAAAATTAATATTGTAAAAGGGGCAGAATTAAAGAGGAATTGACGAATTGCAATATTGCAAAAACGGACAGAATTAAAGAGGAATTGTAATATTGTAAAAAGGGACAGAATTAAACAGGAATTGACGAATTGTAATATTATAAAAGGGACGGAATTAAAATATATATTGACGAATTGTAATATTGCAAAAATGGACAGAATTAAAGAGGAATTGTAATATTGTAAAAAGGGACAGAATTAAACAGGAATTGACGAATTGTAATATTATAAAAGGGACGGAATTAAAAAAATATATATTTTTGTACGTATAAATAGTTCACTACTTAGATTTTATAGATAGTTTACGCAGATGTACAACATAGTCGACTAGATTCTTTGACAAGGTATTTTTATTAAATTGTAAACATGTAATTGCTGAAACTTTAATACACATAATATAACTCTATGTAATTAATTGTTGTTTTTTTACATAAGGTTAATAATTTTATATTGAAACAAACTAAGGAGTATAATGAAATAGAACAACAAGTGATACTGTTATGTCATTTTCCTGCAATAGTCAATGAATTTAATTTTTTTATCAAATATTGAGAACAGAATGGCAGACCTTTGATGAAGTGGCACATAAAATGTAGACGTTCCACAAACACAGTCTAATGAACATGAATAATAATAACAACATGCGAACTTGAATAACAATATTATTATATGCAATCAAGAATTCCTACATTAAATTGATATTGGGTAAACGTATGTCGGTGCTCTAGTCATAACACTCATAACCAGCTGATGTTACTGTTAACGTTTTAAGGACAATAATCAAAAATTTACACATGAATACAAATTTAAATAATATTAACACAAACTGATCTTCAAAATTCGAAACACTTTATATAAAATTTCTAATCGAAATAAGTCGGACATATTAGTTTTGAAAGATTAAATATGGATAACTTGTTTCTAGTTTGATTTTTACATAATATTAGGAAACAAATAAATTGTTTACTGTCAATAATTTTACTTGACACTTTAATTTTACAAAATATTTCAATTTCAATAAACTTATACACTGAAGAAGCAACAAACCGTTGTGAAACGTTTGTACAATCATTATTGGAACAAATAAAGGCTGTAAACTCAAAGAATTTATATAGAAAATATCTAAAATCAGTCGAGAAAATAACCTAAGAAAGTTTTAAGGATAAAGTAATTTTGTGGTAGGGCTAACTCTTTCTCCTGATGAAAAATTCCGAAAACTTAAAAAAAATAAAACCTAAAAATTTTAGGACTCCAATTCCCAACCAAGAAAACAAATTTAAGAATGTCAGGGAAATTTTAATTTTGGAAGATAAAATAGGTTAATTTATTTAGAATTTGAACTATTTGTTTGGTGGCCCATGTCATACTGAACATTTTTTATAAATTAGAAAGCAATTTCCTCCTCAAGACTACGACCAAGCTGAGACTTCGACGATCACCTCTTCAACGTTGATCAAGAAGCAAAAGGAAAATATTCGCCCCAAAGTGAGGCAATTAGATTGTTGAGGACGTTATTTTTAATTCATAGTTAGTGCAAAATCATCAAAATTAAAGCACACTAGGACTAGATTTGGCTGAAGCAACCTATTCATAGAATATCTTGCTCGTCTAAAGACTGTGGAATAAGATTTTGAAAACGTCATTTCTGATTATTGATTTAGGCCCCCAAAACATGTCGGTAGGTAATCCTCGGGCCGTCATTGTTCGGTTCTAATCCGTGTAACTTACACTGGGTGCGCCTCACCTGGGATGACTTGAAGTTTAAGAGTAGTTCTGAGAGTGAGTGTGGGTTGCCCAGAATGTGCACAAAAACCTAATCGCGTATGATCCATCTCGTCGGCTGAGTTCCGAGGACAACGGGCACCACAATGCAAGAAGAGCGAAATAAAAGCGGCCTTATTAGACGGTTGCATTAGCAGTAAAACGTAATGAAGCAATAAAATATTTGCTTTGGAAAAATCCGGTCATCGTTTTTTGCCTCTTCATGCTAAATTAATTGTATTTGAGACGGACGAGTCGTAAATGTGTTTATTAATTTGAACACCAACATACCCTGCGTGCGTAATTAAAAAAAATAAATAAATAATTTCGTTTCGAGTTGCACTTTTAACGTGTGCGCAACTAGTAAAGCGCTATCGCGCGAAATTATCTTGTTCTGATACTTACGCCGTATGCTTTATTGTCTATAATTTTCCGCTTAATAAGAAAGGTGGCTATTTTATGGTTGGATAGACGGCTAATTTATATTAAACAATTACCGACATCGGTTATTAGCGGTGGTGCTATTATATTTAATAACTGAGCTGCACCTAGTATCGGACTACCTCTTTTGAGCACACACGTTTATGTATCTATAGTTAGTTACACCTTGCCATCATGATCAAACATTTGATATACGGGACACCGCGTAAAACGATAATAAATTCGAGTTTCAATTTCTTGTCGTGTTATACCCACATCGATCGCGTTCGATAATTATAGCTTACATCCACCTCGTATCAATTTAATTTATTTTAAAATCCAATATAAATGCAGTAAAAGAGCCGCGCTTTTCCACAGAGAGATGGCGTTTACTCGTAGGTCTATAGGAATATACTTCTGAATTTATTTTAGGGAAAAACATTAAGAAAGAAAGAGATGGCGCTTACGCTTCTAAATTTAACTGTGAAAAAAATTAAGGAAGGCATGCACACAGCACACATGCAGTCACAGCTTCGAAACTCTGACCCTCACCGCAAAGTTTTAAAAAAAGCCGAATTGTCATTGTTTTCAACACGAAACAAGAAGAATTCGGATTGCATCAGAACTTTAGACATTCTAAAAGCGTTCGATCTAATAAAGAAAAAAGCTAATACGTGAAGGTATGATGTAGAAGATAATCAAAGGAATACTTACTATACACACAAACTAAAACGTGTGCTTCGGAGATAAATCAGAGATGGCGCTTTGTAACGTTAACGCTAAATACACAACTAGGAAATGCTTTTTAATAAAATAAGGTACATTTAATAAACTTACTTATTCATATTAATAGATAATATAACGAATAACTGAATTAAAAAAAAAATCTCGAAGTTTTAGTCATTAAACAAGAGATGGCGGCGCTCTTGTACGTTACGAGAGACAGCGAAAACTTTTGCAAAAACTAATTGAGGCTCTTTTTGTTGAGTGAAGTATATTTAAAAAGATGTAACCATGAAATAAGCGATGGCACTCCGGATTATACATTTATCCGTACAGGACAAAAATATTTCTATTAAAAAAAAAAAATTGTAATGTAGACCAGAGATGGCACCTCTCGACCTTCATTTTAAATACACGATGTAATGAAGTATTATGTACACATATTATGTACTCTGGCTTATATTTATAGTTTACTGCTACATCGCTTAACGGAACTCAAATTACAATAAAAAAATTTGAACGGAAGGCGACACATCGAATTGCACGCTGATTTCAGTTATTGCCGCTATTCAAGTTTTACAGAAATAATAAAGAAACTTTGATCGTAATGCAAGAGATGGCGCTTACAAATACATCAAACTTTTAAACCAACAGACAGGAATTCTTTCCACAAAAAAACAATTGAAAATTGATTTGTACTGAATATTATCCAACGAAGTAACCAAGAAACTTAACCGTTAATCAAGAGATGGTCCTTCCGACTTTATAAAGCAGCAAAACTTTCTCTAAGGAACGTAGTCAAAGTTTTGTAATCTGGAAGTTGCCAGTCTAAGTTGGTAACGAATGGATTAGTGCGGAATATTTCCCGGTAAAATAATCCCAAAATTTTCCCCGTTAATCAAGAGATGGCGCCTCGGACTTCACGCTTCTTAAAAAAATGGTGGAAACTTTAATTTCATCAATTTTGAAGTGAATATTATATGAAAGAACAATTGATCGCAACCAAGGAATTTTTAGGAGGAGATGGCGTTCCATTCCACAGGACAAAGAATTAATAAAATAAAATAAAAACAAGAAATGGCACTCTGAAGACCAATAATTACAAGACAGAATCTAAAGATCTGAACGAACGAAAAAAAGGAAAATCAATGTATTTTCCGCCATTGCTGTTTTCTGTGTTAATTTAAAATACTTATAACCTATAACTTTTTGAGGAGATTTCGAGACATAGACCAACCAAGAAGGACGTCAAATTTAAAGGAGACTATGGGTTATTATAAAAGAAAAAGAAAGATCTGAAACCAAAAGGGAAGAGAACTATATACCGGTACAGATTTCTTAAGTAATTCTTACTCGAAGTATAAGCTATTTTGAACGTCGTTTATAAACGTGGAAAATGACGATCCAGACCTTCATTAAACAGAGCCACATTATGGAGAGAAAAGATCTGTTACCAAAAAAGGAAGAACTTTTGCTACCATATCACCGATGACAAAACCATTAAGCTATTTTGAAAAACACTTATGAATCGATCCACACTATCGTGAAATACAAAGGCACGCACATTATTCATTTTCACAAAAAAAGAAATATCCGAAATCAAGAGAAAAAAATATGGAGAAAAGATTCGAGGCAAAAAGAGGAAAAACTTTCGCTACCATTTCCGATGACGTTTTGAAATTCTTATCAAAACCATAAATCTATTTTGAAGAACACTTACGAAAGTGGGCAATATCGATCCATTCCATCACAAAATACAAGGACAGGCACATTATTAATTTTTACAAAAAAAGAAACATTCGAAATCGCGAGAAGAAAACAGAAAGAAGGCACATTGTGGAGAGAAAAGATCCCAGACCGAAGAAAGGAAAAACTTTCGCTATCATATCACAGATGGCACTTAGGAACTCTCACCGAAACTTAAGCTGTTTAATGGACACTTATCCAAAACAAAAAGAGGCAAGTTTGAAATATCGATCCAGACGATTGTCACCTGTCAGTTATTCTAGGAAAGAAGATCCGAGGCAACAAGCGAAAAAAATTACTAAAAATTACATCTATTCCTATTTACGTATCTATAAAACCAAACCATAGGTACTCCTTCAATCGGTTAGATGAAAGGCGAGCCGAACGGGACCACGTGCGTTGCGAAGGGGAAAAATGGCTCCATCTCTCGATTGAAACAACTCGGCAATATCGGTTCCGGTTACGTAGAAAAAAAAATTCCGGCCATACTTTCTTTTCTTTCTCTCATTTACTTTGCGCAGCAATGCTGCTTGTCTTTCGGCCGTGAGCCATTCCAGACATTTACGAAGTATGTTTAAGCTGGGTCTTAACCTTTAAACAGCACAAACATCCATGGCTAGTGATGGGATTCGAACCCATGCCAGAGAGCGACACGACTTTCCAAGTCGGCTAGGCTAGACCGCTAAGCCACTCGGCGACCCCCGGCCATACTTTAGTTATTTTTCTAAATTTGAAGTGTACCACCTGCTAAAACGGAAAACTTACCGCATTCAGAAATAAGCAGCGTTCTCAGAAGAACGTTTAAAAGTAACTTGGAAAGTTACCGAGTCATTCTCCCGCGTCCACTGCTGCCAACCTCGCTCTCCTCTCCATTTGTGCCACTACAATTATTATTTTTTTAAGATGTCATCGTCTATATTCCAATTCAAAAAGAATGGCATCTCGGTAGGCGTTGGAAATTCAAATTTATGTTTGCAGCAATGCATCCTTGATAATAAATAAACATCCCTAACTACTGTTGTCAATTTGTTTTTGACGTTCATTGAAATCGTCTTGTAATTTGCGTATTTGTGCTTGGCATTTCTTTGTTTCATTTGATTTCATTTACGAGAAATCTGTCTGTTTCAAGACATTTTCTCAAGATATATTTGTTTGGAGTAAGTAATGAAAATTTGCTTTTTTGAGTTCAGGTTTGTATGTATGTACATTTTGTAGGAGCTTGAGTTTTATTTGAAATGGAACACGTTTCATCCCGTTTAACTTTAATCGGTTAGATGAAAGTATTCTGGTTTTTCTATAGAAAATTTCTGGCTACCAAAACTCTTCTGTAAGATATTCCGTTTATGTTATATTAAACATCACTCCACATGAATTTAATTACTACATCTTAGAAATCCAAAAGTGAAATCTATCAACATTTTCCCACCATAAACAATTTTTTTCGCCCATCTTTCAGCCCATAAATCCGGCCGAACTTTCGACGTTTTCGACGTCGCGCGTTCGGACAACAAACATCGTAAATTAGAATACGTTCTATCACACGAATTTTATGCGTCCCGTAAATTTTCACCGGCAACATCTGCGCGCGTTTCGTAAGAACCGAAGACCTCGCGGACGCATAATCACCTACATTTATTTCCTAATTATAAAAAAGTCGACGTTATCGACGGCGCGTATAGATTCCTCTTCTTGTACGGATCGGATTTTTATGCGCCATAAAATATTTTGACACACTTAGCGACGCCGGGTATTTTGCTCGATGGTTATGATGCCGTATATTATGTTGTCGGAGGAAGACCAGTTTGTTTCGAAATAGTTGGGGACAGGCTGCAGCTAACGCACGTAGTGGGCTGAAGAAACGTATACGCAGTAGATGACCTCAAAGAACATTGAAACTTAAAAAAATTTGTTGAAAACCAAAAGTGAAATTAATATTTTAGCTAACCTCTTTGTGAACAACCATTATTTTTCATAAACGAAAGTCTTCCTTTTATAAAACGTTATACGCTCGTGGTTTTCTGTTTTAGTTATTTACAGTAAGTGGCAGATGAAATAGACTCAGTCAATTTTTTAAAGTTTTATGTACATATTTTTATTTTTCAGAAAAATAATTAGAATAATTTACGTGTTTATGTTTAAAAATCATATATAACTCTACTATTAACAAAAACTGGCTCCATCTCTCGATTGAAACATCTCGGCAATATCGGTTTCGGTTACATAGAAAAAAAAATTCCGGCCATGCTTTAGTTATTTTTCTAAATTTGAAGTGTACCTGCTAAAACGGAAAACTTACCGCCTTCAGAAATAAGCAGCGTTCACAGAAGAACGTTTAAAAGTAACTTGGAAAGTTACCGAGTCATTCTCCCGCGTCCACTGCTGCCAACCTCGCTCTCCTCTCCATTTCTGCCACTACAATTATTATTTTTTTAAGATGTCATCGTCTAAACGAAGACATTCACGTTCGTCTACGTCACGTTAGTCTACGTCAAGATCGTCTACGTCACGTTCACAGGGAGCCGAAACGGAGAAAAATTGATGAGACCTATACACGGACAGTAAGTAATCAAATAATAACTAAAACAGAAAACCACGAGCGTATAACGTTTTATAAAAGGAAGACTTTCGTTTATGAAAAATAATGGTTGTTCACAAAGAGGTTAGCTAAAATATTAATTTCACTTTCGGTTTTCAACAAAATTTTTTAAGTTTCAATGTTCTTTGAGGTCATCTACTGCGTATACGTAACGTCCGCGTGTAAAAAAAAAGGTAATTTATTCCAAATAAGTAAAATATACGTGTAGGAGATTACTCCTTCTAGATAAGATTTTTATAATATATGGGAATAAGCCACATAAACCGGAAACGGTCTACGTGAGAAGATCCTTTTTTATAAAAGTCCACACTATTATGAAAACAACGCCCTCGAAAACCGACGCATCCTTTCGCACCAGGGATTTTCGTTAATTGTATAACACTTGCAATTAGTTTTGCCAGTTTTTTTCTTAGCTGTTGTCGTTCGCCTCGTCAGCCAGGACGTCGTAAAAAACGGTGGCTGACATTTTATTGAGTTTGGCAAGGCTAACAACGTGTTAAGTTTGATTTAGATAACAGTAAGCGACCGTAAAACACATTGCTTAACCGTTTAGGCGCGCATAAATTTCACCAGAGGAAACGCTCGTTACGAAAATGATTATTGCTGTTTTCATTGCGTAACGGAAACTTATTGATAATAATAAAATACAGCGCAGCATATTCAAACCCGAAGATCCACCAGAATTGTTTTAAGAAAATTAAAGTCCTTTTCAGAATAAAAAACGAAACATATACTTACTGCCAATTTAATGTAATTTCTACTAAATAGGGCACCGCCTATTTCATTACCTCAGTCAGAAATGAATGAATGAATATTACCAAGGTTCCTCTACCAATAATCAACCGAACTTGGTAACTTAGTTACCAGAAGACTCGTGTATTATTAAATGCGATTTGCTAGGATCGTAATTAATACATTTAAATCTACTGACGTAAGATTTATACAACTATAACATTTTATCTCAGTTAAGGAATGTATTAAGCACGATTTGCTGGGATCGTAATTAATTCATTCAAACCTGTTGACGTGAGATTTGTACACACACCAGACTTTTTTCAATTATTAAATGTGTTGAAGACGACTAGCGAGGATCGTGCACTCAATGCATTTATAATCATTGACATAATTTTCTGAAAGAACATATATACAAGACTTTTCTAAGTACTAATAAAAAGAAGAATCCAACACCCTGTAACAAAATCAAAAACAAGGCTCAAATTTACAAAACATTATATAAATAATTGTGCATAGAGCATAAAGCAAACAGCAGTTAACTAATAAAAATTGCACTAAAGTCGATCCATACATAGCATAATAAAAATGGCGCCCAACGTGGAGCCATACATAGCAATATTATTGGATCACATTTTACGTATAGACAAATATCTGTACTTCAAATACCCAAGTTGCGAGCAATTCGATGTTTAAAACATGAAGCATGGGACTACCTTTAAACTTTCAATCCAGAAGATATTTTTTGTGAACCAGAGAAGACACTGCTCCATTAAATCGAAACATATCACGCAACAACTGTTTCAGCTGCTGAAATCGAAAATCCTACTTTGCAAAACTTTAAGACTGATGATGATTGTAAGGTTGATAAGATTCGAGGGATTATGGAAGCAGAAGATAAAATTTGGGCCAGTTAATATCGGGTGCATCAAGAATGGGCGATTTAGAAAGAAAATATATTAAGTGAGTGTTATCAAGGATCCTAGGTATTTCAGTTCAAAACATTTAAAAAAAACACACAAATAACGATACCTTACCTTCAGCACTCAAAATATAATAATGCAAAAATCGATGGTACTACTTAAACTACGTATAATAATTTAGTAAAGTATAGAGCGCGGAATTTTACATTTTACAAAATTAACAACAACAGATATAAATTAGATGCACTCGGTTTCTTGTAAATGTACGTTGTTTGACTTTTATGAAGTCAATTTTTGAAGCAATAAAAAAGAAAATCTTTAGATAGAGTCATTTACTAATAAGAGAAGGCAAGAAATTTAGTTATAATCATATGAGGTGGCGCATTTTAATAAAAACAATATTTAGTGTTCGTTTTTGGACTCGCATTCTCTTTCACTTCCAGGTGAAAAAAATTATTAAAAGCGCAGCATAAATATTCCGAAAACACGTCGAGTTTATGCATGAAATTATGCGACTGCCGGGCCACACGGTCGAAACAATTTTATTTTTGGAGCTTCGACTGTTTCGCATAAGATTGAATTAAGTTGGTTTGGGCAAAAAGTGCAGATTTTAAATTCGCGCGCATTCCCGCGTTTAATTAATTATTGCGTGCGTGCGTTTTAAAGCGTGATTATTACCCGTCATTTCCGACGTCTTTATGATTTTGAAATTTTTAATTTCTTTTTAGTCATTAACAACTCAATTAGCGTTATTGCATTTTCAAGGCTCTTATTCATTAATAATTATTTCAAGCGTTCATTTTGCTAATTGCTGCAGAAGTCATGGATGTAAGTACATTCAAACACAAAGGCATTTGAACAGTTATTATAAAATATAAATATCAAAGAGAACCTTTAATAGAAAAAAGTCAGTGCAGACCAGACTATATTTTATGTATAATATTTTGCTTAAATCAATTTGATCAATGGCCTTGCAAACAGCAATCATCTTCCAAAACACTGAGTTACTGTCATTCAAGAAAACAAGTCTAATTTTTTCTATAATGTTCTTCTACTATTTTTATGTTTCGAATATATCTTCCTCTCGCAAAGCCAACAATAAACGTACAAGGCATTAATTCAATGGAACGAGGTCCACATCACATTAAACATCGGGTTGATCATTAATGACGTCCTTGGACCTTTTGAAGATTGAGTAACAGGTGATTACATAACAGAATCTTCCCAATAAAATAAATCAAGCGTTTGACGTTAACGCCGTAAAATTTCGGCGATTATTTATTAAAAATGTTTGTTTCTTCGAGGCGACTTTATTGGACAGGCAATAAAAGCTGCGAATCCTCTCCGGTTATTAATAATAATAACAGGCGAAGATTCGGAATAAATAAAGCGATAAGGAGCGGGCAAAATTTCATTGCACATTTGCATAATCATAAAACGCGGCCATATTTCAAGGCCGGGACGCGGTCTACTTGATAATGATCAATTTATGAATGAACGATTCATAAAACGTAAGGAGTCGCATATTTAAATACGATTATAATAAATTAACTTAAATATTATTCGAAACAGTCTGGAGTGCAAATTGAGGAATCAAATATGCATAATAAAGCGGATTCATAAGATGCGTGTGTAAATATTATAATGACTATTATAGTTGGTTAATTGTTGGCATACATTAACGCTGTGCCGGCACGCTTATGCTAAACTATGGTAATAAGTGTTTTCTGGAGATTAATAGCTGGACGGATGGAATTAAGAATGAGAGCCGAGCTCAAATCGTGTGGCGTATTAAATTTATGCTAATCAATCCACTTCACTTTTCTCTCGTCTCGGGTTTAATATTTATAAACGCGATCTACTGTTGTTATTGTTATTCTAATTTCGCCATTGCTCTTTTTCGCGCACGTCCTAATTTATTTCACCTAATTTGAATAAACATACCTGAGCACAATTTCGGTAATTCGATAGCTCGTATTTCGCATTACTATTTACATAATCGCATTTTTGTCTGCTAATTTAGTCGTTCAGAACATCAATTTTCCGTCTGGCTTTGCTTGTTTACTTACACGATTTCCGTGATTCTTTTTATGGCTCACACGTCGTTTTTATAACGAAAAAAAAAATTCACGTCATTAAACGAAAGTAACGACAAGAATATCATTAAATTAATATTCTCAGCTTTAAAATTTACAAGTATTTGTTATTGTTGGACAGAGAGAGAGAGAGAGCAAACTAATGAATTTTGACATTAAAACGACAGCTCATTTGATTGATTACATCATTTATAGTCAATCAGTTATATTTACAAATCAAATTTTATTTAAAATTGAACATAATTGAATAATTTAAGATTGAAAGCGAACATATCATTACAATCTAGAGACGCGTAAAGAAAGAGAAAAACACTTGTACAGAAAACGTGGAATTCCCCGATGTCTTCGGTTTCTTGAAAATATAATAACGATTATAATCGTTTCCAAGTACATAGGTTTATTGTGATAGTAAATAGATCAAAAAGTAATATTATTTGTCAGAACTTCAAGTTCAAGCCATTGCAATTCATACAACTTGCTACTGACGAGCAAAGTATATAAAATAAAATCAAAGATCGTTTAATAGTTATTTACGTGTCAAGCTTTGTAAATTAATCTTTACGGGCGAGCTGGAGTGAGCCTGGTAAAGATTAATTGCAAAGCGTGTCGCGTATAAACTTTTATTTCTACCTTCACATGGCGATTTTTAATTAATTTACTTTAATTTTTTTATGAAAACTTTTTTTACTAAGAAGGTGGAAATAAAAGAGCTAAACAATAATTACCTGGACTGTTTCAAGCTGAATTGTTCCGGAAAAAATTCGCAAATTAAGAACGTGTATCAACTAATACAGTAAAAAAAGTGAATTGAAAAAAATCCAAAAAGTCATATACTAACAAGAAGAGGAGAACTAATTCCATATAACCAGAAGAAAATAAATAAAAACAATCGGGCATTGAACAGCCGTTATTCAAAAATCAGTGTAATGAGTGCGATAAGTTCGGTTAGACTCTTTCTAATTACGACGTCATTTTTGGTCGCGACTGTACCTGCAAATTATGTATAAACAGTTGAGTATCGAACGACGTCCCTCAAATTAGGATGTTGGGGCCCGGATTGAAGTTAGTAGAAAGTATCTGAAAAACCATATTTTCTTCACTTATAGGGCCAGACTTAAACATATTGTAATACTTCTATTAAAAAACGCGGGGAATTTAAACCTTAAAACATAATGCGTTTGAAAAAGTTATGTGAATCAACATTAGCAGAAGAATACAATCCTGCTAAAAGGGTTTCTTATAGTTGCAGTACGTGAAACTATCCAAAATAGTCCGAGGATTTTTCAGCAAGTTCAACAGTTAAGGCGAAGGAGAACGATGCGAGGGGTGGTAATTTCCAATTTTTATTTTTATATTGATGATTTCTTAATCAATTACTCACTAAAATTATAAATCAAAACATGTTTTCACCTGTCTTTGTATCAAACTTCATTCAATTATTGTAAAAAAAAGTTAAATTTAAAATATGCAAAATAAAAATTAAACTTTATCCACCCTGTATTTCTTGCAATCATTAAGATACAACCAGCATGTTATTTTACTTGAAAATGTCCTATAAGACGAAACCGGCCATCATAAAGAAAATTACTTATATAGAAAAGACAAGGGCATGAAGTATTTTTTCATTAAAAATAGTTATTGCATTAAAGCCATGATTCATACCAATTTCGTTATAGTCTTATCTCGGATAGGCTAAAATCTGCATAAATGTCTGCGTTTCGGTTGGCAGCTTCTTCAGAAATGAAAAATAAAATAAAAATATCTGAGAAATTTATGCGCAAATCTCAATTTACTGTTGGCAGGAAATTGAAAAATGTTTGCATAATTATTATTATTTATAAACTCAAAGTTTTTTAGTTTCATTTTATAAAATTAATTTACAATATAAACCTAAATACAGTATTAAGAGTACTTCTGATCTAATTGATAAACTTAACCTGACTCATATATCTAATACTTAACTGTATGTTACTTTCTTTAGATGTATGTTACCTATTCACATCAATCCCAGCTTCCGAATATATTGAAACTGTTAACGACATACTAATTTCTGCTAATTTAACAAAAGAAAATATTCAATTTATACATGAATTATTAAAAATTGAACAAAAGTTTTTTTTTATATTTTTAATAGAGTTTTAATCTCAAACGGACGGTTTAGCGATGAGATGTGGTTTGTCCCCTCTTCTTGCTGATCTATTTATGGACAAATTGGAATCGGAATATTTTTCTTCTGTTAATGTTTGTAAAAAATATATCAGATTCTGTGCTAGATATGTTGATGATATTCTTATTATTTATGATGGTCCTCTATCATCTCTTACAAACTCAATAATTCACTTAAATATTAAATATATCAAATGTTTCAATCGTGACATCCTGCGATCACTTTTTGACCTAACATTGCATTAGGATTTACAAATTGCAGCTAGTTCGCTACTTAATAAGCCACCCCATACAAGGCGGCCAAGCGTGCTGTTAAAGCATATTGAAGTTTTAAAAATTTTTCTGCTGACGAGGCCCCAAAAAAGGCCGAAACAGGCTGTACAGAGGATGTTCGAGGAATCCACTGCAATCAAAACCAACTTGCAACAAAATTATTAAATATATCGTAAACCAACTCAAACTTATAATTGTATTAATTATAACATCGAACATAGATTGGCTGCATTTCAATCTTTCTTTCATCGTTTCTTTTCAATCCGTATGAATAAATTACACTTCAGAGAAGAAATTAATAATATTATTCAAATGGATTATCTTAATAACTTCCCAATTAAAACTATTTTCAATATTTTTAACAGAGAAAAAAATAAATTATCAAATAACATCATTTACCCACCAATAATAAACAACTCAAATTTAACAAATAATTTATGTTCTATTCTATATGTGTATATATCAATCAAAATATGTAAAAAAAATTAATAAAATCTTTAAGTCTAAAAATTTCATTTACCACTCGAATAACTTTTTCAAATTTATTGTGTCATAATAAAGACAAAATGGATAATTTTTCCAAAAATGATGTATATTCTCTAAATTGTAGTACTTGTAAAGCAGCATATTTGGACAAACTCTACCAAAACTTGTATTAACGAACATCTAAGATCTTTACGACTAAATAAAACAGATTCAAGTTTTGCTAATCATCTACTAGACACATCCCACACATTTGATTTTTCTTCAAAGATCAAATTATTACATAATCTTCCAAAAGGAAACAAACTTGATATTGCTGAAAATTTAAAAAAAAATTTACATTGTAACTTTTTTCCTAATACAGTTCTCAATGAACAGACATTTTTTCACAAGAACGATTTCTTAATTCTGTAAATTGGAAATTATGTATCCGATCTCTTAATATTCATTCAACATGCAGCACAGTATAATACCAGTTTTTGTACAAATTTACACTAATATAATAAAATTTAAAAGATACTGTTAAGTTATTATATTGCCATGAACTAAAGTTACTGTATTTAGAAGGTACTATCGTCCCCCAAACTAAAAAGGACGCGATGAAGACGCCATGAAACGCTAGGAAGAAGAAGGATAAATACATAACAAGTTACTATTGCTAGGGAGTTTATGAATGAATTTGATTAACCCCAAATTAAAAGAGATAGAAATTTGGCGCTACCTTCTCAATACAGTAACCTTACTATGAACGCGATTCCTGTTGGTGGTCAGCGGAAGGTAGGCGAGAGGGGTACCAAGTCGCCCAAGGGGTGATAAGGCGGGGAGTTATGAGGACTGGACGACCTGGTAGACCTCTTAACCGAGCTAGGGCGAATAAAGGGGTTTAAATAAACGTGTCGTCTTCATTACTACTCCTGAACAGCCTCCGCAGCGATGCGAAGGAGAAGGTAAGTCTAGCCCTTTCGTAACTCCAACAAGGTACCTCTAGCTAGCGAGTGACAATGGTGGAGTAATTACACGATGTCTAATCGTAAACAGATTTATTATCCTGGAACCTTATCAAGGTTATCAGATACACGACATTTACCAAAAAGTGAACGAAATAACTCTTCAACCTGCACCAATCACGTTGAAATCAGAGACATGCGTGATATTATATGAAAAGGATCAACAGAGATCCTTAGCAACTCAAAACTCAGTTTTAGCGTATCATATAGCTAGATTCTATGATTTGCAAGGTCATCATGATATCAATACTAATGGGCTTTTGGTATCAGCGGCCGAGATTATTGCAATTACTGATTGGGGGAACTTGAGACCTTGGTCACAGATGGCATCAGCATTCTTCAAAACTGTAGGAGTAAACATTGTCTTCGAGATATACATCTCTCGTAGAGTTACCAGATTTCTAAATACTGATGAAAGAAGTCAACAATTCCTATGTTTATTCGGACATGACTGGGAATACGTAATTGGGGATACCAACTGTTTTATCCTTGTGCTTATTATTGTTGATGGGAAAAAACATTAATGAAGACAATTATAAGAATTGGTTCGAAAATAGAATTAAGGGATTCCCAAGTGCTTTTGGAGAGGCTACAAATATCCCGTTCCTACCAGAGGTTGCTTGCCCAGCAGTAACATATGCAAATGCTTATACCTCAGCATTCGAGATAAGACAAAATTCCTTATTGCCATGAACGCAGTTCCTGTGCTACCTGTTGGTGGTCAGTGGAAGGTAGGCGAGAGGGGTACCAAGTCGCCCAAGGAGTGATAAGGCGAGGAGTTGTGAGTGGACTGGGCGACCTGGTGGACCTCTTCATCGAGCTGGGGCGAATAAAGGGGTTTAAGTTTATTACTACCCCTGAACTACCTCCACAGCGAAGCGAAGCAGAAGTAAGCCTAATCTTTTCGTAACTCCAACAAGGTACCTCGAGCTAGCGAGTACTCTTCCGGGAGGGATACGGCCCCCATTTACGAATCCTCCCAAGGGTACGTAACAATATATTATTGATATTATTATATGTTTCCATGTCTGTTTGTAGGTTGGTTATAGAAGAAAATTGAAATGCTGAATCTTCCTACAAATTTTTTTATTTACATCCACGACCGGCTATTTTATTCAGTGCACTTCCTTTACAAGAACAAATTGACACCCGAGAACATTTTATTTGTCAACTCCGATTTCGATATCATCCGTAACAGTAAGAAGAAAGAACTAAAAAAAACCGGTATCAAATTGGTAGTAGTTTATTTCATTGGTTCTCCAGCTCATAGTATATCAAAATTTTTAGTTTCCTTTTTTAAAATTCATTTACAATATAGAACTAAATACAGCATTCAAAATACATCTGATCTAATTAACAAACTTAGTTTAGTCCATTTAAATAAAAACAGTTTTTTAAAAGAACAAATTGTATATTTATTTATTTATTTATCTCTATATCATTCCGACATTTACATAAATACTTTGTACAAATTTATACTAATATAATAGAACTTAGAAAATACTGTTAAGTTATTATATTGCCATGAACTAAGGTTACTGTATTTAGAAGATACCACCATTCATTTCCGTGGCTATCGTCCCCCAAATTAAAAACGACGCGATGAAGACGCCATGAAACGCTAGGAAGAAAAGGATAGATACATAACAAGTTACTATTGCTAGGGAATTTATGAATGAATTTGATTAACCCCAAATTAAAAGAGTTAGGAAGCTGACGCTACCTTCTCAATACAGTAAACTTACCATGAACGCGATTCTTGTGCCACTCGTTGGTGGTCAGTGGAAGGTAGGCGAGAGAGGTACCAAGTCGCCCAAGGAATGACAAGAGTGGGAGTTATGAGTGGACTGGGCGACCTGGTAGACTTCTTAACCGAGCTAGCGCCAATAAAGGGGTTTAAATAAGGTTTAAGTAGTCTTCATTACTACCTATGAACAGCCTCCACAGCGAAGCGAAGGAGAAGGTGAATCTAGCCTTTTCGTAACTCCAACAAGGTACCTCGAGCTAGCGAGTACTCTTCCTTGAGGGATACGGCCCCCATTTACGAATCCTCCCAAGGGTACGTAACAATATATTATTGATATTATATGTTTCCATGTCTGTTTGTAGTTTGGTTATAGAAGAAAATTGAAATGCTGAATCTTCCTACAATTTTTTTATTTACATCCACGACCGGCTATATTATTTAGTGCACTTCCTTCATGAGAACGAATTAACACACTCTGATCTGAAACCCGAGAGCATTTTATTTGTGAACTCGGATTTTGACATAGTCCACAACAGTAAGAAGAAAGAACTGAAAAAAGCCGACATCAAATTGATAGTAGTTTCTTTCATTGGTTCTCCAGCTCATAGTTTATCAAGATTTTTTAGTTTCCTTTTTTAAAATTCATTTACAATATAGAACTAAATACAGCATTCAAAATACATCTGATCTAATTAACAAACTTATGCTGGGTTTCATAAAAGTCGATTAAATTTAATCATTGATTAAGAATAATTATTCCTATACCTTCAGCATATGTAACCATAGCAACGTTTACTTTTAACAGTTGATTATATTTAAGTAACGTTTGTGAAATCCACCATTAGTTTAGTCCATTTAAATAAAAACAGTTTTTTAATTTCTCTTGATGCTACAAACCTTTTCACTTCAATTTCTGCTTCAGAAACTATTGATATTATGAATGAATTACTAGTTTCTTCTGATTTAACAAATAATAATGTACAATTTTTACAATCACTACTTAAAATTACACTTCAACAAACTTTTTTCACATTCAATAATAAAATATATTCACAAATAGATGGACTAGCAACGGGCTGTGGGTTATCCCCCCTTTTAGCAGACTTATTTATGGATAAATTAGAAATAGAATTTTTTTCATCAACAAGTTTATATAAAAAATACATTAAATTTTATGGTAGATACGTTGATGACATTTTAATAATTTACGAAGGTCCAATTTCTTCCTTAGAAGGCCTTTTAGAAGAATTTAATTCACTTCATGAAAAGATTAAATTTACTTTAGAAAAAGAAACCAATAACTCTATTAATTTTTTAGATATAACTATAACAAAATCAAATAATTCTCTCTCTTATAAAATTTATCGTACACATACTTACAATACAATTAACTTTAACTCTTTCCATTCCTTTGAACATAAATTAGCAGCATTTCAATCACTTTTTCATCGCCCATTTTCTATTCCTATGACCCTATTAGATTTTAGACAAGAAATTAGTATCATAATTCAAATTGCTTATTTAAATAATTTTCCTATATTTTCAAAATTTTTAATCGCATAAAAAACAAATTAACTAACTATATTATTTATCTCCCAGTAGAAACTTCAAAATCATCTAACATATATTTTTCTCTTCCTTATGTTGGTCTATTATCTATTAAAATAAAAAATTACTTAAAATCTATACGAGTTAATATTTCATTCAACACTCAATTAAATTTTCGTGATATTTTCTTAAATAACAAAGATTCTCTAGATAATTTCTTTAAAAGTGGTGTTTATTCATTAACCTGTAATTCTTGTAACGCAAAATACATTGGTCAAACAGGTAGGAGTTTAATGAACGTAAATGAACAAATCCTTAAGATGAAACCATTTAGATTCAAGTTTCGCAAAACATTTATTTGATACTTTACATGATTTTGACCCTACTTCTAATACAAAATTAATACATAGGTTTCCTAAAAGTAATAAACTAAATATTGCAAAAAATTTAGAAATTTATTTAAATTGTCATTTTCATAAAAATAATATTAATGAACAAACTATTTTCAATACAGATAATTTCTTTGAAACTATTAATTGGAAATTGTGTGTTTGATTCTTCACTTTTCAATTATACTAATCAATATTTCCAAGATTTTAAAAAAATTTCGGTAACTAACATAACTTTTTCATTTAATTATAAAATTGTCATTATACAAAAAACGTTTATATTTAGATTCTACACATATTCTTACAACTAGTTTTACAATAATATTAATGTATATAATATTTTACAATAATTAAGGTATTTACAATATTTAAAGTAAGTTATATTAATATTTATTAGTAGTAATAAGTTATTTATAGTCAACCACTTGAAAAAGTCGAATAGACGAAACCGGTCGTGGATGTAAATAAAAAAATTTGTAGGAAGACTTAGTATTTCAATTTTCTTCAATATATTATTGTTTATCTTTTACAAGATTTAATATTTTTATAATGTACCACTGACGATGCCATCTACACAGAAAACTCGGGCGAAACGTTGACGGAAAGATAAAACCTTTTAAGAACAAGTTCAACTTTACACGAGAATAAAAGTTCAAGTTAAGAAAAATCGAAAAAAATTACCCAGAAGCAATGGAGGTAAAGAGACACCAAACAGTTTAAAAGCTCTCACCAAGAATTAATGTTTATTTATGTACGAACGAAATATTTTATAAAATTTAAAAAAAAATTGGAGGAAATGAATAGTACTATTACACAGAAAAATTGACCGAAACAAAAGACTACTTAAATAAAAGTACATATGTGTAGAATTTAAACATTTTTAAAATTTCTAAATTCAAGATCTTTCTTGAATTTTAGTCTAGTAAAATTAAGGAGAATTCTTTAAGCTACAATTAACATCAAGAAATATTGCCAAAAATCTTGTAAGGTAGAAGGAAGGTATTTTAACAACTTCCTGCTGCAGCAACACATACAATGTAGAAATTTCACGATTTCAATAATTCTTAGTACATTGACATTGCATCACTTAATCATAATTTAAATTAAATAAATTCCTTAATTCTTAAAACTGTGAGTATAAAAAATTACATACGAGAACAAAAATAAATCATTTTCTAATATTGTTGCATGCATAATGTTTTAATTCAGAAGTTAATAGTTTTAAAGAAATATATTAAGAAAGCCTTGCAAATTTAAAAGAATCATTTTTTAAAATCGCAACAATTAGTACAATGATTAAATAAATTTAAAAAAAAAAAAAAACAATGCCAAGAAACGTTAAATAAATATGTCTGTCAATGTGGTAATTGATAGTAGGATTGAAATCTACCACCAAAGTTCGTTGAACGGATTTACCTATCGCAAACAATTCGTTAAAAATCGTTAGAATTGCAATTTTTTCCTCCGTCTTATTTATTGAAAACCTTCGGGTAAACCTTGCAAAATCCCACGGAAGTAACTTCCAATATAAAAGTGCGCATCCGCCCATAGCAAGGCATGCACGTCCTTATATGACGATTTACGTGCTTGAATTCCTCGACTCGCTCTACCTAATCTACATTTTTGACCCCTTCGTATTCAAATCCGCCTCGAGAAATAGAATATGCTTAATGGACTATCATCGGTGATTTATAAAAAAAAACCCTTGCCGATTGTACTAAATTCAACCCAGGTAAACGCGGCGTTTATCTGCTTGCGATTTAGACGTGTTCAAAGGTAAAATTAAACCTAAAGTTCTACATATAGGTCGGGATGGTTCAGGCACTTCTGTAGTGACCCATCATTCCTCGAGATCGGCCGCAGGCCTAAATGTAACCCTGGTCTTTTATGTGCGGCCCTTATGTAACTCGAGAGGGAAAGGTAGGCACCTATTACCGGGGTTAACAGTTTTGGGGTTGGATATTTAAAAAAGGTGTCCCTTACACTTAATATTCAAGCAGGTAGATTCGCATAAATTCGCATACATTAAGCAGGTAGGTAAAAAATAAACTTCCTACTACCTCTTCCTTACCACGTCGAGTTTACAATGAGTTTACCTGAAACCCGAACCGGGGATTCCCTCATTTCAGGTTGCAAATTAATTTTGGGACGATTTCCTGGTACAAGTGCCGATGCAAAGTTGCTGATCGAAAATCCCAGCATAGGTTTTGCATACGGGTCATGGGAATCTTCGGGGTTGCATGTAGTACGCGGGGTTTTATGTATATCAGCGATTACCTGAACGAATTTGGTTTAATATTGATGACCTTTCCTAACCCGAAGATGCAAATGCCTCTATTTACGTATGCAACTTATTCAAATAACCCATTCGAAACGCGTACCCTTCCGGTTTTTTCTCAGGCTCCAAAGGGTTTCGTCTGCGAGGAAACCGTTTTTTTTTTACTTAACGTACTTCTGGAGTAACGTTTTTTTTCCTGTGGTCGACCCCGTCGCGTTTAATTAAATCAAAAGAAGTTGATTCAATTTCAAAGGTAATGAATGGAAAAACTCCCTTTCATGCAATTGATGATTAAATTTATTATATGTTTTTGCCGGTTTGAGTATCTCTGTTTCAATCGTTAAAACTTAAAAGTGAGGAACTAACAAGCTCGTAAAACAACACCTAATGCGTGTGTAAACGTAAAAGCTAGTTGAAGAAGTCGGGGGAGATTGATTTTTCGTGACTTGTTTTAAAGCAATTCCCACGAATGTAACCAGAAGATAACGAGCAAGGCATTCGATGGAAATTCAGAATTCACCAGGAAATTTTATAACCCATCACCATAGTTTGAACATATTTCCTTCATTTTTTCTTAAACTTAAAAGTTCAGATAACTAATAATAACCTTCAATTTAATTTTTATTATATAATTGCTTCATCTATGATTCACTTGGAAAAAAAGCGCGTTACGTACGTATAGTTGCATCAAAACGATTTTCACAATTCCATTTCGTAAGAACAACAATTACTCACTCGATCGCAGAACTTAATTAACGATTATATTTTCCCATTTAATATTATTCTTCACACAATAATTACCTATAAGCTTATAACATAACTTAATTGCATGCTATCATATCACCACAAAAACTGAACTAGTTACAGCAAAACACTGAAAAAACCAGTAACTCTACCTTAACGGTGGCACGCATAAATAAAATATAAACAATCAAAATCACCTTGAAAATTACTATGATTTATGCAGTCTAATTAAAGCAATTTCTCAAAATAGTAATAGTTAAGTTTGTTCTGGAAAATCCAAACGAGAGAGAGAGAGAGAGAGAGAACGAGCGAAAGCCGTTGTTTTCTTTTGACATTAGTAATCTAGTTATGGTTAGACCATGCGGTCAGCTGCCGCTATTTGATTAGGCCATATTGAATGTTAGTATTAAACGGATCAGACGGAATCTGTGTTCTGTGTTGTATAGCGCAGGATCAGGGACGGCTGCTTGTTAGGGTGCACTCTACCCACCCCACGGTGATTGGTTTGGTTTGATCCACGGACGTAGAACTAAACGGATCTTCAAGGGAATTTCATTTAAGTTTGTAAAAACTTATTCTTTACGAAACATTAATTTCACTTTCTATTTCAGAAATTAAAGTCTTATACAGGATGTTAATAAAAGACATCTATCTATTATAGGAGTTACTATATGTAACAGTACTAAAACTAAACCTATTTGTAAATACTCGATATTGAAAATAATAAAATTAAAACAAGTTCAGTTGTCATTTTTTTACAGTTGAAATTAGGCGTTTTGCTCCTCATCCTCTGGAAACAAAAATGAAGCTAACGATTCAAAATAAAAGCCATGAAATATGTATATAGGCACTCAATATCGTCAATAAATATCAGCTAATACGTTGGGAAATTGAGACATCTAAAGGTGTGTTTACACTATATAATAAAACACGTAAATATAACAATGTTATATTATAACTTGTTATATGCATGTTACACAACATTTGTTGTAAAACATTAATTAAAACGCCTCTATAACAAATTATATAACCTGTTCATTATGGCATCTGACGAGGAGGTTCCCCTTGCAGCTGCAGTTACAGCAGTGTTTATTTATTTATTTATTTATTGTAACAAACAGCATAATGCCAGGCTACAAAACAAAATATACATAAGAAAAACATGCGTCACGGTAAATAGGTAAATGACAACCTATGAGATTAACAAATTCATTACAAAAAATTATAAGGATAAGTAAATCTAATTATGCATAGGCGGACAGATTTTCTAAAACACTTTTTCTAAATTTCTTCATATTATCAAAAAAGATATCAACAGAACTCAATTTATTGAAATTATCGCATATTCTGTACAGAGGAGAGTTCATGGCGTAATTTGTTTTTTGAGTGTTTAATGAAAAGAAAAATCTATGTCTTGCATTATACATAGGTACTATGAATATGTAACTTGCTTAAAATTGCAGTACAATCTAGACAATTATTTAAAAGTTTCTATATAAATATGTTAGAAAGTAATTGACGTCTGTGCGATAAAGTTACTACACAAAATTCTTCAAGTAAAAGGTTATAAGGTATTTCATACCTTTTAATTGGCCTATGCTTTTTAACGTACAGGAATCGTAGAAACTTCTTTTGTATTTTCTCAATATCATTGCTATGTATAGCATAAAATGGGGACCAAATTATAGAATCGTATTCTAGATGGCATCTTATAAAGGTATTATACAAGTAGATTAAGGTATCAATATTTTTAAAAGAACGAGCATTCCTAATTAGAAATTCTAACATCTGATACGATTTACTAACACACTTTTCGATGTGTTTGGTAAACGTATGTTTAGAATCAAATGTAATGACTAAATCTTTAATTTCGTCAGTTCTTTTAAGAATCTCATTCCCCAGCATATATGAGAAAAGAATTGGCTCTAATTTTCTTGTATATGTTACTAGAACACATTTCTTTATATTAAAATAAAGCTTATTATTTATAGACCAGTTATAAACTCTGTCTAAATTCTGTTGGAGTATAACACAGTCTCGAATAGAGGAAACAGCTTATATATTTTGAAATCATCTGAAAATAACTCAGCTTCACAATCTTTAAGTACTAAAGGTAAATCATTTATCATTAATAAAAATAGCAATGGTCCAAGATTAGAGCCTTGGGGCACAGCAGATAATACCATGAACGATTCAGAAACTGCTCCCCTGTTGTTCAAAAGCCAGAAAAAAAATAGCTAAAAGACGATTATGGATTCGACCATCTCGGCCACGTTGTCAGAAATAAATACAGCAGAACTAATATTTTGTATGATCTTGAACGTAATGACCATATGACCTTTTGACTCGAGAACTAAGAACTGATGACAATTTTAAAAACTTTATTCGGATGGCAAGCCAGGACTTCCGAGTATTTAATTAATCTGATTACATACATTTTCTTTGATCTTTACCGACAGCGGCCGGGAAACGTGTAACTCGTTATAAACATGAAAAAAATTATAAAATATCGATGTTTTCTAACAATTTTCATTTGATTTTTTAACAAATTGTAGAACATTGTTATGTAACACAAAGTTTTATAATTTGTTACATAGTGTGAACGCACCTTAACATTTTGAGAAACATTAACCCAAATTCTTTTTCTTTAACGTTGAAAAACTTTTTGGTTGTTTTTTTCTTATAATAAAGCTAAATTATGTGTTGCATATTCACAAAATTTACTTTGAATAAAGTATTAAAAAAATCGGAAAAACTGTTGGAAAAAAAAACTCAGATCGACCGTTTGTTTCCTCATTGAAATTGTTTAAATTTTATTCAAGAATTTCTATAGCTACCGAATCAACAAAGTACTCCAATAAAAAGGAGAAATTTTAAACTTCTAGAAAAAGAGAAGGAAAGAAAGAAAAAATATAGAAAAAGAGTAGGAAAGAAAGAAAAAAATAGTATGTATTTACTATTTTGATTGCATACTTAGCGATACCAGGAAGTTTGGTTTTTTGAGACAATTTTCTTTGACATAAGTAACCAATTTATGTTTTATTTTATCTCTAGAACATGCACATATCGCCCGATAATTACAACATGCATTTTTACAAAATCAAGGAAGAAATTAAAAGAAGTCCATTGTTTTTCCATGAAAAAGTTCAGTTGAACCTCATGGGGAGTTAATAAAATAAAATTTAAAAAAAAAACAGAGAAAGTAATAACAAAAATGCAAGAAACTAGATCGAATATATTAATAATGTTTTCAAAAATCAAGTACTTCCAACAAAAAAAAATGTTTCTGCTCCAGCTCCCGAACGATTGTTGTCTATTCTAATTCTATTTTTAATTTTATTCTGTATCTTCATACGTAACTGACTATTCCTATAAAACTTATTGTCTTTGAGGAAAATAAATGATAATGATGATGATTAGAAAAAAACGAGAAACAAAAGACGATCAAATAACAAAGATTAACTGTACTTTAAAAGAACACTTTTTTGTTTCTGCTCTAACTCACTGATTAGAAAAAGCAATAAAGAAAAGACGATTGATTAATAAAAAAAGATCAAATTTATTTTTTAAAAAAACAACTAATTAAAAATAATAGACGATAAATAAAAAACTTTGGTTGAATGAGGAATAACAATTTGCGATACAGTCGATGAAAAACGTTCGAAAACAATGCATAATCTAAGTTCACTAAAGAGAATAGTCAGAAAGAAAATTTTTAATTTTGTAAGGGTTGGACTTTTCAGAATCAGGCAATAAACAAAATAAAGTCCAATTTAATGATTTCCTTTAGCTATAAACTGTCTAAAAAGCTGGAGTTGACGAATGTTTGATCCAAGTCTGCTTCTAACTTTCGCGTTTGAGAGAAATGTACTATTTGATACTTCTTCTCTGATAAATCATTGAAGCTGTCAACTTCCAGTGAAACATCGATTTTTAAATTAATTTTACAAACTGTCCGATCAATTTCAATAATAATTTTCAGCGAACGGGAACTATAATAATCGAATAAATCGGCGAGACAAGAGTCCGAAGTTCAAAAGAAAGAGGTTGTAACTTTTTGGGCTGCCTATGTTGTCTGTTTTATTAACCATAATATTAAATAATATCGATGAAAATAAATAACAATTTTGTTTTCTCATTATCCCAAACATTCAATTAATATTAATATCAATGTGCATTACATGCGCATTAATTATACAAATTACATGTTAATTAAGAATATTTATAATTTTATATTAACATTGTTGCCATGGTAACCTGTAGTTACCACCAATAGTTAATCATTTATCTTTCAATCTTCTAAATCACACTGTGATTACGTTAGAGTATTATCGTATTCTTGTTCAACTCTCGAAGAAACTGTCAATCGAGTACGAAACGTTGAGATTTGTACGATTTTTAAATTGCCCGTCATAAGGTTGTTATCTATGATGTTAAAGATGTTTCTTCATTTTGGATTATTTTTAATTACACCTATTGTATTGTAATTATTCTCCTTCTTTATAATTCATAGGGATGAATTAGATTGGCTCGAGACAATGGAAATTTTTATTATTAGTCCGAGGGGGGTTGTTTCTGCACAGAAATATTTGACTTTCGTTCCATTTGAGTCTTCCATTTGTTGAGCCATTTATGACTTCCTAAAATTAAATTTAATTATTGCATTATAAATGGAAATCCTTCTTGTCAATCATCCAAATTTCAGGCTTTCTACAACTCTTGGATCGTATTTTTAGAAACACTAGTTTGAAGATAGTTTTGACAGTTTTCTATTTGGTAATCATAATATTTGAGGTTCTGGTTTCAACTATATAATCGAGAAGTTATTTTACTCTGAACTTGTCTAGTACTTTTAGGCGTTTGATGTTTCGTTGATTTGAAAGAAGGACTCTCAAGAAAATATCAAGAACTCTCAGCAATGCAGTTTAAAAAAGACATGATGGTTTATTTGGTAATCGCAAATTGCTATCTTTACCAGGGCTGCTACCATACCTTGATTTTTCGACCACTCTAATGCCCGGTTGCACCAACTTTTTGAGCAGATCTTAAATTTAAGTTATGTTTAGAATGTGACATTTACTTATGGTCAGTATAATGTCAAATACATTCTAATTGACATTTAAACTTCAACTTAAGTATCAATTAGAATGTGATTAACATTTTGTTAAATGTATAAATAATGTCACAGTCTAAATACCACTTAAATTTAAGCTCTGCTTAAAAAGTTGGTGCAATCGGGCATAAGTCTCTAAGAGGAAGACCACAAAGAAAATCTTGCAATGGAATGTTATTCCTTGGGCTTGCCTGGTGTCTCTAAATTGTTGATTAGGTAAAGGGAAACTATTTTAACAATCTGAAAACGTGTGAAAACTAGGCGTGCGTCTTGCGCATTTAATTGGCGCGTTAAAGCGCGCCATAACAGGAAAACTAATTACCATCGGCATTAATAATTTTATGGGCACGTAGTAGTTGGCTGTAGCTTAACCTTTAGCATGAGAACGGAGATCGCCGCGCCAATATTTATAAAGCGAAATGTCACACGTTTTAATGGGAACGTTCGCGGCTAGCATTATTAATTTCGACGCCGATCAATCACTTCTAATGTCAACAGTTGCTCGGCGAAAATCGGCAGGGGTACAGAGGGAAGAAAGCTCAAAAACAAACACAGGAATTAAGCCACACGTATACAATGAACGAAGTGAATGAAGCGGACCCTACCGTAGATGTGTTACACTCCCGATTTTCCCTGCGCACACCGAGAAATAAATATTAATTCAAAGTTGCCTACCAGCACTTTGGAATGGTCGTAATTAGGAGGAAGTTTCAGGCCATTGTCTAAAATGTTATTGCCGGGAAGGCAACAATAATAATTTAGTTATCGCGTAATTTTGCTTCACTCTTATTTTTAGAACCAGAAAGCTGATGAAAAAATTGCAAGTTTAGACGATAAATTATAATTATACTAATTTTTACTAACTTCATTTATTATTTAATTCGAGGCACCATATTATGTGAAACTAATATTAATTAAAAATGCAGAATGGCTTTAAAAGAATTCAATTTTCTCGTAATTCATTTCGAGTGTTGTTTATTTTATAGTAAATTCGTGTAGTGAACTGAAATTTGTGTAAGAATTAAACCGTGTCGATTGTGTTTAATTTCTGTTTTTAAAAAATCTCGTTATTGCTTTCAATCAATTTATAATTTTTTTGCGTTGATTTCGGAAACGTACCAGATTAATTAAGTGTGGAGCAATTTTTCCTCGACAATAAATAGAAAGTTGAGTAGTACATGCTCCGGCGAGCGATTTTCTTATTGCATTGCAACGAAATAGGCAGAAAAATGGCAGAAATCAAACGAGTTGCACCCGCAAAAACCAGTAGAACGCTCGCCGCTAATAATACCAGCAATAATTAGCTGGAAACGCACATATTAATTATTTGTTTACGTTATAAATAACTTTTTCCGCCGAGCTGCATTATACTTTCTGCAAAAGTTTTTTTTCGCCCGGTTATTATTAGCAATTATGCTTACGCGGATATGCGTTCGCAGCCGACATAAATAATGCATTTTTCCTATTGAGATTTATTACTGTTATTTTCCTTTTATGCAAAGGAAGAAAAATGTTTGCCGGCAAAAGGCAAAAAATGTGTCTCCGAGATCTAGTACTTGTGTAATTGTAACGGCGTATTAGCTTCGTAAGTGGTTCAATTTCTCATGCTTAATCATAAATAATTTCATTTCTTTTTCACTTTTTATTATCGATAATTAAGGCGATAAAATATTTAATTCTAGTTATACTACTCAACTCCAGCAAAAAAATATGTGAGAATATAAATCTTTACACAGTTCTTAAAATTATCGATCCTTTAACATTCTCGTTTCTCAAATTTAAAATACGACAGTAATGCAGAAAAAGCAAAATTTGATAAACAAAGATGAAACGTTATATACGACATCTAGTGTTCTGCAGAGTAGCAACCTGGAACCCTTACAATTTGTAATTGTAAAATAACAATATTACTTAAGCAATTGAGTATGTCACTGATACACTAACTTTGGTGTACTGATTCTGTGATTCAATGTAGCTTTGCCTAGTATATAAAGGAGTGTCATCGTGTCTTTGATTAAGTATATCTCATGAACCACATTGTATTTTTCTCTTTGAAATTCGGCAGCAATTATTCGCGTAATTCGTGCACGGTGAAATATATGCGGTTCCAAACATGATGTTCTATCATCCGCAACAGACCGCAGTGATGTCTTCTCCGCCCGGGGTGGAAGCTGGGGTGGGCGACATGCCGCAGCCTCACGAGGTGCTGTCAGTTACAAATGTGGCCGCTTGTACCGCCTGAGATATGCCACGGGCCGGCCGTAATTATACGCATTCCCAGCCGCGATAAACTTTATAAGGATCTCTGCTGTGGATACGATAACTTGCCAACGTAAAAAACGCCATCTATAAACTGTAAACTCATTATATACACCGTCAGAAAAAGTCGACAGTCTCACACATCGAAAGCCGCATGTAACGCCGCACAAAATGAAGTTCAGACAAATTATATTGCTTGAAGACCAGTAGATGGCGTTCTGGATCACTTACTGCAAACTCACTAGTTTTACTGACTGATTAATTTGAATATATAGTTCGAACAAATTTAAAGAAAATCATGAAATCTCCTGTAACTATTCGAATTTAAATTCAACCTAATTATGTTACTCGACGAGTACAAGTAGATGGCGTTCTGTTTCATTGATTTCCAAACAGCTGTAGTGTTGTTATTAAGAGACGGTGTTACTTATGTCAAATCTAAATGCAATACCGTGCAACAATTTATCTTAAAATTCTGTCAAGGTGTCTGCCTATGTTATTTTATTTAATGGCTAATAGGTGACGCTTCTTGCTACTGCAAATTCAATTATCCGTTTTCGTTGAAGTGTGTAAGAATATATAAGAATTATTCTAGTCATTTATCAAAAATCTGCCTTGTATATACTCAAATAATTATTTTATAGCGACCATATGGCATGGCACCTTATCATAAAGATGACACTCGTCAAACAGAAATTGAAATTAATAAAAGTCAACGTCAGCAAATAAACAGACAACAACAAATAAGTAAATATATAAAAATTTGCGGTTTTAGCAATTTAGCAGAACCGAAGTAGTACAGAAATTAGTGAGAATGGAATTTGAAGCCACCTATTGACTTAATTTAAAAGTTTCTTGCTCGAATATTGCGATAAATTGTAATCTGTAATATATAAGGTCATCAGAAAAATAAGCTCTTTGAATTTTATGAAGGCTTCGCTATCTAATGAAATAGTGAGTAGTTTGATGGTTGGAAGAGTTGGTTAGAAGAGGAAGTTATTGAAAGAATCTACTTTAAAGTCGAACGAAATAACAGAACAACCATGAGTCGTAACAAAAACTGCTACTCGGAACTTCAAGCAAATTTCACTAATTTATTGATGAATTTGGTTTTCATTGAATAGTTGTTTTTAAGCGCCATCTCTTAGTAGGTCTGAAAAGTAATCCAATTTACAATCAACTGCTATTGAAATAAATATACGAGACAATAAAAGATGTTAGGAAGCAGACGTCTTAATGTGTTTAACTTTTAGAGAACAAATCTAGGCGCCATCTCTTACCCAGTAAGGAAAAAATTTCCGTTAGTTTCTCCTAGAGTAAATTTTACGTTTAATGACGCTTACTAAATAATTAGACTGAGTTATCAAATATAAATTAAGCCGAACAAAATTATAAAAGCTGCAACAAAGAACGTTATCCAAATCATGCGTACTTGAACTTATCGATGAATTTGATTCTAATTTATAGTTTTGAGGCGCCATCTTATAGGAGGTCTGAAAAGTATTTCAGTTTTCAGTTAACTACAAACTATTTTGAGTTATACAAATCCACGAACGAAAGAAAGCTGCTAACATACAGTCAACATGTGATTTTTAGTTAGAAGTTAGAAGTGCCATCTCTTAGAGAATATGAAAAGTATTTTTGTTAGATTTTGCCGTCTAAAGAATCCTCTTGCTCTCATTAGTGCCCCAAGTAAGTCACATTAGATTGTACAGTTTTGGCTGAAAACTGATCCTTCGACCGTTTTAATGCCCACGAATAGTTTAGAACGCCATCTTCTGATAGGCTGTCTTAACAAAGCTTCTTCATCTGTCACTTAAGCCCCAAGAAGAATTAAAAGAAAATCGACACGCTCAAGGATCTTGTTTCTCGTGAATAGTTTAAAACTCCATCTATGATTTACTATTTTAACAAAGTCGTTTGATCTGCCATTTAAACCACACGATAAAGAAGATTGTCTTTTGTTTTCCTTTAGAGCGAAAGGAGAGAAACATTTTCATTAAAACTTATTACTTCCTTGACTGAATACATTTAGAATTATGGATGCAACTGGTTCGGTAAAAAAAAATCATTCAATTTACCGTTCGTGTGCTCGTAAATTCATTAAACATTGCACGTGCAATTAATAAATAAATTCCGGCGAAACGCAAAGGCATAAACGGGCCAAGTCCCCCATAAAATACGAACGGGAGAGAGAGTTAATTTAAAAATTATGAAGTACGTCCGAAATTATAACTTAAACGAACGCCATAAAATTGTTTTCAATAGTATCACGTGGGATCTTTGGTTGCGTTCCGAATTTACGACTACATCGATACGTCCTACGAATAATTAAAAGGCGGCATAATTACCCGGGGATCCATTTGTTTATGAGCGTTGCGAGGCGGGGTGAGATGCCGGCCCTGGCTGATTGTGAGTCAGTGAAGAGGCTCGTTTTGCACTTGTAGGAAGAGGAAATAGGTAGGTCCGGCTTGACATAATTTCTTAAGCAATATTTTATCGGGCTCTCTTTGCTCGCCTGATTTATCGTTATTGAGACACGTACAATAGCAACCCTAACATTATTCAGTGTATTCAGATGGGAGTGTTTGTTTTCTTATACGAAAGGATAAGTGATGGTAGAAACCTCGGAGCTTTGAAAGTGGGCGTTTAATAGAAATTAATTCCCTTTAATTGCTGACTTAACAAACAATTATTTTCATATTTTTCCCCATAATTCGGTTTATACTTGAAAAAAGAACTACAGAATACAGGCGAAGATCAGCGTTGAAATTTGACGAGTTATCTATGTTAATGTGTACTTGAGGCGGCGACAACGTTTATTAAAGAAAGTAGCTCCGAAACTCCCGAAGTTGTTGTAAATAATTACTTAATTAAACCCGAAGTTTCTAATACGAAAAGTCTTTTATTACTGTAATAGGCGAGAGGACGAAAACTCTCGTCGACCAAATTATTTAAGGCAGTTGTTTATGCGCGTCTTCATGCGTTAAGCACTAAACCATATACAGCCAAAGCCATATAAAGGAATGTTTGCATATTGTCGGACACACATGTTCAGAAACGGCATCCGCGAGCTCGTGTCCAAACCAGACTTTTTTCTAGGTTAAACCGCATTTTTCAAATTTCACAATGCGGGGAACTTGAAACAAGAAGCGACAGCGGCTTACGCCATTCTAACTCTTACTCCGTTCGCCCATAAGATTTCGACATGACCGAGGAGATACGTGTGAATTAAAACGCTCTCTTATCAGCGTTCGCTTTTAAATTACGGCCCGATCGGAAAGAAGAATTCGTGTGTGCATCTATCCGTCTGTTCCGTTAAAGGTTTTAATTTTTATTAAGCCGTAATTTAGATAGATTTTTACCGTTCGTTTAGATAAGTTTCGAAATTCCTTCTTTTTTTTCCTAACTGAGATATGCACGATCAAATATCCTTTTTACTTGCCAGTAACACTGAAAAGAAACGATGTGTGTTAAGTAGTATAGTAGATAAATTGCCTCGTGTAAATAAATAAGGAAATGGTGTAAAACTGTTTTCCGCCTCCAAGACAACCTCAGAACAAACTCGTTACATTTAGAGAAACAATGCCTAAAGATATTTTGTTAGGTGCCCAAAAGACTTGAAGAAATGACCAACAGATGGCAGACTTCCAAATATATATTATGTCTAGTAAAATTTTACTTAATTCTTTGCGTGTTTTTGAGAAGTTCCAAAGGTTTCGTCCAATTTCGTGCGTGAATACTTTAAGGATTTCATAACTTTCTGAACGATTAGCAATGCATAAAATTATGTATGTCGAATAAAACATGGTGTAAAAGCAACACCTCTTTTCACCATCCAAGTATTGTTCTTACTAAAATTACCTTTTGTTCTGAGCTCTAAAGTAATATCTTTTAAATTAAACTTCATATACAGCAGAACCTCGATTATCCAGAATAACTCCGTAGTTTATAATACCCCCCAAAACATTTCAGACTTTTGTGTATACATATATGCAATATTCGAAAGTAAAACATCCCAGTTGATCACTAAACTAACAGAATCATATATCTGAACGAGTCCTTTATCTTTATGGGCAGAAGGTAACCGCCCCAGGTTGCTAAAAAAAATTATATTTCAAGAAGAATTTATGATGTAATTCCAAACAATATACAGACATATACGTAATATGAAATATCTCATCAAGTTCTATTTCTTGTCCCATCCGTTCGAGCACTTTTAGGGATTTTTTACTTAAGCAAATTTTGTTAACTAATTGTTCGAGAATGCTATCAGATTTTTCTCAATCAAATCATCATTATTATTTTACTATAGTTAAATTAATAGAAAAAATGAAATATTCAATTTCCAAGATGAGTATTATAGATTCGCTGAAAAGACAAATTGATTTTAAATTATCGTCAAACCAATGTATTTGTTATGGATGGGAATCTTTCACCATTTCACATTAAGAGCTATGAATTGAATTTAACAGGACTGCATCCTTGCATATTCCCGTGCCTATAATTACGACAGAAGTCGAGGGCGATCTCAAGGATGGGCGAAGGAACGGCCGAAGTGCAGGTGTGAGAAAGGAAGTGTCGAAATGCACCGGGACGTTCGTTGTAGATGCACTCATGACTAATGCATTCCATAAGCGATGGTAATTTTTCCCGTACCTTCGACAAGATTAATTGTTCGATAATTAGCACGCGTTTTAGGTGTCCGCATAATAAACATCGTTAACAGATTGCGCAATTAATATTTATAAATAAGTCCCCCGTCGCCTTAAAGGAAGGCTTTCCGAAATCTCGCTCGGCATTGTCTACAGGCGTCTAATTAAGCCGGTAGCGACGAGTTTATGTAAACATTAGGTGGGCAGCTACATATATGTACGCCTGTAAACCGCATCGTTTGCATACATAAAAGGTAATGAGTCATTATCAGACGTCTAATCGGAAAATTGAGGTTTTCCAACGCGGTAGATAGAAATATTTTTGATCTTAGTCATAAAAACCGAAACATCCATTTCGCCGTGTTTATGGCCTCCACATTAATTCGAAAAATGCAGTAGCTGTAATTTGTTGCAAATGTAATACTGTTTAATATTCATTTATGGTAAAAAGATATTGTGTTTTATGATGAACGAACAAACTATGTTTGTCATGGGTACCTACGTTACATAGAATGTGATGAAGTCAAATTAATTAAACAATATTTTAAATCTCATTTTCGAAAGACTGAAGACCCAGGCGGCCCAAAATTTAAGGACTTACGACTGAGAACGAAAAGAAACGTAAAGAAAGCGGTGAATACTATCAAGAAGCAAAAAAAAAACTCTAAGATCTAGAGAAAAAAATTAAACAAACTCAGGCCCGATTTTCTCATTTCCAGTTAACCCTATCTGACGGTTTATTCCCATAGTAACAATTGTGATCACCAATCGTTACTATGGGAATTAATCGGCAGATAAAGTTAATTGGAGATGAAAAGATCGGGCCTTAGTCTCCAACACTGAAATAATATTACCTACTCAGAAGCAAAGCTGCAGGAAACGAAATATTGACAGAATTATTGTAAAGTCCATAGCCCCTAATTTGTACATTCACGAGCAAAGAATACTGAATACAAAATGCAATTAGAGAACAAAAGATATGCAGCTAGGGACAAATTAAATTGGGCATATATGGACTTCTTGGCTGGATTTGAATTAAGACTGAAAGAATTGAGGAGGACTGGATAAATAAAAACAGTCAATTTGGCTCACTTACGACTCCATGCACATCATCAAATCTTCTTAGAAGGGGACACATTTCCACCGGAGAAAAGGAGCAGTATGGCACAGCCATTAGGGCTAAAGACACTATTAATACAGGTCATCAAAACAGAGGCTATAATAAAGATAAACGGAAGAAGGCATGTAAGAGAGCTATTGCATAAAGTCCAAGAACAGATGATATATTAGAATTATTAACAAATAAAAGGGTTATTGAGATATGTGAACTGCGGCGTTTTGGCACACATTTGTTTAACCACCACAGCCAGACAATCAACTAGAACGTTTTACCCGCTAAACTTATTTGCGAAAATGGCGCTTCCTCAAAGAATGTTCAAATCTGACTGTGATAATGTAGAAGCAGCTAATTTACTAAGAGAACCCAAATTACTTGAAATTTCCAATTTTTCTGGAAGGAGTTGATATAGACAGTAAGTATGTATACAGGGTGTTTACGGTCTTCTCTATATCCTTTTAGGGGGCGATAGTATACCTCAGGAGTCGATAAACCTTAAAACCCCTTAGTAAAAGTCGTCTCATAAGCGAGATAATAAATCTTTTATTTTTTACATTAAACGGTTAATCTGTTTTAAACTCTAGTAATCTACTACTTAATCAGCATTGTCCACTACAAACGATGTTGGAAGTTGTCACCATGTTGTTGTATACAAAGTCTCACGATTCCACATACTGTGCAAGGCCCAAACCTTGTTGACGAATTTTTAGTCAAACAAAGTTGATGGTAAAACTGAATTACTGATAACAACTTTACCTGCCAAATAACAAGCGTAATAACAATTGAACAATAATTTTTGCAACCGTCCAAGATTACTTTTATCGTTTAATGTAAAGAATAAAAGAATTATTATCGGGCTTATGAGACGACTTTTACTAAGGCGTTTTAAGATTTATCGATTCCTTCTGAGGTTTACTATCGTCCCCTAAAAGGATACAGAGAAGACCGTAAACACCCTGTATAACCTTGCTTCGACACTAACATGGAAATTGTGCTATGACTTCAAAGAACAGGAATAAAATCCACTGCATATTTGGAACATACAAGGAGGATTTAGGAATTCTCAGTCAAATAACTGATATAAACAATTTATTGTGGTATTGTGGTGGCTCACACGTTGCTTAGCGATAAAAAATAAATAAATAAATTAGAAATTGTGTACCTGATTTCTTAACATTCATTCAATTTACAGTACAGTAAAATTAGGTACCAGTTATAAAACTGAACTCAGTTTTTTCTGCTAACAAATTGTTTATTTATTTATTTACATTTCCAGTCATTTACAGAAATATTTTATACACATTTACATACAGGGTGAGTCATATTGGGTGGAACAAATTTTACCAGTATGTAGGAAAGATCTTTTTAAGTGAAAAAGTTCCTATAAACTTATGTCCTAATCCGCACAGTTGAGGAACTACAAGGAGTCAAAGTTTTGTAATAAACAAATATTTGATAATAACTGTAACTGTGAAAACTGTCAAAAAATTGGATAAACTGTATAAAAAAATGTTCAATTAAATCACAGTATTACAAAAACTGTTCAAACTGTGCTCCTTGAACTCTAATACAAGCACGAGCTCTACGAATAACTTTTTTACTTAAAAAAGTCTTTCCTACATACTGGTAAAATTTGTTCCACCCATTATGACTCACTCAACTTTGACTTCTTGTAGTTCCTCAACTGTGCGGATTAGGACATAGGTTTATAAGAACTTTTTTACTTAAAAAAGTCTTTCCTACATACTGGTAAAATTTGTTCCGCCCATTACGACTCACCCTGTATATTAGGTGCTGTAAAAATGGCGAAACAACGCCATTCCGCAATATTCAGGGACACCCTCTAAGTATGAGAAAAATGTTAAAAAAACTCTATCTTGTGATTCCTTAAAGATATGAAGGTTAGAAGATTGGAATTTGAAATTTTTATTATTTCCCAATTCTGAATATTTCAACAATTTTTAAAGTGAAAGACATATTTAAAATGATGTTCAACAATAATTTTTATTTAAAATCAATAAATAGTACATATTTTACACAAAAATTCTCATAAAAATGATCTGACAACCAAGCTATTAATTATTAAGTATGTAATTGCATTTAGTTATCTATGAATTTACTTTGACTGAATTTGTATTATTTAATATCAGTGACAGAAACATAAATGTAAGGTAGAATTTTTTTTACATTTTTTCCATGCTCAGAAGGTGGCCCTGAATAGTGCAGAATGGCGTTGTTTCGCACATTTTTACAACACCCTGTATAGATACCAGAATTTAGAAGATAGGACGTAAGGTTTTACTTTTTTAAGTATTACTATGTATTATCTTTAATTTTTACTTGAAGGTTAAATATTTATAAAATGTTCTACTGAGGATCCCGACTAGGCGAGATCGGTTTAGATAGAAAGAAATAATTAAAGATTTTGTAGTGAAATGACTTCATTTCTCAAATTTAATTTAAATCATGTCACGATACAGATGACAACAAACGTCAAGATAACAGACGTCAAGAAACACAAGAATGATAATATATAAAAAATGTCAGAGCAAAAGAAGACGATCGTCAAAAGAAACTAAATAAAGGCCGCCTCTTAACGATTTGAAGCGCAACCGCATTCGTTTCTGATTGACCAACAAATAGGATGGCAACCACATTTTAGTCGCTAAGACAACCATCGAAGCAAACACCATCGGACTGCCCCTTGACAAACAGAATACAACTCTGCTCATCGTAGATTCGAGCATGCATAAAGACTAATAAAGCAGAGTTATCTTACACTCACCATAAAAATACGGTATAAAAGGAAGAACGCAAACCGTTCCAGCTAGTGCCGCTTGTGCAGAATTGTCGAGCAGTATTCACACCTCAGCTTGTGCAGAATTGTCGAGGAAACACCTGTACCACCGCTTGTGCAGAATTGTCCAGCTAACACCCATACCACCGCTTATGCAGAATTGTCGAGGAAACACCTGTACCACCGCTTGTGCAGAATTGTCGAGCGAACACCTGTACCACCGCTTGTGCAGAATTGTCGAGCGAACACCTACACCACCGCTTGTGCAGAATTGTCAAGCAACACTCACACCACCGCTTATGCAGAATTGTCAAGCAACACTCACACTACTATTGTATAGAATTGTGGAGCATCTTTCAACTGCCTTGGTGCCACACAGATCTCGGCAATCACCTGCGTTTCACAACTTCATCGAAGTCAGGCCAGGGGAAAGGAAGCCGGGAACGTCGTCAGATTCGGAACACCTTGAAAGAATTCCTACATCAGGTTCGTCTTCCTGTACCAGTTACTCCACTACCAACTACCAGCGACACCGCCATCGAAGAACAAGAGACCATCAACATCAACTGAGTGTCCGGTCATTTACTTTTTGGTTGCCATCGATTGTGACCAAACAAAACTTTACCAGAGAGTGAACACCTTATTTGTTTATTTTTTATATTTGTTATTTAAATAAAGTTCACGTTGTTTTAAAATTTAAAAAAACCTCTAATTTAAAACGAAGGGACAACTGCTTGAAAAACCAAGCCAGATTTTGTGAGACACTTAACTCAGGTAAAGACAGATCTCATAAAAAAGTAATAGAATTTTGGTGTACGAAGAACTCGGCTCCACTTTATAGAATAATTTTGGGATACGAAGAACTTAGTCCCACTTCTTCACCGGAAGGTCTTTTAGAAGAATTAACTCCATCATATTGTTACGTCCGAGCCGCAGATGATTCAATTTTAAACTGGTCACGCCATCTACCTTCTTGATTATTCTAGTGAGTTTCCAGTCGAACGCGCGATGCTTTCGGGCTTTTGCTGGAAAAATCGAGAAGGAAAGGATCTCTACTGTACAAGCCAGGATCAGCGGGCTATTTAAATCAGTTATTATTCCGAAAGCGATACGTGTGAACCTAGAATTAGTAGAACGTTTAAGTTAAACAAGTGTTATTTGTTAGACAAGTGTTGCAGCTCGTTATTGTGCAGTGTCAAAGCGATTGTGGACCGTAAAGCATTTTAAAAATAAACGACGATTATAATTTGCGAACCCCGAATTCGTAACATTTACATCAGAAAAAGAAACAAATTACTCTATTAATTTTTTAGATACAACAATAACCAAATCCAATTCTCTCCTCTTCTTTATAAAATATATGAACCCTACATCGTATACTATTAATTTTAATTCTCTTCAACCTTTTGAACACAGATTTTCGGTCACGTTTCTAAGGTTCCTTTTCAATTTTGTCTAATTTTAGAAAATTAAAATTATCATTCAAATAGCGTCTCTCAATGATTTTCCTATTCAACTTATTCAAAATCCTAAATCGCATTAAAAACAAATTAACGAACAAAAAATATAAATCAGTTTATTATCACATTTATTATTTTTATTACAGTGTTACCACTTGAAAATATTTATGTACTAGACAGTAGACGAACCGATAGTGGATAATAACAAAACTTGTAGAAAGGACGCAGGAGTACCATTTTTGATTGGACAAATTCATTTTGTTTAAATTTCAGCAAATTTCGTTGTTTTATTAGTAGACTGGTGAAATGTCATGAAACGTGAATTGCATGAAGTTTCTAAATCCAACGACGACGTGAAAACCAGAACGCCGGCGGCGCTTCTAAAAAAAGTATAATGTTTCCGCAGTCGTCACAAATTTTTCAGCGAACGCAAAAGACGCTAATAACAAGTTTGCTGGAATTATCGGCGATAAATTTCGAAAAATACTGTGATGTGAACTAGCATTAGCGGAGCCGGCCAGGTAAGCAAGGCAAGCCTAGGTAAAAAGTGAAGGCGTTCAAACCTGTTGGACGGGTGTCACGCGCGTGGGACGACCGACTCCTAGAGATCCGTGCAGATGTGGACTTCTTCTTCTTCTTCAGCGACGACCTGAACGCCGAAGACAACAACGTCTACATTACCGGCTCGCCCGTGAATATTAAGGCCCATTTGCACGCGGATTGAAACGGCCTGTCTCGTAAAACTAATTAAAAAGTGGATATTATTTTCTAATAAATAATTAATACAAGCACCAGTAAAAAATACCCGTCGCGTTAACCTCGCAATTCTGCAACAAAGTCGTTTTATTTAAATAAGCTTTTAATACCCAGCTGCTGCTGTTGCTGCTATCCAACTGCAAGCTGATAAAATTAATATTTAATAATAACTATATACGCTTGATACCACATGTTTTCTTTCAAAGAATTTTTACGGCTCGCCGATCATTGAACAAATAAAAGTAACGATGGTGAGACTACCATGATGATAGAAAACTTGCAGCTCCTAGAGAAGAAAAAACAAACGAAGAAATCAAATTCAAAATATTTAAATTATGAGCAAAATATTTAATTAACGAAAAAACTATCTTTAAATTTTAAATATTTGTGATTTTCAAATCGCTTATCCATTATTTTCGAAAAAGAAGACTTTAACAAAAACAGGCAAACGAGTAAATAATTCATGCATCGATTAACATTATAACATAAATCCCTATTTGCTCATAATCTTATAATTTTGAGGTTTTTCAGTAGGCTTCGAAGAGTCAAAAAACCTTTCAATCTGATAATGGTCAAGAAGAGGAAGAAGTAAATTTATGTTACATAACCAATCATCAATAATAATTAGCGAAAGCAATTAACCTTAATTGGTCGTAGTAATTAAGCGCCATCTATAACAACAGTAAAAAGCTATGACTTAATAACGCTGAATTCTTGTCCCGGAAAAAGTGTTAAAAATCCCATCGAGACAGCCTCCGCTACATGCAACCATAAAACGACGACAGATCGAGGAATTGAAACCACATCCGTTCCAGAATTTGCATCGGTGATTAATGGCGCCCAATTACTTATTTATTTGCAAAAATGGTTTTAGGAACGCGTGCCCCATTATCTTGTGTAATAATAATAATGATAATGATTAGTCGGTGTCCAAGGAAGTAAAAGTGGTAGCAAATTCTAGTGCGTTACAAAGTAAACGCTCGGTATTTTTTGTCGGCATTTTTCGCCACAAATATAATAGGTTTTAATGCAATTATCGAGTGTTTGCGCACACATCGAATGCAGGTCGTATTTGCGTAAGGGAATTTTTATTTAACGCCCACTTTCACGTTACAGGCGGACTTATTAACACAGACATTGCGTAACTTATTTAAAAAAATTATTTCAATTTAACCCCGCATGTGTATCAAAGCGTAAATACACGCAACTATGTATGTTCGTACTTGACGAAGCTATATGCAGGTGACCCCAACAAGCTATATTTGCAAGTTATAAGAAATTCTAAATGTAGTAATACCTAAGCGGTTGGAAAATTTCCCGATAAACGGCCAACATAAAAAACCAGAGCTCGGAATGTCGAGGGGTTTTTCTTCGACAAGTCGAAACAAGGCAACGACGAAAGCGAAATGATCGTTCGTTACTTGTGTGGTTTTCTTGTGTAGGTAATTATGTAATTTGCGGAACACGTAGCAATACTTTGCAGATGACTAATTTATATTAACAGCCAGAGAAACAACGTAGTAGGAAGTTCTTTTTGCGTAAATTCGCAATACTTCCAATTAGTTCAGTTTCTCTATGTCTAAGAACCAACTATAAAGAAAGTAATAGATAGAACCAACTAAAGAAAGTAATAGATAGAAAAGTACAGTTTCAAATAGACATTGGAAATAAAGAACTAATTATTCAACTCTATACATCTTTCAGTAATGAAATGTAAATAAGACGAAGTAACTCAGCTAATGAACAAGAAATGGAAGTCAGATCATTAACTATTTGTACTTTAAATAAAACGAGATTTGTACAACATTTTAAAATCTTATTTGTATAAGTTGGTAACAAAGTAAACGGTACGGTCGCTCTCGAGACCAAGACACTACTATTTGTGAAGTAAATATTTTCAAACAGCATGGAGCACCTTCTTACTAATAACTTGCAATGTTGATCAAAAGGTGGCGCTTTATAAAGTCAAAACGAAATATATCGATTGTTCTACTCCGTCTGCAATTTGGAATACATTTGTAGTGGTAGCATATCCAGAAGCATCTGTTCTTAACCAATCCATTGGAAAACTCTGGACTTGATGAAAAATAAGAATAGGAATTAAAGATGATCAGATCGAAAGGAAAAATGTATATTGCTCTAGGGCTAATGAAATTTGAAGTTATCCAGATATAAACTTCACAGAAAATAAACCAAGAGTTAACGATCTAAGAATTTACGATCAACAGAAAAAGACACATATTAACAATATTGACTGATAGTCCCCCATTAAACAATGCAGGATTCAATTACGTTATTATCTTACTAGGTATCTCCATTTTAGGATTGGGGGATATCAAGATATGGCTAAACATCGATTAGCTGCAGCTATAATTGAAATAGCTTTGATTAGGAAAATTTAAAACCTTGACGAAGAACGATTACAGCACACCAAACTGCTGAGATGAAATAAAAAAAATTCAAGAGCAAACGTACTGCTATGATATTATCTAAAATACCACATACATATTTCTAATAATTATGAAGAACGACGTGAAACAGCAACAAGAAGAATCCATCATCCACAAGAATGCTAAGCTTCAAAACAAAGTCATTTTAAAGGAATGTCTTCTGGACTAGATAATAATACTTCACACATCAAAACAGACTTCTGAAAGGTGCAAAACACTTCCGAGGGTCATATACGTACAATACTAAAATCCTAAAAAACACCAAATATAAAAAAATAAACGGTCAAATACAAACTAGATTATTTATTCAAAAGCAATCAGCGTTGAAATTTAAGTCTAACACTTTCTACGAATTTAGTTTTGTTAAGTTGATGAGCGTAACAATAAATATAATGCGCAATTTTATATTTTTCTTTAATTTTAACATTGACGCCTCCCTGACATCCTCGCATAACGACGGCTCCATCATAGGTTTGAGCAATAAGTTTAGTTAATCTTTTATAATTAGGTCGACTTGTTGTAAAATACATTTTGACAAACCATCCGCATCTTGACTCTTTGGATTAAAGAATCCCCAAAAACGTACATGAACTTTACCGTTTAATTTATAGCGAAATACCAAAACTGTTTGTGTTTGAGCAGACACATCGGTTGTATCATCTGCCGTGCCCATAAGGGAAAGAAAAGATGATCTTATTTCTTCTGCAATATGCTCTCGGCAAACATCGAGCATACATTGTAAAAGCTCATTCTGTATAGTTCTCGATGTTCCTTTAAACACATGAGTATATTCCATATGACTATTTAAAGTACAATCAATTTTTCTTGTGTAATTAAGCAACTCTAAAAAAAAACCTCTGTTATCAAAGTCTTCTTTTTCATTGTGACCACGAAGAGACAAATTGCATTTACTGCACAAAATCAACATATCTATTATTTTTGAGAGAATATTGCGATTTTTAACAGTATGCTTTCGAACTTCTTCGCGATAAGCAGTACTTAAAGACCTTGCTGCTATTGACAAAATAACAAGCTATCGTATTCAAAAAATACAAAACTCGTGTTTGAGGTACATATATGGTATAAGAAAATATCAGCACATATCACATAAACTTGCTGAAGCAGGCTGGCTGACAATGTACAACAGAAAAGAATTACAAACTATATGTCTATATCACAAAATATTAATATATCGTTCTCCACCTTATTTATATAATAAAATTAGATTTCGTTCGGATGTTCATAATATTACAACCAGATTCAGAGGATTAATTTCACCCCCCCATCACACAACTACACTTTTTGAAAGGTCTTTTTCTTATCAAATATACAGTAAATATAATGAATTATCTGATGAAATCAAGACTCTTAAACTGACCCTTTTTAAACTAAAGCTCCGTTCAAATTTATTTAATAAACAATGTGTGGCATTAGAGTAAACGAAATATATTATCCCTCAGAGCATTTGTAATCATGCAATCTACATTATGTTCTATATATCGCAGAATATTAGTTAAGTTTTTTTTTAGGCAATTTAGTACTTGTATTACGTTTATATATGTCAAGGTTTAGGTGGTAGATCAGGCTATAGGGCAACCTATATACTGAACCTCACCTTGTGGTTGCAAACAAACATTTAGTTAAAAAATTGTAGTTTTTCAGTATGCATGTATATGATCTTTGTTATGCAATAAAGACAATTTATTATTATTATTATTATTATTATTTCTTTTACCTAACAGCTGGACATCAAAATCTTTTCTAACATATCGTGACCGGGGCAAAAGAAGTACACGATCATCTACTGAAGCACGGTTTTAAATACGACGCCTGGGTAACATTGGGAAAAACTGTCCTCGCACAAATTATAGTCTTCAATCGAAGGAGAGTCGGAGAAGTATCCAGAATGAGGATACCTTTTGTCAGGGAACGATCATCTCTGAACGAAACCCAAAAACAGTCCTTGACGGTATTACAACGCGCCTTGGCCGACCGATTTTTAAGGATGAAAGTACTAACGAAGAAAGATCGTGTTGTACACGTCTTACTTGCAAATTAAATTTATTAATTTTAATCTGCAACTAACAGAAGATCTATGTTTCAGATATTTGGAGTCCAATTTTTATCATTCCGTATTCAGGCTGGAATTCCCGACACTTACGATATTTATTTGGTGTGGGTCAGGTACCCTTAGGGCAACTTACCTGCGAAAGCAAGTCGCGACGTTAGCCCGGATGCTGAGTATGGACGATGATCAGATTCACCAAGTCGCCACGTACATGGGACACACTGATGACGTTCACCGCAGGATCTACAGACAGGACGAAGAATTCTTCCAAGTGACAGCCTGGTCCAAAGTTCTAATGATGGCAGACCGCGGGGATTTCGCAAAATATAGGGGAAAGACGATTGAAGAAATTCAATTACCTGACGTTGCGTCTGAAGAAGTTGATGACGATGAACCTAATTTGGAAAACGCAAGTTTAAATGGTAAGTTGTTTTTTCCTTAACCGAATGATATTTTAAATGAAATTTTTTTTAAATAAATTTAATTTTTATTTACAGATGCCTCCACTTCCGCGGTGTCTTTGGAAGAACCTCCACTTCCGCGGTGTCTTTGGAAGAAACTTCATCATCGATGCTTGAGTTACCAGACACAAGTTCACAATCGATAGACTTCATACTTGCTCTCGGACAGCACCGACTTACAATCCTCGTCTACATCAGTGCCGCCTTCCTCCAAAAACGTAACAACCGCGCGAATGAAGTCATTAATTGCCAAGAGAATGCCCCTCGGTACAATTCCCAAATCCAAGAGAATTAATACTTATTTTTCTTTTTCATATACAATCTCACAAGTAAGAATAGCACCCAACTCAACTATGACAGAGGTTGAGAAGAAGCAATTTGAAATTAAAGCTTTAAGAAAACTAGTTATTCGGGAAACACAGAGTAGGGAAAAGTATGTGATTTAGAAGGACAGTATTGTTAAATACTGAACACCAAGGAGTATGTATAAAAACGAATAAAAGCCAATAAAAAAGACAAAAGTATGCAAAAACATGCACTGTCGAGCTAGAGATGGCGCTGTAGATCACTAATTGCAATTTATTTCACAATTCTCCAGCAAAAGTAAAAAGCATGATTGCTGGAGTTGCTCTAAGATTTCAGTGCAAGGAAGTTTATTAAAAATGACGCAGCAAACCTATGATTTTCTCAGAATTATCACGAAAATTAATATACATCTGAATTCTTACCTAGATTTTTTTAGAATATTACCCAATCTTTTTATATCTTTTAAAAAACTTTCGAAAAGATAAGACAACGAGTCCTTAAATATAAATAAAAGCGAACCCGACAAGTTCGGTTACTACCAAAAACGTTGGAGAAGTAAAATTTAAAAAAAATGAATAAAAATACCCGAAAAGTGCTATTATTAGCGAAGAGGTTGGCAATATCTCCCATTTAACTATCAAAGTAAATGTAAAAATTTGCATTACTAGGTAAGAGATGGAGCTCCACAACACTCACTGACTCACTGCATATTTATCGATTACAAATTGTATCTAATCCTTGTGTAAATACTTTTTAATGACAGCAAATAAAAGTAGAAACAATCACAAAAATAAAGTGTAATCCTCATCCGGGAGATTTTCCAAAAACTTTGGTATTTGAGCAAGAGATGGCGTTGCGAACAACTACAAATTAAAGTCACTAAATGTAAAATTGACTGAAATACACGGATATACAGGCTGTTACAAATTCGAGGCTCACCATTGGGATCTCGGAAACGATAAGAGATACGAAGTCGGTTAAATTGGGGCAAAGTTGCGTATTTTGGTGCTGAATAATAATCCGTTCTGAAAAATCTTCTACGTTTTGTAGTTTTTGAAATATTTCAAAAAAATCAGAAAACGTAATTTTCTTTTTTATTTTTTTCTGAAGTTATTGTTGCAGGGATCATAACAAAATTCATACATTCTACAGGCACTTTTTTAAGCTCTTTACGATGATATCATTAGATTTTACTTAAAACGTTTCGTCTCGTTCTGACCATCATCAACTTCATTTTTTCTTATGGGCGCTACATTGGATTTTAATACCATTGAATAGATCTATTTTTCTGATGCTTTTCCATGTATCACACATCCCTATTTAATAATCTGAAACAGCTGGAAATGCAAGAAATTGTTGAAAATAACACTGCAAAGAGAAACATGGTATGCAGTGAAAACAAAACCAAAAAGTTTGATATACCTTCGGAGTTTTATTTCGTGCATCACAAGAGCTGATTTTAGTAAAATTTTAGATCTAAAATGAATGTTTTTGAATCCAAGAATGACGTAAATTTAAAAATTTATTGTGGTCTTAACAACAAGAATTCAGTAACAACGAGCGAAATTTCCTTCCAACAATATCCAGAAAGACAACTACAAAACAATAGTTGATTAGATTTGTAATTAAATTATACATTATTATTATTAAAGCAAGAAAATATCAAATTAAATTATGTATGTCTTTAGAAAACTCGTATCTTAAAAGATATTACTGCTCGAGGAAACATTCTTTCTTGTAGTCTCATAACTTTATACATTATATAAGTAACTATTTTTATGTAATCTATCTGGCCATGAAAACAATGACAAATGACAACGATTTTGAAACGTCAAGTACAAACTACCTCTACTAATAATTCTTCGTTCTCATCATCATTAAGGCGATCTCGATACGTCCTTCGAGCTTTACGAAAATATCCATAAAGTACAATGTTTCTATCTAACTTAATAACATTGTTCTGTGTGGATGGCATCTTTCTGGGTATTATTGGAAGTAAATTTCTCTTGCTATTACTAAATTGTTGTTAGCAAAATACATTTTTAAATTTATAAGAATGAGAGATTTTTAAAGATATAATTTCTTGTGATACTTTCTTGCTTTAATCATAAAATGTATAATTTAATTACGAAACTAATTAAATACTGCGTCATCGTCATTGTTGGAAGTAAATTTCTCTTGCTATTACTAAATTGTTGTTGTTAGCACAATACGTTTTAAAAATGTACGTCTTTCTTGGATTCACATCATTCATTTTTGTATCTAAAATTTTTTCAAAAATCTACTTTTGTGATAGACGAAATAAAACTCCGAAAGTATATCAAACTTTTTTGGTTTTTGTTTTCACTGCATACCATGTTTTTCTTTGCAGTGTTATTTTTCAACAATTTCTTGCATTTCCAACTGTTTCAAATTATTAAATAGGGATGTGTGATACATGGAAAAGCATCAGAAAAAATAGATCTATTCAATGGTATTAAAACCCAATGTAGCGCCCAAATGAAAAAAGTTGATGATGGTCAGAACGAGACGAAACGTTTTAAGTAAAATCTAATGATATCATCATAAAGAGCTTAAAAAAGTGCCTGTAAAATGTATTAATTTTGTTATGATCCCTGCAGTAATAACTTCAGGAAAAAATAAAAAAGAAAATTACGTTTTCTTGTTTTTTTGAAATATTTCAAAAACTACAAAACGTAGAAGATTTTTCAGAACGGATTATTGTTCAGCACCAAAATACGCAACTTTGCCCCAATTTAACCGACTTCGCATCTCTTACCGTTTCCGAGATCCCAATGGTGAGCCTCGAATTTGTAACAGCCTGTATACGCTACACCACAATTTTAAACATCCTCACAGGGTTCTGCCTAACCGACGGATTTAATAAGTTTTATAATAATTAAAAATGCCTAACCGACGGATTTAATAAGTTTTATCTTATAATAATTAAAAATGCCGACCTGCAACAATAATGATTGTGAAAATCGATCTGGAAAGGGAGTTCGTTTATTTAGAATCCCTCAAGGTGTACTTATTTATAGACTGTCATTTTACAAATTTATACATACATTATTTACAACTAATTTTACAAAATAGATTACAATTTATTATATTTAGTTATAAGATTTCCGTTTATATATTTTTAGAAAAATTTTTATACTGGAAATGGGCAAACAATATCAAATTATATTTTTTCCAAATTTAACAAAAAATTATTGATAGCCAAATATTTCTTAAAGCAAAATCTAAATTTAATACTAACACAAAGTGATAAAGGAAATATATCTACTGCATTAATAAACAAGATTATTTAAATTCAATAAAGCATATCATATTCTCTATTTAATGATACAAATATATATAAAAATATTAATTTTGATCCAGCTGATAAGATCAAAATCAAAATAATATTATTACAAAATTTTTAATACAACAGTTATAAATTTTTAAGAAGTTTTATTTGAAATACTTTCAATTTGGATTTGCAAGGATCGTGGTTAAGGCATTTAAACCTATTGAACAGATTTTTATAAATTAAGAAAATTTTATTTCAATCGAAGAATATTTTGGCGACGATTTGCAAAGATCGCAATCAAGGTATTTAAACCGATAGAAGCAAATTATAAAATTAATTAGAAAATATTCAATTAATGAATAAAGAAAGTGTAGATGATTCGCAAAGATCGTAAACAATTTATTGATATCAATCTATTGATATTTGATACACACACACTAAGAGGAAGATTAGGCTTTCTTAATTAAAAGAATTTATAATCCTGAGACAAGCCTCAGAAAATTATAGAAAATAAGAAGGCATATTTTTCAAAATTACTGAAGTGGAATTTTTATATACGATAAAAACAAAATATTACACATAAAATTAGTTACCAACGTGGGGCCACAACTGTAAAAACAATACATAAAAAATTGGCGCCCGCCACAACTGAAAAACAACACAATTTGTTGTTCTCCGTCATCTTCCTTTTATACTAGGATGTAGTATAATACTAGCAATGACAAAAAACTTAAATGATAGAAATATGGATGTTTGGTTCACCAGAAGAGTATTAACATTCTTAGGAACAGTGGGAGATGTTCTTACACACGATAACTTGTACATCACATTACAGTTGCCTGAATTGGAGAAAATTCATGCTTTATTCATATTTATCTCTGCCAACCATTCATTAAGAAAGGTATTATACATGGAATTGGTTGCAATAGCGGCAAGCAAGATTAACTTTATATCAGCTGGATTTGCTGAGATTCACCACTTGATACGTGGACATGAAATGCAACACTTGATCTTAAATGAAAAATATATTTTCAAAGAGCACCCAGAGTTTTTGGGAGCAATACTATTGCGAGGATTGAAAGAAAGATTTGCTAAAGCAAATAGAAAATTAAGAGAAATTCCTCCAGCATACAAACTTTATGTAAATATTCTTTATGCTAAGGACGTATTTTTGGTGACGCAGGAATTATGACAACAGCAATTGCCAGGATTAAGAATTCTACATTTGACAACTTTTTTATAAACGAATCTAGGTCTCACCAAAAAACTAGAGGCCTGGTGGATGATTATTATGAACAATAGTTTAAGGCGGCTCCACATTACATGGCAAACTAGGCGAATGTCGAACGTTGGTGATGTGTACAGTTTTCCAAACGTTTGTCAAATAATGTGTACGATGTTGCTGAATCGCATTTAAGTGTCTCATTTACCGACTTCTATCGGATCGTATACGAATGCAAACGTTGGAAGGAGTTTGACAAATGCTCTACCATACACACTATTCGGCGAACCTTCACACATCACAAACGTTTGGCTAGTTTGCCATGTAATGTAGCGCCGCCTTTAGAAGAATACTTTCTCAGATAATGTTGGGAATATATGTACATATAAAAACCAAGTAATGTCGATCAATATCAGTTACCTGATTATCTCAAATTCAAAGTTTATTCTCAATTATATCAATAAATTATTCCTTTGTGGAAATTCATCATCCAATGCGAGGTCATGAGATGCAGCATCTGATACTGATTGACAAATTTACATTCGAAGAACATCCAGAATTTTTGGGAACTATGTTGTTATTAAGAGTTTTAAGGGAAAGACTTGCAAGTGCAATCAAGAAATTAAAAACAATCCTTCCATTATATGCAAAATACTTTATGACAAAGATTAATGTGCATCATCGGAGATTCGTTTACACCCTTAAGCCAATGAATCAGAATTACTTTATCCTCGTTACGAAAAAGCCCTACAAAAGCGGGAGCACAGACCGTCTTAGCTTCAGTTGATCCTGTGCACTCAAGTGTCGGGAATATTCATTCAAAGCCTCCCATATATTAATTGTCAGGAGTAATACACACGACCTTGCCGTGCAAATCATTGTCGGAAGCAAATCCAAAGCCTCCCGTCTATTACTTGTCAGGAGCAATACACATACTCTACAGTACAACTTATTGTCGGAAGTACCTACACACACCTCCTATCGACGGCAAGCAATACTCCGCACGTCTATCAACAACAACTCCGAAGCCAGCTGTAGTAGAAGGGGAGAAGAGACCCACAAACAGGTACACAATAAACTTAAAATGCTCCCACGCACTCTACCATCTACCAACATCGTCAGAGAGCGCCGTTGCGAGAAGAAGAGAGAAATGCCCCGAGACGGTTTCCACGACAACACTACACGAAAAATTCTGACAGCAAATCTCATCAAGTCTAATGGAATCATGAAGCCAAAGGACAAAGAACGCCGCAGTCGCCGTAACATCATGAAACAATTCTTCCAGTGATCACCTTGTTTTTCTCCGGTGTCGCCTTTATCAACGGCTTGACTGGTGAGTCAAGAAATGTTAAAACTGCACGGAACATCCCATAAACACACTTATTGTGGGTGAAGGTCACCGTCCGTTGCGTCTAGCGGTTCTAAACATTTCGCAAGGAATTACCGGATGTCGGTATGAATTTTTTTATTTTTTTTTCCGTTTTAGTTTTGGTGCATTCGTGAGAATATCTGTTACCAAATACGCCATTATTTTTTTTGCACCAACTTAAAGAACACCCTGTATATAGAGAAAGAAATTAATTTCAAATTGAACTCTTAATAAATTAGAGAAGAAGCGTCAAATTGAACAAACTGTAGGGGCTGAAATTGAAGGATTATATTGCCTATTAAAGCGTCAGATAACTTTTATCATTGATAGGTTTTGTTGAATGTACAGGGTGATTGAAATTCGAGGGCCAGCATGGGGATCTCGCTTATTATAAGAGATAGAGAATCATATAATTTCTATCTTAATCGTATAATTTCTATCTTAATTTTTTTCAGTGTCTTCATTGATTGATTAAGATATAACATTGTCGACAGATGGGGAAAAATTATGGCATATTATAGAACGTAAGAGAAACCAAAAGAAAAAATCTATCAACAAAGTAACTGAAAAGCTAAAAAATAGGAATTATAATAGAAATAACTGAATGATAAAAAAAAGAAAGGAAACCTTCTGAAGGAACAGAAAACAGAAGAAAAACTCGATTTAGAATTTCTTAGATAATGTGTAATCCTGAGCTTCTAAGAAAAAATGCCGATCTAAAATTCCAAAAAAGCAAATTTTACTCAACAAAAGTTCTCAAGCTACGGGCAATTTTTGGCCGATCTCATCTTCCAGGAAGGTCCGCCTGGGCAACGACATTCTCCCGTAGATGTGGCGAAAGCGTTACGTCACCAGTAGTTACTCACGCAGATCTTTTTAATTTCTTAGTAAATCATAAATTGAGAACTTTCTTTGACAATAATTTCATATTTTGCTTTGAATGACCTGATCTTTCTTAAATGTAAGTGAACGAACCCTGGAAACTTTGCTACTTAATTGACCACGAGATAGTATTATTGACCACGAGTAGTACTTTTGACCAGGAGATGATAGTACTTTAAACAACTTACAAGTTTAACTCATTTTTAAAGACAAAAACTGAGACATCTAGAAACCAAAAGAAAAGGGCTCCCAACCTTCACTGCAAATGTAAATTTAAATTCGTTAGTACCTTCTTCATTGACTTAGAATGAGCCACCCTATTGTACGGTTTCTTCTCAGGATATGTTTAGTTACAAACGTAAGCAGCAATGAAACAGATGCTAATTGTATCACATCATCAACATATTGTGAAGGAATCTGATGGAAAAAGTTTTCCAGAGACAAGGAGTCGATACCTTCAAGTTTCTCCAACCACACAAAACCTCCGTGAGAAGTTGGTGTTTAAAACATGTAAATATTAAACAGCTTCTTCTAAGATTATAAAACCTCCGTGAGATGTTGGTGTTTAAAACATGTAAATATTCTTCTTCTAAGTTTATGTAAAGGTTAAATGCTTGCAAATAATGTAAATGATCGAATATTTTAGGCAATGATTTTCAACTTTATAAAAAATATATGACCTGTGGATGTTGTTATTGTTGAACGCCGATGTGCAATAGTGACTGGGTAAAGACGGAAAGTACCTAAATATTAATGTAATACTTGTCATGAACACGAAACAATAAAAAGTGGATTCGATAAATTATACGGCCGTAAAACACGTGCGTGCCTTCCATGCTAAGGACGCACATTTCAAATGAAACTAGGCAGTGACATTTCGAAAAACAATCATCGAAAGCCAATTGTGTTCGACTATCATCTTTGCCAAGAAACGCCACGCTATGCTCACATTAATTCCGGCTTACGTTGGCATCAACCGCTACATTTTATTTCTTCCTACTTGTGCTAACACGCTCCGCTTGATAACCACACGATGTTGTATGGCACGCCATAAACAATAAAACACACGTATTTTATTAGAACACACCGATCTTTTCAAATCGAAACAAATCGAATATGTTTGAATACAATGCGGACGCCAAAGAACTGTTAAATTCCGTCAGTCATAGTGATTACTTAACGCTGTGAATCAATTAGGAGCGTAATTTGTCAAATTTGAAGACTGTAAAAAATCGAACGATGACTGTGTATAAAAGTTCAAGACAAAGCGAAATTATCTGTCTGGCGCTTTTGTGTCGATCGACCTCGATACCGGCGCGTAAATAAGGTCATTGCCGAATAATGTTTTTCTAACACGTAGGAATTTGACATTTTATGTAACGTAGGCCGGTGGTACGTTGCACTCTGATATTTCACTGCATGTCGATAATTATTAAATGAAGGTCATTTTCTATTAAAAGATCCTCGTTTATATAATACATAGAAATATACTTCCGCTTCTGTGATTTCCGGTTAGAAAATTTTCAAAACGGCACACAGTGCCATCTACAATCCGCACAGCACATTAAATTGACACGGCCCAACTTTTTGGCAATTTTGAATTTTAAATATTTTAAACGCCAAAGAGTAAACAGGTGCTGAAAATAGTCTATTCTATAGAAACAGGTTATCAATTGTATTATCATCTGTCGAGATCTTTGTCAAACGTGCGACGTAATTTGGTGTCATCTATTGAATCGCACTAATCTTATTTAAAGTGAAAAATGACTCCTTATGACTTTTCACTACATTCGACGTTTTTGATGTGACACTTCAACATCTCCAAATAAATCCTGCTTTTTGTTTTACATGGAAATTTACTTTTCTGGGATGGGGGAGGCTTCGTTTGTCTTTGATAAACAAAGTACACATAGCGTCACCTACAATTCACGTTAAGGCGGCTCCACATTACATGGCAAACTAGGCGAATGTCGAACGTTGGTGATGTGTACAGTTTTCCAAACGTTTGTCAAATAATGTGTACGATGTTGCTGAATCGCATTTAAGTGTCTCATTTACCGACTTCTATCGGAACGTATACGAATGCAAACGTTGGAAGGAGTTTGACAAATGCTCTAGCATACACACTATTCGGCGAACCTTCACACATCACAAACGTTTGGCTAGTTTGCCATGTAATGTAGCGGCGCCTTTAAGCCCCATCCAGACGACATGGCCAACGTTAGCCAGTGTTGGCTATTGGGTAGTTTGCCATGCCGTGTGGACGAAATACACATGGCCAATGAACGCCAACCAATTGCCAATGTTGGCATTGGAATGCATTCGCTATGAGGGCGATTTTTTCGACACACATCAAAGAGTTTAACCAACGTTGGCCTTCATATGCCATCACGTTTGCTTTTACGTCCAGACGACTTGAACAATTTGCACACGATATTTCTCGAATATTATTTATTTTTGTATATTATGCGCGTTGAGTTGTACTAACTTGATGGCAAAGTGGGTCTGCTTTCGGTTTACTGTTTTTTAAATTTGACCAGAAAAATGTCGTCATCAGAGACCGAATGGAGTAACCCGTTAATTTTGGAATTCCTCAGCTTTATGAAAAATACCCAGTCATTTGGGATCCGAAAGAACTACACAAGCACTTGCAACAACCGTATCATATTCTTCATTCTCCATATCTTTTTAATTTGACAAATGTTGGTAGCTATTCGCTATACATTGGCCGAACTTTTTTATCTTTGAAGTTTGACAAGCAAATCCAATCATGTGGACAGGCAATGTGCAAATGGTAAACTTGCCCAACGTTGGTTAAAAATTTTGTTGCCAATGCATGCACCAACGTTGGCTGACGTTAGCCATGTCGTCTGGACGCGGCATTACAGTAAAGACATCATCCTTAAAAACAGACAAATGTCTTGGCAGCTTCGTCTCGAGGCAAGTTCGTTTAATTTTAAATATTTTCACAGCCGAGAAAGACGTTGAAGCTGAAGAAACGGCATGTCCTGCTGAAGGTAGCGCTAGATTCAATTTTCAATTTCGCAAGTAACATCGAAAATCAAAAAGCCTAATTCTGCAACGCAAAGAAATTGCAAATGACGTTTGAAAGATTCCTAATTTTCAAAAATATGTCGTTAAACATTAAAAACATTTCACAAATGGAAACTGCCTGTCAGTTTTATAAAAGCGCCATCTGCTAAAAATTATTTTACACATTCGATAAACTAGACTCTAAATAGCGTCTTGAATTTTACTTTCTCACTTTATTAGGCGATGGTTCTTGGTAGTTTCATTTTGGAAAACTTTTGTTTCAATTTAAAACTTTGAAACGCACAGGAAGATGCTGCATGCTGAAAATAATAGGCAACTGTCCTCTGTGCTACAGATGGCGCTAAATCCAACCCTAAATTTCACAAGGAGCGAAACGAAAACCAAAACGTTAAGAATTACAAGTGACATTTGATAATATGTGAAAACGCGTTTTGACAAACAGAAAATCCGATTTCGTGTGAACGCCAATCTGTTGAAACTTTTTTATGTATTTTCAATATATCTCAGCGCCATCTATGTTAACAACCAGAGGAGAGGAAATGCAGTACACATTAAGAGACGATCACAGTGTTAACATAACCAACCACAGGAGAGTAATTACGGAAATCCATCTAAAACTTTTCAACAATCCCAAAAAATGCAGAAGTCAACTATTAACTTTATTCGTGAAAACTGTGAAGAATTTCCTCGAGGAGCAATGCTTCTACAGTACCAATGAATTCATGAACTTTAAGTACACTGAACAGTAATGTTTGTATATTTATTTAATATGTATTTATTGAATATCTGACGTTGTTATACTAGAAATGTTAATTTCTTTTGTATAGCATAAAATACATTTTATTATTCTGTTGAAATACAGTATCAATTAAATTTCATTTTCATTTTTCATCAACTTTCACTAAATTTGGTCATAATGATGAAAAAGAGTGTCATTCGACAGGCTTGTGCACAGTTAAAATATGAAATTATATTAATTTCCATAACGCTATTCATTATACAGTAAGAAACAATGAAGCCGCATTCAAAATTTATTTTGATATCTTAGGTATTTTAGCATCAACCAGTGTTGATACGCAAATCATATTATACAATTTTGTTAGCGCTTTCCTAGTTTTTGTAAACCAATCTAATCGAATCCTTATTTTAAAAAAATACATTTCTGAAGTGAAATCACTGATTTAGTTGCTTGCACGTTTATGTAACGTCGACAGCTTATTAGTGAAAAAGTCGTGTCAAATTATGAACCTCATCGAAGTCATACTAATTAACATGATGTATTCACGAGTGTCATCCAAATTTTTCACGCTTTCACTAACTTCGGCCATCGTTTTGATAATGTGAGGACTCAAATGTTAACTGCCACATCGAAGAAAGTTAAAAACATGTAAATAAATCTTAAGATAGGATTTTGAAATATTTTTTAAGATTCGTGCTGTACCTACTAATTTAAAAAAAATATCTTCTTGCTTCTGATACAAATACTTAAACTGATACCCAACCCGAATATTCTTTATTTTCTTCTTGCTATCAGTGACATATTAATTTTTTAATAACCTTCAACGAAATACTGAGCATACTTACTCACACATTAAAAATGGAATTGAATAGCAACTCTTTTAGAATAAGCTTTCCCAAAGTCTTCTGATCTCTTTAAGCTATGTAGCCTAAACATGTTTAAAAATTTACCAGAGATTCATTATTGATTTTGATGATCAGCGTCATTAAATAATTCTTGCAGTCATTCAAACGTTTGCGACTCACGTGATGCATCATTGTCATTTACATTTAATGTTCTGAGGTGTTAGGTGTTAATGAGAAGGTAATTTCTAATCCTTTCGTTTTCCTTAATACGAACTTCAAGAATAGTTGTTTTACGAGTGTTTAAGTGCGCTCATACGAGCATAACTTTCGCATTAAACCCGTTTCCGCGCATTTGATTAATGACCTGTATAACGTTAATATGCGAACTTAACATTGTAATCCGAGTTGACATATCATTAGGGACAATGCGTTTTACAAGCCGGCAATTACAAATTATTTTGATAATGGCACGGCGAGCAGATGTCTAATGCGCCATTGTCTCGTATTCAAATTGAATCAAATCCATTTGCGTACGGTTTATAGTTTTCTCGGCGCGTTTACGATCACGCCTATTCACAGGTAATGTTGCCACGAATTTTTTCAAAACTGTACTTGTTCACACATTGCCTATCGGCGGGCGATGACCCATCATGCGTGCGAGTGTGAGCGAGCATACATGTTCCACACACACACATACACACCCATCCATATACACGACGAGTTGCGATGGACCAACACACTTACGTGTGTAACTTCAAGGAACTCGTTTTTTACATTTCGCTTATCCCTTATTGGTCGCATTATCTATAGTCAAAAACTCGTAAAAAAAAAATTTCGAAAACTGCCGCAGCTTTATCAAGCATGGTCTGCACTAGTTTTTGTTGTTTATACGAATCGAATCCAAGCCCACTTGGAACCTCCAAGTGGACATTATAATTTTTCACCTAGAAATACAGCATTTATGAATATTATTGGGGGGTGGATGTTCCTCAGAGTTGTCCGCCGAGACCATCACCTCTATAGTATCATTGCCAAACATGTTATTACCGTTATAAACCCCCATGATATATGTATAGAGACGATTCTGGGATTTCATCATAAATCTTGAATATCGTCGTCGACATCAGGATAAAATAACTAAATATTTTATAATAATAATATAATTATATAATTAAATCATAAACGAAAAATTCAAGTCTTCGCACGAGGAGTTTGAGCGTTGAAGACAAAAAGGAAAAAGTAAGCAAAAATTTTACTTCTTTTTTAACTTCAATCCATCAAGATTAAAATCAGTCTCAACAGATTTGGAGAGCAAGATGATCAACAATCTACGAAAAATCAAATTAACCAATCAGAAAATAAGACGTACCCTACTATACAATACAAGTTGTTTTGGATAGCTTATTTATTTTTATATCCTGTGCCGTCAACAAACCTTTACGCTATCTAGAAGACTACCAATGATTCGCGAAGGTCCAGATTAGTACTGGAATTGTATTAATGTTCTTCACAAATCAAAAAAAAAAAAAAAAACGAGAACACACAAATGCAGTCGATAGACCCTGACACGCTAGCAGAGATTCCAAATCCCAAAAGGCCTTGAATCGAACTCGATGGGGACAAGAAAAAGAAATGCCTTCTTACTATCGTTGATGGTATGAATCAATTATGAAATCGCTGTTTCCTAATATCACCCCTGCATCAGAAGAATGGGCAGACATCAGTGTTAGCTCACAGGTCATCAGCATACTGTTCATGTTGCACAACACCAGTCGACAAAAGGCTAACGGACAAAACAGTAAGGCAATGAAGAAGAGCGAAGCTTCAAGTCCCAAAATCCACACCGGAGGACAGGACATTGCTATCACTCGTGCTGATGCCCACAGAGTATGGATTGAGGCTACAAGACGACAGGCCCTGAAAGAGGGAACCTTTATGAAAGCAGAATCGGACGCGAGATTTAAATGAGTTTCTTTTGGATTACACGAAGTGTGTTGATTAGTGGCGAATTGTAGAACGAGAAAGTAACTGAAGTGTTTGATTGTCACAAAATTTTGGAGCTCATTTGTCGAAGGTTTCTAATGAGTTAAGAGACTGTAGTCAAATAATTAATTTTTTAATTAATAAACTTAATAATGAACTGCGATGTCATCAAAGAAATTTTAGCAACTTTAGATAAACCGGAAGGTTAAACGGGAGCAGCGAGCTGAAGAAGTCCACACAAATAAAGTAAGAACAATTAGCTCCTCATCTTTTAGCAAAATGAGGCAAGAGTTCTAAATTGTCCAAGAAACTTTATAATATCATAATAATTTAAATATCCTGTGAAATGCCCTGCAGCCAGTCATACCCTTGAAGATCTGATTTTCAACTTTCTGCGAATAATTTATCAAATAATTGAAAAAAGATAATTACCAAAAGTTTAAAGGTATTCAGTAATAATCTCGTAATGCTAAATAATGTAACTGAAAATTTTGTACATCCTGTTGTACAGGCCACCCACATAACAGAGGTCGATGACCTCTCTAGAAGAGTCTATGTATTTCCAGAAGAGACGTGGACTTTTAAATCTAATGAAACAGGTAAAGCAACGCGATTTAAAAACCAGCAGAATATAAACAAATTGGAAAACAAATGTAGTTAGTTTAAGTGCTGCTTTGTAATGTTACTGACCTAATCTAGCAATTGCTTTTTATAACAAAGTTATAGTGTATATAAATAGCCAACCCATCAAACGAGCCAACAATAAACTCAGCACAATAATTACGATAAACCAAACTGCATGAATGGTTTTATGTGTTTTGAAAGCGCTTCTGCGACGCGATTATACGAAATTCCTGGTTGTCGCCTTCTCTTTGCGGTTTCGACGAATAAACCACGATGAATACACGACAATGGCCAGGCCAAAACGGCAGAAAAACCGCACACGAGTATTTTTAGCTACTGTGCGACCACAGCACGTGCGATTTGACGAACGACGTGAATCACTGTGAGGCCCGGCGAAAAATCGTGTCGGCTACTAAAGCCACCGCGTGAATATTCATTTTCGGTGGCGACTTTTCAAATGTCGGCAGACCGCATTTTAACGCGATAAATCATATAATTGCAGTGGTTTTGCAATGCCTCATAGATTTATTAATTCCCACGGCGAACTATAGAAATGAAATGAGTAGGTAGATCTTTAGAGACTTCAATGATCGATGAAGACACATTTTATCTATTATATACGAAATTGAATGATTTTAGAAGAATCAAGAATGTGCTAGGTCGAAGCAACTCAAGCTGAGGCCTACACGAGAGCTAAGTCAGAAAAACAAACAAACAAACACTTACGTATGCATAATGATAAAAATAATCAGAATTCTTGTGCGAGCCCCGTTGACAATGAATTGTTTCTACACACACGTCGTCCGCTGTGTATTTATTTCGTTACCAGAGCCGATGAGCAATCTCGTTAAACGCTTGCGTCCTCGAATGTACCGGCGATGGACACGTCCGGCTGCCAGTGAGGTCCTCGCCCACCTAAACCTGCACCTGAGACTTTGAGGACGTTTATGTAAAGTATCAATCACCGGTGTCAGCTTGAACGTGAGTACACAATCGTACGTTACTCCGGACTGAAATGGGCGATCCGATTGTTCGTCGGGACAGGACAGTGCCATTCATACGTTCCGCCGAAGATATTTCAATGAGCCTATTTAATAGACGTGTACGGCACTATTTAATCGACTGCTTCGACGCGTTTCTCTAAGTTATGTAGACTCGTTGCCATGGAAATAATTTTAGACGCACTTGGTGTTCCCATCATGTTAACTTAGCTTACGATGATGTCTTCTTAATTGGTAATTTATACGAAAGTCACTAAATTTCAAATTTTTTCTATAAAGGGCCCATGGATATCAATCAGAAAATTCACTAAATAGTTACGGACTGAAGAATGTAAAAGTAAAAGTGGACACTCCTCACAAACGAGTAAGCATAAAAATCGAATGAATTTAATTATTTATTTAGATTAAGACACTCCGATGAAATTATTATATTAAAAAAAAGTTTAGTATTATAAAGTGTAATTTTGATGTGGTTTTAATAGCCGATCGGCATCAAATAGATAGTAACCGTTTTTCCGAGGAGGTTGTAAAGGTGTCTCGTAAAACATCTGCGCGAGTATATAAAATCGAAATCAATTTCCACCAGCCGTAATTGTAAATATAAAGTCCGCTTGCTAAGCGTATTCATGACATATCGGCGAGCTAAGTTAGCCGAAGATATGCAAAATAGGACAATTTGTCGAAACCATATACGCAAGTGGTAATATCGGACCTACCGTAGTGCATAATATATGTGCCACGCGTTTACCATACCTCCATACCATTAAATACATTTACATTAATCAGCATAATACTTTTCTTAACGTACAGTAGCAGAAAACCACTCGCAGCAGCACAATATGTATGAGATTATGGCTCCGCCTACGACGTTATAAATGCTTTACGATCACCTTATAAACTCGGAAACATTAAAGGCCGCGTTTTTGTCGCAAGAAGTGCATTAATTCGATCGTAAAAATTGATGGATTCCCTCGGAAACACCTCCGACTCGTTCGGCTGCGTGTTATTATAAATTAATAAATATTCATGCATTTCGAATTGTTATTCATTTGTCGTTTCATTCATGATTAGCTCATTCATTTCACGTGATTTAAGATTTATGGACTGCAATTAATTATAATTGTTCGTTTCGAATTACCTGTTTACAAATTTACTTCATCAGGTACTGCATTAAAAAGTTTAATAATCGAATCGATAAAGAACTTCACACCACTCTGGAGCTATTTCATATTCATACATCAGAGTTTTAGATTTCTCGTAAAGTTTGCTGAATTTTATCATCATTTACTTTTGCAAAATAAATAAATGCTAGACAAGACGAATAATGCTTTTACTTTGATTGACTTAACCAAGGCTATCCAATTGCCCTGAAGAAATGAATAAAAATTTTAGCATTTAATAAGGATTTTAAATTTCCCTAAATCATTCGGACCAGATACTTCGAAACTGAACATTGTTAATTTTAAAAAATTGTCCAAGAAGTGGCATGGGTCCAAGACGATCAAAATAAAATGAATTGGATGGAGTTTTCTGAACTCCTGGACAAGGTTCACGGGAAAATAAAACATCCCTCGACAGCAAAGAACTGGCTGGTGAAACCTCCCAAGAACAACAGAAAGTGGCGACTCGTATACTTGGCAGACGGGAGACGTGTAAGAGTGGAAGAAGGTCAAAGGCAGAGGACGTCCAGGTGAATTACATAGAGCTTCTGAAACAACATTTGAAATTATAATTGTCAAATAAAAATTTTTAGGATTTATTAGATTCATTGTCATCAAAATTTGAAGATTATTATGTAAAATTATGTTAAAATTATGTTATACTTACGAAATTTTTGTTACGGTTCGTTTTCGCTTTAACGATTTTATTTTAGGGAATGTTAAAATTTTGTCTTCATTTAATGGTCTATTTGATAACAAACTCTAAAGTTCTGTTTTGGCTTCACTGATCGCTCTATTCTGAATTCAAACTCTTAAGGGCTACCTTTTTGTTACCTTTCTCGTACGTGTAGATTGGTTAATTTCGGTTTTGGAATAGGAAACGTGTTGGCGTTCGTTTGTTTGTTGATTCGAAAATAAAAACTAATATTAAAATCGTCATCTTGATGTTCGTGACAATCCTGAGTGTAGGTCATTTTCGTTTGCTGTAGAAGCTATTCTATGTGATTCGTGTCAAATTCGACCACCTAGCAGACAATAGGGATTTTATACACTCAAGAAAGTTGATTGGAATATCGCCAAGGCTTAAGTAGCAGATAAAACTCACGTCACGAACTCCAACTTCAATTACACAATCAAGCGGATGTGTCAAAGGTTTTAATAAGCCCTTATTTTTAAACAAGGGCACGTTGTACGAGGCAGTTTCACGTTGTACAGGGCAGTTTCACGTTGTACGGAGCACTTTCACGTGTACGGGGCAGTTTCACGTTGTACGAGGCAGTTTCACGTCATACGGAGCAAATTCACGTTATGCGAGGCAAACTGTAACAGGTGATAGGCAGTAAACAGAAAAGCCGTACGAGTCATTTAGTTCTACTACCATCAAACACCGCGAAAGTTCGGACGTGCATGTAGGATCAAAGCCCTCTCTCGAGACTTCGATGTAAATTTCGTGATTTATGGCATCAGACGACCGGACCTAACGTCGAGCGGTATCGTACACTTTTCATTCTTTACTTCGGTTAATCATCAATTACGCTGCATAATGAGTAGTTAAGGGCTTGAAAATTTTCTAATTGCATATTTCAAGACACAGTTCCTTAAGAACATGTCATAATTTGCATAAAGAAAATTAATAACCGCCTCCTACTGTCAAATTGACAGATGCTTATAACTTGCACATCACCTTTGTAAACCAAATAGGATATCCTGGCCGGTGTTTACGTGTTACACTTGCTCTGTGAATTTTAATTTTACTTCGATCTAGAGTGATTAACGTACATTTACATAATTTTCATTTAAAATGATCAATAAACTTAATGTCGTGAATTGTCATACTTTTCTTTTAGATTTCGTATATAGGGTGACTGATAATTTCGATATATACAGGGCGACTGATAAAAATATTTTTTTAAACGCCAAATTTCAAACTTGAGGGTTACACTCATATGCTACATTCACGTGTGTAGTCCTAGCGGCAGCACGTATTACTTATACCTGGAATAAATATAACGCTAGGTGGCACCCCTTTCTTAATTAACAACTAGATAACGAGCTACCGACGCGACGATCCTATTCTGTAGCCCACTCCCATCTCCACTGAGCTGGGCACTATTTCAGGAGGGTTGTTCACCAACGTAAAGGAGTTTCCCCAATTTTCGCAATCTATTCAAGATCCACTATTTTGATATAGTTAGGTAGGTAGCAGTTTAGATTATAAGGAACTTGTTTTGTAACAAAATTACACAAAAAGATGCACATGTCAGATGTAAAAGTCAAAATTATGACATTTGAGTAATAACAGTTGTACGGTGGAAAAAGTGATGGTTGCCATAAAGATGGTGGTTGACATGGTGAAAAATATTTATCAGAGTTGTAAATAAACCTTTCACGATTAGAAAATTCAATACACATTTGCCTCTTATATCGACATCACAAACATAATTTAAAAATTTGAACTTTAACGTTTTATTTAATTTGAATTAATTTAATATGTATTTCCTTTACTTTCATGCATTCGTTCATTACTTAAATGAGATTTTGATTTTTATTAATTAGTTCTTTGTTCCGTTGTAATTTTTTTTTTTTTAATATAACAGTTATAGTTTTCAAGGATTTTTATTTTCAACATATCCCAACTGGATCTAATATCAAAGATGTCACAGTAAGTAAAAGAACAGATAATTTTGTAGAAGGACTATATAAAATTGAAATGGTGACAAGTAATTGACAACAACACCTGACACTCAATGAAAAGCTGTATCAATTAATGAATGCTTATTTAAAAACGATTCGCAAAGATCGTGGTTAAGGCATTCAAACCTGTTGATCAGATTTTATAAAAACAAGAAAAATTTAATTCAATCAAAGAATATTTTGACGACGATTCGCAAAGATCATATTCAAGGTATTTAAATCTTCAATTAACGAATAAATTGTAGACGATTCGCAAAGACCGTAAACAATTTATTGGTATTGGTATTTTCAAAATTACACGTACACAAAAAAATAGACTTTCTTAATTAAAAGAATCTATAACCCTGTGGTAAGCCTCAGAAAAACGTTGCACACAAATTTAATAATTTTAAAGTGGACCTTTTTTTTTATAAATAACAAACTACTACAATATGAGGCTTCTTAAAATTGTAATGTATTTTAATGTTTATAATCATTCCTTCCCAAAAATAATAAATCATTGCAAATCAACAACAAATGTAAGAAAGCTCAACTTAGCTGAACTGAATTTAAAATATTTTTGCTTGAATATCGATCAGTCCTCAGAGGAGAGTTCGAATTCCCCCCAGGACCTTCTGAAACTCGTTGAAATTTGACATTTGGAAAAACAAAAGCTAATCTCGTTGCTAAACGAGGACAAAAAAAACATAATTAACATGGAATGAATGGTCACCGGATAAGTGAAGTGTTTTGAATCTGTTCTATCTGCAAATTATTATTTTATTTGTTGCTTCATTAATTTTAGAGTTACGCTGTATATTTTTACTTCATTATTTTTGACTTACTGTGCCCTCTATTTGATACGTTGTGCATAAATGAAGTCGACGAGCTGTCAGAAGTGTCAAAAGGAAGGAAGGTATTAGAGAAGCTTTGTGCTTTTCAAGTTAGAAATCAAAACAGCTTTCGCCCACACACTCGTCGGCAAGGAATGCCGTTTTTAACGAGCGCCATCTACCGGCATTTAATTTTAAGCATCGCCAGTTTCATTAAATCGAAGTTGCATATCTCGTTAAAAACTATAAGTTTCATCTATAGTACCAATGTAACATACCTACAATATGAAGTACGAAAGAGCTTCTGCTGGAACAATCGATGATGAGGAATCTCGCTAACCGGCGCCATCTATTGAATCAACATTAAATTACGGACACTCAATTTTCCGGACATTCTAAAGTAGTTCTTTCACCCAGATTTTTCCGATTTTAAAAATAGAATTAGGAAACAAGTTGCATAAGAAACTATAGAAACAAGATAAGACTCTTGATAGTCAACTAACGCCATCTAATGAACTGTATATTAGTAATTTGATACACCTGTTATCTCTTGTGTACATGTCGTTATGAAATAATGGAATTTTGAGTAGAATTTCTGTTCAAGGTTTTCTGGTGGCCGTTTCATTTATTTTTTGCTCATTTCAGCTTATTTGACAATTGACAATCGTCCGGGCTAGGTGTACTACTAACGCTCGGCCAAACTTGTTGTCCTGCAACGCACGTATAGTGTAAAAAGCGTAGCAATGCGATTGGCCCGCTCGGACGTTGCAGATCGCTGTTTAACTGTCCCATTCACATAGCCGGTGGTCATTTTGTACGTTTTGTGTCTGACCAGACACGATCTAGCGAAATAACACCGACACGGCCGAATGTACCGTTACAAACTGCAAATATTCACGTTACGAGTTTCGGCGTGATTTTCCATTGGCGACGAAATTTTTTGGAGACAAACACAATTGACTTTTAAATTAATCGAAAGTCTATAATTATACAGTGTTTGTATCAATAGTAAAGCTTTGAAAGTTTGTTACTACCACACATAACTTATAACTCGAAAGCTGCTAAAGTCGGTCGTCTACGGTTCAATTTTGGAGGTAACCATGACGGTTATCGTAACTATAAGTTAAATCAAGATTTCCAAGAATCATTTTTCTAAGACATCATCCTTCATGGTTGAATGTGGTAGATGCTGTTTAAACATTGATGAGATGCGTTAGACTTATTAAAAAATTAGTTTATTAATTGTTTATCAATTTTCGTTTTACATTAGCCATCCCCTTTGTAGTACGGACGGTCGACGAGAGCGATGACTCCTCACAATCACCGGAACGATATTCGGGGCGTAATTACGGATCTCGTTAGCGCCGGTGGAGATCTTCAATTGTTTACGTATGGCCGGGCGACTCTTCACCCATTGATTGGAAATATAATTGACTTGTTAAATTGAAATTGGTCTGACAGACGTGCAAGCGGGGGGCAAACCGTATTAATCAATTTAAATAACGGCCGTGATTGATTAAGCCGATACAGAAACGCCGATTCATAATTGATTTCGTGAAAATGATGATTATGCATGTACGCGCTGCCTGCGCCTTCTTCTTCTCCTTTGCCGTGCTTTATTTAGGAGAACGCCGTGCATACGCAGCTTTATCGCCTAACAGTTAACTCGTTATCCTTGCAGCTTAACTAGACGTTCGTAAGAAATGAAGTTGCCAAGAGTTTTTCAGCGTTGAATACATGAAAGTACATGAGACTGCCACATTATTTTTACGCTGAAAGATAATAAATGTACGTGTACGGTACACATAACAACGTCAGGAGAAAGATTAATTTTGCAAAACTGCAAAACAATAAGAAAAACCACAAAATACACCAACATCATCAAGCCGAGCTCAAGTAATTTTCGAAATAATTCTGTCACAAACGAACTATCAAAATACTTTCTCGGAATTAATATACCACTCATTTCCAAAACGATTATTTTTCTTTTGTTATCAGAGAAGCAACGCCATGAAACATAGGCAACAGTAAAAAGTAGGAAAGTCCAGCTTCTAAGGTTCAATTTAAAATTTTTTATTTATCCTGAAGGAGCTATCAAAACGCAGCGAAACACCGACATTTAAAATGATTTTATAAGCTCGACGAATTCATTACAATATTTTTTTTAAATAAACGGACAAGAGCAGAATTGGAATTCAAAGGTTTTAACTTTCATTCATTTGGAAAACAATTCTGCAGCTCGGTTTCGAATTTTATTAGTTGAAGAAATTTGTATGTCACTCAAAACTCAATCAATGAACTACGATATTTATATTTTAACGAATTTTTCAAGATCTTTTAATTGTGACAATCAAAAGAGGAAATTTCTAACAAAAATTCGACTAAAAATTGTATCAAAGTTAACGGGCAAGTACGATATTAAATGGTAATAGAAGCAAAACGCGAGGAACAGACTTTCGTGGTTCCAATAATTTACTTAACGATTCATTACGAGCAAAGTAACTAACTCGTTAACTGAAACAAAAATTAAGCACCTAATGACTATTGTAATTCTGGAGTAACATGTAATGAGCAAGTGTAACTCATAATTAAATTTAAATAAAAATAATAAACAGTTTAAAAGAGGAACGAGTTTTTTCAAATATAAAAAAAATTAAAACTAATTACAGAACTGTAATTGAAATATCCAGAAGAATGGTGAGGAGAACAGCCTTCATTGGAGCTTCACAGAAAAACTTTTCTTGTGCCTCCTAGCTGAAGCTGCTGCTTCGTAAAGACTGAGCATAATGTATTGATGTTGCTCTATTTATAAGAGTAGATTGGGCCGTAACGTGTAGTGATAGGACCGATGGCACGTGACAAATTACCAATAGGAAGATTCCAGATATTATGATTGGTGATTCGCCACACCCCACTACTTATTTCGTTGCATTACCTACACCTGCGCCGAATAAATAGAGCAACATTAAACGTACTGCACTCAAAATCTCTACAGGACAAGGGAGAGCAGGAGAAACATCGACAAAAGAAATAATGAACGCGTTTTTAAACCGGAAACTCAGATAAAGATGAACAACAATAACCGTGAAGGCCTTCAAGATACTCTACTCCTAACAATATCGTAACTGAAAAATTCGCTTAAAAATAAAAATATGTTATTTCAAGTTGAGGTCATAATTGATGAACGATCGGAAATAAGCGCTTAGCAGCCGAAGAGCAATAAAAACAGCGGAAAGTTTTTATTGAGAAAAAAAAACCAAACACGTGTACTCCTCACAGCTAGGACCAAAAATCATAAACAACTTCGTAATTTCTTATTAATAAATCGTTGCTACCAGGTGAAAGCCGCGGTAAATAAATCTCGCAGACATCGGCGATTTCCGCCGGAGAAAATAATTACGAAGACTCAGTGATATATGACTCTGAATTATGAATGCATGTTTTTTTTAAATTTCAGAAATTAAGAATACGAGGGTCGCATAAAACTTTTAGATATATGTAACACCTACAATTGACTTAAATAAAATGCCTGATTTTGAATTTAACTGATCAGAAGTGACCGTCTGTCAAGTGCTTTTTGAAGAAGCTTTGAGATGTTTGAAATCTTTGAGATGTTTGAAATCTATGTCAAGTGCTTTTTGAAGAAGCTTTGAGATGTTTGAGATCTAAAATGTTTCGTATGTGAAGTGTCACCTTGCAAGGGCAATTCTCTCTGTCTGTCATGTGCGAAATTAATGAACACCGCCCGTCAGGTAAATAAATTTCTGGCACGCTTACCGTCGTGATTACCGCAATTACGGAACTATTAAACAATTAAACAGAAAGTCGGCTCATTGGAGCCGAACGCGCACCTTTCATACACAGGCAAGGTGCACGACCGAGGCAGAAATAAAACACAATACGTAAATTATTAGCATGACTCCGCGTTTAACAAACTTCTAATTAATACGTTGCGTGAAGACGACGGTCGTCAGTAAAAAGTCTTCTGATGGATGGATCGCGGCGAGCCGAACGAACAGTTATAGACAGCGTTACATTCATACGCCGTTGATGAATGATCCGTCTTCTATGCGCGGATTCGGTTTTTTGCACTGCTTTACGCTGATTTGTTTTGCTCTATCGTCCGCGTGCGGTGGCAAAAATGCTTCCGCCTCTAATGAACTTGAGGATCGTATCACTTTGCCCCATTATAAAATATCATTAGTTACCACCAAAGCTATTAAGGAAAGGAATTGGTTTACAAGTTGCACCTTGACCGTTTGTTGAATTTCTGAAAATATAGACAATACTTGCAAGTAATCCAGTTCTTGTTAGTTAGTTTTTCTTCGTAGATTTTTCACTTCCAATAAAGAAAATGATTTGTAGAAAAGGCAAGGCATTATATTTATTAATGATATGTAGCTACAATACCTACAAACAGCTCCGGAGCATCGTATCATTAAAGTTATTTTTATCTAATGTTGTATATTAATGAACCGGAGTTTAACTCTAACTACAGAAGGATTTATTTATTTTAAATATAATGGCGGGTACACGTTTCATTTGGATACCAGCAATGAATATGAAGGTTTAAAAAATAGGAAATTGGAGATAAGTAAGTCTTTCTGACGATTACGAATTCTATCAAAACATGCAACCATGGAGGAATTGAAATTTTATTTAATATGTCTAGCACAAAGTGACAAATCAATAAAACTCCACTGTATTAATCGTGTAACTAAGGAATACAATCGGAAATCCACTGTATTAATCGTGTAACTAAGGAATACAATCGGAAAAGGTAACAATCATTGAAATAGAATCTCAAGACTTTTGTCAAAGCAACCAATCGAGCTTGTGAAACGTCAAGTCTAAATATTCTAATATATTTTTGCTCGTACTAAAAGACAATTTATTTTTCACATGATTTCAAGAGCAGGAAAACCCCTGAAGTGGCAAGTATATTTTAGTCGAAAGAAATCCTCAGTTTCCACTTTTTGTTATCCGTTATTCAGCATCTTGTGTATTTATAGTTCCTGGTAAATTATAGAAATAGATTCAGAAAGAAATTTCATGAAAAAATTAGAAATGGCGGCATTCAGAAAAGACTTGGCCCATTTGAACTGGGAATTCTTGAAACTTAAAAGCTCCCTAACCATAAGAAGTGCTATCGAATGTATACTTCGAAAACAATAATAGATAGGCAATAATAGATGGCAAATATATAAAAAAATATTGATAAAATCCAACTGTACTAGAAAAACTAAAGAGTTGGAATTTCAATAAATCAAATCAATCGCAAAGATCACAACTAAACGGCTTCTCGTTGGTGTGCTTTAATTATGCCGTTTCAATACTCTGTGCCAACGGCATTTATGATTGCAAAGATCACAACTGAACGACTTATGGTTAGTTTGTATCACCATGTGTGCTTTCAAAATATCCAATCGTTGGCTTTTATAATCGCAATGATCACAACTGGACGGTTTCTCGTCGGTATGCCTTAACTTATGCTGTTTGGATTGTCTGAGTTGTCGGCGTTTATAATCGCAAATATCACAACTGAACGGCTTCCCGTTTGTGTGCTTTAACATATTGCTGTGATATTACATACCTGAATAAAAATAATAAAGGAAGGAGCAACAAGGAGAGGAAATCCAAAATTTTTTAAAAGTTTAATAATTTCTAATCATTTTTCATAAACCATTCACGAACATAAACACCAAACACATCATCTGAAAAATAAAAATATATTTCCAATATCATAAAAGGTTAATTTCAAAATTGAAAATTAAAAAAAGAGTAATAAAATAAAATTCAAAGGGCAAATTAAGTTAAAAAAAAAATAAATCAAATCAAAATTTTTTTAAGAATGAACAACGAAGAAGGAATTACTATATGAATACCAGATGAAGTAAAGTGGCTTCAAGTGATCCAAAATAAATTGAACTTGATGGAATTTTCGGAATTTATGAACAAGGTCCAAGGAAAACTTAATCATCCATTGACAGCGAGAAACTGGCCCATTAACGCTGGATTTCACAAACGTCACTTAACTTTAATCATTGATTAAGAATAATCATTCCTATACCTTCAACACATGTAACCATAGCAACGTTTACTTTTAACGGATGATTAAATTTAAGTAACGTTTGTGAAATCCACCGCTAATCTCCGAAAAATAATAGGAAGAGAAGACTCGTATATTTACCAAATGCTCCAAGGCAGAGGATCTCCAAGTAAATCATGGACAAACATTTAAAATTGTAAATGACAAATGTATGTGTTTCGAATATGTTTGATTTGTTTTCAAAATTTGAACGTTGATGTATAAAATTATATTTGAATTAATTATTATACTTACCAAATGTTTAAATTATAAAACAAAAATATTATTTCTTTAACAGAATTTATACATAAAAAATGATGTAACATGTCAGATATAAAAGTCCAAATTATGACGTTTGGAAAAACAGTAATATGATAAATTTTAGAAAGGGTGATTGTTGCTATAGGGATGATCGTTGATATGGTGAATAATATTTATCCGAGGTGTAAATAAACATTTCGCAAAGAGAAAATTCATTATAATTTTGCCCTTCATAAAGATAACTTCGTAACAAATTCACTCTTCACAACTTGACATAACTTTCACATTTATAATTTATTAAGCATTTCATTCGTTGTATCATTTAAACCACAGTTCTAATTTCTTAGATTTAGTTGTTCAGTTCGTGTTTTTATATAAGTTTCTTTCAATATAACAGTTAAACTTTTAAGAATTTTATTTGAGTTAATTTTAATATTGGAACAGAAGTACCTACAAGGAAATTACAGTGAGTAGAAGAAAGGAAATTTTAGTAGAAGACAATTAATTGACAATACAATTTGACATAAAAATAAAACCTGTATCAATAAAGAATAAAGTGTAGACTATTTGCAAAAATCGTAAGCAATTTATTTAAACCTATTGAACAGATTTTATATGAATAGATAAACATTATATTATTTTAGTCAATGAATACTTTGGCGACGATTTGCAAGGATCCTAATCAAGGTATTTAAACCGATTATACAAATAAAATTATAAAATATTTTCAAAAATATACAAACAATTAAAAGAAGATCCGACTTTCTTAATAAATAAAAAAGAATTTACTTCCTGAGATAAGCCTAAAATAATAATAATTTAATAATAAATTCAAAATTTCTTGAGACCACTACAATATGCGGTTTCATTACTCTGGGAAATCGGCAACTATAACCGCAAAGATCACAACTAAACGGCTTCTTACAAGTGTGTTTTAACTTATGCGGTTTTAATATTCCAGGCCGTCGATATTTATATGTATCCACAAAGATCACAACTGAATGGTTTCTCGTCGGTGTACTTCAACTTATGTTTTCGCAATTGTGGGCATTTATAATAGCAAAGATCACAATTATTAAGCAGCAGTTTCTCGGCGGTGTGTTTTAATTTATATCGTTTCAATCCTTCGGGCCATCGGCAGCTATAATCGCAAAGATCACAATAACTGAATGGCTTTTCGCCGGTATGTACTGAAATATGACAGCGCAAGCTACTACGGCTTGTAAATTGACGTTATGGACGTTAAACTACCAGAAGTTTCCTGCATGTATAAAGACCATGAAGGAAGAACAATCAGTGTTGGGCACAATTAAATTATATTTGCAATTAACAATTAACAATTAATTAATTGTAATTGTAGAAACTTGCAATTAACAATGGATTAATTGTAATCGTAGAAACACACAATTACAATTAATTAATTGTTAATTGTGTGTTTCTACGATTACAATTAATCAATTGTTAATTGCGAGTTTCTACGATTACAATTAATTAATTGTTAGTTTTTTTGGAATGGGCTTCATTGACAATTAACAATTAACAATTAATATTTCTGTCTGAATGTATAAGTAACATTTATATCATATAAATTCTACTGTATTACATTAATAATTATAATATTAATTTATTTTGCATGAATTCACCTGGTTTGACAGTAATGACAGCGCCTGTTATTCGATTAGAAGTCGTTATTAATTTAGCAAGCCATGGTTAATTGCAATTACAATTAATTAATTGCAAATGACAATTAATTTAATTGCAATTAATTTAATTGCAATTAATTGAATTTAATTGCAATTAAATTTAATTGTGATCTGCAATTAAACCAATTAATTGCAATTAATTTAATTATAAATTGCAATTGATATTAATTGTAATTAAATTTAATCACAATTAAACATTAATCAACTAAATTTTTAATCAATTGATTAATTAATTGAAATTTTAATTGATTAATGCCCTACACTGAGAACAATAAACAAATTATCCATTAATCCATATACATCTATTAAATTCACTAACTTTATTTGTACAACAAAAATAAACTCTCTGAAATAGAAATCATTATTATCATTAAATTCAGAGAGAGTAAAATATTTAAAATTTACCAAATGTATATCAAAGTAAATTCTTTTAAAGAACAAATCAAGATGGAGAAGGGGAAATTTCGATTCATATTGAAGATGAAGAAGTAACTTGAGGCCAGGAATTGGAAAGAGATATCAACTGGAAAGAGTTTTGTAAATATTTGGAAAAATATAAAACCAAAACTAAATCATCCGCTCACCGCAAGATATTGGCCAGTCCAAAAGACCAACAATAAAAGAAAAAGACGAGTAATATATCTTGCAGATGGACGTCGTGTACGGGTGAAGATGATAAAAACAGAGGACGTAGAGTTACAAGCAACTTTTGGAACAACATCTGAAAATATAAATTTTAGTACGGGTTTGTCAAAATTTATTCAAGAGTTATTTTCTTGATATATTCATATATAAAAATGTTATATTGTGTAAAAATTATGTGCAGAATGAAATGATATACTTACAAATTGTGAATATCTTAAGGAAATCGTATTTTGTAACAAATTTATACAAAATTTTAAGATGACATTAATGAACGTCAAAATTATATTTGAAGTTTAATAAAATGAGGTCAAAATAAAAATCGATTCTAAAAAAATCAAGATGTTGCCATATAAATGGTTAACATGGTGAATAATATTTATACGAGCTGTAATTAAAGCATTTAGAATAGAAATTTTCATTCACTCTCTGAAATCTGAATCGAAAACATATAATAAATTATCAAATTTTACAAAAACTCATTATACTTAAATCGTTATTAATTCGCACATTTTCATCCTTTTATAGTTTATCTTAGGCCCAGTATTTCATTCAGAGTTTAACTTTAAGCTTCGTTTTATTCCCATAGTAATAATTGTAATGACAATTGTTTCTGTAGAAATAAAACGAAGCTTAAAGTTAAACTCCTAGTGAAATACTGGGCCTTATTCGTTATCTTCCATTATTGTTTGAGTTTATAAAAAAAAATTTTTGACGTTCATTTAATTAATTCTTGACGTTTTCTGTTTTACAATTCATTTTAAATAAACTTTCTAACTGTATTATTTCTTTATTTACAGTTGGTTCTTGTCCGATGAAATTTGTATCACAAAATCTTCTAAGCGGACACTAAATCGCGCAACTATACACTTTACGTTTCGCAGTCGTTCGACTGCTTCGTCAGAAGTATTATTTCTATTTTTCTACTAGAAGGAACCAGGAAAACCGAAAGAAAAATGTCACGGTAATTGACAAAATTATAAATTATCCAGAAAGTCTAAAGATAGTCCAATATTTGACAATTTCAAATCTTAATACTGCCAAAACGTAATAAATAAATTTGATTCAATTAAAAAATACTTTTGTAAACGATTCGTGACAATCGTAGACAAGGTATTTAAACCTATTGAGTTAAATTTATAGTAATATTTAAATTAATTTAAAGGACATATTCAAAGACGATTCGTGACAATCGGAGTTGAGTTACCTAAACCAAATAAATTTAAATACAAACAAGAACCTGAAATTTCTAATTAACAGATAAATTGTAGACGATTCGTGACAATCCTAGACGATTTATAAAACTTATTAGGAATTACAGAATACAAGTACACAGCAAAATTTTTAATAAAAGACTTTCTTAACTATAAAAGGACCACAATCCTGAATCAAGCCTCAAAATTTGAAATTACTACCAAAAAAAAATGTATAAGCACAACTTCATCACTATAATATGTTATTAAAACTTCACAAACAACTTTATAATCCATTCTTTATCTATTTACCATCGTAGTAGGCCGTTATTTTAAGTTAGTAGGCTGGCTCTCATAGTAAAATTCAAACAATTCAAATCTGATGGATTAACCGGTGTTGTAAACTCTCAACTTTAAGAAATACCCATTTTTATCTAATGTTAATTTTTCAAATCAATTTGTTATGTAAATAATTGTCTAATGCCAAAATGGTGAAAATTGTAAAGCGTGAGACTAAAATTGCTATTCAGAAAGGTACAAAGAGGACAGGCCAGATTTAGGGAAAATGCAATTAATTGAAAGATTAGAGAAAATTTTTGAAGTGTGTACATAGTATTCCAAATTTTTAGATGTACTTTTCATGTTAAAATAATTATTGTAGGTGGCACAAAAGTCTATAAGGGATGTGTTGACGAAAAAACAAGACGAATTGAAAATGTCTTCTTCTGGCAAATGTCCTGTTGCGGATAAATTTTTAAAATACATGTTTAGGAAAGATTTGCAACGACTAATTTGGCAATATAACTTGAAAAATGAATATTTCACTTTGGACAAATTACTTACAGACGCTCGTGATACTTTGGAATTTAAAGGAGGGAGAACAACTTTATTCAGAATTATGAAATTTATGGGTTACAAACACCAAATAGTTAACGGACGCAAAATTTGGTGGGAACAAAAACATGGCGTCGCATCCAAAATTTCTTTTTTGAGCAAATTCATACAATTTACAAATTCCAGTGAAAATGTCTGACTTGACGAAACCTGGATCTACCAAAATAGGTCTGCGGTTCGTCGATGGATACACGAAACAGATTTGAAAAGTAACCCAGCCAAAATTAAAAGTGCAGGGAAACGTTTTACAATTTTGCACGCGGGATCAAAACTGGGGTTTTTGGAAGGGTGTGACTTGTTACTCGACTCGATGAACAATGACAGAGACTATCATAAAACTGTGAATGGGGAAATTTTTCAAAAATTAAAAATACTGAAAAAAATAGGATTTTCAAAACTGCTGTAGAGAATTTGCAAGAACTAGAACAAAGGATTGTGCAACCATAACGCCAAAAATGCTGCAAAATGCTTTTGCTAGCATGAGAAGGCGCTTAAATTTATGCATTGGACAAGGCGGAGGACAGTTCCAACAGATACTTTAATTTGTCTTTTCTTGTTGAAAAAATGTTATAATTCTTCCACTTTTCAAAATAGTCAATATTAATAATTCTAGAGATAAAATAATAATGAAGTTAGAACTACAACACATTCGGTGACATTTGCATGTTATTATGTGAAAACGATGCTCTAAGCTAAGACAGTCGCTTTCCATTTCATGACCGCCCTTGACCAAAATAATTTTTGACGTCTCGGTACATCATTAAGTATATGAAACATAAACAATACAAGTTAAGTTAATTTCAGCAAGTAATGTAGTAAATCACGAAGACGATTAATTTTGTACCTAGACTTCATAATTTAATATTTATATTTTTTTATTACTGATATAATTGAACGTAGACAAACATTAGTTGGACTTTAAATATATCCAACCCATAATAGTATAGTAACGCCCTGTATGTATGAATTATATTTTCTTTGAACGGATATGTTCTCATGCAACGATAAAGAGCATCACACATTGTTTAAAATAAAAATACCTCACGAAAAACAATAATGCCTTCACCGCGGCGTCACAGGAAGAATTATTTTTAGAAATCAATTTAAAAAATAGTCAAGTCGTTTTCCTAAAATCGTCATCGTCTCTAGACTGAATAAAAGTTGAATAAAAAAGAAAATAGCTAAATAAATTTATTCAAACGAAAGACAGAAAATTATGGAATGACGTATTAAGGGAAATTAAAAAAAAATGGAAGCAAATACTCGACTATCTCTACCACTACCTTAAAAAAAAAGGAAAAAGAATTAACGTGCAAAACAAACAACATTTTCATTGATAATTGCAAATTATCAAAGCTATTCAACTAAAAAAAATCATCGATCCCAGAACTGTGGTTTATCACCTAACTGATTAATGAATTTTCATGATGAAACACCCTTTTCTAAATATCCATTCACTTCAACGAAACCACCATCAACATGAATAGGCCACCCACATACCAGGGAGGAATGACCCATGTATTCAGAATTGCCTTCGCATTTAAAGATCTATTCGAGAGTATTTTACAAATTGCTAGACGATGAAGCGACATTTTCTAGTCGACACAAGAACGTTCGAACAAAGCGGTAGAACATTCAAATAATATAAAAGCAATTTTGAGCGCGAAATTTATTCAGCATGCTCACAGTATGATTTAATATTTATTTATTATTTATTATTATATGTATTACTATTATATGTCAAATGTATCTGGTATGAAAGGGTTATGATAAATTTATGTCTAGTACTGAATGATTCTTTTTCTCATGAAAAATGGCAATGAAAACATGAATCCTAGGACCCCCAAGTTTCAAAATGCCATCAGTAACGCAACGATCCAACTTTTGGACAATCTCGTCTTCCAGTAAAGTCTGCTTGACCGATGACATCTTTCCGCATATATGGCAAAAGCCTCAAAATCGAATCATTTCCATGTTTTGAGAGACAAAAAGGACAAAATATAGCGATATAATCTTAATTTAACTAAATTCGACTATAATTGGAACCCGAATTCGTGACAATATAACACTAACCAAAATATATTTTTTCGCGAATAAACGATAAATAAAATGTAATCGTTTCTTGGTTGGCACTTGGAAAAAAAATACTTCTCGAAGCAATTAACGTTCAATTAACATGTAAATCGATCACCTCTTCACCAGGAAAAGCATCATTCATTTTTGCCGGCGCACGTCCCGATCTACACATAGCATTTTCGGATTCCTCGCGAACATAAGTATGATAAATTATCGCTCGCAGATTAAATTAACATACGACTCAGACATCTCTATAGAGAAACGATTCAGCGATGAAACTTAATGGGCGTTCATTATTTCATCAATTAAGGCTCGCGCCATTTTTCCGGTGAAACCCGCTAATTATTTCGCGGCCGTGCCCTTTCTTATTTCGCGTTCTACAAAAAGCATTAGCGCGTGACACTCGCCGCTCGCAATTTATTATTAACGTTTCATTAGCGAGCTTATGCGTTTTATTAAATAATAATCTAACGCGCTGCTAATGATCTCGCATTATTACTTTCTACTTGCCGAGCTTGTTTTCTAAAACATAATAATGGCGCGTTTTCACTCGTAAATTTTTACAGAAAACAAACGAGTTTTCTGCTCCCTAACGAGGGAGTAAGTTTAATCAAAATATTTCGGTTCAAAAAGTTGCCCGGGCCGCCCCGGCTCATTATAAAACCAAGCAGCATTGTGTACGATCGGTAAAACTAGAACAAAAAGATCAAGAGGAGACACAAAGAACTATAACTGGTAGCTTCTGACCGACGTGTGTAGATATCTGTTGATCAGAATACGGCCATAGAACCGCTTTAGGACGAGTTTCCGATCGGATTTTGTTTATCGAAATACAATAAAAGAAAAAGACCTGACAAACAGGTCCGGAACGATGAGATTAATACCCCGGGATAATGTTGACGCTGCAACGGAAAATCTCACACGGTTACAACTACTTCGTTTTACATTCAACATAAAACGATGATGCTTCAACGTCAACAATATTAATATGTAATTCAAATAATTTAAATGTCTAATGTCCATTGTACTCATTTTTCCACACAAGTATTCATCAATTCTGACACCATGTAATGTACTATGCGACCTTATAATTTCGCACGATTTAATTTTCCGCTGTATACAGGGTAGGCCAACAGTGCGTGGGCGGAAGATTGTGGCTTTATTGTTGAATATTTTTAAAATCTGTGTATGCACTAACATACATATGGGTTAGATGCACAATCTAAAATTATTTAGACAAATACAGGGTGTCCCGTAAGAGTGTGGCAACCCTAACTTGTGTTTTTTTAAATGGAACACCCTATATATTATTGCACGATTCGATAGCTCGTCATTAGTGGATGAAAATAATATAGGGTTTTTTTGATCTAAAGTTTATGGTTCTCGAGATATTGATGATTTATCGTTAAAAAATGGCAACATTTGTGACTCTGTAAATTATTTATTTTAAATATTTGACTTTGAAATTTGGTAAATACATTATCTAACTATTGGGAAATAGAAAGACATGCACAATCGGAAATTTCTTTTAAAACTTTATACAGGATGATGCATTACGCAAAGACCATTTTTCTAAAAAAATTAAATGGAACGCCCTGTATGTAATCACACTATTTTAAACACCTTTTGTTGAAGTTTCTCACGGCATAAGTTTTTTATGATTGGCTATTAAACTTTAGATGTAGGAGTTTTTAAAATTATAAATTTAAAAAACGAAGCTATATGATTGTAATTTAATAACGAAAACCTAAAGTTTCTTTGATTCATATTCGTATGTATGACAGCAACAATAACAACAAACTAAAACTTAACTAACAAAAAAACTTAATTAAAACACTTTCTTGAAAATTATTACAGGATTTGTAAATATTTTCTATTTAATAACATTTAGAAATATCAATTCTTGTAAAAATAATGTAGTCTATGGAAACAAATTATGTTTGACAAGCTTCGGTTTGAACGTTCAGCATAAATATTACCCTATTATAAACTTAAATTTCAAAATGAATTTTAATAAAGAAGAGTTGATTGATATGATTTACATTCTGGGCGAATGTCGGAAGAAATGCCTTACCAGCAAGTCGAGTGTATAAAGAACGGTATCCAGAGAGACGTCATCCGCGTGAAGAATCTTTTATGAATCTTGCTGAAAGATTTGAACGAACGGGCAGTGTTAATTACGAAAAACATGAAAGAGAAAAGACTCATTTGACAGAAGATAATGAACTTCATGTGATATATTCCCTAGTAGAAAATCCTCAATGTAGTACACGGCAGTTGAGTAATGACTTAGATTTAAGTAAGACAACAATAAGAAGAATAATAAAAAAACATAAGTTTCATCCGTACCATATTCAATTACATCAAGAATTAGTTCAAGAAAATTTTCAAAGACGCAGGACATTTTACCAATGGTTTAATGAGAAAATTAATGCAGAGAATAATTTTGCAAGTAAAATTTTATTTACTGACGAAGCGACTTTCCATAATAACGGAACTGTAAACAAACATAATTTACACTACTACTATTCAAACGAAAATCCGCATTTTTTACGAATTGTACATAACCAACATAGATGGTCCGTTAATGTTTGGGCAGGAATAATAGATTCACATATTGTTGGTCCCTATTTTTTTGATGGCACTCTCACTAGTCCGTTATATCTACACTTTCTTGAAAATGAATTCATGCAATTATTGGTGAACATCCCTTATAACGGAATAGAAACAATGTGGCTTCAACAAGATGGAGCGCCACCACATTACAATCGTAACGTTAGAGAGTGGCTGAACCAACAATTTCCAAATAAATGGATAGACGCGCAGTGGACCTGTGAATTGGCCAGCTAGGTCTCCCGATATTACTCCCTTGACTTCTTTTCTGGGGCCACATTAAAGAAAAGTTTATAGAGTGTCCTATTAATGTAGAGGATATGAAAATTAGAATAAGAAATGCATTTGCATCGATAACTCCTGTAATGTTATCAAATGTAAGGAACTCTTTGCGTCGCCGAGTTCAAAAATGCATAGAGCAAGATGGGCGTCATTTTGAACATCTTTTAAATTAGTTTTTTTTTTTTTCATTTACACAATTAGAAAAATGTCGACGTTTTGCTGTACACTGACAATACTTTCTAAATAAGTGCAGCAAGTTTGATATTTACAAATCCTGTAATCATTTTCAAGAAAGTGTTTTAATTAAGTTTTTTTTGTTAGTTAAGTTTTAGTTTGTTGTTATTGTTGCTGTCATATACGAATATGAATCAAAGAAACTTTAGGTTTTCGTTATTAAATTACAATCATAGCTTCGTTTTTTAAATTTATAATTTTAAAAAATTCCTACATCTAAAGTTTAATTGCCAATCATAAAAAAACTTATGCCGTGAGAAACTTCAACAAAAGGTGTTTAAATTAGTGTGATTACATACAGGGCGTTCCATTTAATTTTTTTTAGAAAAATGGTCTTTTGCGTAATGCATCATCCTGTATAAAGTTTTAAAAGAAATTTCCGATTGTGCATGTCTTTCTATTTCCCAATAGTTAGATAATGTATTTACCAAATTTCAAAGTCAAATATTTAAAAATAAATAATTTACAGAGTCACAAATGTTGCCATTTTTTAACGATAAATCATCAATATCTCGAGAACCATAAACTTTAGATCAAAAAAACCCTATATTATTTTCATCCACTAATGACGAGCTATCGAATCGTGCAATAATATATAGGATGTTCCATTTAAAAAAACACAAGTTAGGGTTGCCACACTCTTACGGGACACCCTGTATTTGTCTAAATAATTTTAGATTGTGCATCTAACCCATATGTATGTTAGTGCGTACACAGATTTTAAAAATATTCAACAATAAAGCCACAATCTTCCGCCCACGCACTGTTGGCCCACCCTGTATATCGCTTTCTTTGATGGTTGTCAAAAATAATCATTTTAAACGTCAGATTTCAAATGTAATGCTAAAGTTGTAGCAGCACAATGCTAAATCACGAAGGATGAATGATGATCATGAAGGAGAGAAGGGTTTTGCAATCGCAAAATTAGAAGATGGTTGGTCGCTACTTTTATTCTGTTATTCCAATTCTAATACTTTATTACCTATCTTGCTGTTCTTAAAATATAAACGTCTTTAGTGTCAACAATGAGGAAAGAACCTGTTCTATAAAATTAAATTTTAGAGAAATTCTAGGTTCTTGATAAAAAATCGTGCAAAATTTTAAGGCCCCGATAGTACGTCATACGGAACTATTTATTGACGTCAAGGTAATGCCTTTCCTAGTAGACAGACTGCAATGGGAGGAGGACGGGCCATTCCCTTCCGAAGAAACGCACGGAAATTTTATTCCATCAGAACTACGGATAATGACTGCAACAATTTTTAAGAACTTATTATACATAGATGTGCTGCTGAGACAATAAAATACGCCTTGTCACACAACTCAGACATCTTGATTAGGGGAAGACAAACACTTCGTCCTTTTATGAACGCAAGCTTAACAGCCGCTGCCGCTTATAAACAGTTTTATGACTTCATAGTTAGCAATACAGAGATATCAGGCATGGTCTGTTTAGAGTGGATTAAGGCAATTTGTCCTATCGTAGAAAAAGAAGAAATTCATTTTACTCAAAACAATCCAGGACATAAAGTAATAAATAAATATGATAGGACAACCAAACAACACCAAAAAGTTAGAATAGACACAAGAAAATAGATCCTTAAGAGGCAGGGAAGGGGTCGTTTACGAGTTTCTGAAGATGATAGCAACGTTTGACACATACCTAAAACACAAAGAGAGGGCCAAGGAAGATAGGAGAGCCATTGCTTCTGCAAACATGGGACTTAGGATGTTCTTATTTATCGTAGAAGACTTCCACCTCCGATTAGCAAAGTGTATCCAAGGATCGACAATCTCAATTGGAGGCGAAGAAAAGAAAGTGAAGATATCTAACAATTTACCTTGTGATACATTAAACCAAAACATAGCAAATTCTTCATGTCAAGGGACTGAAGATGCAACAAAATGGAATGAGTGTATCGCACCTGTAGCCTTTGCTCTAATGCATAGATTTCTGTTCTCTGAAACAACCAGAATTGAACTGGGGTTATCACAACCTAATGAACATGGGAAGCTGTTTTCAAGATTAACACTGACTACTAATTGAGTAAATTTGTTAAGGGTGTGACGGAGGAGTGGTTGGGTAAGTGTCGTCGTAAATGAAAAAGTAAAAGAAAAAAAAAGAGAAAAATTATAACACGGAAAAAGAAGAATTAAATTTTTATATATTTTTGACGACACGTCATACTTACGTCTCAGGTGGAAGTTGAATAAGAAACTGCCAAATAAAATCTCTATAATGAACTATATGTTATGGGAAAAGCTTAAAGATTTATTTCTCGTGTGGAAATATGCTGGGTGGAATTATCAAGAGGGTTGGCGTATTATCAGATTTTGATGACGTAGCAATCAGCAATCGTTATTGACTCCTTTTTCAAGACAGTTGTAGTTAGCAGGCCATTGGTATTAAAGCCTTGAGCACTTTTGTTCAGTAACGTGATGATGGTGAACGATTTGTTGTCAATTCCTTGTTGGTCAATGCAAAATTTCCTTGTATTCTCGGAGTAAACTTATCCCAACGATCAGGCGACTTGCAAATACCGATAGAAAAAAATTCTTTTGGTTGTCTGCAAAGTCAATTTTGCACCGCTTCTGTTACCTACTCATTCGACATAAATTTCTTGCATCCCAAGGTCTATGCTATTATGATATCCTGACCTGCAGAAAGTTGCAAACTGGCTGCTGCAAAAGTACGAAATAGACATGACTGTTCGCAATGCCGGAGAATTAGTAGGCCCGGATATCATAACAATCCCTAGAATGGCAGCATGCTTCCCATATAAGATATGCGACTATTTCCACCTGGGGAAAGGGAAAACTCTATGCACTGCAACACGAGATTGGTTTCACCAATGCACCTGCACCTTCTCAGGCCCTGCTGTGCACTCTCATAGTTGCATGTCTTCCTGCTAAGTGGACAAAGCTAAACCCTAATATCCACTTGGTCTTCTTTGCCTGCACATTTCCAGCGATGAGGTCTTGCATCGCAAAAAAAGAGATTACGCTGACCTGAATCAAATGTTCTCGTACTATGCAGCATCCTTCAGATTTCCCGACACTCCAGACGGTACGAGAGTAAAGTACTTCAAGAGCAGAGGTTGCTCAAATGCAGCTGGAAGCAACTTCCATGCATCTATCATTGATGCATCTCAGAATGCAGAGGATTTGATAAGAGCCTTACATCCTGCGGACTCTCATCTGGAATCCACCATCACAGAGCTGAGGAATCTCATCTGATGCAGTTCCTTTGCAGAAGACTTAGAATTATTCTTTATTTGTAGTTCTATATCTTTTATTTTGTTCTTTATATATTATATCTTGCATCTTCTACTTTATATTCATTATTTCTTATTTGTTAGAATTTCAATTATTTTACTTAGGATAAAAAAAAAACATGTAATTTCTTCGTAGCGTTCTATTTGATCCGTGGACTGTAGAATGGATCCTCAATTTGTTTGCCGTTTATTATAATTGAATGATTTTTTGCTGAAACTGAAAAAACGATGTTGACTTTTCTACTTGTTTGTTATCATCATTTTTTTTACATGCTATGGTTACATAAATAAAGTATGTGTTTGTAATGAAAACATTGACAACATAGCCTGAACTCTGAATTTATAGTATTTCGGTCAATTAAAAAATCACTATGAGATAGCGACAAGAACGTATAATATATGTATATAATCGAAGTTTGGCATAATTGATTTTATGTCTAGTAGCTGTGAAACCGTGTCCTCGTTGTCAAGCTAACGCGAGCCATTACTCTACAACGAACTACCTTGAATATTATCATCAATGTGTTAAGAGAGGAAGGAAATGTTAAAACAAAAATGTGATCATCCTGTTATGGAATTAAGAGATACAGTGACGTCAGTAATGCCAGACGTTTTGAAATTTCTCGCTCTTCTGTTCAGTCGGTAAATCAGAAAGACTTTAGAGTTCGCCTCTCTAACCAAAGAAGACACTTAATACACCCGAAGTGAATCAACTCCAGAAATGCATTCAACAATGTATTGCTGATGATCTCCATGATCAGACGAGAAGATTTTAACAACTGAAATCGCTCGTAATTCCTAAACATCTTCACTTATTAAGTCTTCAGTTTTGTTCATTATTGGACTGATTTTGTAAAGTTATTTGGTTAATTCTATTAGTTAATTCTGCTTGCTGATTGGCTTCCTGAAGTTCAGATCTGTTATAAACTAAAATTATCATTCATTTTCTGTTAGCTGTTGTATTGCGGTATTCGTTGGATCGTCTGAATTTTTCATTTTTTCATTCTGGAGCAAATTTGAAACACCTCTTTCTATTACGAGCTCACCTTGAATGAAAAGTCTAATCAAGAACTTAAATTCCAAGTTCGATTTTTACTCTAGGGCAGTGTCACGTTGACCTTCCTTCTAGATTTCATTCTGCATTCTTGAAAATCTTGATTCAACTGCTATTATTAGGTGCCTTTACACGTGCACTCCGTTGCACAAGATTGGACTGTCCAATCCAGTCGCGTGCGATTTCACGGGTATTTGGAGTGAGACGTTCCAAATGTATGTACAAAATATTTTACAAGTGATTAATGCAAGTGATTGCACACATGATAGAATAGGAAATGATAATCGCTTACATGTAAATGCAAAAATTGTGTCATTTCACGCGTTAATGGACTGTCGTGTGTCGTGTTTAAAATTTGAAAAGGATTTGAGGGTTGATGTATACTTGTGAGTAAATGCAAATCTAATCCTGGTGTATTATAGCGTTTTCCACTGAGTTACACCTTTGCACTCTGTGCGCGAACAAATGACGTCAGAATCTGTCACAGTGTACATGAGCTCAGAGTAAACCAAATTCTGTAACGGAGCAGCGTAAAGTATAACCTGTGGTATAACTTTCGAGTGGAACGTGGAATTATGGAGCGCAATTGATGATAAGGTTATGTGATTTGTATGGAAAAGCAATTTAAGGTGTTTTGTACGTGAAAGTAATTCATAGATAATATAACTTCCATTAAAATTGCAGTTGAATTACCAATTGTGAACTACATCTTCTATAATTTTTTTTATTTTCGATAAACTTGATTTTCCTTTCAAAACCGCTATCAAAAGTTCTTCTTCACTACAGTAACTCGATTCAGTTTCTTGTTAACTCCTCTAATATTCAATTTTTCCGCCATGTTTATTTTCCACTCTCTACACCGTCTCTTTTAGCTCGTGTAGAAAAGTGTACACTGGTGTGCACTGCTAAAGAACAGATTGTCTCAGAGGAATGCGCAGTTCTCGGTAGGTGTAATCGTATCTCCCCAGTGGAACGTAAAATTCCAGTAGAGTGTACACTCGTGTACGCGGAGTGTGCCAGTGGAAAACGCTATTAGCTACGTGTAGGTCCAGCTTGCAAACTTAAAATAAAAACAGAATAATTATTCGCCAAATAGCTCAACCTTCTTCCATATCTACGTTATTCCAAGAATACTGTAATACTTAGTTTATCCGACGATTGTAAAATTGGGCCTTAGTTTCAAGTCTGCTAGAAGAAGAAATTGTGCTTTTGCTTGTGTAGCCGCTTCTAATTAGTGTACCTAAAAAACACATTAAATTTGGATAAAGGAATGAAAAATAGATAGGGAAAGATTTGGTCATTTACCATTTATCCGTGAAGTACGAGAAAATAACCCTGAAGATTATAGGAATTATTTAAGAATGTATGGTCAAAAATCCTATTCTCCGACACAAAACTTCTAGTCCGCTCATCTCATTTTTTCAATCGTAAAATCCGTGAATCCATAGAAATTCTCAAACATCCCTATAACCTGAACTGTGATACTGGCTTTTACCTCCAGAATGCTTGGAAACATCTCATTAACGATCCGTCACGCCCCAACAGACCAATCCCCGGTCACCGTTCCGACCTACTACCCCCACAGATCACTATAAATACCACGACAACAGACATTGACATACCCACTCAGTCTCAACGACTAGCGAGAAGCAGCAACAACACCACCAGCAGCAGCAGCCCTGAGGAAGTTCTTCTGCAATGAAGAACGAAACGTCGGCAGTAAAAGAAATCAACGTGACGCGGTTCCAACCGGAAGCCAATTCAAACATGGACGACGGCCGCGGAAGGCTTCAAGTTAAAGTATGGTCAAAAATTTGATCATTTGTTAAGTCACGCGTTACTGTCCGCTGTGTAGAAAAGTAAACACAGCAGATATCGTATGGTAAATTCCCCGGTAAAGTACTGACGAATTAGGTACTTCCAAACCCTTGCTGTTTGTTGCATTTAGACAAAGAATCCATCACGGGCGATTGGAACTAGCATTTCCTAAATCACTCGCGAATGCTGTTCGTGTAAATGCACCTATTGTTGCTTTCTCTAAGAATTACAAAAACATTTTGAGTAGTGATAGTAGTCAACAACAGCCTTAGAAACTAGTACGATGATTACTTCAATTAGTCAAAATCTTCGAATTCTAATTATTCAAAAGGTTAATTTTTTTTCCTTGTTTTAAAATAAAATATATCTTCTCGCCTTTGCCGTAGGTGAAGCACGTAAGCATTAATTTATTTACGGTTTCGGTTACAAAACCAGATAAGTAGTACTTTCCCAAACTACGGTCCTGGGAATTTATCTCCTATAGATTCTATAAAAAATCAACGGGATTTTAGGTAGGCCATAAATATTGTCCGGTAGCATTCCTGAATGAGCGGCCGGCTGTTTCAACATGTCCGCCGTCAGCCGATCATAATGAATGAGGACCGGCAGAGCAGAATTAAAACGCCCGCTGCACATCTGTAATTACGACAAAAAGGAACCACTTCTTCGAGCATCGCGCTGTCACCGATCGCCGTGTAAACAAACCGCGCGCGGTTCAAAATATTTTCCGAACGCCGAGGTTTCAGCGTAACAACTGTAATTAGTGACCGGCGAGGTGCTTATTTACATACGACAAAACGAACCGAGATAATTATATATTATCAATTATGTTTAGAACGCGCTCTTTCAAACTAGATGATGTGTTTAGACATATTTATGAATATATGGATGTACAAGCCATCAAAGATCTACGTTTTCGGTACCTACTACATACATACATACATCTTCAGGGTCTTCAGGATGCAGACAGAATTAATGTAGGCTGTTTTAAAATCCCTAGAAGTGAGGCTCGGAAAGTAAAATGAAATTTGCGAAGAAAATTGCTTGGACTTCCTATAAACATGCTTGTGAAACTGCCGGAAAGTGTTATACCTAATATATAAAATGTTCCAGAGAAGCGTCTACGAATCGCTAATGACGACAATAGAAAAGAGTCAAATTTTATGAAAACTGAAATCACTGAACACATGATTATTATAGAAGAAAAAACATTGTTACCTAAGAACCCAGGACAGTGTCACACGAAAATAAAAAGTTTAAAGTAAAAAAAAACTGGAAACGCAAGGCAACAATTTGATTCAATTGTTCAGAAGAATCTGAAGATGATATTTCAACTGAGAAGTCTAAAAGAAAACGTGATTCATCAAAAAAATATTAATAATTAATCTTCAAAATCTAAGAAAGTATTTAAGTCATAAACAGCGCTAGAAATACCAGATGCGATTAAAGCATTTGGATATAATTGTGCAGATAAGAAAAAGAGTTATGATAATTTAGAGAAATATGTTCCTCCGAGTTCCTTCAGCTAGCACAAAGTCAAGCTATCTTATTACAACAGAAACTACAAACTTGTAACACTCATGCCAGGCTTGTTTGGAACCCTGTGCATTCAGTTGGACAGAACAAGTTCGTATTGATGTTACTTCATGTCCTGCTACTACATCTTCAGATCGTATTAATATATATTCTGCCCCAGTTACTGATGAAACTAACGATTATGATAATCTAAGTCAAGCAGTGATGTCAATGACAAATAAATAATTTGTATAATTGAATAATGAATAAGTAATTAATACGAAAGCCAAAGGAACTGTCGCAACTAATAGAAGGCATAAACGACTAACTCACGATTTTCTGAATCACATAAGAAAGAATCAATAGATTTAAATGATTAACAATCGGATATTAAACAAAAAATGGCAACAATTACAGGGTAATGGACGGTAACCGCAGAGCAGTCAATTAGCAAATAGGACCTACAAAACAATTGTTTGAAAATCAGCTCATAGAATTGACGAAATAAATGAACAGAACAAAGTTCAGATCCATTAGAACTTTAACGTGTATTCAAATTAAGCAACTAAGTCCAACGAATACCACAATCCAAGAGCATAGAAAGACAATCCTAATTATAGGTTAATAGAGATGACCTACGGAAAGCCGCTCAGCAAATAAGATTAAATAAACACGATGGGAAAGTCAACTAATAAAGTCAGTCAAATAACTACAGAATCAGTGCAACAATGAACGAAACTGCAGATTTATTTATATATCAAATAGGACAAATAAAGACTCTGTAAAAGCCAACTGATAGAATTAGCTATAAAAAAATAGAATTCACTTACTACAAACAACATGGCGTACCTAACTAATAAAAAATAAAATTGATTAAATAGATAAGAAAAAGCAAGCAGTCAGAAAACAGAACAGCTGAAGAAGAACCATCATGTATCAAACAAAATCAACTGAGCAATCAATAGAAATTTCGAGTAAAAAAGAAGATAACTAAAAACCGCGAGTAAAGGGCAAAACAGACTAGTCATGAAATACATTTTAATGTTACGAAAGTTAACTGATAGAACCAAGTAAAGGTAATCCAACAGAAACGGCAACAAATGATGGGGATTTGATAGAACCAACTAAAGGTCGACCAACAGATACAACAACAAATGATGGGGATTGTTCCAACTAAACAATAAATAGAATTGATTAAATAGAAAAAGTAAATAAGTATAATCAAAAAACAGAATACTCCTGCATTTACGAGTACTAAAGCTATTAAGCAACCAATAGATCAATTGAATAAAATCGAAGAAAAGCTACAAGTAGAACGGTGAAACAACGACAAATGTTACTTGTATTAGCTAGGAATCTAAAAAGTAGCAAAAAAATTTGCGGCAGAATTGTCAAATTAGACAATTCAGTCATAAAATGGAATTAATCAGGGAAAACTGTTCAAGAGCCTCCGTCAGAAGAAAACGAAATGTTAAAGAAGAAGGCTCCTAATGGAGTTAATATTTCAAGTAATTTAATTTCTCCAGTATTTACAGCAATGAAATTCTTAACGTATCTGTAGAAAATAAGTTTAAACCAATATATCGAAATTCTAGCCCTATGTTAGACACCGCGAGACTCAATATATTACTACACAGGAGGATCACGTAATCACAGACAAAAAAATTCAATTAACTGCACGTTATCAGTCGCTCCTCCCGGCCATTTTCGTGTCGGACGAAGACAAGGAGCGTTTCTTCTCGGTCTCCGAAAGGGATATGTGTCGCATTATCGCGCGCGTCCATCACCCGAACGCTTTTAAAATTAAGTAAGTAATCTTTTAATTTGAATTTCTCGGCGTCATTAAGAGGTGAACAGTTAACCATCCAACCAGCCAAGCCTGAGAACGTCTCGCTGGCCCTTTCGTCTCAATCTAGCCGAAGCTCGGACTAACGAGGCCCTCTCTTGCACGCGAGGCGGATGTCCGAGCCGAGCCCATCTGCTGATACATCCCGAGATAATGATTAATTATAAAAGAAATAGAGAAATTATCCGTTAAATAGACGTCTAAAGTTACAGTCGTTTATCTAACAGGTAAATAAACTCCAAATAGATTTACACTGTTACTTTTTTAATTATATTTCAGATATGAAATATTAAAGGGAGTGAGTTATATGTATATATATGGAAATATGTAGTTTATTATTACTCAGAATGGACTTTTCAGATCTCATTCCAAGTCAGGGGTATCCCTCAAGGGGGTACTTTCAGTTCATTTTTATTTGTAAAAGGCAACGTCAGCCTTAAACCGAGCAAGACCACTAAAATGTAAGCGGGCAATATCAAACATAACGTGCCTAAATCAAAGGAATTTCACTTCCAATGTTCATGAGAGATTAACGAGATCAGTCGGAATTCGAATGTCCATAACTACCCCTATTATCTAGCGTCCAGGTGCATCCTGTTAACACCTAACATAATTTACCAGTTATTAGCACCAAAACGAAAAAAGACAGATGAGGATCTAAGCCTAGTGTGACTTTATTGCCCACCCTAATAAACCGTTTCACTTTATAACTTAATTATCGGTCGAATTTTTACAGTGTATTCGGAATTTAGTAGTGGCTCACTAATGAGTCCTTGATCGGTCATCTCATAGTTTTTATCCTTTTATCGCTCCCGTGTTACCCAGCCAGTTCAACCCCGCGCCTACCTGCCCGGCGCAGGGGTGCTAATTATCGCCGCATTTGCTCGAATGCGGCATCAATTCTAAGGCCCCGCTGCCAATTTGGATCGGGATCGGAGTTAGTTTAGTGGTTCCGGAAACGACCAATAAAATAAATAATTCAGCTTTTTCGGACGAGGATGATTCGTTAAATGATTCAAGTCTGAAACAGGGTTGCCAAATAAAACGGAGCTTTGCTCAGAAGTACAAAAAATAAATCAAGTGAAGAAAAAGCCAATACTAGCTGCGAAACATCAAATTTATTTACTCATATTTTTTGTTGATCACTTTCAAAAGTTGTTTCACTATTCCACAAAATAATATTTCGTTATTTCTATAGAAGAGCTAACAATCAAATTTGCGAAACGTCAGTAGGTAAAGTTAAACATAATATGTTTTTCTTTTTCATATAACAATTCACGAGTAAGAATTACACCAAACTCATCTATAAATAGAGTGTTAAATTATTTTACAAGATTCTGATGAAGAGGCAGAGTAGCCGCTCCATCTAGTGGCTTCGTGGATAATTCTCATATCATAACAAAAAAATAATAATCAGTACCATTGAATGCTTGTAAAATATTCGTTAGAAAATAACCATAATTTCGAATTTGAAAATTGCAATATGTTATACAGTGATTCTAATATTTTCAAAAGACGTTTTGTAGACATGTGAAAAATTAAAATGTCATCGAATTCTGTCAATAAACGTAGGGGACTTTGTTAATTTAAACGACATATTTTATAGTTTTCTAGATTCATTAAACATGATATAGGTCTGCCAATTTTAATATTTATTAAAATTTCTTAAAAAATATTTAAAAAATATATTATTAAAAATAATTTTTCAATTTTAAAAAGATCATTGTACAGATATATTATAGCTATACAAAATTATACTAGTATCTTAAGAATTTAGAGGAAATTGTGTACCTAATTCAAATATGTTGAATGCTGAACTTTAAAAAAAAATTTCCAAACCAACAATAATATCACACGCTTCAATCAAAAACAGTCTTCTGAAAGTTTAAAACATTTGAAGGGTCTTATACATACAATACTGAGTCTGTAAATCTAAAAATTTACTAAAAAATAAAATGTCAAAGCTAGTTTAATGTTTACCAAAAACAAATCAAATCAAAAATGTATTAAAGATGAAGATGGTATTCTCATCCACATTCCGGATCCAAGAATTACAAGACGCCATGAACTGGACAGAATTTTGTTAATTCCTAAGTAAAATCCCGAAGAAACCAAGACTTCTATTGACGGCAAGAAACTGGTACGAGGTCCTCAGAACCATCACAAGAGACTAGTCTACTTGCAGGATGGAAAACGGATCAGAGTAAAAATATCCATTGCAGCAGACGTGCAGGTGAATTATGAAGAATCGTTGGAAATAAATTTAAAACTAGTGAATAGTCAAAAGTGATAAAGGACACTGAACATAGAATTGTATAATTAAATAGTTTTAATATTGAAGGTAGATACATTTCAAATGTAGCTTAATTGTTGTTTTTCAAACAAATTGTTTATTTTGAAATTCATATCTCAAAAAGAAGTTTTGTAAAAATTGTTACGATATATTTATAATATTTACATAATATGTAGAATACAGGCTGTTTTTTAACTTCAAACAAAAAATGAAACCAGTGAAAGTTGACATTAAAAGTGATAGAATGAAGCAGTTTTTGTATAACAATTGATTAATAAATATTAGAGATAATAAATGTTTTCGGCGAACTATGAAACAGTTTGATAGTCCCTGGCTTATTTTTATTACGTAGTTACGTAATTGGAGTCAGCATCGGCTGTTTAAGTGGGTCAGTTCTCAACTGCACTTCGTCGCAGGTAACAGCGCTGAAAACATGGCCGAATTGGAAAATAGTGTTATTGTGGACATGATTTTAATTTACGGCGAATGTGGTCAAAATGCGTTGGCTGCAAGACGTTTGTATGCACAGCGTTACCCAGATCGCCCTTTGCCAAATAGCAGATCCTTTGTATCAGTTGTGCAGCGAGCAAGGGATACGGGAAATTTATTGTTTGGCAAATTATTCGTGAGGAACAATTATATCCGTTCCATTTTCAAAGAGCTTTGATGCTCGCAAATTACCCCCAACGCATGCGATTTTGTCGGTGGTTACTCCGGAAACAGACGAACAATCCAAACTTCACTAACTAACACTCTCTTCACCGACGAATCAATGATTTGTTTAATTTTCACTACATGCATGTGTGGGCAGAAGAAAATCCTCATGCAATGCGGCACCGCGCCGTAATTTTCAACGTTTTTCGATCAATCTGTGGGCAGATATGTTAAACAGCACTTTAATCATCTCGCGCGGGGGGGGGGGGCTTCGAACACTTATTGTGAGTGAAGGTCACCGTCCATTGCTTCTAGCGGTTCTAAACATTTCACAAGGAATTGCCGGCCGTCGGTATGAATTTTTTTATTTTTTATTTTTTTTTTCGTGTTAATGTTGGTGCATTCGTGAAAATATCTATTACCAAATTTGCCATTAATTTTTTTGTACGAACTTGAAGAACATCCTGTATAAGAAATACATTTAAATATCAAAATTTGCAAAAAAACATACATGATGTAAAGCAAAAGTCAAAGTTGACGATGTGGTTGACACTGTAGTAAAACGGAAGCGCTGAATGTAAATGGTTGATATGGAAAAAATAGAAAATTTTAAAATAAATAACAGAACAGATTTAAAATCCATTCATTCACAAATTACTCTCATATTGCTCCTGAAAGAACCAACATTGAAACTTGAATATTTGCCTTTGGTATAAATTTTAGATTTCAACTTAAACTCAACTGAATACAATTAAAAATTAGATCTCTTTCTTTATTTAAGAGCAATCGCAATTGAAATTTACTCTAATGTTAAATTCGAATAGTTATTGTTTCAATTCAATTTAATATGTATAAAGTAATTAATTTCAATTTTATAAAATGAACGTTAGATATTTAAAAACATATCAGATATTAATTTACTAATAGAGAGAATTTCCTGAACCCTGAGAGCAGAAGACCACATCCAGAACCTGTGTAAAAAAAATGTCACAGTAAATTTCTTTATAATAAAGCTTCCTCGACATCAGAGATAAAAATAGAAGAATTTTGCAATTATTTGAATATGACAGATACATTGACACATACAAGGAAATTTTAATTCGGTTAATGAATGTTTTAAAAACGACTTGCCAGGATCGTAATTAAGTCTTTTAAATCGACTGACGCAAGATTTTATAGAAATATACAGCTTTTAATTCAGTTAATGAAAGTTTTTAAGGACGATTTGCTAGGATCGTGATTAAGATATTCAAACCCACTGATGTAAAATCTATACATACATAAGAATTTTCTTTCAATTAAGGAATGTATTGAAGACGATTTGCTAGGATCGTAGGCAATCCATTTAAAATTATTGATAAATTTCTGAAATAAAACATACACAAATAAAGAAAGAAGGAAAGGATTTTCTTAAGTAAAAAAAAAGAATCCAACACCCTACAATAAAAACAAAACAAGCCTGAAAATAATGTAAATAACGTTGAAAATAAAATTAAGAAAATAATGTTAGCTAACGTTAATGGTACTGAAAGTAGAGCCATACATAGCAATACGTTTCCGATGTATAACATTGCAAATTTTATGCCTAAGCATCTGGACACTTCTCGCTATTAAGTGACTAAATACAAAAATGATGAAACAAGAAGTTTCGAAGCAAGCAATTATCAATTACAAAGCCGTTATCTCGTGAAAGCGTTTCGATTGATAACAACCGAAAACAAGCAAACACGTCGGCTTTCACCTTTTCATGAAACAAGCGCTTTTTCCGACTTCCCTGTTAAGAGAAGCGCTTTTTTAGCAACTGCTAACAAGCAATAAAATAATATCACGAGAAAACTCATTAGGCGCGCAAAACGCGTCTCATTTTACGTTTTGGTTTTCGAGCGCCGTTCGACGCTAATTATTAGCTGGTTGGGCGGGCAAAAATCAAACTAGATTTATAATACGGAATACAGTGGCGAAAAAACTTGCCATGAAGAAAAGTTAGAAGGCAACATTTCATTACGACATGGAAGGTGTTGTTGCTAGGAAGTTGCAGTAATGTAATGGGGTTTTTACGAAAATTAATGGAAAACACATGTTTGCATATTAAAAAAAAGACGATCATAAAATCTTCATTATGACTTCAATTATTAAAACAGATTTCGATAAATTCAGATTAGGATTATGACGACGGCGAAAACCTTTACAACAAAACCGAGCGCAATAACGAGCTGACTGCTTGAAGCTGCTAAGCGGCACATAGATATCAATCATCAATTGGTTATATGTCTATTTGAAAACATTGTGCCGCATACCAATAATGGGAAACCTATCCAAATCCTGAAATTTTTATTATTTTGTAACTTAAAATGACGTATTTAGAACTTCACTGTGGGTGTCGGACATTAAATGTCTTACTTAAAAGCGCAGGATTTTTGTACTAAAACCTCCGGATAAGATCAGCAGTAGATCCACGCGAGATCTCCTGAAAAACTCTTTCAATTACCGTTCCCACACATTGCACTTCGAGTACGTGCAGACACGACGCTGTTATCACAACATCGACGATCTTCATTTAGACGAGGCAAGAGTTCTGCGGGGATACAGGGAGGTTCACCGGCCGTGAGTGATAACTGATTGGGTCCGCAGCGCCGCGGCCGCCGGCGTACAGTTTACTAATTAACGTGCATCGCTATCTGCGCTGATATCGGCCTGCTTGATATATGGACACGCGTTCTGCCCTCATTAAGACGCCAGCCAGACACGATCAGCGGCTACTGGACTCTTGCTACCGGTCACATCCAGTGTCAACCCGCGCTACCACTCTCTTGATTAAGGCGTCTGAGAGTAATGGCCATCGTTAATGGGGGTAACTTCAGGTGTGATTGCCATCGCAAACGCTAATAACCAAACTTATCGGTCACTCAACTCCCTTCAAACGTTCAAGTACGTCCTTGTTTGCCGGACTTCAGAGACCTTAATCCAGTCTTCCACGAGACTAACTTAACATTAAACAATGACAACACAGAACCAACTTGACAGAACAAGCGATGTATGACACCTTGTTGTTACCTTAATATACTAGAGTCACAGAAAATTATAAATCCGGTATATACTTATTAGAGATTAACTACCCTTATGTTTCAGATCTTATGTTCCAATAATACCGTATGTATTTTAAATAAGTGCAGAAATTTTAACCATTTTACCGTGACAGAACACAGAAAAAATACAAAAAAAAATTATAACAATCAGAAAATTGCTTTAACCTCCCCTTATGCGGCGTTCATGAAGTAACAAAAAAAAACTTACTGATCACTGCGCCTTTCGCTCACCACAATGATTTAAAAATGTCGAACCGTGCGAAAAGATTCGTATGCGAAAATGACTCTCGTACAAAACTATACAAATCGTTCGAAAATTGCGTCATTTTTACGTGATTTTCGCATACGAATCTTCTCGCACGGTTCGAGAATCGGGCCCCAGGAGACCACGCCACATGGGTTCGCATCGGCCAATCCCTTTTCCTGGAAAATGTTCGTCGAGGCAGATTCTAACAGGATCAGTACTGTGTGCTACAGCTGCATCGTGCATAAATCACTAATTATGAAAAATAATAACTATTCACCTCAACCGAATATCTCAACTACCCTCCAAATATTAAACAAATCGTTTAACAAATAATATAAAGCAATAAATTACAAGTGTCAATGGAAAACAAAAATAACACATTTGACGTACAAAATATTATGGCTTAATGAATGTCTGAAGGACGGGCTTGTGGAAGAAGTATAAATCTATGAAATTTCAAACTTGACCAAGTTATTTCAAATCCCACTTCAACAAATACTAGTGTACATGCAGGTCAAGAGTTCCACGTGCAATCGAGGACTAACTTCTCTATAAATACCTCAAAAACACGCAAATTACGTAAGTAGCGATATTTTATTTTTATTTAAATTCGAATACGAAAAAAAAAACAGACACACACATCGAAAGCAATAAATAAACGTAGCCGCTTATTTTTCTACTTTATAGCAAATTGTAACGTATAAATAAAAGCAGTAAAAGATAAGTGTCATCCGCTAATGGTTTTTACCTTGAATCTCGTTATAAACATTTATCGTTATGTAATGGTCGTATCATAAACCGATCCGAGCTAATAATAAATATTAGAAAATTCTCGACGGTGACGCTGATTTAACATCTTTGCCCACTTTCCGAGAAATTCAGCGAGTTACGCTCGAACCCGCCTAAAAACTCGTCCGATAGATTAAGTCCCGCGTTTCACCATAAGCGTAAAACGGCTATTATAATCCCGTATTGTGCGCGCTGGAAATCTCGGTTGGCTGCATTTTATCTGCGATCACCAATATCCCGTTTTGGAAATTTCCTATTTTTATCCGTCTGGAGGAGAGCATTTAAATTTTAAGGCGTTCGTTCGTAACACTGACGCACGAAATCAAATGAAAAAGGAAAACAAAAATTCATCCTCGCACATTATTCCACGGTTCAGAGGTTATCGCCAATTAAGTTTTAAATGGCACACGGAGTATACGGCACTTTCGTGCGTTATTGACAGGAATTTATAGTGACATTACAGCAGAAACACTTCACACACATAGCCAATAAAAAGAAGCTGCAAGGCTATCAACTTCAACCTTACAAATAGAAATAAAATTAACGACGAATCCTTGAAGCACGGAACGAGATTTCGAAAGGGCTAACCCATTTTCTAAAATTATTATTAACTAACATTCTCTCGTTATCAAACTCATTGACGTGTGACAGACAATATTAGGCAAGTTCTTTTTTTCCTGCTTGTCGCGTTATTAAATTTAATATGCCCCGCTTATTGTCGGGGGGAAATAAAACAATCAAAGTCGAGCTAATTAAAAGTAGCTTTTCCCCTGTCGAGTTTCTTATACTAAAATTTAATTGCGTCGGAAATAATCGAGTGCAATTCCTGAACTTGTTTCTTTTTTTTTGAAAGGCAAGCGTTAATTAACAGCTTTCAGCCGGGTAAAAATTCGAATGTCACTTCCTCCATCAACGCTAAGTGAAAAAAATAATTTATAAATCCAAAGCGTGAAGTCTTAGTGGCAACTACGAGGAGTAATATTTCGTCGACTTTAAAATTTTGTCCTTAATTACGTAAAGATATCAATCACAAAGAACTATATAGATACTATAAATGTATAAATTTGCAACGTTTCGAAAGAAATTTAAGTATATATTCACTCTATCTGGAGCTAAAATGGCGAACTACCAAGAGTTTTTAAACGGAAATGAACGGAATATCATCAGGTGGCAAACGAGACTAAATCAACATGGTAATATTTTACTTCAGTCTGTGAATTTTATACTTCAAATCCCGAGTATTAATTAGAGGAAACATGACACACGAAGCATTTTTACTAACTATTTTTTTATTTATTTATTATAAGTATAACCCCTAATGAAATAATATAGTTGATATGAGAGGATTATGAAAACTTTATGTATAACATATCACAAGCTAGGGTGCGCGATCACCATAAACAATATCAAGACACTATTTAAAATGTAACAAAATATTGCTGTGATATTACTTAAATTACCATATGTTCCTGAAGAACAGACGTAAACCAGCAACAAGAAGGATCCATCGTCCATAAGAATTTGGGTTTCAAAATAGAATGTCTTTTATGCATAATATGCACAATAATAAATTAATCAAACATGTATTAAATATCAAGAAATAAAGGCGGTATATTCTTAACCACATCCCGGATGAAAAGGTCGCCTGGGTTCCATGAATTATAAGATGCCATGAATTGGACAGAGTTTTGTCAATTCCTAAGTAAGGTCCACAATAAACCCAGTGATCCATTGACGGCAAGAAACTGGCCAGTACGTGCTCCCAAAAATCATGGGAAAAGGAGACTAGTCTAGTCTCCTTACGGTTGTCATATAGATAGTTAACGTAGAGAATAATAAACAGAAAATTTTTATATAAGCAACACAATCCAGTAAAAATCGAATCATGCACAATTTACTCCTCTAACCGTCAACAACTTGAATCTTTGACTTTGAGAGAATTACCTGAATCCTAAGACCTGAAGACTAGAACCCTGTTTTAAAAAATGTCCCAGTAAGTTTTTTTTTTTAATATTTAAAGCTTCATTGACATTAGATATAAAAGAGAGAAATAGTGACAAGTACATATTTTTACCAGAATATGACAGACACTAGGAAATTTTAATTCAGTTAATGAATGTATTAAGGACGATTTGCAAGGATCGTAAATAATTGAATCAAACATACAAACGTGAGATTTAGCCCAAGATTTTTATTTCAAGTAATGAATGTGTTGAAGACGATTTGCTAGGATCATAGCCCATGCATTTAAAATCATTGATGTAAATTTCTAAAACATACACAATTAAAGGAGATTTTTCTAAATACTAATAAAAAAAAGAAGAAGAATCCAACACCCTGTAACAAAAACAAGCCTCAAATTTACAAAACATTATACACTGCGTTCGTAAAGTATGGAATAAATTCATTTTCTACGAAATAAACGATTTTTATATAAAATCCTGAAACAGGTCGATTTTTAATTAATAAATGACACTATTTTAGTGAAATTTTGTAACTCCTCCTCCAACCCCCTCCGAGTGACAGTTCCCCCTTTAAAATTTTTAAATGACATGGGGGATCATGTGATACCTCGTTTGGAAGAGCTTTTCATTCTCTATTCAGTAGTACAGAGTGTACATTAATGATTGAAAGGCGTTTGAATTTGGCGCGTTGTCGAATTAGTAATTTTCGTCTTACAAGATTGGTATTCATGCTGGATATGTTGAATTTCGTCAGTAGCGTGCGTGTGTTTTATTGTTTACGTTTTGATTTCCTTATTTTATTATTATTGAGTTAGTATTAACGAAAAGGTTATTTTTATTTCCACTTTTGCTGTCAGACATTTTTCATTGGTAAGTACAGCCATATAACAGGAAATAAAAATACACACAAACGTTTTAGGTTAGCGATGGTTTTCACGGACCTGCACAATAAATTTATTGTTGAGGCCTATTTTCGGTCGGGGATACGCAATGAACAAAATGTGTGGAATTATTCTTATCAAAGTTGTCACCAACAATTTCAAGAACAGTTCCCTGAAGTGGTATTCACATATGATTCTTTTATGCAACACGTCCGCCGTATAATTCAGAGATTTCGTGAAACAGGCAGTGTTTCTAAAGGAAAATCTACAGGCCGGCCCACTGTTCTCACCGAAGAAGTCATCGCAGATATTCATCAAAGAATGGATGTAAGTCCGAAGAAGTCTTTACGGTGTTTATCGGCTCAAACGAATTTATCACTTGGTACATGTCAAAAGGCTTGCAAGAAGGTTCTACATTCACATCCATATAAGATAACTGTAACTCATGAGTTGCTACCTCTTGATTTGCCTCGTCGAGTGCAATATTGCCAATGGTTTAATGAGTTCTTAAATAATGACGATATGTTAGACATAACTTTCTTCAGTGATGAAGCATGGTTTCATCTCAGCGGTTATGTAAATTCGCAAAACCGTAGAATATGGTGTGCAGAAAACCCTCATATTTTTGAAGAGACTTCATTACATCCTCAGAAGATCGGTGTGTGGTTGGCAATGTCAAGAAGGAGGATCATTGGACCTATTTTTTTTCAACACAATATTAATGCACTTGCATATCAAGAAACAATTTTAAATCCTTTCATTGAAGAACTTCATGACGATGAATTACAACGGGGTTACTTTCAACAGGATGGAGCTACAGCCCACACTGCACTGACAACGTTGAATCATTTGCAACAGTTCTTTGGGGATAGGGTTAATAAGTAGGGACAGATGGCCTCCTCGGTCACCAGACTTAACCCCATTTGATTTCTTCATGTTCGGTTTTTTAAAAAATAAAGTGTTTTCAGAACGTCTCCATACGTTAGAAGAATTACAAAATGCTATTACAGAGGCTGTCAACAGCATCACTCCAGAAACACGACACAAAGTTTTCGAAAACATGAAAAGAAGAGTAAATTTGTGTTTGGATTCAAATGGGGGACATTTTGAACAGCTGTTATAATTTTATTTTATATCTGCTTTACTTTTTATATTCTCCATATCAATGTATGTAATTAATAAACGTAAAATAATTTCTAATCACTAATAAATTGTTTTAATAATATATAATTTTATGTGCCGCCCGTGGTAAAACAGAATAGTATGCAGTACCAACTTTTACAAATAATCTAATGGGCGGGAAATTCAAACACCTTTCAATCATTAATATACACTCTGTATAAGAATTTTTTTAAATTCCTATTTTTTCTAAAAAGAATAATACATTTTAAAATCAACACACAATTTTTTAAAATGAAATAATTTAAAGAAATGTTCGAACTGGAAACCGTTTGATTAATGACAATAGTACAAACGTTGCTGACGTTCATCTAAAACATTTCATTTCCAGGGTAATTTGATTAATTCCAATTTTTTTTAAATTCTTTATGAAAACGAATAGAAACTGTAGATACTAATGTATGTAATCAACGTAGAAGTAAAAGTAATAACACCAATATCAAAGAAACTGTTCAAAATGTCCTCCTCCTACCTCTTGACAATAACCAAGACGAAATTCAAACTCATGCAAAACATTGTACAATCAAGTAACTGGCTGGAATGGGTTAATCCAAAAGCCAAATACTACCACCAAGAAGAAGAAGAAGAAGAAGTCATGGAAATAATCCATTTTAAAATTTTATGTGTTGATTTTAAAATGTATTATTCTTTTTAGAAAAAATAGGAATTAAAAAAAATTCTTATACTACTGAATAGAGAATGAAAAGCCCTTTCAAATGAGGTATCACATATCCCCCCGTTCCATTTAAAAATTTTAAAGGGGCAACTGTCACTCGGAGGGGGTTGGAGGGGGAGATGCAAAATTCCGCCAAAATAGTGTCATTTTTTAATTAAAAATCGACCTGTTTCAGGATTTTCAATAAAAATCGTTTATTTCGTAGAAAATGAATTTATTCCATACTTTACGAACGCAGTGTATAAATAACGTTAGAAAAATATATAAAAATAAAAGAAAAGAGGCTGTAAAAATGGCACCTAAGAAGTGACAGCAATATTTTCAAAACAGTTGCCCACCGAAGTAATGAGCGATTTTAACGGCGCCGTCAAATTTTGAGGACCACATGCTTTTGACGGTTTCGAACGAGTTACGAATTGTTCCAGGAACCAACCTAATAAAACAAGACTAAATCGATATGGTAATATTTTACTTGCGTCTATGTCTATACTCGAGACGTTCTATTTTACTTGAAGGAAATTGACCAATGAGGCAGTTTTAGTAACTACATACCAAGACACTATTTAAAATTTGGAAGTGTGTATTCCCAGAAAACAACGATCGGAGCATCTATATTTTTGCTTTTTAATAATAATAAAATGAGTTTCAAGTTGAATTGCTTAGATTTTCTGGCGGGCAAATCAATTTTGTTAGTATTTTATAACTTTATCTAAAGGGGGGAGCCTAACAAAGTCAAGAGGAAATGTTTCAGTTCATTGGAACAAATAGTTTGAACGTTTAACTATTGTAAAAGGACATTAGAATTTAATTAATTTAATTTAATTTAATTAAAAAGAATTTTAGAAAAATAGATTCTACTGATCAGAATTTCTTTAATCAAATAGTGCTGCAGGTGCAGCACTCCAAATTTTACTGAAGTTGTCTCATTCTCTGAGGGAGTTCAAAAAAAATCTGCAAGAAACTAAATTACATTTGCAAACTAAATTGAGCTTATTCGTTATTATTAATTATAAAAACGTTAATGGTATTGCTTGAATGAGTTGTTTTGATTGATATTTTTATTGGTTCTAATTGCGTCTGCGTTTTCGGATGACATCAATGTGACATTTTAATGAGAGTTCCAAAAATCCTCGCAGGGTTAATGGACAGGACGAAGGTATTTTCGTGCTAATTAAAAGCTTCTTGCGGGCAAAATGAAATTCAAGAAAGCGTTCCTGGCAGCAGAAAATTACGTTATTAAGCACGAATGTGGTAATTACACCTTTGCCGCATTGGTCGCTCTCGAAAACGGACACAATTAAGCTGGATTTTAATTTAGAGCGACCACATGCTCTCGAAGATTATACGCACGGCGGAGGATCGGGTAGGTAGAGATAGCGCGGCCGGTGCGCCTAATGATCAGGCAGGCTGGCCAACAACAAAACAAATCGAGGACTGCATTTATCGGATCAGAGTGGGCGGGGTGGCACAGTAGCCGGTCGGTAGCGGAACGCGAAGCGCATCACAATCACCACTCTTCAGATCAAGCTGGCGGTGCATCCACCGGAAACCCTAATGGTCTACACGTGATCTGGAATCTGGAAACACTCCATAATCTGGTTACAATACAATGGGCCGCTCTGCTGCTGCTTATTTTTAAGCGCTCATGTTATTTCTGTTATCTACCGAATCCTCAATGAGCTTCACCCGACCGCAACTATGTAGTTCGTCCCAGTGTGTTGTTAACACATACTACACTTGCAGAAAACCAAAAGGTTAACAGATAAATTCTGAATTTATTACCATCCACCATCATCACACTTTGCTACCAAAGTTTTTCTTTTTGGCAAACCAAAGGAGAATCCAAACAAAAATTTCAATCAGATTTTGCACTATTTTCAAAAATGTTTCATAGCTACTTTTAACGTACCCATCTTGTAAAGTAGAGGAAAATCTACAGAATAAAGAAACTAGACAAGAACCCTGCATTTATATTGTTCGATCAATTCATTTAAAAAGCGTCAATGGAAATAAACGTTATTATTTATTATAATCTTATTCTTTATTAATTTGTAATCTATTCAAACGATCTGAGTGAAGCGGCAAATAAACTAAGGAATCTTAGTAAAGCCCTTCGCTCACAAACTATTTTCGTTTATTATAAGTAAAGCGGTTAATATTTTATAGTCAATAATATAAAATAAGGAACAATACACTTTTCTAGTACAAATTTTAACAGTAAATGATTTTGTTTTGTGTATTGTTAACGCGATTTTCCTTTTAAGATGAATATCACACACACACATACACACATAAACAATCGTATATTAGAAAGCAAGAATGCATTTTTATGCCCGATTTTTACGATCCGAAGCGTCTTAACATTATGTACCGGCATGGCATAGCATGGCGTGGTGGTGGTACAGAATTCAGCCCATAAAATAAAATCGTCGTAAACGTCTTTATTTAAGGCTTCTGCTGGCATACTAACTATCCCGAAGAATTTCTAAGGATACATTTATTAGTTCTGTTTACGTCCGCGCTAATCTGTGCTTTGAATAACGAGCTTTAAATTAGTCCGGTATATCAACGAGGCTGTTGCGGTAGTGTTGTTTAGTCGACGTGAATTACGAACGCTTACTGGTTCTGATTTGTGTAACAAGGCCTGTGCCTAAGCCTAGGCTGCGCTTGTGTTTTATTAACTTACTTTCACTGAAAACGAAATGCTGAAGGACTGACATTTTGAACATTATTTCTTACTTCCTGTCGCAAAAGAAAAGCAGAAAGAGCGCTCGTACAAGAATTAATTAAAAATTAAAAAATATTAATAGTGAATTGAATATAGAAACATCAAGTTAAAAAAAGATTATGATAACTGGTCGGGAGATTATAAATAATTCAAGGAACAAATTAAACGAAAGCAATAAAAATTTAGGAAAAAGGAAAGCGATAGACGAATTTTTATATAATCAAACGTATAGGTGTGCAAGTATTTGTGAAATGAAGAATTCTAATTCGTTATTTATGGTTTCAAATATCTTCAGAGAGAAAAAAATCTACAGAAATGAAATAATAATCAGAATATAAGAGAACACTTAAGTAACAACACCTTGCACGCTAATACAATGACACTCAAAATAATTTGTTCATTTTTAATAGGCAACGGCAAAAATATATCTTAACAATCGCTAAGTTACTGATAACAATCGAAACAGGAGATATTTTTGACACTTGCTTACTTCAAGAATATGTATGCAGATCCTATGACGAGACATTTCCGAAACGTTGGTCTTAATTTACCTTGGACTGACTTTTTTCTTTGGGGATATTTAAAGACCAAAGGTATTCAAGATAAAGTCAAGAAATTTAGAGGTACTTCTAATTATATTTGTAACCGCAAGGAAGTAATGCCGTACACTATTAGGTAAACCAAAATTTTGCTGAAATATTGTGTCTAAAATCAGTTGTGAAACCTGCAATAAATGCTACAAAGGTCAAACCAGTCAATGGTTAAAGAATAGACACACAAAATAAGAGTGACTGGTGGTTGCAGAATTGGAAAAAGATCTTGTGCACTAGAAATTCATACAATCGATGATGACCATTGATTTAATTTTGACGACATAAAAATTTTAGCAAAAGAACCGTTTTATAAAACCAGATTGTTTCTTGAAATGTCTTGCATTCAGAAACATAATAATATAACTGTAAACTTCAGATCTCACTGACGAATTAAATAAAATTTATCTATACCTGTTTCATAATGCTATATTAATTATGTAACTCATTTGGGTTGTATAATGAGACTTATTATAACACTAGTTATATAATGAAAAAAACTATTAGTTATATTCGTGCTCTTATCCTGAACTCGGGCTGACGCCCTCGTCAGGATAAGTCATCACACTCATATTATAATGATGTCTCTATCCCACTTATAATATAAATAACTATTATTTCAACTATTTCAATATAATAAGTCACGCCACATAGTGTTTGTCTATTATTTATTTCATAAATTAATTTACAACTTCAAAATTCCCAATCGTCTTATTCAATTTAAAAAGGATTTTATATTTCATCTTCAGTAAGTAGTTAACTCTAATTTTCATAAGTTTATAATGAAGTTTATTATTGTAGTGTGGTCCTGAAGAAATAATAATTACGAAATGTTGACCAATAAAAGAAGTCTTTTTACCTTAATTAGCCGTTAATCCCCGAAAAATTATTAATACTTTGGTTTATATTATTTATATTTCATATTTATATGTATTTATATTTAGGATATGCTTCAACGAGTTATGGCAGATTATTCATTTACAGGAGTGGTGTGAGAAAGGAAGGCGGATACATTTAACACATGGCATTAAAAAAATTAAATAATCACTATTACCTTTTAAGATGTCATTTATTTTACTTCTGTGTTTAAAGTAATTAACGTGTTTATTTATTGCCTATTACTGGTTGTAAATAGCTTGGTTTTCAGTTTTCTTGGATTTCTTGGATTGTTGTTTCTTTTTATTGTCTTTAATGTCGTCTATCATTTGAATTTCTTCTTTTTGTTTCAATTTGAAATAGTTTAATTCCAAAAAAAAATATCGGCGAAACTATGAAAGAAAGTGATTTAGAAGACTAGAAAAATTGTCATCCTCGATGTGGGAATATTTTGGAAATGTCCCGAATCCAAATATTGTTGTTTTGGATGATAATTTCATGTAACTGAAGAAGAAATAAAATTGAAAATATTCTTGTGCCACATGATTTCTTGAAGATATCCTGATTAAACCACTCAAGCTCAATCCAAAACTTCGATAAGAATTCTTATCTCAAGTCATGGTTTCTGTATTATCCGAATTTACCAAAATGTATCCAAGTGGGGCAAGAATTCTTGAAAACCTTAGAGATTGTGATTCACTCAATGACAAGCGAAAAATTTCACATTTGCCACCGCTGGTATCTACATACATATAAAGCCCGCCCTCCAGCGTATACATAAACACTCTACAATCGATTCCCTAACAACTTATTCCTTTACATAATACGCAATTCAGCGGTGAGAAATGGTTACGTGCATCTAATTGGATTGACATATTCGTGCGGAGGTACCGAACAAAGGATGCTGAGGTGGCTGGTATCTGGGATGTAATCAGTTCGCGGCCGCCGGGAGCGTGATAGTCGCTAATGCACTGACCAGCCCTGGTACTCTCTGCCCACATGCTACCGCGTTTACAGATTAATCTCCGAACTACAAGTTCACGGAAAGCAAAACTATGTTGCTGTGCACAGCTTTCGTCCGGCGATAAATTCTTTACGAACCGCGGCATTTGCATAGTAGGAAATAATACGTATAGATACGCCAACACCGTACAAACACCTAATCAGAACCACACGAAACAAACCAAATTTAGACTCGTCTCATTTCACCAAGTATGTAAACTGTAATACAAAAAAAAAAGTAATTCCACAAGCAATTTAGTGTAAGATTTAAAATCACAAGCACCTTTCTGAAAAGGGGATTTTAAGGGCAATTGTCCTGCATGAAAAATTCGCCATGAACTTAGAAATTAGCCAGTTTCAGGCTCTCTGTCTCAAATCTATATTCTCAGTTTAATCTTAAAGTTAATAATAAAAGTATATAATCATAGTTTTGTTTTTTTTTTATATATATTTTATAGATTTATTAAGGCAGAGAAAAAAGAGGCTTTAACTCGTCCACTCAATTATGTATAGTGGCATGCATTTTATGAAGTCACAGTTTCTCTATGTAATTTAATGGAGGAACTGCGACCACGTAAAATGCATGCTACTATACCATTAATCATGGCTGCCAGCCAAGTATGGGATTCAATAGTTCTTTGGTTGAAGGAGGACCCAACTATTGCAGAATCGCTGTTAGAAGCAGAGGTCAAGGGTTCCTCAAATGCTACACAAATGCCTCCCCTTAATTTGGAGACAATTGACATTATATTAAGGATTTGACATTAAACACATAAGACGAATGGCAAAGGGGATTACGATGGCTAGAGAGAATTGACTTTATATCAAGAATTTGACATTAAACACATAAGAGAAATGACAGCAGCTATTGAGCAGCTGTTATTGAGAAAACATTTATTGTTAATAGAACAGAGCAAATTCACAGATACTCCAATAAAGAGTCAATGATGACAGACATTAAATTTATAAAATTTCTGCTTTCAACTAGAAGAGCCTAGCCACATGGAAGAAATTCATCCACAAATCACATGAAGAAATAGGGACAATGTTGAAGTGGTTAAAAGAAAAGTATGAAATTGATGACACTATCTACAATGCAAACAAATCACTGGGTCCTGATCTAATAACCATTCCAAGAATCACAGGCTGCTTCCCTTGAATTACTGGAGGATATTATAATATGCCACCCTGTATGATTGAATCCGTCGGTCATGTCGTTGACAAATCAAGACATCCAGAATGTGTAGTGGCACTTTCATATGCTTTTAAATGCTCGAGGGCTATTATCTACAATTATGCCCGTGATACATACAATGTTTTATTTTATTTTGGCCAAAACTTATGGATTCAATATTTCTATATCGTACACGAGTGATGTGCACGTCGCTTCCATAAAATCATTATGTAAATTGTTTGCGTTACTATGGATTTGTTTACGTTACTACGGGTTTGTTTACTTTAAAAGCCCTTGAGCAATAAAGGCCAAATTATGCCCGCAATAGTGTCAATAAACAAGATTATGGTTCCAAAATAAAATAATAGTATATTATGTCACAAGGGCAAAAAGTGAGCATTAGCAATGCGTTTCTGCATGTGTGACACACAACTGTTTTTCGCCTAGCCCTAAATCAAATTCAAACTTTGTTTAAAAGTGACGTTTAATGAAAAATTCTGTGAAATGTCATAGCGCGCAAATGAAAGTTAATGTGTCGCTAGGTTACGAACTATAAATCGTGTTGTTATGAGTTTAGCAGCCCTAGAGCAGATAAACATTACTTTCCGTCACATTTTTAGGGTTAATATGAGTTATTTTCGCATATGCTAGGCGAAAAATAAATTTAATAGACCACAAGAATATATAAAAAGTTCCAGCAAGTAAGTCGTAGAAAATTAGAAAGTCCTTCGAAGTCAAACACCCAGAAGAAATAAAGAATATAGGTAAAACAAAGAAAACTTAAATGAAATAAATTATAAAAAATTATATACTTAGTGATACAGGTGATGAGACGATTGATTAAGATGATCATGATGATGAAGAAGATGTTGTCAATCAGTCTGGGAATAACAGTAAAACAGAAACTGAAAAATCAGCGACAAATTTGTTGAATCTCATGATGATACTCGATGGTATAAAGAACCACAACCAAGAAGTAGGCGATGCTACATCAATATTGTAACGAAAGAATCTGGTTTGACATGTGAGACATATTGAAACAGTTTCTGATGCGACTGATTCATTTCTGAAGACATACAAATTTTGGTAACAGAAACCAACAGAAAGGCTGTGTCATACATCATGTTAGACAAAGGGTGGAAAAAAATGTTGATACTATACTAAACTGAAAGCTTTCATTGGACTGTCATTCACCGCTGGATTTTGTCGTGGAAGAAGAGAACCAATCAGGGAATTCTGGCAAACTGAAAATGCAGAATTTCATCGACTAGATTCTACCGCTATATCGTGTCAAGATTGAGGTTTGAAGAAACTGCTACCTCCAATTCAAGAAGTTTTCGATGGTGTCGTGAATAAAATTTTAAGAGAAGCTACAATCCATCTTTTCGTCTATGTATAGATGAACAGTTAGTACTATTTCGTGGACGAGATCCATTTCGAGTATAAATTAAATTGAAACTGGACGAATTCATAAAAATTTGGGTATTATGTGATGTTAGAAATAGTTATGCAGCAGTCTGCTCACAAATTTATGGATTTATTATCGATCAATGGTGTTCCAGAAAATTAATAGTAAAAGATCTGGTTGGACATCTTGATCAGAAATATGGAATAAAAACTAACAACTTTTTTATTTCACTACCATTAGCACTAGAGCTGTTTGAAGAAAAAAAAATCCTTGACTGGGACACTAAGGCGAAGTCGGCGTGAAGTTCCAAAAGAAATGCTGGCCAGTACCAGTAAAGAAATACTTTCTAATAAGTTTTTGTTTACCGATATAGCAACAATTGACTTGTATGAATTGGATGTTGCAAAGAAAAATCGTAGTGTTATTTTGCTGTCAACACAACACACCGAACCAGAAGTAAACAAGACCACAATAATACTAGATTATAATAGACGTAAAGGAGCAGCAGGCCTGCAACATAACCACTAAAAGATGGTCTTTGGTTATCTTCAGGAATTTCTTGGATATTGCACCTATCAATGCATATATTTGAAGACGTAAGGTGCGCGAGGCGATTTTTTTTGTAAGAGGTAGGGATAGAATTAGTAAAACCATTGGTGGAAAAAGGATTTAAGCGGTGTTTCCAAAAGCGTACGAGCTGTAATTAGAGCTTGGAAAGTTATGTGTCAAAAATAAGCTTGGACATGCGAAGGTTAAACCAACCCAAATTATTTATTCTTCTTGGATTTTGGTACGGTGTAATTGTTAAAACGGGGACTTTCAATAAACGTGCATTTTACAAAGGAAAATTTATGCAGTGTGTAAACTGCAATTACTTTAAAATGCAGCTAGGGCGGAAGTCGTTTAATATCTGCTGTGTGAACGTAGCAAGTAGTCGTGGTATCGCGAGCTACCGTATTACACACTATGCAAATGTACCCAGTTAATCTGTCCACCAATGCTCTCTGTCTCTGCACTACACACATCTTTGCACAGGATTGAATCGTTACCACTTACATTTGCAATTCTTTACTCTAACTAGTGACACCGCTGCCATCTGCAACTTAGCTCGTTCGCGCCAGCATGCGATGATAGTTATTTCGCAACAAAGTCGAGAATTTTTAAAAATTTGGGATTTGATCGAGTTTACATAATTCGCCGATATAAATGAAAAAACGTCGGCTGTAACTCGCTCATTTTTGGTACAGGTAGCCGCCGGCATTAATCAAAATCGACGCTGTTTATCCAATTAAATGATTACAGTGATCGAACGAGATGAGCTGCTTACATGCAAAAATTTTATAATGAAGGTGACGTTAAACGGTAGTCAACTTCTATGGTTCTCTTAGGCCACCTGCCGATTAGTATTCCAAAGCACTTTTCAACATGGTCGACACACCAAACCCCTATCCCATCCGAGTGGAAGACGTAACTCACAAACATAAAATGCATAAACACTTGACGTGCTGACAATAAAATGTCTTTTTCTTAAATTCCCTCTGCTTCAGGTTAATTTATTAAGTGATTAAATACGTCGATGTTATCAAGTAAATTTAATTTGCTGGGAATTACAAAATAATAAATCGATTAACGTCGATTGCCGCCACGCTCAATTAGATGCGGAAAATTATATTAACAATCGCCTGTGTTTTAGAAGACCACATTAAGATGTTATCTGGCAGAGACAATGAGCATTGAGCGGGCATAATTACATTAATCAGTTTTTCCGATTGAAACTGAAGTTACGATTGCGCTTAATATAATAAATAAAGCCAGTGGAAGTAATTTGTAATTCGAATTAAATTACTACTCTATTAGCTACTATTTTAACTGGTCTATGCGTTTTGCTGTCATTATTTTAGTTATGATGGCTTGGAATATATGACCATCAGATGAACAGAAAACAATTCTACTGAAAAGATTCCACAAATTCTTCACAAATTAAACCAAAGAAAAGTCTCGATTCCTCTGGATGTTCCTGTTATATTACGTCATTTTCTCTCTTTTTTTAAATAGAATTCCAAAAAGATTCAACAGAGAAGTGAAACTGACAAAACGAAGTGCCATCTTTAGTTATTTTTGTCAGACAGTATCGACGTTTCTCAATTCAAGAAATCAAATTCGATTTTTTTTTTTTCAATAAACTAATTTTCTTTCAACACGATTTAAAGGATTTTAGAGCACCGTCTTTGGTCCTACAGCGAAAGAAAAGTTAGGAGAAAAATATCCCGAATATTTCTTCTACAATGTGAATTTGTGCTTTTAAGAGAAGGATCAAAATGCTTAGAAAACATTTGAGAATATGCTCCTCCACTTCAAAAAAAGGAAAAAAAAAAACACACAAAATGAACGCAATATAACGAGTGAATTTTTAGGATAAGTGAGTAACATGAAGCGCCATCTCTCGCTCAATGCCCAAAGCTAGTATTCGCTGCATTAACTAAAACGAAATAAAAAATTTTTAAAAATAAATCGAATCAAATAAGTGACTTGATTTTTAAATAGTACAGGAAACAGCTCAGTAACAAGATTTTACTGTTGCACGTATGAAAAGTCAGTGTATTAAAATTTCACCAAATCCAACGTCAAGTGACTGATGGACCATATCCGTAAACAAAAAGCAAGAGACACGGAGCGCCACCTTTTGCCCAATAACGAAAGTTCCTTGCCTGATAATTTCTTACACGTTTCAAGGGAAGACATACTTAAATACATATATCAATGCGTTGACCAAATGAAAGAGTGAGTAGTACACAGATTCGATTTTCATATGAAATAAAAAAAGAACGTTCCTGCTACACTGGAGTACAAGTACATAAAGGAAAAGGTAGTTATCCTGCCTGCGTTATGATGAAGTCGTATAAGGAGGAAGTTTTAACAGAACTTAAGAAGACTCTCACAGAACAAGCAATCTTCCGCATTCTAATTAGAAATAACAGCAGAACTTCTAATAACAAAAAGAAAAAAAAAAGATGCTCATAAATAACTCCGTCCATATCTACCGTCACCGTTAATGGTTCCGTATTTCATAAATACCTGATCGAGAGCGGCAATTAATCAAATTTAAAGAGACATCTTTCGACGAAAGCGACATTTACCAGCCCGAGAACCCGTCATAAAGTATCTCCGATCAGGCCTGGCCTTGCATAAATCCGCGCTAACGACTCGCCTACAACTAATTACTATTTATACGAGTTTCGCCAAGTTCCCACAGCACTGGCGGAAAAACCGTTTTCGTTCGAAGGAAGCAGAGATCTCGAGATTGGCAGAGAAAAAAATAGACGAAATTAAGTACGCTTACGGAAAGTAACAAATAACATAATTGGCGGTTTGAAGGCGCGCGTTGCTCAAGGTACAATTTTAATCTATTAGTTTTTGCCGCGGCTTACGAGATTGGAAGCTGATACGAACGCGTGTATTTGCTCTATTTTCCACCGACGTAATTCCGTTAAATGAAACTTAAAACCTAGACATTGCGTTTTATTCATTAAACTCATTTAATAACGGAACGCACAAAAAACTCGAGACTTCTATCTCTGAATTCTTCAGATTTAATTGGTCAAGAACTCTCCTTCCTGTTACCGCATGCGTGCGTCAAAAAGCAAACACATTAGTATTAATATTCACTCGGTCGATATCATAAATTACACCGTATGCGGTGTACCGGTATGCGGTAAATTAAAATTTATGAAATTAATTAGAGTGAAAACAAATTTATCCCGCGCAGTGGATTTTTGCACCGACAGCGCTTACAAACCGTCAATTATCTCCTACAAACCAATTAATGATCAATCGGTTGTTAGAAATTGCACTTGTCATTATTTATGATATAAAAGGAAACTTGCAACCGGCGAATAACATCCGGAGCTCAACATAATTACGCCAGATAAGAAATAGTGGCAATAATTTTAGAAAACGGCGATTTATCGCTCAAACCACGTATGCTAAAACGCGATCTAAATATAGTCCGGTTAGTTTCAAGGTATATATTTTATTATAATAAATATAGCAGACACTAAGCTCTCTTTTTTAATTTTGCATTACATTCTTAAGAGGTCAAAGATATTAAGTCAAGAAATTTTGAAATGGTTTTTCAATATAATCAAAATTAAATTCTCTTCATTAAACCTGAAAATTCAATTCCGATTCAAACCTTACATTACTACACGAGTATATTTCCTTATTTCAAACTTTGACTCATCCATAATAACAAAGTTGAAAACTTAGGAAATTTGATAATTTGCGATTTGCTATTGACACGTAAATTGTTAACTAATTATTTAATTCTGCAAGAGCAAGGCGATCTGAAGAGTGGAGATTTCGTCAGGTATATCATAAAATTTATAAACGCCTTACGTCATGTAAACATCGACAAGGAAGTTTGGTTTTGAGGAAACAAATTATACTTAAACAAACTACACCGTTTTCCAATAATCTCCATTCTCACCCTTCTATCATCATGAAACAGATTACAATTATACGTAATTATAAGGGACAAGCCAGCAACGTTCCAGTGATTTCACACGATTTTAACCAAAGTGGAAACGTCAGCGTTTTCTCCGCCGACGATTCGGCATCCGTTCCTGACTCGCCCAATCAATCATATCAACAACATCCGCATTGGAGAAGGCGAACAGAAAAAAGCCAACAAACAGCTAAGAACAAGATGGCCAAGCGGAATTAGATATCGCAGTTTCAATTAATAACAATAAAGATATGTTGCAAAAAGGATTTGCACAGGATTTGCTTGGGCTTAAATGCTTGTGTGTTTTCTCACGCAAGCTGTAGAGAATCGGAATCAGTTCTAAGGCCTTAAAGTTAATTTGTTACGCTCTGATTGGAAGTCGTTGCGTCGTAATTATCTACATTATATTAAGTCTATGTCAACCATGTTATTTACTGCGTAACCGTAAGGATAATCATTATTTAAATTCTATCCTCAGAGAGGCGTTTAACTATTAGGACATTCTTGAAATGTGCTGCTAACTCCCGACATACAAAAGATTCGAGTATGTATATACGCAACGTTGCCAAACTTGATGTTATATCATAAGCAAAGCACTAAAAAGAAAAAGACATTTTGCAGGTGATTTTACACAGGTGAGCCGTAGATTGTTGCATAGATACTTTTTTGGGTTCATCAAGTCTATAATTATAAAGTTAATGCAGTGCGTTCGAAATTTCGGCGTACATGCGGGTCTGCCTGTCGTCGAGTGCATATATGGAGTAGCACAAAAGTGAAGTAGAGCCATTAGCCACGGATTGCAGCTACCGTAAGACAAGTCTTAATTGTAATTACATGTTACACGAATTCCAGCTCGCCCACTCGCCTAATTTATTGGCCAGGTTGCAGTGTCCGACTATTAGACCGTTTCCAAGAGAGTCAGGGGCGGCGCACGGGAGCGCTGCTTAATTGCCTCTGAATATTACAGTAATCAATTACCGGCGACGCCTTCTGCGGAATGCAGAAAAGTCTCCGCATGCAGGAAGCCGCTTGAGTTTTAATTGAAGGAAAACCGCGAGTGCGTAATGTAATTGAAATAATTTCCACATAAATTACTAGTTATCTATCCTGTTACAAATTTATGACGAATTTATTTCGTAATTAAACTTCGCTGATTCGTTTTGCGCTCCGGCCTATGACTGTTGTGTGCGAAACGTCCTGCCGTTGATACAATGTAACGAAAAGACTTCGATGGGAGAAAACTAACATTTCCTTCCTAACTCCCAGTGAACTCTTTAACTCAAAATTTCACTACACCAGCATTTTCAATTAACTCAATAAAATATCTTCGCTCAGAACTCTTCAAAACTTCCGATAATAGAAGAAGCACCTTTCCATCATCCTTATTAAAACAATAATAATAATATAAAAAACGAACAGTAGTTAAGTTTGCATAAAATAATTTATGAGATAGAAGACGATCGTAAAATTCGAGACCGACTCAGATAGTTTAGAGGCTTTTCATTCAAGATATATTAAAGCAATTTTTTTTACAGTACTGCGCAACTACTAAATAGGTTTCGAGATTAAAAACGAAAAAGATCATTCTATAAACAAAGATGAATTGGCTACGATTATATGTCGTCACTTGGTTAATTTAATTTGTTAAAATATTACGAAGAAGAGTCTAAAGATGATGAAGCTCGAGAAAAAGAAGAGTAAGAGTGTGAAGAAGACGCAGTTAGAAATGAGGTTGCAGCGAACAATGCAAATTCAAAGATAATAATAAAATAGTATTTGTATATAAATAAACGATGTAAATGCAAAAATGCTTTTCCACGTTTTAATAATGTTTTCGTCGGTATGCTCCTCGTACTGCAAACCGCCTAGGGTTTTTATTTAGGATGTCGGGTTGTCGCGCAAACTTTCTCAGGACGTCCGACTTTTTATTCTGCTCCTTTCAAGGACGCACTTTGACAATGTTGGTAGAATGTCGAGTGCGTGGAAACTCAAGGCGATCGAATACCTGGTAAGTACGGTTGCGGAATTTAAAAAAGCATACACTCAAAATGTCTCGCTGTGAACTTAACTTTGTTTGAAATATTTTCGACTTCTACGTCAAAATAATTGTCAAGATGACATACCGACAGTAACATGCCGCATTTAACTGTTGCTCAAAAACCGCAAATAATTACACTAATTGAAGAAGGCATTAATAGACACTAATTTGTTAAATATATTTATGTATGTTATTTTATCGTAAATGAATTCTCAGTTTAGTTTACTATTGCCACAATCTATTGCTTTCTTGTTGACTCCTAAAAGTGAAAGTTGAATTATGCATTGTGTCATTTTACATGATTTAATTGTCAGCGTTTATGTCAATCTGACAGAGATCGATTTACACTACTCTAATATTGCAAAATATAACCTAAACGCCTAAAGACTTGTATGCTTTTTTTGATTCTGCAACCGTACATCTACAACAGCTGGCTTCGAAAGTGCCGATGACTGTGTGGAGTATGAGTGATATCCCGACAATAGCTGCTCAAAAGGTATGCGTGTGGTGGTGAATAAATCGAAAAGACCTGTACAGAAGACTTGTGTGTACTTCCGACACTAGGCTGCACAGAAGACTTTTGTGTGCTTTAGACACTAGGCTGCACGGAAGGCTCGTGTGTGCTTCCGACATTAGGCTGCATGCAAGGCTTTGGATGTGCTTCCGACGTTAGGTTGCACGGAAGGTTTGTGTGTTGCTCCTGACAATTTGCTGCACGGGCGGCTTTGGTGGTGAGTGTTCCCGACAATAACTGCTCAGGACGCGCTGGTGTAGTGGTGAGTGTTCCCGACAATGGCTGCTCTCTAACTCTAACTCTGGCTGCATCATTGATCAAAATGTGTAATCGAATCATAGATGTATCTCATTCGTCTTTTTATGTTTACTCCGGGGGTTGTCTTAGCGACCAAATTTCAGGATGAGATCCTATTTGCGGGCCAATCATGAACGAATGCAGTTTCGCTTTAATTTATCAAGGGTGGCCTAAATTTTATTTATTTGTGACGATCGTCATCGTTGCTTTGTTACGCGGATGTCAACGTGACACTTCGCACGTATTTGTCATTCTGACGTTTCTCGGGGACTTCCATTTTGACGTTTCTAACATCTGTCGTTTTGTCATTTATCAATTTGATGTTTCTGACAACTGTCATTTTGACGTTTGCTATTAACTGTTATCGTGACGTGCTTCGTTGATCACTAAGCAACGTGCGTGTCCACACAAGATGAAAGACGAAGATGATAAAAAAACAGATGAGTACAGAAGAAAAATAAAAAAATGATAAAGAGACAGTTAAATTTTCTTTTGACATTTAGGTCCGATTTTACAATCGTTCGATAGGCATTATTCTTAGAATAACGTGTCGTAGATATGGAGGCACGTTAAAGAATATTCAGCGAACTGTTATTCCGTCCTTATTCCATGATTGTAAAACTGGGCCTTAGAGATGTAGAAGAGGCAACATCGACCTTCGACAAGAAAAATGAATATTATGTCGAGAAATTGGTTGAGGATTTTCCTTCCTGTCGTTTTCTAATTTCGCAGAAAACTTTAATTAATTTTAATATCATCACTTATCTCATTTGGCAGTGATTTATCTTTGTCAGCATCCGAAACTTTCTAATCCTTTATAATATCAATTTGGACACCGTGTTACCGTTACTCTATTCGGTCACAAAGGCTCAACCACGCTGTTCGCCACCAGCTTAGCTACGGTAGGTGAGCCTGCTTCGTTCCGAGTTGTTGTTTTTGTTTGGTTTTTATAATAATTTTGAATGACAGTTGTTTTTGGGTGACAATAAACTTGGTACGATATTTTTTTAATTTTACTTCTACCTCATCGCTAAAAGAAATCCCTGACCGGTCCACCGTATCCTGAACCCATTGTTGATCGGAAAACCCTCCGGTAACAACCGGTTTCTGAATCAGAATCTTCAGTTACAGGTCAAATTCCACTTATTCTTTTGTCAAAGCCTAACTCATTTAAGCATAAGCTAACCTCGGTCCAATAATCAGATTTTTTGATTTAATATCTTTTATTTTTTGTGCTTCAGCTATTTCCCCAATGGCTATCTTGTTATCTTCGTTTATAACATATAGTCCTGGACGATCAAATGTACTTTTTCCAATTATCATTTCTGCATCTTGTGCTTCATTAGGTATCATGAAGACGTTAACTTCTATGCGGATCAGTAAGTTTTTTGTCCCAAAACGTTACACTGTCCCTGAGCGAATTCTTTCAATATTTTTCGGTTCGGTAAGTACGCAATTTTTAAACACTGGGCAACTTTTGAGGTAATAGTTGTCTCATCACTTTCCAAATCGATAAATCCCCATACGTTTCTTCGGATTTCAGGAATAACGTATTTATGTAACAAGAGTTTTGGGAAAATCTTTCGTATTAATTTTTTCTATTACGAAGTATAGCAATCAATCGACTTACCATTGGATACGGAGAATCTGTCAAGTTTTCTCTACAGTTGTGTTCACAAAGTTGTATAAAATGTCTTACAAGCTAGAATTGCGGAAAGGTATTTACAACTTGGTTGACCAAATGCCCAAACGTGATATCGTCGCCATTTATACAAACCAAAATATTTCTAAGACAACAATTTATCGAGTCATTACGGAATGTGAGAAAGGTTTGCCGTTCATGAATCTTTCCAAGACTGGCCGCCCTCAAGTTTTGAATCGTCCAAGGCTTCAGAACTTGATTGAATCTACAAAAAAATAGAAGAGGAGTTTCAACGAGAAGATTAGGCAGAAGATTTCACGTATCTCATATGACAATCAACAGGGGAATTAACAGAAATCATTTGAAATTTAGAAAGCGACAAAGTGTCCAAAATACACGGCTGCTCAGTTAGAGAGGATTCCAAGGTGCTGCAGACATTTAAGACGAGTACATTTCAGAGACAATGCCACGATAATTTTGAACGACGAGAAATTTTTTACATTGTCTAATTCCGAAATAAAAGGAAACGAAGGCTTTTATGCAGACAACATTGAGGACGTTCCTAATGTAAGATATAAAAAAAAAGCGAAATTCGAGGACAAGATACTAATTTTCGGAAGCTGGTATTTCAAGACCTTATGTTGGGCGAGTTAGGGATGAAGCTGTAAATGCAGACATTTATATTACAAGGTGCCACCCTAAATTGGTAAATTTTATTTAAACACATCATGTTCATGATAATATTATGTTCTGGCCGGATCTGGCATTGTGCCATTACGCATAAATAACCCAAGATTGGTTAAGGCAACAAAATATCCTGGGTACCTAGAGAGGATAACCCTCCGAATGCTCCCCAGGCCCGTCCCATAGAAGTGTTTTGGGCTTTACTCGGTAGAAAAGTTTACGACGGTGGATGGAACTGGGAAGCACAAAATGAAGAAGAGCTACGACAAAAACTCTACCAAAAGATTCGAGAGTTTAACCCACTGAAACCCATGGCCCTTTAGCTGCTATTATAATTTTTGTTAAATCTTCACTGAAAGCATACTGTAATGATATGGGGGCGTGGGGTTACCTTTTCTTACTTTTATATTTAAATTTTTCGAGAGCCCCACGTTGTTCCTGGGTTGGTTGTACGTACTGCTTTTGTGTATCTCGTGTATCTCTGTCTTTCTCTACTGCTCAGAGTGGATTCTTCGAAACGAATTTTAATAGACTTCGCTTTCAGTCTTCATCTGAATCAGATTCAGAACCCTTCTTCTTCTTGGGAGGAAGTTTACGAGTCTTAATTGGCTTGGATTTTTTTGGTGGGTACTCTTCTTCAGAGTCGCCTTCTGATGGTTCACTGGCGTCAGCTTCATCTGAACCTTTTTTAGCTTTCTTGCCGGCTGGCTTTTTACCAGTCGATCCTCTTTTGCCTGGTTTCTTATCTTCGTCCTTCTCATCTTCATCATGGCAGACATCTCAAAAAAAGGATCTCCCCAAGGAAATAACCCATCCTTAAAGATGCGGACTAAGCTTCGACTTCTGCAAAGAAGGTGCGACAGTAGCTCGAGGAAAAACTAGAGACCTATCTTCGGTCTCGCATGAAGGAAATCGACGATCTCGTCATGGAACAGAGTTCGCAGCGAGTTTACAGAGTTTGCAGCGAGTTTGCAGAATTTGCAGCGAGATTGCAGTGTGACAGTTTAAAGTACAAAAAGAAAGGCAAGAAGACAGAATCAGAAGAAGAAGGGGAGGAGGAGGAGGAGGAAGGCAAGAAGGACGAAGAAGATAAGAAACCAGGCAAAAGAGGATCAACTGGTATAAAACCAGCCGGTAAGAAAGCTAAGAGAGGTTCTGATGAAGCTGACGCCAGTGAACCATCAGAAGGCGACTCTGAAGAAGAGTACCCACCAAAAAAATCCAAGCCAATTAAGACTCGTAAACTTCCTCCAAGAAGAAGGGTTCTGAATCTGATTCAGATGAAGATAGAAAGCGAAGTCCATTAAAATTCGTTTCGAAGAATCCACCCTGAGCAGTAGAAAAAGTACGCAAAACCAACCTAGTACAATACATATTGGAACAACGAGGGGCTCTCAAAAATTTTAAATATAAAAGTAAAAAAGGTAACTCCACGCCCCCATATCATTACAAAAATTGGCGCCCATCTTTGATTTGCCCCACTCTTCATCTTGAATCAGATTTAGAACCTTTCTTCTTGGGAGGAAGTTTAGGAGTCTTAATTGGGTTGGATTTTTTTTGGTGGGTACTCTTCTTCAGAGTCGCTCTCTGATGGTTCACTGGCGTCAGCTTCATCTGAACCTTTTTTAGCTTTCTTACCGGCTGGTTTTTCTACCAGTCGATCCTCTTTTGCCTGGTTTCTTATCTTCTTCACCACCACCAGCTTTCTTAGCTCATGGTGGTCCTTCGCTCGACATGGATCGTCTTGTACACTTGACGTTGAAACTGGTGCGCTTTTCTGATTTTGATAATTACAATGACTGTTTTTTTTGTACTGTACGCAGGTAATTATCACTGCAATACGTTACCTTTTTTTAGTATATTGCCTGATTAGTTTTCAGTAACTCACTGAAAGAAGAGTTACCAAAACCAAGCATTCACTTCCACATTTTAATAAATAAAAATATATTTGATTAAGGAATGCACTTTGAAATACAGAAACGACATTCAACATACAGTATCTAAACTTGAAGTAGTATTTTCTTAAATTTTATTGACTATTTTTACTTATGACTATTTTTACCTATGACTATTTTGTTAGCACTCAACTACCACTATGCAATATAAAAACGCGACTCTTCATACAGAATTTAAACTAAATAAAGGCAATATTAAAACAAGAATACTTAATAATAATAAAATTTTTAAATGTTATTGTTTTAATGTGTGACTGTTTTCATACTTCAACAAGTTTTGAATTATTTTTTTGTTAAAGCCAAGAATATTTCGTAGCAAAAATTTTGTTTCTGTGATAGTTGTATGGGTGCAATCTGTCACACAATTTTGTAAACCATTCTCTTACATATCTGCAGATTTTCAGACTTTCTGCATTTACTGAAGAAATAAAAGGTAAATAATTTTCTTTGAATCAAAAAAAAAAAATCGAAGTTAGGCAGGTGTGTTCGTTCGAAAGCAAATTCGATCAATCTCATCTCTCTTTCTCTTCTTTAAAATGACATGGCGTCGTAAGGACTTTTGTAATAAAAATCCCTGGCGTAGCCGCGGAGAAATTCGATCGTTATCAGCTCTCGTCCGTTAATTACGACGGAGCTTAACAAACAGAACAAAAAGCACACAGTTGACCACCACAAGCCAGGGCAGATGTGTGCGCACCTTACTAAATTAACTCAGGTGTATGTGCCACAGGTTCTTAACGGTCACCTCGCCGGAACAAATAACATCAAACAATTACTGCGCTTTGGAGAACGTCAGCGGTAATTAATTTTTTAAATCGAATTAAAGCACTGGTATAAATCAATCAGGAAAGAGAGGGCGCGCGCGTCGTTCTTAATTGTTATTTTCGTCCGCGATATAGAAAGGCACTGCTCATATATCGGAGAAAAAACGGAACGCCGTAATTATTAGTTTCTTGCGCGACATTTTCTTAATTAACTGCAGAAAGAGCAATTAAAATAGCATGTGCATCCAAGGTCGTACGTCTAAGAAACTCGGAATTATGTGCCCTGTAATTTATATAGATATAATCTTGATGTAGGTATGAAATCAATTAATTTTATTTTTCTTGGCAGGAGGAAGTTTATATGTATGCTACCACATATTATTAATATTAGTATTTACTTTCTATTTGCATTAGCTTTTCTGAACATTTACATATTTTATATTGTATTCATTATTACGGCCTTAAACTTTTCGAATACACCCTGTAAGTTTCACTTACAATTAGCCCTACTGGCTCAAAGACAACTGTTTACATACTCTGTGTTATGTTGTATATTTGATCAAGTTTAAAATTTAAGAAAGTTTACGCATTTTCAATATATCCGTAAAACACGAGCACGTTTGTTTATTTTATTTTATGGTTTGGGATAAGATACGAGGTGCGTCTCAGGTAGAGAGATGCAAGGAAAGAAGGAACGAAAGCACTTCAGTCTCCGCCAGCGGTCCTTGTAGGGCGAATGTCTCGGTAAAGTTACGTTAATTACGCAAACAGGCTCGCGAGTGTTGTAATAAATTGCAAGAACATGTGATGAAGTAATTGTGCCAGAGTAAAAGGCTTGCTGATGATAGATGATACTCTGAGGTAGAGTAAGGTGCCAATCACATGGTGTCCGCTGATGGCTCGGACAGAGAGTAAGAGAGGGCATTCTTTCATAAGGGTGATCGCTCTGGATTTGCCCATAAATGGGAGAGTCGAGGATCATTCCACATGTATACGGTATTTGACCCTATACGCTACTGCAGGTGCGTGAGTAGTAGATACCGGAAATACAAGTAGTTGTAATACCTGACCAGGTGATTGCCTTGTGCTTTCAAAACGGTCATGACTTGGTGTTAACTGTGCTCGTGCCGGTGTAGCAACACTGTAGGAGGCAGTAGCATCAATGATTCTGAGAACGTACGCTCAGAAGGCAAGGTATGCTAATATCCACCTGGGGCTTGTCTTTATGCATGCGAAATACGAAGACGGACATTCGAGGGCACCTTTCCCGTGAATTCGCATCCCAGAAGGGAGCTTCCGCATCTAGAGTCGCCGCTGGAAAGGGCGGGGCCGGGAGCAGGCCCCGGTGAGTAAATAAGTCCTATAGTCTTGAGTAGATACTCGTAAATGGTTATTTGTAATTTTGCATGACGTCCTTGTCGAATCGAAAAGCGAAGCCCAGATGTTAAGACGTTTACCCTCAGCTCCGCACTGGACGAGAAAGAGAGAAAGAAAGCGGGAAAGAGAGATCTAACCAAGGGGTGAGTGAATGTTTATTGTAACTCGGTCCTCCGACATTGTTATTAGTCGAAAATGTTTAACAAAAAAAAACTATCCAACAGTTCTTTTATAAATTAATGGGTTTCTATATTTGGTAATAATTGAAAAATTTTGAAACCACGTGGAATGAACCACACATTATTAAGATTGCTGTAACGGAGTCGACATGTGGAGGTTCAGAATAAAACACCGAGTCACTTTTATTGGCCATTAAGAGATTGTGGTGATAGCGAGCGACCGTGTGTGGCCGGAAGTACGCCAGTGGACGCCGTGAAGATCTCCTATCAGCTGTTCGTAGAGCCAACGCCATTTCCATACACCTGACTCGGCCAAACGCCTAAGTGCTAATTGATGAAGGTACGGTTATTAAGCCGTAATTCGAAATCACGCATAGCCAAAAAAATTACGGCTAATTGATAAATGCATTAGATCTAAGAGAGCTAGGACGAATTGATTGCTTCATGTTTAAAACACTTTGATTGCAAGAAGAAAAGAATACAACTAGTGACATCAATCCCCGAACGCAAAAATCCTTTTCACATGTAAACGTTTAGCTGTAAACAGCAAATGCTAATGATCAAGTTAATTGGCAAACTCTGAAGTGCTATCTATCAACGCATAGAAAAGCTGTCACTCGACTACTTAGTTACTAGTTTTTGCGTTACGCATAAGGAACTTACATAATTAAAACATAATTAATAAATAATTTACTGGAAGTATGTAACTGTGGCGTTCGATAAATAACTTCCTCAAGTAGCAGGAGGGGGGTGACATACGCTTGTTTTATGTACTCGCCAGAGTATCACACCTTAGCATTAATTTAACACTTAGATGCGAGTTATAAATCCGATATAATTTTCAGCGCCGTCGCATTAAATAATAGCTTTGAAAACGCTGATTGTAAATTATTTTGTTTGATACGGTAAATATATGGACTGCGATAACCTGAGGCTCTCCATGTATCACAGATAAATTTCTGCGTTATTGATGATGGGTGACATAAATCTTCCAGCCAATAAACATAAAATACAAAGTAACTTTTACTAATCCTTTTTTTATCAATTTATTATCATAATAAATATGGATGTGAACATGTGAATAAGTGACATGTTATCAGAATTAGTAGTTCTTTCTTTAAAAATCTCTGTAAATAAAAAATTCCAATTAAAATTCGCAAGACATTTTTAAATTACATTTTCTTGAATTTACAATATAGAAACTTGGATATGCCCAAACGGAGCGATTCCTCATCTGAAAACAGAATTTGAAGATTACCCCCCAGGATCTCTATTTAATTCGATTCGTAATATTTCTACCACAAGTATTTTATAAATCCTGTAAAATTTAAGTCCTGAATCCTAAATCCTAGCCATAGGAAAGTAAACGTTAGATCGGATTTTCTAGTCGTCGGTCCTTTTTGCAGCATTTCGTAAAATTCAACTAAAAAAGAACCAGTTCTAACTGGAAACCAATAAAATAGATTTTTTTTCCTTCGTTGGAAGCAGGTGGGTTTCTACGGTCACCGTAAACCCGTAAGATACCAAATAACATGTAGACTCCTCAGTCTGGAAAACACTGAGCCAATTAATTCCTCGACCACATCCGACCAGTATCACCCATAATACCGGAGTGGTCCGTCCGAGGCGCAAGGTGCACCGATACGCAAGGTGTACGACCGATACATGGCCTCCTGGATTAGCGCCCGCGAAGAACACTTTACGCTTAGACACGAACGGGACATGTGTGCCGTCATGGAGGTGATTTAACGCCGGCCCAAGATCGCGTCATGCCCTTTCTTTTTCGTATTGTTTCCTAATACAGAGTATTTATTATACGTGGGGTCTAAAAATGAATCGAGAAGACCCGCGAGCGCCTTTGTACTTATTATTAAGAACGAAGATTTATTAAGGACATTTTATTTTTTGAAGTTGTAACCTGTGAACGGAATTTTATTATTATCACTGTGTTGAGACATCTGCCTAGAAGTTTCGTAATAAATTTCTTATTTATGTTGCCCCATTAAACTATTCCGACAATTATAGTCACAGATTGGGATAGTGAGTTCAATGCATGTGAATATTACATGCATCTCCTAAATCACTGAAACGTTTTTTATTTTAGTCAATCTTTGAGGATGTTCTTATGTTTCAAGTAAATCGGTTTTATGGGACCAAGTTATTATCGTAATATACAACGAATTATCACACTTGTAAATCTATTCAGTTCGATTTCTTCTTTTTTCTTCTTTGCTTTGCCTTTGGGCCATTAGCCATTCCAAACAATTACGTCGCAAGTTTAAGACATTAGACAGCACAAACATCCATGGCCATGGTGGGATTGGAACCCACACCGCCGAGCGACACGGTTTCCGAAGTCGGCTAGGCTAACCGCTAAGCCACTCGACAGCCCTTCATTTCGATTTAAGCAGAGAAATTATCTTAAAATAGCTTATGAATGACCTCACTGTGATAACACGTGCATAAAAATGACATCTCTTATTCAGCGATAAATTTTCTATTTGCTTCAATATAGAATCAGCCGTCTTTTCAAGAATACAAGTAAAATCTAAAAATAAAATTTACTTGCAAAATATAGGGTAAAGTGGTGACTAAAGTTCTGCATACTATAACATACAGACACTCTAGTATGACTGATCGTAAACGCCATATCTCGGTTAGAATACAAACACACAGAATACAATATTATTTATGTAAAAGCCGAATTCAAAACAATTGTTTCACTGATGATTGCCTCATAGAACCGAGTTCAGCGAATCCACATGAACCAACCAGTTTTTAATGTTTTCGTATTTTGGTGATTCTATCATCCATCTAAATTACCCTCGTCCGCATTTCACTGAAATAAAAAAAAAACCTTCGTCCCGGTCGTGTTTTATCTGGAATAATTTTTTTCCATCCCCGTTGTCCTGCAGACCCTTATTTCCACATCAGCCTGACAAATAAGACACGCTATTTGTCCACTTTGCCCTACCAATTGATTTACATCGATTCGACGCATTTTTTGCGGCGTTGGAACGCACGTCAGGGTTGTTTTTTGGGAAATTTATTGAATTCGGAAGACGGAAGGCCCCGGCGGCAAATTGATTACAAATGTCTCGCGTTTACAAGAGAAACGAGAGACGATTTCTATCAACTACTTTGTTTCGAAACGCTCATACAAGCAGATGCAAATTTCTTTTTTTTTTCTTAACTGAACCGGTGTAAAACAGCATGTGGGCCAATAATTATTATTACAAAGAAAGAAACGGCTTCGATCAATTATTTTCCGATAGGGGTGAAATGGATACTTGAATTCGGTAAACCTTTCCACCTAATTAATTATTTATTTATGCAACAAGTTTCAGAGATAAATTCCTAATATTAACGGTCGATTTAAATAAGAATCGAACCTCTGTAAATCATGCGCCGGCGTTTAATTTATTATAACGCGGAGATCATCGACTCAGCCTGAGTTTATTTCGCTTAATTGCGAAAATTTATATTACGTCGTCTACTAATACGCGCGGCATACGTTTTATTTTTGCTATCGCCGTGTACCTACGCTATGATTCGTTATGAACATATATGAGATGTCCGATAACAACCTCGCATGCCATTAATTACACGACATTATGGTAATGAGTGCATAAATTTCTTGGAGAATAGGGGCTAATGAAATTGCAATAACCCTGATGATGCCAACACGGTTTTTAATTGTAGCTTGACACTTGAATTTAAAGAGTGATGTGAAGGCACTGAAGATTTACTATGTATTCTTTTCGAATTTATTATATTAGTTGAAAATCTACTTGAAAGAACTTAAAAGTTAGTAAAGGTCTCTTATTACAACCCTGAAGGAGACAGTGCAAAGCGATACAAAAATATCTCATCACTACTCACTATCAGTATCGATTTTTCTGCAAACAATGGATTAAGAACATGCCCTAGACATCAGATAATAAGGGATATAGCTATGCAGAAACCAAAAGATGTTCCATTCACAAAATATTATGGAAGAGAGACAGTTAATTTCTGGTTTACAGATAGTAAAGAAAATTTCATCCATAATGAAGAAAACATGATATCTATAAACACAAATTACACTGTTACTACAGTCTTGATTGATCATTTAGTTGAAATAGGAATTTATTGCAGAGGGCAGTTCAAATTTTTAAAAGCCAGATAGAAGCTATGAAGACAGGCTATAAAAATGAGCCACAACTCTTATTAGTTCCAAAAACCGAGTTCCATAGAGCATACAACCCAGTTCAAATGAATGGTCGAACAATTCTTGGACACTCTTAATATAATTCTATTCGTACCAAGAATTTCTTTCTGGATAATGATTGCAAGGAACCAATCAAACGCTTCTCATAGGGATCCTTAGAGCTATTAACATCACTATGGAAGAGTTAATGGATCGGAATTTGAGAGATTTCATGAATTTTAAACTTCTCACAGAAACCAGAAGGCACTTTTATATTAAAAACAAACTGGAAGAGGAAATAAATGATCAAGATGCTGGCTAATAACAGATTCCAATGACGGAATGAACCAATTGTCAAATTCATGGGGAATCGTGCGAGGAATTTCCCTAAAACTTGTAGAACTATTATAATTAATATAATGGAAGAAGAAGGAGCACAAACGATAGCGAAACGTAAAGTGTTAGTGCACATAATTAGTATGCGTTTAAAAGATTTGTGATACTTTCTTGTATCATTTTTATTTTCTAAACCCTGAGGATACAGCTTTTTATCCAACCACAATAACCCCTAAATCAGATTTCACAATAGATCTAGATCTAGATGCAAGAGATCGGTATGTTTATATTCAATAACACAACTAGAAAGTATGATCATTTAAGAAAGTCCGAAACGTCCTCGAAGCTGCAAAAGAAGAACAGAACATTCTTCCTATACCTTCGATTCCTGTGTACTGAAAAAAAAAAAGATGAAACAAGCAGAAATTGTGACAATAAATCTGAAATAAAAGCACTTATTAATAGCAAGTTGTTTAAAGCGCCATCTCTTAACCAATAATGCAAATTTCTCATTATCTAAATATAATCACGTCCAAGCCCAAATGCATTCACCTCTGCGAAAATATCTTTATCTGTCAATTTTTCAAAACAAGATTTTCGTTTCTCAAAATTTCCATGTATATAATACCAATGTAACGCTAAATAAAATGATCTTAATTAGCCTTAACATCTCAGTGAAGAAAGAATGAGTGTGTAGAACGTAATATGTGTTTGAAATAAAGTAATATTGTGGTATGTTTCAACCTCTGATTGTATTGTGTGAATGCAATTAAGAATTTGCAATATTGCCTGGTGTCTTGGTGCAGAAAGAAGAAAATGCGACGAATAACTGCGACGAGGGGTTCCGGAGCGGTCATTCCCACTTCCCCGACATGCAAACTGAGCCCCCAGGATCAGCAGTCGTCCTGTCGGATTCCGTGAATTCCGAGATGCCGCTCGCTTGTCAGATGTCCCCCGCGGCCAGCCACGCATACAACCACTTATATTACACCCAAGAAGCTCCGAAATAAAACAACTACCGCTGCTCTTTCTTTCTTTCTCCGAGAACTTAATACGTATTTTGCATGATCAATTCTGCGTTAGAAGACGAGAAGCGGAGCAAAAGTTATGTACGTATGTGTAATTTACGAATGAAATGTAGTTGCAATCATCCGCTGGTGATGTATCATTAAAGTATTAGATTTCTTTCTGTTGCTGGCTGTTCCGAGATTTGAAAATATTTTCGCAGTTCTTACAACTTGCCCTAAACCAAATTATTTGTTGTTCTTTGTGTATATTTAAAAGTTGTTAACTACTAACAGTGTTGCATAAGAACTAATTATATGTACTGCAGTAATATTAATAATCAATCTATTCTGCTTATTAGTAAATAACTCCCGCGTAATAGCTTACGTCATTTATTTGCTGTAATTATCTTACATAACAAACGCCGTGTTTTCGTACAAAATAACACAACGTTTTGCCGTATTGCCACAACTAAACAATAAACTGGTAATTAATTAAACAACAAAACGCGCACTAAACATGAGTAGCAATCAATAAAATTTCCGTACGGTTTCAAATACACACAAAAACTTTTAATTGGCGCGGTCGTTTCGTTTTTCCCCCGGTTCGCAATTGTGGAAATACGTATAAAACTACCTCCGTGCACGTGAACAGCTGATCGTGAGTACTTTCGTTTTCATAGTGGAATAAATTACTAAAACATGAACTGAGCTGTAAAAGTACACTCGGGGGTGTCAGCGAAATCCCACGTTATGGTGGCGCAACTGTGAATTTTAACTCGGCGTCAAATTGCATTTTGTGTTTCTGTTTACCGTTTGTTCGCTCGTTCGTTCTCTGTACGCGTTCCGTACGGATAAATCAAGCGCAATCAACGTTTGTATAACGTCTATCGCGCGCATAAATTTTCTGCAACGTTGTCTTCTACTCGCTCGAAACAGAATGAATTCGTTTCTAGAAAATATGCACTTTTTATATTCAATTAATAAATTAATAAACCCCAACGAACACAAACACATTCGATAAAAGTTATTCAACAAAGAAAATTCAGAATAAAGAAAATACTCCTAAATTTTTTCAATGAATTTAAGGAAAATCCTAAATTTTTCAATGAATTTAAGGAAGATCCTGTAAGTCTAGCAATATTGCAAAAAAAGGACTGTTAATCAAAAACCAATGTTAGGTTATAAAATTTGTAGACTTTTCAGCGCTGGAAAGAGTAATACTACAGGCGCTAGCTAGCTTTAACCGTTCATCACCTGTCTATCGTTTCTCCTCGCAACTAAAACGTACTTTCATGTGGCGCCATCTTTTACTATAACAAGAAGTTCCCAATCGCCTAAAAATCATTAAAATCTAATCATAAGTTACTGAATATGTCTTAGTCATCAAATACGGAGGCCACATGTAAATTTGAGAAATCAGTAGAGGACGCCACAAAGTCACCACCATCAGTAGAGGACGCCACAAAACTTCTAATGAGATAGATTCAATGCAATATCCATAATGCTTAATACTTAATCCACAAGTCGTAAATTGAAAATTTAGAGCCTTTATTAATCAAGTTTCGTTGAGTTTGATTTCAAATTGATTACAACTATTGATTAACAGAGGGCACTCTGACGCTAAGAAAATGTTTAAAGCTAGAAGACAAAAAATACTTACGAAAGCTTCAGATAAGACACGTAATTGAAGAAATGTTCGTTTTTGGATTCTGCCAAATTCATTAAGGTTCTCCAAGTGTGTTTTTAATACATAATCGACATGAAACATGATAGAACAATTGATAAACGATTCATACCACCAATATATTTGTTAATATATTATGTGAAACAAAGCATTCACATTTCCAGTACTTTCACAAAATTAGCAAAGTCTGACATTTGGTAACAATGAATGAGACCAACGAAATTCAGCAAAACAGTCAATAAAAGATTTATATATACTCAGAAGATTGTCAATAGATGGTGTTATATTTTATTGAGTACATTCTCATACACTCGGGAAACAAATTTCGAATTAATTTAAATTGTTTGAGGAATACATATTATACATTTTTCTTATTAAAGTGACAAAACATAAAATTGGAAGCCAAATATATCTGAAAAGATTTTCGCAGTGAGACATCAAGAATTTGGTGAAATGATGTTCTTATTTTTTGAAGAGAAAGTAATTTAATAATAAGGTTTTAAAATTTCGTTTCGCATATCTTCCGCAGAGAAAACACGCGTTTAACTAAAGCATAAAATATAGGTGGTCATTGCGGATGAATTTAGGGACCGGAACCCTCGGCGAAAAATTTAATATTTCAAAAATTAATCCTCCGCAGTCATAACAAACCCCCGTAACCACTTTATGTTATCACAATACATCAGAGCCTGCTCTGTCTTTTTACTGGAGTAATCCCGCACGTGGCTTCAATATTTGCTTTCTGCAGGATAATGGAGACCGGAGCGAAGCTTAAGCTCCCCAGGAAAATAAACTTTCCGCATTAAATAAAATACGTTGGCGCGTTTTAGTTTTTGCGTATTAACAAATAAAAATTATGTAATTAATTTGGAGTGGTCTCTGCATGGTGCGGTGATTTCTGAAATTATCGCCGGAATCAATCGACGCGCGCTCTCCGAAATTAAATCTTTTATTTCCGACTGAAATTTACCTTTTCCGACAATTTAATTACGCCGCTCATTGTATAATTTCCGAACAATATAATTCGAGGCCCGTAAAAGCCGAACAAATATCGCGCTTTATCAACAGATGTAACACGGTTCTGCTTTTAGTGCGGCCGAAAAATCCGCGCCGTTTAAGCGCAATTGCGGCTACACCTGACAGCGGTTAAAATTAAAACAATGGACAGAACAAATTCGCCCGGTTGTTAACCTTGCGCTCAACAATTACACGCGGGCTTCGATGGGAAACGAAATATGCTTTCACGTAAATTTTAATTGAGCCGAAACGCATTCAACAAAAAAATTAAATAAAATTAGAAGCAACGACCAGGAAGAGCCGAATCTACAATAGAACCGTTCCGCCGTTAATTACTTTCGCTTCTTCATTAATAGAATGTATCAGTTGCGTTTATCTGTGCGTCCGAACAGCTAAATTGTGCGCGCACTGTGTATTTACAGACAATTAGTTTCGTGCATATTTACATAAACTTGTAGAAAATTATAGATAACGTAACGAGATGGCGGGAATAAATTGGTGTGTAATTATTATGGCCACTTCTCGCTTTTATTACAGGCCAGATTAAATCTGAAATGAGCTGGCCGCTCTACAGAGCCGCTTCCGTTTCGTAATTCTATGATTTTTCTTTTCTAACAAACTGCGACGACATCGACATGAAGGATAACGTGCAGTATGCGATCCTAACAATTCATTACTCTACAACAACAACAAAAAAGCTCGTTACATGAAGAACACTAATTATTAAGCACACACGAATTAATTATTTTAATAATATACTTTTCGCCAGGAATAATTAGATCTCATTAGTTTCCTAGTTAGTTACAATGCTTACATGAGTTTACACGAAACGTTTTTATTTAAAATGACAGCCAAATTAACTAGAAAGCACATTGTAAAACCGTCACTTTTAACTCATTATTACTCAACAAGTTTTGAGATTTTGTTTAAAAACAAATTCATCAATCATATATTAACGTTTAAAATCACAACATCCAATTATTATGAAACTAAAAATATACCTATTTTATCACATTCTGTACCTCTGCAATTTTCGATTGGATCCTGTTATAATTAACTAATCAACATCCTGCATATGTTCTTCACTATACTTTCATTAATAAAAAAAAGGAATAAAAAAAAAGGAGAAAGTATAAATCGAAACGATTTATATTGAATGGAATTGTCACATCATATTGTAATCACTAAATTACCAATGAGAGCGAATTTTTCTTTAAATTAAAATCCTATACAACATAATAGAAAAATATATTATTTTGGTTACCTTACGAAATTAGCATCAGTTTACCAAAACTGTTTTTGCGTTTTGAAATAAATGATTTATATGTAAATGTCATTTTTTTACAAATTCTTGTAAAAACGACTTAAGGGCCCCACAGACTTCGTTCAAAATCGCGCGAATTGAAACGCGCGGACATGTCCGAACGTGCTAAACACCTAGTGTGTGGAGAAAAAAACGGTACGGTTTTATCGATCTTTTATAGGATCTTGTTTTTATCGCGATTTGGTCTGCACGGTCCAATTCGCGCGAATTGAACGAAGTCTGTGGAGCCCTTTACTGTTAGAATTGGTGCAATTACTATTTAAAATATAACATCTAAAGTTCTCCAGAAAATTCTGAAATATCGATAAATCCTGATGAATAGGCAACCAACGAAACAGGGACTGTTAATATTTGCTGTCCCATTGCGTTTTCTGATCGATTTTCGTCAAGCTCTCGAAAGATCTGATCAGCTTATAGAAGCAGAAGTGAGTGTGAAGTTTGAAGTCTTAGTCTGAGACGTGAGACAGTGACTTTTTTTTAACAAGTGTTAATGTATAGCTAGCTCAGTAATATTGTTGCCCGTTTGTTGAATATTTCAATGAACCATTATATTATTTTAATTTAATTTTAAACCAGAATTTCACTGGATAACATAAACCCCACGGTGTGAACATATTGTGTCGTGTGGTATCTTGAATTTCGTAGAACTGAAAGTGAGGACCAAAGAAGAAATCAAAATATAAGCAATTAATATGAGAGGAGAGAGACTTTACTTCCATGCCCGCAATACTTTTAACTTTCCAATTCTTTTTACATATCTGTTTTACATAAATGTGTGTTAGTTCTTTAATGAATTAAGAATTTAGGAACAATTCTCTGAGGAAGACTCATAATCCAGAAACAGCAAGAAGTACTTTGTTACAAAATGTGAAGTGATGATTCAATTAAATGAAGTGAAACTTGTTTCAGAATGAAAAACCACAAAAAAAAAGTCATCGACTTTCCATATTTTGTTAAGAACATCAACAATTTCGTCAACTGTATTAAGATAAGAGACTAAATTTAAAAGATTTTATTTATATATATTTATTTTATATTCATTTATCTATAGAGACAAAAAGTTTTGCCATAATTAAAACTTTTCCTTTTTCATTCACTTCGAGTAGTCAATTAATTCACTCAAAAATCGAATTACTTTTAGACAATTATACTGCTGTGTCAACACTATTTAAAATTATCTATTTTCATTTTAAGTTAGGGTAGATAAGATAGTATGCCAATGTAAGGCTATCGCCAGGAACTAAAGAGGGACGATGTTCATTACGCAGACTCCCACCGAGCGACACGCACCCAGAACGAGGGAAATTACACGCGCCGGAAAAAATGGGCTTTAAAGCCCAATTACGGCGGGGAAAAAAATTTGATCTGGCCGTTAAGCAATTGGATTAAGCGGGTATTAAAAAAACAGCGACAGTTCAGAAAGCAATCGTCTTTGGACGTAATTTTGAAGTCACGTTTCGGTCACGGCTCGTTTGCTAGAGAGATCGGGCCTACGAACAAAAACTGCTTTTCAGTAATTACAGAGCGAATTAAGTACATAACTCGCATGATCCGGGGAATTCTTAAAACGCTAATTAATCCCCTTGATTAGGACGATGTCGTACTCGAAATCGCTGCCAAGTTGTTTGCTTCGCGAGGCTGAAGAGAGAGAAGTTTCCCGAGGAAATTCTAATCGTTACGCGTCCTGTCTTACACAATAAACTTTCATAACACTCGGCGAGTCGTACGTAAATACATAAAGAATTGAAAAGGAAAGAATTAATTAACAGATCACAGTGAAATGCAAATTTCCTTCGCTTAACATTCACATGTGACAGTTTTATCTCTAAATAAGTACGTGAAGAATGCATCAATTGCGCGAGATCCATTCACATGGCGAGCTCGCGGTGAGAACAAAGCCGTGGACTTTTACGAAGCTCTCGTCCTGAGAGGGCACAGCGCCGAAGACTGTGGGATGCGCAGTTGACATATTACGGCGATTTATAATTATATGCCAGCATCAAGGTGGGACCTTTCGTCATTCATTCTTACAACACTGAATAAATGTTACAACTAGGCGTGCAGAAAATCGCTGCAATTATGCTCTCAAGGCAATGAATGCATCGAAGCAACCCTATACTCTGTATAATGTCATATGAACGTTCAATGTTCCAATATTATAGTTCTTGAACCGTGGAATTTATAACGTGCTCCGAGTGATGAAAGTTCAACCAATTTTTCTTTTAGATTTCTAGATTTTTCAAACAATTCTATTAACCTAAACGTGCGATGTCGCGACTAGGTGGTAGATTCTATCAAAAGAAATAATTCGTGTTCCTGATATGACTGAAATATAGCACAGCTATGCAACTAAAAAATTTCTGTAATCGTGATAACGGTTTTTGCTAGTTTATTGTTCACATACAGGGTCTCCCAAATAGAGTGGCCTATTAAAATATTATAGAGAAGGAAATATACAAAAATTCTAAAAATTAGTACACTGCCCTAAGAGAAAGCGATCTTTCAGATTAAAATATTTTCACTTTTACATCACTTCCGGTTATACCGGAAGTCGCCGTTAACTTTCTTATTTTAAATGGAATGCTATACTTTTTATTATAAATTCTGATTCTACACATTATTTTAAATAGAAAATGTTAAGGCTTCCCTATACCTAAATGTAACAGATTTTGAGATATCTTTAAATTTCTTTAAAAAATAGCTTGGGAAATCTTCCCTTTAAAAAATTGTATCTATGACACTTTCAAATTTCAAGATTCAAGTTAAATATCGTTTGAAAGTACAATCTTCAGGCTTTCAAATCATATCGTAGTTATCCCAAAAAAAATCACAGGCTGGTTACAATATGGTGTCCAATGTCATTATGTTTAACTGCCCAAAACTCAAATTTCTTAAATGGAACACCCTGTATGTTTTTACATCATCAGATGCGAAATCAAATTCTGCATCGAATAGTATTACAATGACCTTATGCCTGTTTCTTTTAGTTTTCCTGTTATTAATAACACAGGTCTACAACAAAAAATTTGATTTGATAATTTTGGCTAATCTTTATGTTTTTTGGTGTGCTGAAATCCAAAATGAAGTCCGTTTTTCTCCATCACGTACAGATATTTTTCAAACCCATAGAACATAATACCAGTTTTATAGCATACGTATATGTACCGAGATATCAAAAATTATCTTGGTCAAGAGTGGTCATGGATTTTCAAATTATTGTCGGAGCTAGGATCGGGTATTGTATCAATCATATATTTTGATTGTCAAAATTTGTTAATATTGATCTAAGCTAAGACGGTCGGTTTCCATTTCATGACCAGCCTTAAATTAAATATGCATTATTGTTTACTCTGACAAACTGATATCTGTATAGAGTTATGTATTTGGTATTGTGAATAACATGAAAATAAATAAAAACTGTCAGCCGATTCTGTTTTCTTTTATCGTAATAACTACTGTGCTTACTCGAGACCGAACAAAATCTGTGCGTGATGGAAAAAAACTGACCTCATTTTCGGTTTCAGCACACCAAAAAACATAAAGATCAGATGATATTATCAAATCAAATTTCGAAAAAAATTTTTTTGTAGACCTGTGTAATTGTTTACTTTAATGGCATATCTGGCTACAGTTAATCCAGTTGTTCGCTGTAACTTTCGGCAAAACAACATTTATTTACTTAACACACAAATAAACATACAAAACAATGAAATTAATACAATAAATAAAATAAATAAAATTAAATCCTAACATAAAAATCTGGATAAGCAGATTTAGTTTTCATTGATCTGACGGATATTTCGTAAAAAATTGCGTTCAAATCTTATAAATATTTTTTTTCTGGCATCGGTAGTAAGTAAGTAAGTAAGTAAGTAAGTAAGTGCTTTATTGTGTTTTCTACTCGTACAACAGTAATTCACTTGTCAATACAATTTCATGTGTTAAATCATTTTACATGATTGGTCATATAGTTAATACATACATTGATCTTAAATAGATTAAGATTTCGGAGTGCACATAAACTTGTAATACACATTAAAATAAGATTCAAATGTTACATACACAGATTACAGTTTAAAAACTCATCGATATCATACAATGGATTTCGTAATAGCAAGATTTTTAGTTCATGCCTGAACTTGTCTCGTGGCAGGGCCCTGATTTTATTTGGCAGCCTATTAAAATATTTTACTGCGTAATAGTTTGGTCCGTACCTATCAGATTCCAGCCTACAGAATTCCGCCAGGATATTCTCATTATATCTTATTAGAGTAATTATGGGTATCCATATGTGTTTCATACATTTTCATATGCAATTGAATATAAGATAGACATTCAAATATGTATATTGCAGGTACCGTCAACATATGTAGTTCTATAAATTTATTTCTCACATCCTCTCTATATCCCATGTGGCATATAATACGTACTGCTTTTCTTTGTAAAGCAAATATTCGGCTCAGGCTTTTTTTATGTCCCCAGCATATAATTGCATAGGTAATATGGGTATTGATAAGTGCAAAATATGCTCTTAGTAATAATGAAGGTGGTAGTAAATCTGCCAGGTTCCTTAAAGCATACAAGTTACTTGAAATTTTTCCTGCGACATAATTTATATGACATTGCCAAGAAAGACCTGGGTCCATATAAACCCCAAGAAATTTAACTTTAGTTGGATTTTGCTCCTGTAAGCTTTTATTTGTAAAATACATTTTTAACGTTTTATCCCTATTTAAGATAAGCCCGTTAGCTTGTAACCATTGACATAGTTTGCTTTGTATATTGCCTTATTTGTAATGAGCAATTGTGATACTGTGTGTCAGTTGTTATAAGAGTTGTGTCATCCGCAAAAGATATGAGTTTTCCCCGATCAGTTCCATTTATTAAGTCATTTAAATAAATTAGAAAAGTATAGGTCCAAGGACTGACCCTGTGGGACTCCGGAAGATATAATGCTTGTTTTAGATTTAAGTCCATTTACACAAACATATTGCTTTCTATTTTGTAAGTATGAACGTAAAAGTTGTCTACTTTGTGTGTTGAATTTATAATGTTCTAACTTCTTTAACATAATGCTGTGATCAACGCAATCAAATGCTTTCTTGAGGTCACAGAAGGCAACTCCCACCACTTTCCCTGCTCCTACCTTTAATGATTTCATTTATTAGATATATTATTGCATCTGTTGTAGATCTTTTAACTCGAAATCCAAATTGATTTGCGTAAAATAAGTTGTTTTTCAAAATGGTTAACTATTTGTACTTTTAAAGCAGTTTCGAATATTTTAGACATTATGGGAACTAGTGAAATCAAGTGAAATTGCCCTCTGTGACCTCACCCCCCTTGTACACAGGGATTACCCTTGAGATTTTTAAATCTTCAGGAAATACACCTGTATCTATACATTGATTTATAAGTTTTGTTAGTGGTACTAATATTAAGTTTTTTATTAACTTTATTATTTCAGTATTCATGTCCCAGCCGTCACAGCTTCTTTTATTTTTTAATCGATTTATAATATCCCTTACTTCGATGTAGCTAACTGGCTTAAATTCAAATTCTGGAAAATTGTTATTTGCTAAGAATTTTTGGAAGTCATTTTTCCCAATGGGGTAACTGCCTATGTTTTTTGATATGTTAGTGAAGTAATCATTAAGTCTATTTATGTCCATGTCCATATTTGTACGTTTTGAATTTTTTCTATTTTTATTTACTAGATTCCAATAAACTTTAGGGTTTCCTTTAGATGTTCGTAATTTTGTTGAATAGTAATTTTTTTTAGCTGTAGTTAATTTTTCTTTATATTTTTTACATAATTATTTAAGGGATATTTTTAAGTTTGATTATTTTGTAATATGCTTTAATTCAGACAGAAATGATATCTTTTGTTTTATTATTTGTAATTCTTGTGTGTACCATTTATTTGTTAATTCTGTTTGATGTGATTTTATTTTTTTGAGTGGAAAAGCAATGTTTATATTTTGAGTTATTATACTTAAAAAATGAGTAAATTTAGTATCAACGTTACTTGTTGAGTCTCTCATAAATGACCAGTCAATCTGTTCTATGTTATTATAGAAAATAAATTTATTTAGATCGTTATAACTTCTACGATGATTTGTTTTATTCTGATTCAAATATTCCTTATTCATATTTATTTTAGCTGCAACTGCTTTGTGATCGGAAAGTCCAGGATCATAAACAACCCCATCAAATACATTTTCTGAATTTGTTAATATATTATCTATACAATTACTAAGTCTAGTGTTTTGCTAGTAACTGTCTAGTAACTGGGTATTTTTTGTTAAACTTTCTAAACGTTCTCCTAACAATTTTATCAAATTCTCCATGAATGTAAAATAAATTTAGTAATTTAGTAAGCCTTGAAAAACAATTTTTTTCTATCAGTTCGACGTTTTTGCTAAATATCAAAACCAGAACCAGAGCACCAGAACTTACAATTATTTGGTAAGAGGTGTTGTTTATAATCGTTATTAATATTGGTGCCGGTCCTCAAAAAGTAAAATAAAAATGAATAATTTCATTTATTCTAATGAACAATTACTAAATTTATTCTACATTCAGGGAGAATGCGATGGAATTGTTGGGAGAACATGCAGAAAATGTAAAGAAAAATACCCACAGTTACCACCAATGACGGAGAAAAAATTTAAAAGATTTGAACGCAATTTTTTAAGAAATGGTACAATCAGACAAAAGAAAACTAAATCTGCCCCTATAACTGGCAATGAAGAAAGTGAAGTTTCTGTGTTAGCTTATTTTGAAGCATATCCGCGAGCATCTTTACTGCTGCTGAGCGAGACTTAAATGTCACACATTCTTCTATACAAAGAATTCTGCACAAGTATAAATTACACGATTTCAAATTTACAACTGTTAATGCTTTGCAGCCACAAGATTTTGCACTTCGAATGGAATTTTGTCAAACACTTATTACACATTATCAAGAAAATCCTAGATTTATGGAAAAAATCATTTGGACAGATGAATCACAATTTTCTCATGAAGGAATTTTTAATAGGCATAATTCTCATGTATGGGCACAACAAAATCCATATGCTACCAAAGAGAGAGCATTTCAAAATAAATTTAGTTTTAATGTTTTTGCAATTTTAATGAACAATAAATGTTCCTATTTTATTTATAATGAAAATTTGAATTTCCGTCGTTATTTAGATATCTTAAGAACTGCTGTGCTTTTAGAAGATTTACCCCTGGATGTTTACTTTAATTGTTGGTATCAGCTGGATGGTGCTCCAGCACACAGCACTAACGAAGTGACACAGCAGATTAATGAAATTTTTGGAAATCGATGGATAGGACGCCGCGGTCCATGTAGGTGGCCTCCGCGATCCCCTGATCTTACGCCGTTAGATTTTTATCTTTGGGGCAAAATTAAATCAGATGTTTATTCTGAACCGGTAAATAATAGGCAAGATCTTGAAAATAGAGTTCGTAACAGTTTTCGAAATTTAAACCCATTTGAAATAAGACGGGCAACAACAGAAAGTGTTATATCACGAGTTAGAAATTGCCTTCAAATGAATGGCAGACAGTTTGAGCAAAATTTGTAGACTTTATAGAATGAAACATTAAGATGTAGAGCTAAATAATTATTCCACTGTATCACATCTTTGGTGCTGTGGGTTCGAGCTCCATCCAGATTTTTGTTAGGATTTAATTTTATTTATTTTATTAGTTTCATTGTTTTGTATGTTTATTTGTGTGTTAAGTAAATAAATATTGTTGTTTTGCCGAAAGTTACAGCGAACAATTGGATTAACTGTAGCCAGATATGCCAATAAAGTAAACAATTATTAATAACAGGAAAACTAAAAGAAACAGGTATAGGGCATTGTAATACTATTCGATGCAGAATTTGATTCTGCATCTATCTGATGATGTAAAAACATACAGGGTGTTCCATTTAAGAAATTTGAGTTTTGGGCAGTTAAACATAAATGACATTGGACACCATATTGTAACCAGCCTGTGATTTTTTTTGGGATAACTACGATATGATTTGAAAGCCTGAAGATTGTTATATTGTTGATATTTAACTTGAATCTTGAAATTTGAAAGTGTCATAGATAGTGTCAATAAGTGTCAATTTTTTAAAGGGAAGATTTCCCAAGCTATTTTTTAAAGAAATTTAAAGATATCTCAAAATCTGTTACATTTAGGTATAGGGAAGCCTTAACATTTTCTATTTAAAATAATTTGTAGAATCAGAATTTATAATAAAAAGCATAGCATTCTATTTAAAATAAGAAAGTTAACGGCGACTTCCGGTATAACCGGAAGTGATGTAAAAGTGAAAATATTTTAATCTGAAAGATCGCTTTCCGTTAGGGCAGTGTACTAATTTTTAGAATTTTTGTATATTTCCTTCCCTATAATATTTTAATAGGCCACTCTATTTGGGAGACCCTGTATACCAGGAAAAATAATACAAAAAATTCATCACATCAGGTTTTTTGAAATATATAATTAAAAGTGTTATCTCTACAGGGTTATTCACGCAAATGGTTCATTAGAAGTTTTCAAGGAAGAAGTGTAGATAGAAATTTGGAATTTACGGAGCAAAGATATTTTAAAAGGATCTCTTTAAATAAAACAAAACTGACCTCCAGTCACTTCCGGTTATACCGGAAGTCGCTATCGACTCGCTTGTTTTAAATAGCATGTTACAGTTTTCGATACGTTTTGGAGTTGTGGGATTAATGAAGCAATTTGTGAAGGCTTTACCGAAAGAAGGAGATTTTTTCAAGTATTTGAAGTCAAAATTTTCAAAGTTATCTGACGCTAAAGAAGGCATATTTACTGGGCCAGATATACGAAAATTGATAAAAGATATAAACTTTGTGTCAACGATGACTGATACAGAAAAACAAAGCATGGACAGCTTTTAAATATGTGGTTGAAATTTTTTTGGGAATCAATAAAAGTGACAATTATGTAGGAATTGTAGAAAATATGCTGAGTAAATTTGAAAAACTTGAGTGTCGTACGAGTCTAAAGGTAAGTACATTTTTTTTACATTCGCACTTACAATTAGACTATTTCCTAGATAATTTTGGGAACATTTAATGAAGAGCAAGGTGAAAGATTTCATCAAGATATCAAAGATATGGAAAAGGGATACCAACGGAGGTAGAATGTTAACATGGTAGCTGACTATTGTTGGATGCTAAAGAAGAATGATGATGGATACGAACATAAGAGAAAAAGCTTGAGAAAGATCATTGTAACACCGGAATTAATTAGTCGCGGGGTAGTTAATTGCAATTTAGATTTAAGAGGTATTTCATATTTATATTTAAGGGTAGGTTTCAACTTTGTATTTTACTGCACTAATTTAATATGTATTTTTAATGTCAAAAACTTGGCGTTTTTCTTGTAAATATTCAACCTCCGTTTGTGGAAAATCCTGATGTGATAGAGAAAAAAGTACAGCAAATTTGAAATCAGCGTGTCAAAATTAACAAAATACAGATAATGTAGTAATAATATGCAAATGCTTTTTCCTCAGCATTTAAGATAAGACAAAGTTCTTTCAAAATATTACTTGCACTTGCAGTTTGTAACTTTCGTAACAAGATTGTAGAGCGTGCCACAGAACTCATTCATTACTTAAGAGGGTGTGAGTTAAATCACTTAATACTAATTGATAAATATCTTATACATAAATACCCAGAATTGAGTCAATTGCATATATTGAAAGGAGTAGAAACCTTTTTCACGAGTGCATTAGAAACACTTAAATCAAAAGGTTCAGAAGCATTGTACATCAAACTGTTGTATCCCAAATCAGAGACGGCAGAGCTCAATAGAAATAGATTTGAGATATATGCAGCTGCAGCTACAGCTTGTGCACAATATGAGAATTCGACGTTTAATAACTGTTACATGTCTGAAAATACTGCAGTTAAAGATGTAGTAGACAGGGTGAAACATTATTTGACATTGAAGAATCAACCTACTTGTTGTTGCAGCTGGTGATCATGATGTAACTAAGATAGGTTTAAATGAAAAAATAGAATTCTTTAGAAAAGCAATAGATTCAGTAAATAGAGTTGAGATATAGAAGCAGAAGAAGATCTTCCTGTTATAATCTATCGTGGAGGGACAATAACTCTATAGTGGACTCTTAATATAAGATTAAACAGTACTATTTTGTGTCAGGTGTTTACTTTATTTAAGTATTATAATTCAACAAAACAATATAAAGTAAGTCATTTATGATTTATATATTTCTCATAAATCTGCTGTTCGATTTCTTATTATACATTATGACAAATCCCAATATTCTGAAGATTGAATTGGGAGATGGAGATAAAGTGGATGAAATAGATCAAGAGAAGAAAGACACAGAAAAATTCCTTAAAAAGAACTTAGGCTTAACAGGGGATAAAGCGTTAATAGGTTTAAGAAAAACATTACATCTTAATCCGATAGGACCTCCGAAAGATTGACTCTGATTTTGAAGGATTGGGAATGTTAACTAAAAACCCGCAAGGTAATATCACCATATTGGAGAATCCCAAGAATATTGAAATATCTGATGGAAGTTCACTTCCACCGCTAATTACCGAGACACATGATGAAAATATGTCTACAAAGGAAAAAGGGGCCATCCCCAAAAGTAAAAATAAGCGTAAAAAAGGGAAAAGGACATCCTAAAGAAAAGAAGCGGGTCAAGTCATCAGTCAAAACAATTAAATGTCTAGATTGTCCCTGTGATATACATAGATCAAGAGTGTGTTTGTGATATAGGAGTTTCTTTGATCCCTACAAATATTAACCTTTCTTCTCCTAAATCAACTAAGGAGAAAGAAGATATTGAGATGGAAGTAAAGGCATCAATGGGGTCTCAAGAATCGCTAGATGACGGAAATGTTATTGGGGAAAAAGAAGAACAATCAGGTCTCCAAGAAAGTGTACATAAATTAGAGATTATCTTTGTAATTTACAACAAAGAATGAAAAAATGGCAGCAAGGCAAAAATTGTTTTATAATAGGGAACATGGTTATTTTAAAAAATGATAATTTACCTCCCACACAATGGTTTTTAGGAAGAATTGTTGAAGTGTTCCCTACAAGTGACGGCATAGTTCGAGTTGCAAGTGCAAAAACTCCAAATGGCGTTTACAAAAGAACTATAACGAATTTGTGTCCGTTACCATTGCCAACTTAAAAGCTAAAAAAAACTTCCAATGTATTAGTTAATTGTTTGAAAGACTTTTGTCCTTCAACCCGGGGGGGGCATATTACGATGTAACTGACTGCATTATATGAACGCATATAGTGCAAGGCATAGGTAGAATGCTATGAAAAAATAAAAGTTTGTTAATCATGTCAACGTAAAAAATTCAATGTTTAGCGATTGAATGGACTGTATTTATGATTTGTTTAGATTAAAAATTATGGAGAAAAAGAATTTTTTACGTTGACATGTTTAACAAACTTATTATTATTATTTATTTTTTCATAGTATTCTACCGAGTGACTTTTAATGATTGAAGCAAATTTAGTATGTTGGGAACACTGAGGAATTGGCATTATCTGAAAGTTCGTTAATTTTGCGGGAATGCGTAGCTATAGGTTAGAGTTGATGTTTACATTGATGATGAAAACTGTTTCAACAGATTATTATTATTCAAGACCTGGAAATGTTAGCCCCCTTTGCGTAAGCAGCACCGAATCCTTTGAGATAAGTTATTGAAGACATTATTAACGTTTTAGGTTGTCCGATATTTGCAATTGCCTGCTGCAATTCTTCTAAATTGTTTAATACGTATTCTGAACACCAAATTATTGAAATAAGGAAGTAAGAAGTCCGGATTTAATTGAATATTAGAGCAATTAGGCCACCAACCAGCACTGATTAAACATCCTGGGAAAAATTCCTCTAAATAATTTATTGTGGTTCGTGCTGTGTGGGCAGTGGCGGAATCTTGTTGAAAGGAGCCATTTGCTAATTCAGTGTCGTCTAACTGGTTTATAAATGGATCCAGTATAAGTCTCTTGATATCTATAGGCGTTGTTTCCCGGAAGAATATCGGTCCAATAATTCTTCTCCAAGACATTGCCACCCAAACACCAATTTTAAGTGGATGTAGTGCCTTTACATCAATCACATTAAAGGGATTATGTTCTGACCAAGTCCTGAAATTTTGTGAATTGATAAACTCAGAGAGATGAAACCAGGCTTTATCAGAAAAGAAAGTTGTATCTTGTTGGTCACTATTATTTAGCAGATTATTGTTATACCACTGACAAAACTGAATTTGTTGAAGAAAATCGAGTGGGTGAAGTTGTTGAACCATTGAAAATTTGTATGATCGGAAATGAAGGTGTTTTTTTTTTTCAAGATCTTCCAAGTGGATTCGTATAGGAAACATGAGGATTCTGTTGTACAGTATAATTAACATTTTGTACAATATCGAGTGTTATTATAGTGGGGCGACCAATGAATTTTCCTTTTTCTACATTACTGGTTTGCAAGAAACGTTCATTTATTAACCGATTTTGAACTGAACTGACAAGTGAAAAGAGAGACTCGTAAAAGGAATGATGTTTTGGAACTAAAATTAACATAACCTCAAAATACGTATGAAATCAATGAAACTGATAACTGATTTAGAAAACCAGCTTGATCAGTACGGTGTGCGGGAGGGGAAATTCAATCACTTCCTCATCACTGGTCGCCAACTGAATAACTGTAAATGGAATGCAATCAACGATTTTTAAGTGAATTTGAATCGATTCGTGTTCGTTGCAAATGGAGGACGGCTATTCTAAAACAGTGTTGTGAAAAAAGACGAAACTCAATTTGTTGTTCAGGGTATATTTCAATGAAATCGTCATAGGCATGCTGCTGTGAATAAATTCAATTACTATTGGGCTGATTCAGCAGAACATATCAGTAACAGTTGAGACTGAGCACTCATTTCTGCTGAATGAAGTTCACTCATCATAACATGTTCCAGTCAGGTAGCAGAGAAGTTATGCTACAAAAAATGGCGACCCCTCCAACTCATCCACTTATGAGAGGTCGCATTCAGCAGAAATTTGGTCAATAGTTGCACAACTTTCAGGTCTGCTGAATGTGCCCATTTTCATTTTGTACTCCGCTTCGAAAATAAGCCATTACTAAAAATGTATTTTATTCTGTGCTCATTCGGCAATAAACGAATTTATTTGAGTTTGACGATCTAGTGCACTAACCTAAATCTAAATTTTGAATTTGAAAATCCAATACACCAACATAAATATTGAAAAGTGTTGCCAATCTAATAAAATAATTTTCAATCATTAAAAGTCACTCGGTATTATAATACTTTGCACTGTATGCATTCATATATTGCATGCAATTACTTAGTGTTAGTGCGGATATTCAGTGTCCGTTTCAAAGAATTTGTGACATAATAATTTTCAACATAAATAAGCGTCACAGTTGATATATTTATCGAGTAGCCGCTCCTGGTGGTGAGAATACTTCGGCCACAATTTTAAGAGAACACAATGTTTTCAAATTAAAAGCAAGGCTCATCCTTCACAAGAAATCGCAAGATTCTTTATCGTTAAATATTAAAAGACCAGCATCTCAAGTTTCACAATTCGTCAGGTATCATGTTAATACTCTCTATAAGTTGAATCTTGTGAATATCCGACTGTACTTGCGAAGACATTGGGAAACTGATCCGGGTCTAAAATAGTCAAAAGATAAATCATTAGAGGGTGTCACTGTTCCTCCAATTGTACTGAAGTATTTGATCACATTGAGCATTATTTCAAAAAAAAAAGTTTGTAGAGTAGAATAAATTTATTAAATCATACACAGGGGTTCAATAACGAAAAGGAAAACAACTGTTCCTTCAATGGTACGGAAGTATTGATTAAATTGAGCATTATTTCAGGAAAAAAAATTGTAGAGTAGAATAAATTTATTAAATCATAAAGATCACATCTCTTACGTACACAGGGGTTCAATAACGAAAGGGTAAACAACTAAAAGATCGTTTCAACTTCCAGAAACCATTATTCAGGCCTATGTATGATGTAACATGGGTGTTAAGAACATTCAACTGCGCTTGGATAACACCTCAATTAAAGGCATCGGAATTGTTAATATGATGCATCAGAGGCTTAACGTCGTTCAAATAAATGCCTAATCAGATCACATATAACACTAATCGAGCATAAAATAACACCACAAAATAATTGTACAAGTTATGTTACGATGTTGCATCATGTTGACAGCGTGAGCAGGTACACACCTAACAGCGCTGTTAGTCTTAACGCCAATGATACATCATAGGCCTGAATGTCCACTTAAATTTTCAAAGAATGATATCAGGACTTTCATTTATGAAAATCTTAGCAGGAAATTCTGTCAAACAAATAAATAAATTTACTCATCTTTACAGATATACAAGTTGTGAAGAATATTTCCCAGAAGATAAGTTAGTTAATTAAGACAATGTACCCAAAGTTCCCTTCTCATTTATTCTGAGATCAATGGTATTCCAAATAATATTGGCTTTGATGGAATCTTTGTATCATTGATTAGATAAATAGTTAGTCCAAAAGCAGCTGTTTCCCTAATTTTCTCGAAAATTCTTAAAGAAACCAATAGTACTACCTGCGGATTACTGAAAAATCATCTATTATGGTATCAAGATGTGCTAGATTTAATGATCATCGAAACATCGGAATCCTTCCAGGGTGTAATTTGACAAAATAATATTGGAGTAATTCACATTTTTAACAATTTTTTAGGTCAGAATTAGAGCTTTCAATTTCGTGTGTTTTTCAAGATTAGCGGAATTCAAGAATTCAGAAACTAGATAGTTATCCCACAACTATTTAAAACATATCAAACTCAGATCAATATCACAATTTGAAAAACGTGGTTGTAATTGTTGGTTGTAATTGTTTCTTTTACAAAAGAAATAAGGTTTAGACTAAATGAGGCGAGTGGCTGACCCCACTTATCTAACTGAAACAACTGAGGAGGAGAAAGCTGAGGAAGTTCTTACGTCAAAATGTCAAAAATTTCAAAGTCAAAACTTGTAAATAATAGGGAGTTTTTGCAATTACGTTTTCGTATTAAACGTACCTATACGTAAATGACCAGTTGCTTAGTTACAGTTACAGTTCAGCTTTAACGTTTACGTTCACGTTTTTTGTATGACGAACTACGTGAAACCTAAGTTCGTCACGTATACAATGACGGGCCGGTCAATTACTGAAATTTGACATTTCAAAGCGTTGGAATATGTTATCGAAAGTCACAAAACTCAGATTTGGTACATAAACTAAATGACAATGACTGCAACCAAATCTGACAAGACAAAATACTAGGATTTACTTTCTTGTTTCACATTCACGTTTACGTCGACGTAATGTGATGCAAAAACTTTCAAAGTGTAAATTACGTAAATTCCTACAACGGGGTTAATAAAGTTAAGGTTAAAGGATGACGGGCACGTGAAACGTAATTGCAAAAACTCCCTAATACCTTATAAGTAATTTAACGGAGCGTGAAAAAGCTAAATAATTTTTAGCGACTACTTCAAGAAGACATTATTCAGCTTAAATATTTTGAGTAAGAAATTTATTATTAGTTTTCCCCACTACTGAGGGATGAATACTCGCTACTGATGAAGGGTTTGGGGTTCCTCCAAATCGGTAAGGGGAAAGCAATCTTCTCACTTCTAGCAAGAGGAACGTGGAATTTAAGTAAGGAAGAGGAAGTGAGGTGAGATTATCTTAGGATAGGTGTAAAGGGAAGGCGAGTATTATCGCAATACAATTAAAAAAAAAACTGAGTTGCAATGAGTTATTCGCATCGCCATCTCTTGATCAACAGGGCAACCCTCTGGGTTGCTATTTTGAAGACTGTTTTTAGTGAAATGCGAAACACTTCACTATTCATTTACGGTCAAGCTTCTAACTGACCCTTAAAATAATTTTGATATGACAAAGCAAAAGTAACTGTGCGGACTTACTATAATAACTAACTTAATTCTTATTTTCAGCTTCAGTTGAATTGTGTAGAAAGTACCTTCATCAAGCGAAAATCAATTCGATAATCTTCAAAGGTTTCCATTATGAAAGCTGCAAGCGAATTATTCGCACCGCCATCTCTTGATCAACAACGCAAGTTTATTGATACAATTTGAAGAATTGTCTCGATGAAAATAATGCTATATTTCAGTTTTGTCAAAGTTTTCTTCCCAAAATGACAAAATTAAAAAACCTGCCCAAGACGAAGTCTGACAAACACTTTCTTAAGGCATAAGATTATTTTACTTTTAAATTCTCCATGATTCATAATAAAAATCCGAAATTGGCTAATATAAATTATGTTTTTTATATAATTTTCTTCTGTTCTGCGTTTCAATAAATGAAAAATAGGAGTGTTTATTATTACACAAGTGATACGTCCGGTAAGCTTCGCGTGACGTCACAAAAATAATTCAAATCCTCCCAGCAACACCCAGTCGTTATGTATTCATGCAAATCAAAGTAAATAAGAAAAAGACGTCCATAAATTATCACGTGTTGGGCATCCGAGCGCGTCAAATTCTGCAGTTTCGACGTGCGCGTCGAGCAAGGTGTGCTCACGTGGTAAAAACTGTCGCCTTGAATAAATTGCCATTACGATATTTTTACTGGTTTATCTGTCGACTGAAAACATGCTTGTTCAGTGAACACTCATGTTGTCGATGATTACGACCAGATTGTCAGCGTGGGCAGGGTAGACTCGACTGGGTGTAACGCTGCTCCTACTGCTCTGTGATATCCAACAAAAAAGATTTTTGTATTCTCCCCAGAAAGAATGAAGCAAAAAATAAAGGAAATATATCCATCCAACCGGTAAACGAAAGCGAATTTAATTTGGATCCGCAAGAACGAGAACGAAACGCTATTAAGCTAAATTCTTATGCGTCTTAAAAATATATATAGCTATTGTGGAGCACCCTCATCTTGTGCCCCGTATGCATACCCTGCCTTAAACAGGCCCGGAAAATTACTGCAATTGTCTCGATCATTGCCGCGGGTTTAGTCGAGACTCTGGTCCTTTGTATACGTGCGTTTAAGGAGCAGCCTGCGGCCCCCGCCGGCTATATATTTTTATTTCCCCATTGCCTACTTAAAGAACTGATTAAAATAGGGGATATGTTAAAGCCAATATTAGAACGTGGGGTTGACTTGAACTCAAATGAGGATTATCGTTTATTTCGAAGTAGGTGACTTTTTAAACCCATAAAGCTTGAAGCGAAATTGAAGCCGGGGTCATGCACGCAAGAATTTAATAAATTAATGAAGAGGAGAGTCTGAATCAAATCGCCCCCGCAAACTTAGAAAACGCGGAAATATCTTCTTAATCTCGCCTGTTTAAGCGTTTGCAGTCCGGGAGGTTTAAGGGGTTGCTTTATGTGTTATATTTTAAGAGGGCTGCAATTAGCGAGTCAGTAGAGCGGAATTAAGCAACATCTCAATTTAAATATCTTAACAGACCGACCCTCCGGCGTCACCCTTTGCTTACGGCGCGGCCCGCTCACTTTTATTTTGAAGGCGCGCCACCTATTCGCGAGCTAATTAAAAAATTGGCCGCATCTGCGTTGACGCGTTATTTTCGGAATTTATGGGCCGGCGTTTATTAATTTTTTAAATTAAGAAAGAAAGTTTTATTTTACCCGGCAATAAATTAACTGCGTAAAATGTTATGCATTATTTATTGCAATGTTGGAATAGATTAACTAAGATGACGCAGTTTTTCTTTATGATATTTCCATAACAAAAAATTGATTTCCTACAATGTTCTACTGTGACAAAAAACCATAGAAAAACAACCGAAAAATGAAGAAAACTTACAACTTTCGTCAAATCCCTGATTTGGATTACTTACAAACAAAAGTCGAGACAACATTTATAATAAACTTGCAGTGATGAATTTCCGCCAAATTAAATTTCTAGAAAACGAATCGTAGTCTTGCCTAACAGAATCATTTAAAAAAACTTGAAGCAATAGAAAGCGCTCTAATTCGGGAAATCAATTAGTCAATAGATGGCAACCTAAAGACTGACAAATTAATTTTGAAATAATTGTCAGTCAATGTTGTGAACTTCTTTCTACAATAATGTAATTCAGAATTCTTCTTCGGCTAACTCAGAGCTCCCAAGACTGATTTTCATGCTGTAAGTTACGATTGGATGTAATAGCTTTAATTGGAGGATTTCGTGTTTGCTTGCAGCTGACTACTATGACGCCAATGAAGCAAGGAGAGCAAAAGATTTAAAAAAAAAAAAGGAAATCACACATCCTCAGGTGGTAAATCTCGAACACTCGATGATACGCGTTTTATTCACGCGACAACGGGGCGCTGTCCCGTCCGCGGCCCGCCGTTGTTTATGAGCCATGTCTCATAAACATGGCGGGTTGTTTGTACCGAATTTGTCGCCGCTGTCAAAATGAACGCCGCGATAAATTCGGATTTTTATTAGGAGCAAATTTCGAGTGGCAACGCACCGGAATTTATGCCTCTTTATGTAAACGGCCGGCGACTGCAATTTAGGCGCTCCCGTTCTTATCAAATAATTCGTATTCTTTCGCCCCGTCGTAATTTGGCCGAACTTATGCGGGCCATTTACATATGAACGAAAGAAACATGTTGCTGCTGTGTTGGAAGTTAGTAAATAAGTCGACCTCTTTATACCCAAAAATAATTTGCAATATTTTTCTTTCGGAAACCTCTTATTTTAATTGAAGATGCGAAGCATTTAGATTATTACATCCATTTATAGATAAGAAAGGAAATTGGGGAAATATTACTCGCTGGCAAAGGATGATCACGGCATTTAATTAATTAAACTTAAAATCAAAGAGCAAACATGTCATGAATTTACACAATCTACAAGGATAAAAGACTTCATATCTTTAAGTTGGAACCAGATAGAAAGTATAGCTTCCACCAATCTTCCTTTCATCTTAGGATGTTGCATATTTAATATTGGCTACGACTAAAATTTTAAACGATGGATACATGGTTTACTAGGAGAGTGCTGACATTTTCTGGGACTCTAGATGTCTTCACACCAGCTAAATGTTGATCTATCCCACCGCTACCACCAGTTGTAAGAGTCGGAAGGTTTGCAAATGTGGTCAAAAAGGGAGTTCAAGAGGTAGAAGCTTAAGGGCAAATTTGCTCAAGGGCAAATGAAGTAAGGAGTTATCCAGACATCAATATTCAAGGGGATAGACCTCGAGCAAAAGAAATATTAATCAAGAGATAAGTGTATTGACAGACACCTCTCTTAACAACGTTGAATTCAATTATATGTATTATTTCTTATTATGTATAGAGATTTTATGAAGAAATAGGTCATAATAATATTGATAAACATAGACTTGTTGCATGCATAGCTGAAATAATACGCAATTCTGAAGATTGCTCCCTGGCAAAGGATGATCACTGCACTTAAATCAGCAGGTATCAATCTTAAAATCAAGGAGCAAACATGTCATGAATTTACACAATCTACAAGAGATGATAAAAGATTTCATGCTTTCTTAATTCATGGGGAGCAGATAGAAAGTATAGCTTCTACCTGGAATGTTGTATAAAATTAGCTATGACTAAAAATTTAAATGGTAGAATTATGGATGCATAGTTCACTAGGAGAGTAGTATAGAATATGATGATGCTCTAACAGTTTGGATCAATTTAATGATTCAGATATTCCCAAATTTCCGACCCAAGATAATCCCTGCTTTAAGAGAATTGAACTATGAGGTTATACCAGACTCAAATATTGATCAGTGGAAAAATGCATGTAGAAGTTTTTCTGATATAGATCTAGCAAATGTTGATGATCTCATTGATGCTACTTTCCTAAATGTCCTCGCAACCTTTGGTATGCAAACATGTTTTATGAGAAATCTTCTCACATCTAGCATGCAGATACATGGATCACTAGGAGAAGTAATGCATTTGCATCCGCAAGTGGTACAAACCCAGATACAACAGTATATCTAGCAATGCTCCCTACAAGTTGCCCCAAAGACAGTTGTCAGAAGATTGGCTTTTCAATGGGTCTATAAAGGTGTCAAATCAGGCAATAATAAGGTGGTGTAGGCCGCATGTAGTACAACACTGGTGTACTTATACATATGGTGCTGAAATGACATTATCTGAAACTGTAGGTGTCTTTATACCAGATATCTATCCCACCGCTGCCACCAGTGGTAAGAGCCACAATCGGAAGGATTGCTAAATTTAATCAAAAAGGAAGTTCAGGAGGTAGAAGCATAAATGCTCTGACTTCCTACAAAACTTCACTCATTAAACACCAATTTTTCTTTCCCTTTACTCACTCATTTATACCAGAATCAACCGTTTTTAGCAACCCTGTGTTCTTTTAAAACCGTGAAAATCAAGGAAATTATGTGTGTTATTGACTTCCTGATATGTGTGCATTTCTTAAACGGCTTTAGTTCCGTTATTACATACGAAAAACAAAAAATGCACAGGAAATTCTAAGGCCGTCAATTGTGTGTTACGGCATGTACAGATTTACATATTATGTCAAAGACATTGGCGTGCAAGTCGGCACATCGATATGAGTAGTAGTAGTACTAGTGCATTAACCGTTTTGTATTTAATCAGAAATTATAAAATTAATCATGCATTAGTATTCTTCCAATTCTAACTGCAAGCGTTTATCTCTGAGGAAAACGCCTGCCGCAAAGGAGCAAGAAAACCGCGCACCTTTTAATTACGAATAACTACCATACTAAACAGAGCAAAATTGTAATGCGTATTAATTACTATCCCGCGTTATCTAAATGGCCGCCGTAAAGCTGATAATGAAAGAAAACGTTCGACTGCCTCCTACTGCCTTCCGAGGTATTGCGTTGGAAAGATTTATATTGTTTTGCACCGTGGAATGTTTATAATCGGCCTTGGATAACTAGATTTATTGGAGCAACTAATTGCTCCGGGATAGTAATATCTAAGGAGCTCATGTGGTTAGAACAGACTTTGAACATATAGAAGCCAAGGTCGCCGTTTAACAACAACAACTACATGATACACTCGTCGGATTATTTTGTTGTAGGTTTGCGAATTTCGCCTGCGGATAGAATAATTTAAGAAAAAACTACTCTACTTAGTTGCATTCTAATGCAAAATGCCAGAGGTTCTTCATATTACTTGTGTTTGGAACCACTTCTTATAAACGAAAATCTAACAACATATTACAATAAATCTAGCGATCGCCATCTGACGGCTTATACCAAAATCAAATTAAAAACATATTTTTTTCTAATAAATGCGCAAGTAGTATAGCACAATTACAATGTGGATTAAAAAAAAGAAATTCTTAAAATGCTTGTGTAGTTTTAAAAATGCATTTCAACAAGAAGTACTCATCGCCATCTAATATCACATAGTAATTGCACATACTTTCAGAATTTAGTCTCAAATGTAATTTTAATTTCTCCTAAATATATTCACTTCGTCAAACAGATAATTGGAAAGTAAACAGAAGTAATTTTACAGCGCCATCTGATGTGCCACTATTTTGTTACTTTTCCTACATTTCGTTTTTGCCATTATTCTAACAATTTCAAGCGTACTGCCTGGAGATTGGAAAAAACCTGCAGAAATAAAGAAAGAAAGAAAATATCATGAAACCATGAAACAACGCCCTCTTGCACAGTACGATGGAATAATGTCGATTAATTTATTGAAATTATCAAGTCGTCCATAATCCAAAGTTTCAAGCTCAAAATTGGAAAAAATTTCAAAAATATTCCAGAAGCTGCAAAGTTTTAAATAATACTTTTCCCTAAGAATACTGAACGTCATCTAGCGAGCATTAACCGAACTTTCCGAATTTATAATATAGATTTATAGACCATGTCCAAAATAACGAAACTATCAAGTTCAAAGAAAATAGTCTTGTGACGTAAGTCAGGAACTGGCCAACTGAAACGACTATATTCGCACAAGGGAAGAACATTCACAATACGTAACTAGTCTACTGTACTGCTATACCCAACCGAAGTAGACTGGTTACGTATTAATTGTGATTTTAACGTGATCGAATATAGTCGATTCAATTGGTCGTCTCCTCACTTACGTTACGCGACTTATAGAACACCCATAGAACTTAACCTAACAATTTTTTGTTTGTTTTCTTATTTCAGTTTTACATTCCTGCGGCTTTATAAATCCAACCTGCTCAAAATAAAACAATTTGTCTCTGCGATTACCTTCACAATTGCGTAGGACGCAATAAACATTCGATAATCTGAAACTATTTCATCGCTTTTTCGTTTCCCCTTTTTGGCACAGGCTCGTTCGTTTTATGCAACGAACGCGAAATATATTTCATTCGATGGCCTCCTTATTTGTATAACACGTGTTTTATTCGGGGAATTAAAAATTCCCTGAACCAATTTTAATATACAAGAGTTAGTTTATAAATTTGTAATACTAGGATTTATGGCGCGTGTTCGTTATTAACATGTGCACACCTACATTGAGGCATGGGGGTTTCCAGGTAAATGCGAGGAGGTGATTTCACGTCAGCGAGTGAAACATGCACGCCGAATGTCTGAATTTATGCGTACGAAAGTTGTAGGTTGTAAATATTTATCGTCTGCTAACGAAGTGATTGAAAATATATCGCCGAGTGAACTTGATGCCCTGGATTTTAAGGGTATAGAGAAAAAATTAACAAAGTCGTCCCATCATTTCTTTTATAAATACATATGTACATAGTTAGATAATAATTAAATTGTTTGTACTAAAAAACCTTAAATAAATTAGTTACTTATACAGTAGAACTTGTTAAAGAGAGGAAATGCTTGAGATATGCAATACTAATTGATTCAATTAAAACTATGTTTCGCCGTATAATTAATTAGCGTCGACATAGAGCAACTTATGTGTCTTTTCACCACACCAGGTATTAATTATTTCCCATCTTGGTATGAAACAAAACGAAAAAAATATATTAACCAAAAAAAAAAAAAGACGGGAGAGAAGAGTTAATAAAAAGTGACACCGAGGGGTTTGTTAAGGCTCCATTCGCGCTGCCGAACAGCGAGCACCTTCTGTGTTTTTAAATTTCCCGAAATAAAAGCGCCAATAAAACCTCCTAACCGCAACATGTTCAGTTTCGGAAAAATGAAATCTTTTTAACCTCCCTCACTTCTATATATATATTTCCACCCTTGAAATAGCTCTCCGATAAACCCCGTCCCTCTCGCCCGAGGGTTACGGTAGTGAGTCGCAATTTTTCTCGCAGCCTACGTGATTGGAATGTTCGGGGCGGCGAGTGTTTTGTTTTGAAGTAGAACTCGCATTAAGCCTTCGCAATGCCTTCTTTGTACCCCCATTGTGTTCCTTACTAATTTTAAAACGGTACAACTTATTCGTTATAATGCTCCTTTTATGCGGATATTTCACTCGGACGCGGAAAGTTGCCACTGCGAAATTTACTTCCTTTTATTCTTTTCACAAGGAAATTGCAACTAAAAGAACAAATTCTATATTTGATGCAAGAATCTGAAATTTTATGTTACTTTAGTGTTGAAGACAAAAATACACAAATGAATAACACAAGCAGGAAATAACATAAACTGCAAAAAGTCTATCAACGTCTACAACTAATACAAAGAAGATTCAAATCATTATACTTTTATATGTCCACAAATTAAATAAGCTATTGAAATCTGTCTTAAAGTAAATTAACAAACCATAATTACTATGACCTTTAAGGATTGCAAATATTATCACAAGAAATACGTAAAATTTATATACTGCCTAAATTTATGAAATATTTTTCCTTGCTGCGTAAAAATCTCTTAATCAGCGAACTTTTAAGCAACTCAGAATTTCCAACATTCTCGAATAAATTGCGTTAAGAACTAATTAAAAGCTTTTTTGACGAAGAAAAACTCCATCACGTTAAAACGAGTTCTGGGAGCCTTCGACTTCAATTCCAAACACAAAAAATATAATTGAAATTTTTTTTAACCAAGAGATGTTTATGCAAAAGCAAATTCCCAACATTAAAGTAGTTAAAGTAGCACTTTGGTTATAACAACATTTAAATAAATAAGAGGGAGTTTAAAGGGGCGGTTTTAGGGTGTTCAGGTGCCAAGGACAATAAGCGTCGAGGTGAAAATATTTTAAATAAACCTAAAATTCTTAATAAACAGACTTTAATCAATGTAACAGCTTCTTCCAAGTTATATCATACATTAAATTCGATGTTACGCGGGGCAGCTTCTCAAAAACTAATTGACTTTCTCGCTGCAATGATGCTGTTTATATAGGCGTCGTATTCGGTGATGCGTTACGTTCTCTAGCGAGTCTAGCGTTTGCGTTTCATTCTGTTAATGTATTGGTCAACGCCCTAATAGTGAATAGACGACGCTCTCTATATTAAGTACCTATATTATGTGAGAATTATTTAATTAGAGACTGCCCGTATATACAGCGAAACGTCGAATACAAACCCGTTCAACACACACAACAACATACATAATTTATTTTCCAAATCATTTGGATGTAATATATCAACAATTAATTATTCAAATTAAACAATAGAAAATAAAATCTTAAAACCAAATGCACACTTGTATGTTAAAATAATAAGATATCCCTAAAACTCAAAGAGAAAAAAATGAAACACCCACAAAATAACTTCAACGTCAAATAGAAAAGCATACTTAAAAGTAAATAGCACATATTCTGTTACTTTTAATTAATATTTAGGCCCATTTGTACAATGCCAGTTTAAATTTAAGCTGAAGCTTAAGCCCATAGCTACAATTGAATGTATGAGATTAAAAAGGGCCCAAGTCCGAAATTTTTGAAAATCATTTTATTACGCATACTTAAACTTTATGTACTTGTCCTATTATTTAATGGAAAAAAACTCAAGTTTGGTATTGAAGCCGGATATAATAACGATTAGAAAATACATTTTAAACGAACATGGACCTAAGTCCAGGATTTGGGTCTGTTTTGTTCTGGCACAGCTATCTAGACTCATTAGTTATTGTTGTTTCTGCATACGCAATGGTCTCTGATAGCGAAATAACGCCGCCTAAAAAACGACGGCAACCTGCGATGGCGGAAAAATTCAAAATGTGGATTTTAGGCTTGCGACTTCCTTCACTTTCAAAATCCATTTCACCAGAAAATGAAATGAATGAAGAAGAAGCAAATAATTCAGATTATGAAAAATGAGATTAAATGTTAATATTAATTACCGTTGTTAATTTACCGAATAATAATAATAATAATATATTTATTGATCCGAAAAAAATGCAAAAAAGAACAAATGTAGTTTTAATTTTCCCCTATTATTATATTTATATATATAATTAATTTATTAATTATAGTTATTATAATTTATTAATAAAATTTAGTTGGATGTCCAGTCAAAATAGTTTTCAAAATAAAAATGGCCCAAGTCCATGTATGTTTGTCTATTAGTTCTAGTAATGTTCCAAAAATTTAAACACCGTTTTTCTGTCGTTATATTATCCAAGTATACAGTGAGAATTTTTAGCGTAGAACATACACATCCTTGCTACAATATTGAAGGTGAGTTTTTTAAAATCGAACATAGGCTTAATATGTATGTGAGCTTCGTTACTATGGATACCATTCGTACTTGTATGTCTAGCACTGAAGCTCTTTTTCCGAAATAGATAAAAATAATCATCAATCAGTTTTCTGGAAGTTTGAGGACATATCCCAAACGGTCATAAAAATTGTTAATTGCCTTAAACTGGATCCTACTCGATACCAGTTGTAGATTTGTATGCTTTCATTCGTTGAATATATGTCAAATTGTATTGTCAAATGTGTGAAAGAAAAATAATGACAATTAATGTTAACTATATCCAGTTGCCACGTACTTTTCGGCCTACGTTCGATTTAAAAAAATTCAATAGCACTTACAGTACTGGCCAAAAGTATGGAAACTTTTATAGGACCCAAGTTAAGAAATGTTTAATAATAAATAATATAATAAGTTTAATGAAATTAAATTAATCTTAGTTGTAACGTTTATTCTCAACAAAAATTAAATTAAAAATATTTGACTTGCTATAGTTAAATGAAATATAATGATTACCCGGTGGACAAAAATATGGAAACTTGAGTTTTACATATTAAACATATCGCCCCTAGCCATGGAAAACAATGTAGACTTGCAAGTGTCGTTTAATATATTGAATGTCACTATCAGTGTAAACTTCATTGTAATCTTTTCAAATTTGTATTTAAAATGCCTAAAGTTAAGTATTATTCGTTAGATTTAAAAAATAAAATAATCCAGCTCTATAACGAAGGGAAGCGACAGTGTGATATATCGAAACAATTGTTTATCCTTAAAGGAACAGTTTCAAAGATAATTAAAAATTTCAAGGAGAGAAACAGTGTGAAATGCGGAGTTAAAACTGGAAGACCACGTAAGACAACACTTAGAATCGATAGAAAAATCAGGAATTTGTCTGTACAAGATCCTCAGAAAACAGCGAGAGAAATCAAAAACGAAATAACAGATTTAGCTGATGTGTCATGCAGAACTGTACGACGTCGTTTGAATCAATTAAATTTATTTGGTAGATCTCCTGCTAAAAAACCGCTAATATCAAAACGTAACAAAAAAGTCAGAATCCAATTTGCACGTAATCATATTAACTGGTCACCAGAAAAGTGGAATACAGTTTTATGGAGCGATGAAAGCAAATTTTGTCTATTTAACTCTGACGGCAAACGTTATGTAAGGCGACCAAAGTGCGAAAGATTCAATCCCAAATATCAAGTTCCTACTGTAAAATTTGGTGGAGGCAATGTAATGGTGTGGGGATGTTTTTCGCGTTCTGATCCTGGTCCAATAGTAAGAATAGAAGATATTATGGATCGTTACGTATACAAAGACATATTAACAAATCATATGCTACCATATGCCATTGCGCTGGATTTTTCAACAAGACAACGATCCCAAACATTCTTCAAGATTGGTAAAGGATTGGTTTACGGAGAATAATATCGAATTAATGGAATGGTCGTCTCAGTCACCAGATCTCAATCCAATTGAGCACCTTTGGCATTATATTGGATTGAAAATTAAAACAATCAATTTTTCAAATAAGAAGGATCTGTGGCAAGCTCTTGAGCGTGAATGGCAAAGAATTCCAGTGGATTTCTGTTCTAAGTTAGTCGATTCCATGACAAATCGATGCAGAGCTGTATTACAGTTAAAAGGATTTCCAACAAAATATTAACTAAGCTGATGTTTCTCAATCATATAAATTAAGTTTCCATGGTTTCCATACTTTTGTCCGCAAATAATATTATTTTATTATTTTCTTAATGTATTTTTGTTTATGATAAATATTGTTAATATGATTTAATTATTTATAATTTTTTTGTGAATGTTCATAGTTGAATAGAGTTAATAGACATTTTATTAAAGTTTCCATACTTTTGGCCACTACTGTATGTATGTTCTACGTTAAAAAATTCTCACTGTATAAAAATTTAATATACTGAAAGTTGAAAGAAAAATTTTGCATATTAAGAAAATAACAGGTTTTAAAAATCTTTATTCTCAGTTTCTCATAATCATTCCAGCGGGACTTAGGTCCTTTTTATTCTCATATATTTAATTATTTTAACAATTGTTAGAGGTTTAAGCTTTGGCTTAAAGTTAAACTGGCATTGTACAACTGGGCCTTAATCATATACATTAAACCAAAAACTAAATCAACCAAGAACTTAAAGCCATCAACTTGGTTTTCCTTCTTTCTTCGAAGTTAAATAACATTTTAATAACATTCTTCCTCTAAATTAATAAACTTTTCGTTTATTACATTTCTCAACAAATTAACTAGTAACAGTTGTTATCAGATCGTAAGCGACGAGATCAACAGATATTAAATCCGATAAATGTACATGGAATAAATTTGTTTAATTACAGCGAGTTTCGTAACTGAAACAATTTATATTTCCTCCTTTAGAAGAAGTAAGAAACGATGTATAAATAATAAAATTTTTAACATTTAGAACATGGTTCGAACATCATTAAAATTACAAAGTAGACACAGAAGATGAAGAGCATCAAACATCTTATAGCTCCCAGATGAAACTAACAATTCCTTAATTAAAACTAAGTTTTACATGACGTATCGATTCAGACTCTCTATAATAGAAAATCGATAATGGTCTTCAGAATATTATAATCAAAGAAGATATGTAACGCCGCCAACAACTATAAAAGCTGTTTATGTTAAATGCACCATTGAATATCATTGAACTAGTAATTCCCAGTTCAAGTTCAACAATGAGCAATCAGGGCCCCGCGCGCTGCACACAACAACAACGCAAAAATAAACTGCTTGAAATTCAGGGATTGTAGCGCGTATACATTTTGATTCACAACCCTAAAATTGCAAGCTTTGCTCGCGCACGTTCCTGCGGCTATTACTGCTCTACAAAGACGAATTTGATGGAAAATCGAATTGGAAATATGCGTGCGTTAGGGGGAACCACATGTACCGAGAGGGTTCACACTGGCATCGCGACGTCTCGCCGTTATGAGTCTCCCCGTGAATTATTGAGAGCCAATAACCACACCGGCTATTGTGCACAACAATAAAAGCAGATGTGAATTATGAGACGATTTCGTTTTAAGACTTACGCGTGCACGTATGGTATGCTTTCCATGCAAGGAAATGCATCACCCCTAAAAAGTACTATCTTTTTGGGAACGTCGGGATATTTAATTAAGCGGAGCAACGTCTTGAGTCGACCGACTCCTAAGAGGATGGCGGCGGCAGGACGTGACCAAATCAATGTAAAAGCCGAGGCTGCTTTCTCCCCATCGTATATCATACCTCCGACTGGCCCACTGCCCTCTTATGGCACGCACTGTATCGCAATGCGTACAAGATTTCCCATGAATAAAATATGCCCCGGCGAAAATGCTTTTTATATGGCAAAATGGAACGTCGCCGTACATTTAATAATTCATAATTGTCTTGCCATTCGCCTAACAATACCAGAAGAAAAGAATCCGACGCCCTAACTTTATCCAGAAGTAATTTTTATTTTGTGCGCCCAATGTCGTATGATTCTAATGATGTTAAATAAGTGGAGGTTTTCAAGTTACTTCAAGTGTTAAGAAACTAATAATGCCAGATTTGCAACAATAATGACAAACGGCGCGGCGTGGGCTTAAATTTAAGCAGGTGCTTCCACACAATTAAACGTGCCATATTTTATCGGTGAATTACGACCAAGTTACGGTTCATGATGGAGTAAGTAACAAGTGACAGTGTAACAGGGTAATATTTCCTTTTCCTGCACGTCTCGGAGGCAACTTCCTTCCTCCCCAACGACAGATAACTGTCAATACCGGTCGTCAATCAGGACCATAACTGCATTAGCGTCCACCGATACATCTCACTTCCTTCATAAATCCCACGATATATCCAATATTGTTGGTGGCATCACAGTAACTGAATCTTTGTTTTCTATTGATTACCCGACTCGTCATACTAAACTTTAATAATATAACATTAGCTGTATAAACTCGTGTAATGTTCGAAGGTAGCCGCTTAGCGTAGTTTCATGGTGTATACCATTATCATATTGTTTGGATATGAAGTTTGCAGTTGTATATTTATGCTCGAACAATCCTAACTTTGCTCGTGATCCCAGAGGGCTTGTTTACTGAACAGCCCACCCAGGCAACAGATAGTAATCATTTTGAGTTTTGAATTATAACCGGTGTATAATGTAGCAACGGTACAAATTTCCAAAGGTACAATAAACGACGAGTTTATAAGTGAAACATCGATTCGGCGAATTCCCAGCGCGGATTTAAATATCTGGCGGGTTAATCGTCGGCTCTCGTTTACACCCATGAAAAAGTACAACGAAAATTTTGTTTTGTTGTTTTAATTGTTCAAAACACAAGTCAATCATAATAATCGAATAACCTGAGGTGGATCTGTTTCTCTTTGCAGTGCTTACAGTAAACGTGATCGGTTCGTTGCGTTTATCTATCTAATTACTCGAAATCCTGAAGCAATGCAGTTAATAATAACCCGAAGCAACGAGACGGCCTTTCCTGTTTTGCAAGAATCTTCGAGTTATTCTCGGTGTAGTAGGAGGGTATGTGCATCAACGTTTCCTATTGCTACTGGAAATTAATTTCTTGCCCGTAATTATAGGCGAATGCATATTAAGCGCAGCTCAATTATGTTTGCACTGATAGAACGTAATAATTATCTTAATAAAAACTTTTACGTGCAAGCAACAAAATAGCACAGAATGAGAAGGCAACAATTGTTCATTAATTAAAATTGCAACTTTATCCTGTACGAGGAGAGTAAAACGTATTTTAAAAAAATGAAAAATTACTCATTACATCCTCAACAAGTAAAAACCGAATTATCCGTCGTGTAATTAAGATAATTTTCATGGCGTTTGATGTTGATACATTGCGTAATAAGTCGGCGTAATACGTATCCTCGGCCGCTCGTAATTAATGTAATTCGCTAAAATAATAACTCTTTTAACAGGAGCTAAAAATAAATTGCTATAATTTTGCAGGTAATATGTTAGAGTGGACGGCTAAAAAATGATGCCCATATTTAAGTAAAGCATTCGGTCGCAGTGGTATTAAGTGTCTCATTAATGTGGTATAATTAATAGTGTACACGCAGGAAAAAAAACGGAGGCAGCAGCATTGCGTCGAGCGGCGTTTAAGCAAAAATCGAATTCACCCTATATGGCAGGTGGAATAACTCGTTCAAAAAAACCGTTTTAATTAATTTATGTAGGAGCGATTGCGTTGATAAGAAAAGTGATACATACGGTCGATCATGTTAATATTACTTTTTGTCAAAATCATCGAAACTCTTTGGTTCGTTGATAGTAATTAGAGTTAATTACACAACTCTTGCTCTCCGCAATTCTAAAACCTTACGTCTTTCAAAGTAGATCTAGGAATTCATGGTACTTAATATAACAAGTTTGTTAGAAGATAAACACAGTAACTAACAAATCAATACTAAACATATTAATAAACGTAAAACTGTAATTTTCCTGAAATGAGGAAAGTAACTTTTGTTATTTATAAATTTATGTAAATTATTATCGATTACATCACATATGCAATTGCAGGCAAGTGCAAGTACACATCGGAAAATAAAATCATTTCATGTTCATATTATACCTATGGCTTTTGTGTTCGAAAGTAAAACTTGAATGTACGTTGCTCGAACGTTCTTGTGCCAACCAGAAACGTTGCCCAAACTCTGGCAATGGTAGATTGTTTTCGAATAGGTCAATCGCTTGCTTTGTGGGTGGACTGACTATCAAGATGTAATACTACTTTGAAAATTCATGTTAATCAGTGTTTCGATAACAAGTAAATCGCGATCATAAACATTTCTGCGAGTCAGAGAGATAAACAAGAAATGAAATAAAAAGAAAATAATCAAGAAAGAGGACGATCTGAAACCAATAGGTTACTCAAATTAAGATGATTAGGGCAATTATTTTAAGGAAGAAATTGATTACAACGATTTTTAGATGTGCTAATTTCAACTAACTAAAGTACGCCTGCTGCAGAAGCTCACATAGTAATGTCACAGTATAAAGAATACAGTAGCGCAACTCGCTTGTCGGCACTTTGATCTCTTTACTGGATTTTCATTGACCTTGCGTAGATTAAAGGGGTGTGTCGAACTGTTTGTTCTGCTTTACGTGTGTGCGATTTTGTTGTAAATTGTAAATTTACACGTGCCCACACACCAGGGCCGGATTGTAGTGTTTAGTGGACGTTGTAAAAAAAAAACAAGGCATAAATAATGTGTATTAACATAATTATAAAGATCCATTCGGTACCAGAGCCGTGAATGAATGAGCTTTGCATCCCGAGATTGTGACTCAGACCTTGCGCGGGATGTTATGCGCGAACTGAATATTTTCATGAGAGTCGCGCTACTGTGTAATCTTTATACTGTGGTAATGTAATGAACTATTTGAACGAAATCTTGATGAAACGAATTTTTGATGCTCGGAATTGACACAAGCGTCTTTCGAGTGTATGGAAAAAAAAAAACAAGAAACTTTATATACAGAAGTAATGAAAACTGAAACTAAAACCAGTAAATATGATAAGAAAGAAAAAAGAGTATTATTATATCACGAAAACCAGATTCATATTATATCTAAAACATAAAGAGACAAGGAAGTTAAATCAGAGAGCAATAGCATCTGCAAATAAGATACTTCATATAGCCTTATCAAGAGAAGTTGAAGGAACCACAATCTTCATAGGAGGTCAAGAAAAGAAAAGAAATACCATAACTAACTTAATTGATTCAATAAGCAAGTACCGGAAAAGCAAATGTTTTAGCACAGAAGATGTCACAAAATGGAACGAATGTTTATCACCATCTGCTTTTTCATTAATGCACAAATACTTATTTGACGAAGAAACAAGAACCATGTTAAAATAATGTCGATAGTAACACTGAGATCAAGCTCAGCATGTACAGCAACCTCCACTGATACTAGTTAGGTATACAGTGAAAGCTCTCCAAACGGACAGCTCTCATAAGCGGACATCTCTCACGACCGGACAATTTTTCTAGAACCAAAATTTTGAGTATTAATTCCTATGTTGAACTCGCTCCCATAAGCGGACGCTTTGTCGGACGGACGCGGACAGAAAAACTTTCCCTTTGCAAATTGGGTGAAAGGTAGGTTTAGCGTTTTTTTTAAACCAATGAATTTGTAATTATTATAGATTCAAAATAAGCAAAAATAAAATAATCAAAAAACAATGAAACTAAAAAGTGAAGCAGCACACATTGACAGGGTTTGTTTTGAGTGGTTTGCCAGTGTCAGAAGCCAGCACATACCTATATCAGGCCCGCTAATAAAAGCCAAGGCTAAAGAAGTAGCTAACGACTTGAAGTATGATATTTATTTATATTTTTGATTTGGCAATTTTTTTGCTTCTGCTTTCTTATAAGCGGACAGCTCCCATAAGCGGACAAAAAAGTTGGAACCATCGGTGTCCGCTTATGAGAGCTTTCACTGTATATCAATAAAGATAAAAAAATTATCAAAATCATTAGGTTTAAAAATTTCTTATACAAATCAAGCAAATTTTTCAAATTTGTTTTGACATAGTAAAGATCATAATGATAATTTTTCAAAAAGTGGAGTAAATTCTTTAACTTGAAGTTCTTGTGTTAAAGAATATCTCAGATCATTACGTGTGCACAACGAGCTTCTACATCCTGAGACCAAAAAGTTCCTCATCCCGAGAACATCAAAAACCAACACTCCGAACCCAACGAGTTCCTGATTCCTGAATATTTTAAACAAAATTTTTTTAAAATATTCTAAAAAGTAAAGAAGTTACATAACGCACCTAAAGATTCTTATCAATGACTAGACTAATAGCGTTTTCGATTGACTTCTCTAGAGCACTCTCAGAATATTCGCATCTTATTTTAACCTCATGTAATATTAGCTTCCTAGTTATTAGTTTTCTTTGTGACATATCTAATATGTATTATGCAGATCTAATAGATCAATATAATGATTTATTATTATTATTATTATTATTATTATTATTAAGAGAAGGAAATATTCTGAAAATCCTCTAGAGCAGTCAATCTAAAACCATATAAGTTTGTGGATGATTCGGGGCATTTCCAAAAGTTATAATATAGTTGATACGAGTTTTTAACACACACAAATACACAAATTATTCTTATCAACGACAAGACTAGCGTTTACGTAGGATTCGCGAGAATCAGCGTTAGCAAGATCACAACTGTTGATACGAACTATTTGAAATTATACACACACAAGAGACAAAAACAAAATTCAGATTCAAATTATAGTATTTACTCAAATACTATACCGTGAATGTATCTTATTCTGAAACATGCAAAACACACACATTCGTTTGTTGCTAGAGTAACGTAATTATTAAATGACAGCAATGTATTAAAGCATGTATTTTATTTTGAAACATAGGGTGAGTTCGCGTTTACGCTCGGATCGATCGGAGTGTTTCTTTTTCTCGCTCTTACCTTACATGCAGTGAAACGCCGTCGCTCTCCCTCATACTTTTGATAAGAGCGTACTCCGAGCATAAACGCGAACTTGCCCGTAGGAGAAAAAAAGTAATGGAACAAAATATGTTTCAAAATAAAATACACGCTTTAATACATTGCTGTCATTTAATTATTACGTTACTCTAGCAACAAACGGATACGTGTATTTTGCATGTTTCAGAATAATATATATTCACGGTATACATATTTGTATTAATAATAATAATAATAATTTTATTGATCATAAATACAAGAAGTATAAGTACAAAAAAAAAATACAATTATACAAATTTATGGTCACTGGAACTTGGATCAGCGCCCATATAAATGGGAGCTGTTCTTCCTCCAAGACCCAACCATGAAACGTATTCCTAATAATAGGTGCAAATTTTACAACAAGTGATAAACGTATTACCAAATTCACTATCAAACTACAACCAAAAAATACAGAAATTAATTAATATTAAATTAATATTAACATCTTAAAATTTTAAAAATATCATGTTTTATTAATATTAACTATTATATTGCATTATTAATGATTATCTTTTACTGGAAGGTTTATATTTAAAAAAAATGTTCTATACAGCATTCTTTATTTATTTACCATCGTAGTAGGCCGTTATTTTCAGTTAGTAGATTGGCTATCATAGTAAAATTAGACAAATTTAATTTGATGTTACTTTAACATACGCCAAATTGTGACAATTCAAATCAAATAGATCAACCGGTGTTGTCAACTCTCAACTTTAAGAAATACTCATTTTTATCTAGCATGTTAATTCTGCAAGTCAATTTGTTACACAAATAACTGTCATATGTCAAAATGGTGAAAATTGTAAGGCGCGAGACAAAAATTGCTATTCAAAAAGCCTTTGCAAGGTACCAAGTGGAAAGGCCAGATTGCAACATTACCTAATTGGGAGTAACTTTAAAATCAAAATCGACATGTCGGTTCATTGTTTGCCGGTTTTCCACAGCCACCTTAGACAAGTGTTCGTTTTAAAAGAAATAATTCAAATAGATCTGAAAATCGCAAAAAATATCGCAGATAGGTATAAGACATACTTAAGAAAAATGAAAGTACTTTATTAAACGAAGAATTTAGGATAGAAAAATATAAGGTATGCTATTTAAGAAAATTGTGTTTTGACATTTTGAAATTTCTGAGATTTCGTTTATTACCATGACCACCCTGTAGCAATAAAAGTACATTTAATAACGGCTTATGATAAGCTTATGTATCAACTACATCTGTATCAGAAATCTTTTTCTTAGAGTTAAAATTAAATAAAATATTAATAAATAAAATAGTGGCTTCAAATGGCAATTTTTAGACAAAATGTTAAATATCTCAAGAACGGTTAGGTTTAGGCATAGGCAATGGTATACAGAAAATGTTTAGAATTTTATGGGCAATCCAAATTTGGTTTCATATATAGGGCATGCCATTTGAAATAATAAAGTTGTGTCCGGCACCACTGTTTTGATTCACTCTGTACAGATGAAAATAATTTTGTGTTGTAGATCTCTTAAATTAAAAAAGAAATTGTATTGAAAATTTTTTTCTATCTTCAGTACTTATGGAGATATGGCCCGAGAACACACTGTTGGGACACCTGTATACATAAGTACCACTAGACTTTCACGGCATACTACGATGGTAAATAGAAAAAGAATAGATTATACGTGATGATGACATTAGAAGAAACCGTAACAATAAATAATATTTGTAGTAAAAGACTTTTCATTATACATAATTTTTTAAATCCACTGATATTCCCAAGATTTGTATAGAAATTCAGCAATGATAGGAATCAATTTAAGTGAAAGTAAAACCTTCTTCCCTAAAGGATAAGAGCAAATTTACGAGCTGGTACATACATAGATGTACATACATTACGCAATTTGGGGTTGAAACATCAAGCATAAAACTCACAAGGAAGAATCCACACGACGACTTCTTCCAAACAGCCAAGCAATCTGCCAACTCCCTTACCAAATCTCACTAGGTGTAACTATTAGGATATGATTAGGAATTGATGGTGTGAGACGGTTATGGAGGATTAAGAAAAGAAATACTATGGAATACGGAGTGACCCCTCAAGTTCGATTACTATCTGATGGAAGTAAAATATTTGGCACTGTGGTAAAATGCCTAAGAGAGAGCTTCATCTCAAATGATGAGGACAAAAAGTACCTACTAAACGTAAGACGTCCTGAAAATCCTTCTTGTGGTGACCCACAAGAAGACATTACTTACTCGAAAGAACACGGTAAAGTAATAACAATGGCTGAAGGCTCCAAGGAACATATTTTGTCCAGTGAAGAGATCAAATAGGACAGTTACTAGAGAAATAAAAAAGAACAGATCGAAGACAAATTCTGAAGCTATCAAAATAGTCCATATGGCTGATCCGGCAACATTAATTTCTGTATCTAAAAGAAACATTCAAATTTGGCAACATATCTCAGTTTTATCAATTCTCAGTAACACCGTTGACTTAAGCAGCTTAAAGGTTTAAGAAAGACCACAGTATGGACTAAAATCCAGCAGGAATTGCTTTGACGAAATAGGCAAGATTATGTCAATAAAGAATAACACGCAGACATTGCATACAATCATGAAAATTTTAGAGCACTTAAATACATCAAAATGGATTTTAATTAATTAATTAATTGATAGGGCTTCGAAAGTATAAATTTCTTTTCGAAGTACTTATTTTTTCATCCTTGATGAGTATATCGTTTGCAAATACTATAGATTCATGTAGACGTAGTTTTAATGAAGTAATAGCAAGTAGTAATAATGATGATAATGTGTTCTTCATCTTCTCGCTGGTGTAGACCGTGCGGAGCTCAGTCAGTCAGGAGGTCAAGTTCGCGCAATGTGTATGCGAGAGACAGTGCTCTGCACGCCACCGCTCATTTGAATAACATTTAAATACATCGATCTGTTGAGCGGAACTTGGCCTAGGTCACCCAGCCGCTCAATATTCATTGCCGGAGCCAATGCACTCTTTATATATGCGAAATGCAAAGCTTTACGCTGAAAGCCGAAAACGGTACACGCGAACGAATCTGCATACGCCGGGGAGTCCCCGCCACCTTGTTCCGAATTGCTTCCGTTATCGGACGCGCAAAAACTTTATTTATCGCCGCCATCGCCGCCTCTGGAAAGCGCTGCAATTTCCAAAAACGAAACGCTTCTTTACGATAATTCGTTTTACAATATCACTCGCCCCATTAGTCTGGGAGAAAGAAATATATCTTAGCAAAAGGAACTTCATGATACCATTTTATGTTTGAATAAAATAATCAAATTGTATGTAAGTTACATTGTAAACATGAGCAAAGAAATTGTATATGGAATACGTTTCCTGAATGCAGAATTGCAGGAATTGCTCCAGTTGATTAATTATAAATAAAAGTAAGTAAAAGACAAATTAACTTGCAATATAAAAATCCATGCTAACTGTATCGTGTATATCGTTTGTTACACGTGTTTTATGCAACAGTTAACAGTGTAACATAATTGGCCTGTATTAAGTTCGCGTGGTGCTCGAACGCAGCGAGCAATTTAAATATCTCCGAGTTTTTACGTCTCAGTAACACATATTTGCGTAACAGTTTAATCCCGCATATTATAGCTATTTACATATTTCCTTATTATTACGAACGGACGGCCTTATTTGGTCAGTATTAGTTTCCCCCTCGGATTGAACTGACGTTTCAGCAGGAACAAATCACACGAATTCAACGCAGAGGAAGTCAATTACCATTTTGACACGAACCGATCGATCATTGTTTTTCTAGTTATTGACCTTGGAAATTCGTAATTGATTAAGAACCACTGTGGAGAGAAAGAGAGGTATTTCAGTCGATGATGTTAGTTTATTTGTGGATCCTGGATTGTGTTCGTCTTTTAATTATTATGTCTTATCCTGTTTTGTTTTGATAAGCGAAAAGTGATTAATAAATATGCTTATTTATGTAGTCAAAGAGATTAGGTCGCATAATAATAAATAATAAGAAGTTATGCATCACGTCAGGTCTTATCGTACATGCCTGGCAACTTCCTTAGGTGCTACATCACAAGGACATTTTTCTCCCGCCGGCGAAGGACTCGAACTTGTTTATTAATAAGGCCTCCGTAAAATGCAGAGCGTAATTATTGGAATAAATTAGAGCAAGGACTTTGATAAGTTGGCATGGACGTCGTTAATACAGAAATTCCAGTTATCCCACCGACACATGCACTACGAGGCGAATGAATTTATACGTGGAAATTACATATCCCGGTTCGACTTCCTTTTTACGGTAAATAAAGACAAAAAGAAGTCCTTCGATGATTGCACAGAAACAAATTTATCGAAACCGTTTATTTTAATCGCACGTGATTTCGTATACGTTATTGTAATTTGATGTTTTATAATGGCTGTTACATGTCTGAACAATAAAACAGGAAGTTTTCTTCTCCTTCACGTCATTTTACACGTTTTTATTATCAGTAAGTACGATTTCAACAATGTCGTTTGGCTGTGAGTCTCATCAAACTGATCATAAAAAAAAGTAACATACTCTAAACAAGAGCAAGGAAACTGAATAATCAGAAAGTGAAATATCAATCAAGTATGCCTTTTACTCAAACCCATTAAAACCAAGAGCATTTTCCAATCGCTGCTGCTTATATAAAAACAATTTGTTAAAAGTGACATGCAAATTCGCCCACGCAAGCGAGCACCACAACCGGTTTATAATACACCCAAGTCCAGCAACAAACAACACCAGTAGTTCGTTCGTTCGTTCGATCGGATCGATATCATTAATACCAACGTTACAGACGCACGCACACAACCCAAGTCACCTTCCAGAGAGCGCGCGGTCCTTGAGAATGCTCACTTTTAATCCGCAGATATTATTACCACCTAATCACCGGCTTATTACTAATTATGCCAGATAATGAATTTTTATGCCGTCGTAATCAATTAAAGATACGGCTCTGTTTGCATAATTTAAACTAACGATGTAATTGGAAAATTCAACAATGAGTTGCGCTTAACGTGATCCTCTAATTATTTAGCTGAACTTGAAACCTCGCATTTGCATTCTTTATGCCTTCCAGCTTCAATAATTACCAACAAATTAATTGCATCGATCATAGTAAATGTACTCGAATAACTCGGCTCGGAAAATAAATAACGAACAGAAACGAAAACATCACCGAACCACTTAGTGTAATACGGCGTGCATTTCCGCTGAAAAGGAAAAAGGAATCGCAAACTGCAATCGGTCCCGTTAATTGAGACAAGTACATATATAACGCGCATGAAATAAATGTTAAACGTTTTTAAAATTAATAGAGTAATTACGGAATAAAAACGGACTAATCCGCAATGGCTTCATACTTTGCCGGTAATATACGACGGCATTTAAAAGCGATAATTTAGACGACATTGTGCGCAACGCATAACGTTAATGAATTTATGTGTGAGAAAACTCACAAAAAGAAAGAAAGAGCTACGGCAATACAGTTATAATTATTTCGCTTTTGAAATAATTTACGCGCTTGTTTTGCAACGCACAATTTATTTATATTAATTCCGCACGCCGCGCCGTTTGTCTAGAGATACCGTGTAATGTCTTTACTACAGATTGTCTCACGTAATACATTCAATTCAAACAAAACTAAAAGTCCTGCTTTAGAAACCACACTTTTTCAAATCGTAAAATCTAAGTTATCCGATTTTGGAAATCAGGTTATTCGGTCAGGAGGTCTTTTATTCACGCTGCCCACTCCTACCTTTACGTATTTAACAGCCGAGAAATTCGGTCGGTTTTCCGACAACACTGGATGTGTTTGTCTTGATAAGTGCGTAGTTCTGTTGTGCAAACAGAACGAATAAATAAATCGCTTCGGAGAAGCTGGTTTTACCTCACAAAACGAGTTTTTTTTTTATTGATTGCCCAACGATAAGTTATCATTCACAAGATGATATCCGCATTGCATTGCAATGGTGATAAATTATTGCACTTCGACTCAATGTCAGGTCCCTGTTAGTTTCATAATAATCACGTGCTCCTTCACAAGTTTAACATTCCCAAAGTAAAAATGGTTTTAAGCTTTTTCATTTTACTGTCAAGACAAGAAAAGTGGTTTCCCTATTTCTTCTTCGTCAGTCTTGCTTTCTACACGATAGGAGTGTCATAATTGCATCGTTTCTTCTCTAGGTTCTTGGGTCATCCTGAATTACCTTCAGACATTGGGTGGTATGCATAAAACGTAGTACATGCTAATACTTCAAGCACCTACTTCGAAAGTGAAGTACCTACTATAGTAACGTAGTATTTACTATGCGATCTAGTAGATACTATTATGTAGAAGTTTTTACTTCGCATAGAAGCACCTACTGTAGTATCTACTTCAAAGCCTCAGATTCATTTTAATAGTAAATACTACTGCAGCGTAGTATTTACTACGTGCTGTAGTATAAACTTTGCTTTCGTAGTATATGCTTCAGAGCTGCAGTAGGTACTTTATGTAATAGAAGATACTTCGAAGAATATACTAATTTGAGAAGTATTAGCATCTACTTCGTTTTATGCATACCACCCATTGAAACGCCACACTTTTTGGATGGCTTAACAAGCCAATCATCGGTCATTCGTCGTCCAAAAATGGTAAATTGTTCAAAAATCCATCATCCAATTAACAGTTCGGGCAGAAAATTTAATAAACATAAGCAGCATAAATTTTGAACCGAGGATTTGGCAAAATCCATCCTCTAAGGTTGATTGCTCTGATTGTAATGCGTCATATTCGGAAAATTATTGGTCTACCTACATCTAATTCGGCATACAACTAAATTGAATGGCAACCCCATAATTTACAATTTGTAAACAATTTCTTGACTTTACAACTATATTTTGCAAAAGATAGGAAGGTGAATACAAACAGGTCAATTTTTTAAAATTTTAGACCTCATTTAAATATTTAAGATATTGACTGAAGATTTCGTCTACTTAAAAATAAAATAAGTGTGGTCTTATGCGAACCTGGCCAGTGACGTAAGTGTACCAAATGCAAGAAAGGAGTCTTCCTATAGCAACAATAATAAAAATGGAAGCTCCACCCCTCTCAAAATAAAATGTTAAAATTATTGAGAATTGTTTAAGACCAGGAAAAATCGATTTTTAAAAAGCAAAAACGTTTCATTTGATGCGTTGAGTCCTTAACGATTGACGTTTGGCATGTTTCAAATTAAATGACAATTTAAAACTCATCAGAAATATCCAATATATTTTCCAGGAAAATGAAGCGGACCTGCTCGGTATCCTGATCTCAAACCCTGTGATTTTTTTTCGTGGGGCCCACATGAAGCAGATAGTGTATGTTGTTCCCATGAACACCATAAATAAACACCGCCAACAGTATTCATACTAATCCGAACACAGGAATCACTTCTTCGCTGTGCTCGCCCGTGTCTCGCCAATGATGGACGTCAATCATTAAATTTGAGCAAATAAAATTTATATACCATTTGCTACCCTGATGAAGAACGACTTAGGCTGGGTTTCTCAATCCTAGTTTAACTTTAAACTCCTGTTTATTCCCATGGTAGCAATTATAAAAACAATTGTTGCTATGGAAATAAACAGGAGTTTAAAGTTAAACTAGGACTGAGAAACCCAGCCTAAGGTGGATGTATAGTCGACAGAGAAACTTATAACTCAGAACAACTGGGCAATTTATATTTTTATGACACATAGGGCCAGTTGTACAAAGTAGGTTTATACTGACGCTCAACTGAACCAGGTTCAAAGTAAACAAATTCGCAAAGGATCTGAATGACATATGGCAATTAGTGCATTCATAAATAAAATTTGATGCGATTTTGTTCACTTTGAACCTGGTTCGGTTGAGCATGAGTTTAAACCTTCTTTGTACAATTGGCCCTTAGAAGAGATTGAAAAAAACAAATAAATAACTACTTCGAATGCCATCTCAACTCGCCATGGAACGCTTTTTTCTTCCCAACAACCAATAATTCAAAAGTGTTGCTCGCTTAATGAATATTAGTAATTTACGATACCACACGGAATTAACAAGCGCCTCTCTAATCTATATTTCAGATTATGCCTTTCATGTATAAATAATAACGCGTGTATGTCCCAAAGCAATGCGAGATCAGTGTAAATATAGCCGGGGCGGCAGCAGCATCCCGGTTTGCGAAGAGTAGCCAAGTAAGGATGTTAATACACAACTGGAGCGTATAAATCAAGCCGCTTTGACTGCGGGTCATCCTGCAATCTTGATAGCTTCGGATGAATTCTATTATTAGCCTATGTACTTATGCGCGCGACGAGTTCGCTTGTTGTATCGCTTTTGTATTGTGTTGTGTTTCAAACCTGTGTTATATAATATTCGCCTTGACATTTAAATATAAAAATAAAAACAATGAGAATGCCACAGACGTGCCATGGTATTAACGTTAGATTTTGTACATTTATATGAAACACTATTCAGATATCAAATAAACGGAATAATTACACGGAGAATGATAGCACAGACACACGTGATTTTTTCCTAGTCAACTTCTTAATTTATTTGGAATTTAAAGACGGTAGTAGAAAGCTCTGGGGAGTAAAGTTTAAAGAAGTTTCATTAAAAACCAATGTCTTCAGCAATCATCGAAACTATTCATCGCCGTTGGGCAGCTCCTCTCGAATCTCGAATAACCACCAAATTGAATTCGCAATGCGGAACGAATTAAACAATAAACGCTCGCGCTGAATGGCGAAAGAATTCGGCATGTTGTTACCGCGAGCATCGCATCGCCATAATTAGCAATTAATTTTCTGTGTAAATCCGCAGTTTTCGCTACACCAAATGAATATTGCATAACGCGTGGCGCGCAGACAGCCACTTACTACTGTTTAATGATGCGAATCATTAAAATGATTAATTGCGTTCTTACGAACGGCCCTTTACTGTTCAGCAAGCAACACTTACGTGCTGCACTCGTTTTATATGCTACCATAATCGCGCCAAATTGGCAACGCTGAAACCATTATTAATACAGAGAGCAAAACTATCGTGTTTACTTTCCTGGTAAATGAACTGGATAATTAACAATCAATCAACTCCGAGTCTGAACATTCTAGAGATTCTCATTAAAAATGATAGAGTTACAATGTGTAAACGACAGAAAACTGAACTTGACCTACTTTAAACACACTTCGTATAGTTTAGAGATCGTATGTATTAACACTTCTCGATTTGCATACGTCCGCGGTGCATACATAAATAAATTAAAAAAAGAACTACCTAATTTCAATAAGCATGGCGTCGAAAGTGAACGCCGAACGCTGCCTACCCGTTATTGTTCCACTAATCGCATCGCATAAATCATTTATTGATAATGTTGTCTGTCGTATCTGGTTCAGAGCGTGGGACGTAAAAATTTATTACTAATTACCGCTGGACAATAAGCAGCAGAAAAAAACTATCGATCGATATACAAAGCTACATTCCATATTTCATTGAATTATTTTAATTAAATGTTTAGAGTTATTAGCCTGTCACCGTAATGTAACGTTAATATATTGTTGTGAGTATACCTGCCGCTTGTGTTTCGTACGAAATGACATTGATACTTTAACCTTGTTGCCGTTTTATATGTGATGTAAAGTAGCGCACGACGCACTTAGAACATATGATTTATGTTGGACGAAGAAAATTTTCGAAATTCGAGTAAGAGGTAAGAGTCGGTTTATCGACGCTGGGTTCAATTTATCTTTCAGTTTGTTACCAATGGCAACAATTATGAAAGTATGCGTTGCCATTGGTAACAAACCGAAAAATAAATTTAACCTAGCATCGATAAACCAACCCTAAGTGATTTAAGAGTTGGGAAATTATTCCCTACCATCTTGTGCCGAAAACTAGAAATGCTAAATCAATTCTCTTAAAATGATCACGTCACCAAACTACATATACAAGTTTACAGTTGGTTCTTGTCCGATGAAATTTGTATCACAAAATCTTTTAAGCGGACACTAAATCGCGCACTATACACTTAACGTTTCGCAGTCGTTGGACAGCTTCGTCAGAAGTGAAAAATATGTGGACAACATATTTTTGTACAGCTTCGTCAGAAGTGAAAAATATGTTGACAACATATTTTTCACTTCTGACGAAGCTGTCGAACGACTGCGAAACGTTAAGTGTATAGTGCGCGATTTAGTGTCCGCTTAAAACATTTTGTGATACATATACAAGCTATTCAACTTACATTATTTGACCTATAACTAGAGATCGGACACGAGGGAGCGACGACTCGAGCGTCAATATAAATTTTCTATGTCTATAATTCTCTGTATAATTCGTACAACTCTTGTATAATATTGTATATCTATAACATCTACAGAGATCTATATCATTACTATTAAATAACTGTGTTTAACTACAGACTATGGCTACATATACCATTGTATAAATCCTGTACTGTATTATCACAGCTAATACTAAGAATCATAATTGCGTCATATTTACACAGCTAACTTGTTTCAGCCGCTTACTTTAAAAATCTGCATAGTACAATCAAATGTCAACTAAATTATTAAATCTCTAACTTGCGAAAAAGGGTCTAACTCCTTAACTACTACATTTTCTACCCACCTGAATGGTACAGCTCTGTATTATCATCATATAGCATTATATTAGTCTGTTGCAACTCTATATTATCATTGTATACTTGACGCACATTTATAACATGTATCACACATTAATTTTGCCCTAATTTTAAAACGTGTGCTATTTATATTGCATAATTTATGTTCTTGTAACTACAGGGTGTGTTACAACCTCCTGCGAATATTCACACACAATAGGTATGGGAAAGTATGACTTTCATGAAACAAACAGTGAAACTAGTGACAGTAGGTATAGTAAATAATGACGCAATATAAACATATTTTTTTGTGATAACGAACACCAAAGAGAAAACGAGTGGAAGTGAAATTCTTCTAAACAGCCGACTACCAATTTGTAGTCACCCTTTAGCATTAACTTTCCGAACCTTTAAAACCTGCTAATGCTTAATTATAATATAAACCTTAAATATACCTTTGTTGAATGTGTCGATTCTGCTCGTATCTGTAGCAACCGTAAGATCTGTAAACCTGTAACGTGCCTGTAACTCAGTTATTAAAATATGGAATTTTGAAGTTCTGTGGAAGGTATAATTTCTCCTAGGTCCCTACGATTACTCGTAAGTCTCTGTGGTATTACCTTATAGGCTTACTTAGAAATCGTATCATACTGAGAACTTCAAAATTCCACCTTTCAGTAATTGACTTACAGGCTTGCAGATCTTACAGTTGCTACAAATATGAGCAGAATCGCTCCATTACTCTTATTAACCAATGAAAATACGATGTAGTAACTATATATTCTTACAAAGCCACTATACGGCGTTGTATAGTCTATTTAACCACGTACAGACATTTATAACAATATTAACAATAGTTCATTGCGCAGTTTATGTTTTATGTATTTATACTGTACATATAAATCACTGTGTTGCTTGCAATATCATTATTAGCCTGTCTAGTCATCGTACACCCTGCCTAACAATATATCTTATATTTCAAATGAATAGGTCACTTCACAACAGAAATGAATGTAACAAATTTTCAAGTTCCCATCAGTTCTCAGAATGAATTAAAAATGAGCGCGACCTACGAGAGTGCTAATATATGGGCACCATATCAATCCTGTGTATCTAATCTATTTTATCTACTATATATTTTTCTATAAACCGCCGATCCATGTATCTCACAGTATAACTTGTACACGAAAAATATTTTTGATTTCGAGTAGACAACGAGAAAATCACAAAAGAAAAACAACTAGAAATTTTTAGCCACTACGTCAAAAGAGAATTCAATTATTTCAATATGATACTCTGTCCTTGCGGACGGCAATTAAAAATAACATTTATTTATTTTCCTATTCTTAGTTCATGTTGGAGTATGTCATCCTTTTTTTTGCCAGTTCTGAGTGTAACATTTTTTAATGAAAAGTGAGATAATAACGTGTAGGAGTTGCACAAGACATTAAATGATGTCATATGCTCTTGTTAATACCATCACAATTTTTAGAATTATATTAAATTTCATGTAATATTACAAGTTACACGTTTTATGTTGGCAACACGTAAGTAATTTCCAGGAATGTCTGTCGATTGCACAAGCGCTGGGGCCCACGTAAACAATGGCAGTCGAGGAAAACGGGTTACTTGCCTGACCTTATTCCTGCCGACCTCCGATCCAATCATGAGCTGTCACTGCCGCCGACTTCACCTTTGCGACATATTCTAGTTTATTACTAACGTTACCTTTGCTATTTTTACGGAATACGGGCCGTAAGTTTCGCAAAAAAAAAATAATAAAAAAAGAATCCCACATCAAAGTTCGCTTGTTAGAAAAATTCGTACAACATTGTCATTGTCGTCATTATACTTAAAATACTCTCGAGGAAATAATCGTGTAATGTTGAAGCAAATTGCATTTGGCACTTAGTGCGATAATTACAATAATTTCCTAGCCTTTCCCCTTAAGCATAATTGTTTAATAGATAATAAATAAATCAGTCACGTTACAGTACTGCTTCACGGGCAAAATGACCGCGTATTTATTATGATCTTTGTGCACAAAGTAAGAGATGCCTCTACTCATGTCCTGCAAAGTAATAGTTCTGGTAATATTTATCAATCTGAAACTACGCGACAAACGTGTAATTACTTACGTATTTTGCATAAATAAGTTGCTCTCAATTGCGAGTTATTATATAACTAAAATATTGGCGCGCAGGTACTAATTAAACGTCCGCAAAAATCCTCTCTCATAATTTTAATTACGATTACCACACTGAATTCCACTGCCTGGCGCAATCGAGGAGGAATTCGTCGCGTATTAAGAAGAAGAAGTTCCGTCGAGTTTCTGTTTAACGTAACTGTGAAGAACAAGTCAAATATTTGTCAATTCGACCGGACAGTGGCCAACAAACACGAAATTTACTGTTTAAACAGTAGATATAACTAATACACATACCGAGAGAAATGATGACATTCGGCTATTTTTGTACGGTTTCTGACATGACTTTAGAAGGAGCACTGTTTACTATTCGCCCGGAGAAAATGGGCTCGCGCATTTTGTTTAATTTTTCGGCAATTATTAGCATACCAATATTTACGTAGATAATTCAAATATTGCGTAATACTTGCGCGAGTGATTTCACATCCGGGCGAGAATTTTTTTTCGCGCGTTTGTTTTGTGTTTATTAACAGGCGCGTTATAAATAAGAATCGCAGAGAAATGCTACCTCGTTATTTATAATGAAATGCAAAGTTATTGGCGGTAATTAAAGTTATAGCGCGAACGAAGTGCGTAAGGAAAGCCAGTATTTGTTTTAACTATCTACTTCTGATTACTTATAATATTCAGCGAGCGTCGCATAATTAATACATCAATTATTTACAATTGTCACCAACAATTTTATCGGTTTTATTAAAGTTAAGATAAATCAGATTAAGTCCCTGAAATATGTATGTACATTTATGTTATTACGACACAGGTGTCAATTACTTTTAATTGGTCGATTAAGACGGACATAAATGCCATCTCTGGATGTGACGGCGAACTTATCCCGCGACATTCTTATTTATCCTGTCCGTTGCATAACTCGACACATGGTGTCACATTTCAATGGCGTTTATCTCGGAGATATTTCGTACTAGGCGCACTCAGCTTGCCCATATTCTATTATACGGAATTTTATCTCTTACATAACCGCTTACGTACAACCGCCTTGCTACAATAAACCATATAATTTTATGCCCGTATAAGGCCGGATTTATGCTTTGTTTAGTTTCAGCAATTTGAGATAAGCTGAAATATTGAAAGTTTTACAGGATTTCACGTGAAGAAGCATGGCTCGGAAACAGATTGGTTTATTTCCCACTTAATCACGTCTATCCTCGACGATATTATTTTAAAGAAATTATAATTCATAATGGGAACAAGCATAAATGTCGATTCAAATTAACATACACATGATTCAAATTAACATACACATTATTTATCATTTCTGTTTATCTATCTATGATAATTTGCAATCTTTGACAGAAAAAGTTACAAGTTAGTGACAGCTTTTTCAGTTATTCGTCAAAAATTATTTTATTACACAAAGATCACTTTGTTGGAGAAACGCCTTCCATAAAACTCGCTAATGAAAGAGAGCTGTCCTAAAATTATAAATTAAACAAGACTCGGTCGAATGAGCAATTTTTTCCCGTTTAGTATGGCGCTTCAAATTACTCCTTATTTACTCCTTACGTTTTTAAATTTAATTTTAAATTATTAGAAAATTTACAGAATTACAAATTACAGAAATTCATTCCACGGAAATGATCTATGTGGATTTACTAGAACGAAGGAATAGTGCAGTGGAAAAATCTGTGAGACTACCTGAAACAATGGCGTCTCCACATTTTAGAATTTTCATGATTATTCAGAAGCTTTCGCTATCATTCAAAAGATGGCTCTTTTCAAACCAATCAGTTTTAATTTCAAAAATTGAAAAAGATGAAGACCTAATTTATTCCCTAATAAATATAACTTATATAAACTGTTCGATCGAAAAACTGTTTAAAAAAAAACTTTCCAAGTAACCAATAAAGACGGCAGACTTTTTGTAGATATTTTAATGAGAATTGAATTAAATTTAACATTAATCTTTTAATTTTAATTGATCTTTTAAATTCGAGAAATTATTCTAAAGGATCTTCTTGACACACAGAAGTTGGTGATCAAAATTAATTATTTGCTAATATTATTGTGGTTCAAAATCGGTCCAATCCAGAAATTCGGTAAAGTCCAGTACAAATTCCTAATAGGAATCTAGTTTCGTATCCAATGTCAACAAGCAATACTGAATCCGGAAGAAAAACCTCGATTGTATCATAGAAGTACCAGAAACACGTAGGAATTCTATTTAGTTGGTTTCATAACTTGTTATTGGATAAAATGTCAACAAAAAAAATACTGAATTCTGAAAAACCGAAGACTTCAATTGAACCATAACAAAACCAGAAAATCTGAATCAGAATCTTGAAAGAGTGCAGCTGAAGAATGTTGTAAAGAAACAGCAAAAACAGGTTCTAATTACAACTTCGTGCGAGAATCATTTCTTTATTTACATATTTATTTCCATAAAATTCCACTGTTAACTTCTCTTAGTTTCTGTAGTTTTCTGTAGTTTCTGATAGTATCTCTTAGTTTTTGTACATTTGTTAGTGTAATAAAAGTTTAAAAAGGAATTATGAATAAAGTATAAATTTGGAAATCTGTTTTTTCAAGTTTGGGGAATTCTGTAACTAACAGGTGATCAATATTTTTTCTAATCAAGTGACCTATGGAAATAAAATCATGTGTCTTTGATTAGTTTATTATTTCAAATGCCACTTGAATTACATATTTATATTGCATTCCTATACAAAACGATAGGAATGCAATAAAAATAATTCAAATGGCATTTGAAATAATGAACCAGACATTTTTTTTTCCACAGATCACTGATTAGAAAAGATATTGATCACGCGTTATAAATTTTTGAACAATTTAGGTCGCGACATCTTACTGCCGATTTTTGACCTAAAATTATGTGTTGAGGAGACTCCAAATAGGGTCGAAATAGCTGTACAGAGGATGCTCAAAAACCGACCTGCAACAAATTTCTATATATGTATTTTTGTTCACTAGGTTGTTTAGGTAGTTGTTAGCCGAGTTGTTGAGTCCGCTGGCAACAGCCGTGACGCTCACCCGGGCAATTATTAAGCGTGGGTTCAAATCCCATCCTGGTGCATATGGGCTCTATGTGAGAGATAGAGTACTTATGTGTCGGATTGTGTTTCGGATTTATACCGGCTCCTTCGAATTGGGTTTTCTGCGTTTCCCCAGTTTGTAAGGCGAATTCCGAAGGAGAAATTACCATCTAAGTCGGTCGCAGCCGCCACCCCTCCCCGACAAGCTCCGAGCTTGGGGTTAAAAGTGGATAAACAAAAAAAAACAATAATAATTAATTGCTGTAATTACAGCATAAGTGCTGTTTATAGCTTCTCATTTTAGATAAATGCAAAGACAATAATCTCGACTTTGATGTGAATGGTTGTATGTCGATTTCATAATATTTTCGGCCTCGTTCCAAGTCACAGTAAAAACTCTTGACTGTGGTTTGTGACTCACTTGCAACAATTTCTCATAATTTTTTTTTCTGGATACAAAAGACGACGACTTACATAAACATATTGCGACTGGTTATGTCGTCGCACACACTTTTACGATAATAAAGTACATTTTATGATTGCAAAATGAAACGAGCGAGCAGAGCCATAAAATATTGATTTATTTTGTTATTAATCTCTATTAAATATCGGTGTTAGATACTAACGACGATAAGGCAGCAAGTTGAAGATGTATGATGCAGGAAGGCCTTCAGAGCCAAGGTCCTCACGACTAGCCCGCAGCCACACGAGCCGCTGTTCACTTTAGATGTCCGACAAAATGTTATAGATAACAAACAGCGAAATTACATGTCTGCTTTTTTTTTATATTGCAATAACGCTCGACACTTCGCAACACAACGGCCGCAAGAAGAAAACACACGCAGTTAACCTAGAAAATTAATAGCGGCCTTTGTTTCGAAATCGGAATTTTATTGTCCGCCAAATTATTATTATTATTTTTTGCGTTGTTACATTTGTTGCACACTTAAAGCCGTGGACGTGCCCGCTTTGCGTCTTTTGTGCTCGCGAGCGCTTTTTTTTGTGCTTATTCTCTCGGCGTGAAAGGCTCGGTTAAGAGACGTAACGCCCTCATCTGCGCATTATACATTTCATATTTTGATGAATGGATTGAAAGGAAGTGTATAAATCCGAGGGCAGACACCTCTGCTCAATGGGACGTAGTGATGCATGAAAGTAACGCCGCCGCACTTGAATCACAAGTGTGTTGGCGACATAAATCTGCATTTAAAGAAAAACGAATCAAACCTCCGACGCTATTCTTATACGACTACCCCCTAATAGAACTCAAATCTGATGAAAATTGAATAGAATTATACTGATACAAACTAAAAATACACACCGAACCATAATGGAACATTTATTAGTAAATCACCCAATCGTTACGTTTTTTAATTATTTCGAAATGCAAAAGAACATGACGTGAGCTCAGCTCTTCTAATCAAGTAATCTGTGAAATAAAATTTATTCTATTGTAAATCATACCACGATTTGAAAATTCTGTCTGAAATTAAAAAAAAATATTATCAAGGTATATGCACTGTATAGAAAAATATTTTCCTTCTAACACAAAAGCCAAACACGACGACTTCCTTATAATTAACGCCGCGAAGGTCCTCATAATTTTAGCACGCCGTTTTTATAAGAGCATAATTAAACAGCTTCCGAGCTTTCAGTGCTTTCATCCGGGAGTCAATAGAACATGGGGCTTTTATTATTCGGACCCTCCAAATGACAATGCGCATTCCTCGACTGGAAAAGGGTTGGAATTATATTAATTAGATGTTGAACGACTTTATTAGACAGTCTCTTATAATCGAGCGAATTCCTCTCCGCTCGCCGTACCATCTGTTGCAGGTCTTTTTTAATTTACTTCTGCGACATTGAATTAAGCTCCATCTTGGAATTAGTTACGCGATTCACACGACACAAATCGGCGGTGTTTGCATTCAATCAAATCAAACGCGTTGCGTAATGAAATTACAATTTCCCGGCCGTCCTAAACAAACGCCGAAGCTCATTCACGGCGGTGGTAAATAAATTCCTCTACCTCGATGATAGTTGGATGGGTGAAGGGCAGAAACTTTGGAGCAATTCGGCGTTGAAATAATAATCAACAATAAACTGCGGAAAATTCTATCCTCGGGTAATTACCTGAAAATTATTCAGTATATTGAAAACAAATTGCAAAATTAGCCGTGCTGTGTGTAATTAACTGGGCGGAGTTGAAAAAGGCTTGCAAAGAATGCTGTCAATTTTCCGTCAATCAGGAACCAGATACTTAATGATATCTTTTTATATTTATTTAAATATAAACAAACAAATGAACCAAACGTTTTATGTAACTGGCCTAAATTTAAAATCACTCATCAACAATCAGGGTCCCACTAAATTATAAAATAATGAGTCACCATAACCAGTTGTAGGTATAATTCTCGATTCATCATCATCAGCACGAGCATCGTCATCGCCGAAAACGCGGACACTTCACCATCGTTTACAGATTAAGAAGGCAATAAATCAAGAGCGCCAGCGCAAATACAAAAATAATTAAGCTCGATACTGACAGAACTAACGATTTGATAAAGAAGTACGCAGTCGGAAGGGTTGACTGGCCGCTTTATCCCGGAGCTATGCTCACTGGGGTGCTGCCAAAGGGTTGCACTTGATGAATGCCACTGCACCGCTTAATTAGGGAGAAAATTAATGCTCACGAACGGAATAATGTGCGTTTAGTGTTAATATCTGTCTTAATATAGCCTGTCAGTCGAAAGCTTTCCACCATACAAACAACACAACCCTGACAGATATATTAAATTTCCAAATTTGATTAGTCATTCATTTCGTAATAAAAATGATCGCAAATTTGATTTTGTACATATACAGCAACATGCAGGCAGGAAGTGAATATTTCTACAGTATGTTTCTCCTTCTTGGTCGTATTGATCCGGTTCCGGTTTATCCACCCTCCCCTCAAGTTGTGTGCTGCATACCAATTGCCTAGTATTTTTTCTTCCCCGAAGTCCGCTTCCTTAGTAAATAAAAAATACCTACACTAACTGAAAGTGCCAATACAATCGGCTCTAATGAGTTTTCTTGTTCTCTCGAAATTAAATCTTATTCGTCATTGTCGTTATCTATATTAATTGGATTTCGCCGCCGCTACAAATTGCTCAAACTAAAACAAATAACTCTGGAATAAGCAAGTCATCGCACCAACAAGATAATAAAATGATCTCATAATCTTAAAATACTAAAATTTTAAAAAAAGGATTATTTCAGTTTCTTTCAAATCAATTTCTTCCGCACTTCCATGATTACATCTCCCCCTATCATGGGCTGGCATTTCTTTTCCATGCCAATAGATTTTAATATAATTATTGTATAATTCAGAAATTTACGCTTATAACGTACAAGATTATATCATCTTGTTATATAACAAGATCCAGCGCCATCTACAGGAAACAAGGAGTAAGTAAACTACTTTCTTTTGTAAAAGCAATTGTTTCAAGTTCATCACATTAAAAAAATGTTAATAATTACGTCAAGAATTAAAGGAATAAAGACATCGATATTTACCCCAAAAGGCAAATCAGCATAAATGATAATACAGACAGAACAATATGTCTTACCGACTTTGAATAAGTGAAAGAAATCTGACCTTTTATATTATTTTTAACAACACGAACTAGTCTCAGATGTTCAGTGCATATTCACTCCGGTTTAGAAAGGACTTTGTATTATCGTTTCATGTCTGGATGTAGTTTTAATCTCGAATCCTTTTGACGATGGCCTAAAAATGGTCGAAATTTTTTAAATTAAAACAAAATTCAACGCATACATTATGCAGATGGCACATTTTTCCGGTGTTCCGGCGAGGTACGGATAAAATTTTAAGGCGAACGTACGGTAAGCAGCGCAGGAAAATTTCATTAAAAATTTAATATCAAAGCTATGCTTGTTCGGTAGAAGACGACAGCCCGGCAACCTCAACGTTCCCTCGGTCTCATGTCGGGCCAGCTGTTGCACCGCCGTCGGTGGTTCCATATTGCACTTGTTGGTGTTTAATCCCGCCGCAGATACGTCACTTACAAATGTTACGGGCGTGCGTGTGTTTAGACTGAATTACAATGCCACATAACAGTTTAGAGGCCGCCTCAATTTGAATTTACCCCACTGTACTACAATATAAACTCCACACAACCCTCAGAAATTCTAATTACTTCAAAACCTCAATGTTACCTCCAAAAAGCAGTTTGCGAATAAAATAAATCAAATCTAAGAGTGTGCCATTCAACAGTGACCAATCAGAGAGAAAGACTTATGAATCATATTCTCGATAACATAAAACACGTCGGAGCCGGATTCACTTCAACCCTCTGGTATTCCCGCTGAAACATCAATCAACGTAAAAACTGCGAGTCTCCCGCAGACAGAAAATTAAACGAAGAAATCCGACCTAAGAAAAGTCAATACGATTACATAAATCAAAACTGATATGACAATATCGGGTGTTAGAAATATAACCAATATGATCCTGCGTGGATTCCTGACGTTGAGGGATGAGCGCCTTCAAGGGGATGTAGGATTATAACGAGCCGATGACCATTTGGTGATAGTAGCGTGGCGGGTATCCAAAATGAATATAAATTGTTTCTATTTTACTGACTACAATTTATAGTTGGCTCAAAAACCTTTCATACACAAGATGCAATTTTTTTAATATTGTTAATTAAAGTACACTGTTTACGGATGTAATTACGAAATAAAATCAGGTATGTTGGAGTGGCTGGAGGCGGCGTGCATTCAGCAACCGTGCCATAAACTTGCAATAACATAAACGCCGTATAAATAGTAAATAACGGTTATAAAGAAGATATGTTCCGGGAGTAATATCTCACGTCGCTCCAAGGTCGGATATATCTTGATTACGGCGAGGGCGGAGGGAAAGAAGGCTACGTGACGCGATCCACCACATATTTCACCAAACTAGAGATAAATCAATGGTCGCCTGTCACATCTCCGATATGCGAGTTTATTACTTACACCCCGTCACGGGAAATCGTACGCCACTAACTGAAAAAGTGCACGAGCACCATAGTTATCAGATCTATCCCATGCAAGAAGTACCAAATAAATTGCCGATGTATAGAGTTTACACATTCGAGAGGAATAAGCTATTGCATGCAGCTTGTAGGTCGCCGATCGGACGTATAATTATAGATAATTATATAGTTATTAAAACGATGAACCTTGTCATCTTTCATGTCTTCATGAACATAACTGCACACTCATCGAATGTTTATTTATATAAATACGAGATCTCAACCCTTTTTTTATTATTGGCAATAAGACTTCTTTTGCACCGCATGGTATACTTTTTCAGTTCTTCTTCTTCTTCCCAATTTACAGTATAATTTCTGGTATTTTCAATTAACTTTCTAAAAATACTGAATCGTATCTACATCTATCACAAAAATGTGGAGTTTATTCATACAAGGAGATTTGATAGTTAATTCTCATCAAGAAATTCATATTTCATTCCCAGGAGATTTTTATAATTCATTCTAACGAAGAGATTTTATAATTCATTCTAACGAAGAGATTTTATTATTCATTCTCACGAGGAGATTTCGTAATTCTTTCTCACGAGGAGATTTTATAATTCTTTCTCACGAGGAGATTTTATAATTCTTTCTCACAATGAGGTTTTATAATTATTTCTCATGAAAATATTTTATAATTCTTTCTCACAACGAGATTCCATAATTTATTCTCACTAAAAGATTTTATAATTCTCTAATGAGATTTCATAATTCACATTCAAGGAGATTACTTTTATTAATTCATTGTCATGAGATTTTTATAATTCATTCTCATGAGATTTTTATAATTCATTCTCACGAAGAGATTTTATCATTCTTTCTCTTGAAGAGATTTTATAATTCTTTCTTACAATGTTTTCATAATTCATTCTCACGAGGAGATTTTCATAATTCATTCTTACGAGGAGATTGTATAATTCTTTCTCACAATGAGACTTCATAATTTATTCTCACGAGAAGATTTCTTAGACATTTATATTTCATTCTTAAGAGATTTTATAGTTCTTTCTCAGGAGGAGATTTATAATTCTTTCTCAGGAGGAGATTTTATAATTCTTTCTCAGGAGATTTTATAATTCTTTCTCACAACGAGATTTCATAAATCACAATCACGAGGAGATTTTTTTATAATTTATAATTCATTCTCACGAGACTTTTTATAATTCATTCTCACGAGAAGATTTTTATAGTTCATTCTGACGAGGAAATTTTTTATTAATTCATTCTTACGAGGAGATTTTCATAATTCATTCTCACAAGGAGATTTTCATAATTCATTCTTACGAGGAGATTTTATAATTCTTTCTCACAATGAGACTTCATAATTTATTCTCACGAGAAGATTTCTTAGGCATTTTTATATTTCATTCTTAAGAGATTTTATAATTCTTTCTCAGGGGGAGATTTTATAATTCCTTCTCACAACGAATTTCATAATTCACATTCACGAGGAGATTTTTTTTATAATTTATAATTCATTCTCACGAGGAGACTTTTATAATTCATTTTCACGAGGAGATTTTTTATTAATTCATTCTTACGAGGAGATTTTAAATTCTTTCTCACAATGAGATTTCATAATTTATTGTCACGATTTCTTAGGCATTTATATTTCATTCTTAAGAGATTTTATAGTTCTTTCTCAGGAGGAGATTTTATAATTCTTTCTCAGGAGGAGATTTTATAATTCTTTCTCACAACGAGATTTCATAAATCACAATCACGAGGAGATTTTTTATAATTTATAATTCATTCTAACGAGGAGATTTTTATAGTTCATTCTCACGAGATTTTTTATTAATTCATTCTTACGAGGAGATTTTTATAATTCATTCTCACCAGGAGATTTTTTATTAATTCATTCTTACGAGGAGATTTTATAATTCTTTCTCACAATGAGATTTCATAATTTATTCTCACGAGAAGATTTCTTAGGCAGTTATATTTCATTCTTAAGAGATTTTTATAGTTCTTTCTCGGGAGGAGATTTTATAATTCTTTCTCAGGAGGAGATTTTATAATTCTTTCTCACAACGAGATTTCATAAATCACAATCACGAGATTTTATATGATTTATAATTCATTCTCAAGAGGAGACTTCTTATAATTCATTCTCACGAGGAGATTTTTTATTAATTCATTCTCACCAGAAGATTTTTATAATTCATTCTCAAGAGGAGAGTTTCATGATCATTCTCAAGAGGAGATTTTCATAATCATTCTCACGAGACTTTATAATTCTTTTTCACGATGAGATTTTATAATTTTTTCTCACGAGGAGATTTTATAATTCTTTCTCACGATGAGATTTCATAATTTATTTTCACGACGAGATTTCTTAGGAATTTCTATATTTCATTCTCAAGGAGATTCTATAATTATTTCTCACGAGGAGATTTTATAATTCTTTCTCACGAGATTTTTTATAATTCATTCTCACGAGATTTTTATAATTCATTCTCACGAGGAGACTTTTTATTAATTTTTTCTCAGGAGGAGATTTTTAGAATTTATTCTCTCGATGAGATTTTTATAATTCATTCTCAAAAGGAGAGTTCCATAATTCATTCATATGAGGAGATTTTATAATTCTCACGATGAAATTTCATAATTTATTCTCACGAGGAGATTTCTTAGGAATTCTTATATTGCTTTCTCAAAAGATAATTCTTTCTCACGAAGATATTTTATAATTATTTCTCATGAGGAGATTTTATAATTCTTTGTCACGAGGAGATTTTATAATTTTTTCTCACGAGGAGATTTTATAATTCTTTCTCACGATGAAATTTCATAATTTATTTTCACGACGAGATTTCTTAGAAATTTTTATATTTCATTCTCAAGGAGATTCTATAATTATTTCTCACGAGGAGATTTTATAATTCTTTCTCGCGAGAAGATTTTATAATTCTTTCTCACGAGATTTCATAATCACATTCACGAAATTTTTTATAATTCATTCTCACGAGGAGATTTTTATAATTCATTCTCACGAGGAGACTTTTTATTAATTCTTTCTCACGAGGAGATTTTTAGAATTTGTTCTCACGATGAGATTTTTATAATTCATTCTCAAGAGAAGAGTTTCATAATTCATTCACACGAGGAGATTTCTTAGGAATTTTTGTATTTCATTCTCAAGAGATTTTATAATTCGTTCTCATAAAGAGATCTTATCATTCTTTCTCACGATAAGATTACATAATTTATTATCACGAGATTTCTTAGGAATTTTTATATTAAATATAATGAAATTTTCATTCTCAAGAAGAGATTTTCGTAATTCATCCTCACAAGGAGATTTTATAATACATCTACTTTCTCACAATGAGATTTCATAATTTATTCTCATGAGGAGATTTCTTGGGAAGTTTTATATTTCATTCTCACGAGGATATTTTCATAATTCAGAAGATTTAATCATTCTTTCTCCCGAACAGTTTTCCTAATTAATTCTAACCAAAAATTTTATAATTCATCTTTACGAAGAGATTTCGTTATTAATTTATTGAAACGAGGAGATATGGCAAAAGTAATTATCACCAGGAAATTAATTTACTCTCACAAAGAGGATTCATAACTCATTCTCATAAGATTTCATACCTAATTTATTGGCACGAGATTACTTGCAAATTCTTATGGACTGTATGAGCAAAAATCCAAGAAATTCCCTGATCCAGTCTCATATTTTATAATTTATTCAATATTGATTCACTCACTATCTTCAACATCTCAAAATCTTATTTCATTTGATTTACAAAAAAAAACTTGCACGAAAACACGTAAAAAAATGTCCAACAGATGTGTATATCATTGGCAATCTTCGGCAAAGATGTAATTAAAAACACACAATATTGTGTTAAAATATCACATTAGGCATTTTTAATATAGCTTCATCCAAAAACTTTTTCGTATTATTTTTCACGACCTTCCAATAATGTTTAAAAACTTCCATTTTAATTTCTTAACTTAAAAAAATAATAAAACGAGCAATATGAAAACAGCAACAGATGTGTAAGTCATCGCTAATCTTTAGAAAAATACAATAAACAAACACAATAACTCCTTTTAATATAAATTCAGACAAGATCGAATAGAAAAAACTGATTTTAAATGACGCTAATTCAACTGACGTCCATGAATTCAGTCATAACGGATGACTATTATTATTACTATAAAATGGTTCATTATTGTTTCACATCACAAATCACTGGACAATTAACCACATAAAAACAAATAATGCAACGTCATACAATAAAATTGCGGACCAAATTTTAATTAATTACAACGAGCAGAACCGCTGCCCATACAATAATTACATATTAATTAATTGCAACTGATTTTCTCTGCAAAGCAGGTTCGCGCTTGTAAAACGTAGGTGATTATAGAACATTTAATGTATAATCATGTAAGGCAATTACTCTATCACTATAGGCATCGTGTGAGCGAAAATAACTTCAATCCTGTAACCATCAGGAAACTAGAATACTGTTATCGGTTTTTTCGAAATTATCATATTTAAATCGCGACGATAAGTTATAGTTTTCCGCTGCTATTCATGGTTATGTAAATAGTGTGCGCATTCATAGCGCTATTATATTTTTGTGTCGCCCTCTCTGCTGCTTGAATGTCTTTGAAGTTACACGAGTGTTCGACTAATTGAATAAAACGACGGACATAATAACATCTGCCTCTTACTTTAATTTAATGATGTCTTATCTCATTCGCCGTCGCCTTTCAAAGAGCGAATTTCCAAAAATTTCCTCGGCGTTCATTCCCTGGCCCTTGGGACGAGGGAAAGTTAACACCCCACACATGGGAAGTACTTCACATAACTTTACAATGCCACCCCGTCCTTTAAATTGCGTAAGCGATAAAAGATGTTTAACAAAAAAATTTCAGCGGCAAATAATTTCCCGAGCGGAATACCCAACTTCCTTCGAGATGACTTCTACGTCTTATTATGCATGTTGATTGGGATCACGAGTCTGTTTTATTTGAAAACTTAGACTCATTTGGGGGTTGCGGCTTTAGAGCCATTACGTTCCGTAGATCCATTACCTTTTTCATTCTTCTTTATTGTCTTCTGCATTTCGCTCAGAATGACTCGTCTTCGTGTGCACTTTTTTCGATTGTAATAACACCAGCCACTGTCTATAATGCGCCCGGCTTTCTTAGGTACTACGTATATCTTCAGTAATATCACCATAAATCTGAGCACTCTCGATGTGAACACGTTGGACATAAAATTTTATTACTGAACTCTCTAAACGCTATTTCGTATTCGCGTTTAAATAAATAAATTAAATTTTTCGAAGCAATTCGCCATCACACTTTCATATATCATCAGGCAAATGGACTTTACACTGTTCGAAGTACGAAAAGAACGAATTACTGTATTGTATTGTAATGTATTGAGTGCTAATTAATAAGTAAATAAATAGAACCCTCCAAATTGTGAAAAATCATTAATTTTGATTGTGGAATTGATTAAATATACCCTAGAAGAAGTAAATGGGGTGCTGTAACTCACTTATTTCTTACAAGTGTTTTAACATCAGAAAATCTACCCCCGGAGAGTTAAGAACTGTAAGGTCATATACGATAAACTCTGTCAGGACACTAAACCTTTGACACTTCTATCTGTTCTTTATGTGTATCTATGGGGTCGTCTTCGAGGGCTGTTCGTTGCTATTGCACTTCCTGATGCCTGATAACGGGGGCGGCGAATGTCACACATCTTTCTTACTGCTTTTATTGACCATTCGCAAGATATGTATCGGGATCCTTGCCGCTGGAACTTACGGTTCGGTTCTGCGTAAACAAAGGATCGTCTTGAATGAAATGAGCGTGCAAGTCCTGCTTTTCTTGGAATTTCAAATTGATGTGCCTTTATCGATGTTTCATTTATTTATTCGATTTATTCATGGCATTTTGTTAAAATGCAAATTCATTCTTTAGCTTGAAAATATCAACAAATTAAAATCTGTATACAATTTCGTTGTCGCAAAAGCAAGTTATTTCATTATAAAATTCGCTTTCAAAGTTCTGTTAGCTCTAGATTATTCTAATCAAACTAGAAGGCAAAATACCAAATCGAATTTACTCGCAATCCCTCACCTCTGGAACTTTTTTCTTAGTTTTCCAAAATTTCAAATTCTCAAGAAATTTCGTAAATATCTTAGAAAGAGATTTCATCATTCACGCTCACGAGGAGCTTTAAAAATTCATTCTGAGGAGGAATTCTTATTAAATCATTGTTAACAGGGAGACATTAAAATATTCCACGAAAAGATTTATTAAATCATTCTCGGGAAGAAACTAAATAATTCTCGCGAGCAAATTTCTTAAATAATTCTCTTGCGACTTCTGAAATAATTCTCAGGAAGACTTATTAAATCATATTCACGAGGAGACTACTTAAAACATTCTTACGAAGAGACTTATTAAAGTATTTCACGAAGAGACTTATTAAAGTATTTCACGAAGAGACTTATTAAATCAATCTCACGAGAAGGCTTATTATTACTAATTATTCTCACGAGGAGACTACTTAAATAATTCTCACGATGAGCTTACTTAAATAATTCTCACGAGGAGACTTCTTAATCAATTTCACGAGAAGACTATTTAAAAAATTCTCATGAGGAGGCTTATTAATCATTTTCACGAAGAGGGTTATTAATCATTCTCACGAGGAGACTAAAACATTCTCACGAGGTTTATTAATCATTTTCACGAGGAGACTATTTAAAACATTCTTATTAAATCATTCTAACAAGGAGATTTATTAAAATATTTCACGAATAGACTTATTAAATCAATCTCACGAGGATACTAAATAATTCTCACGAGGAAACTTCTTAAATCATTCTCACCAGGAGACTTATTAAATCATATTGACGAGGAGACTACTCAAGTCATTTTCACCGGGAGAATTCTTAATCATTTTCACGAGGAGACTTCTTAAAACATTCTCATGAAGAGGCTTATTAATCATTCTCACGAGGAGACTTATTAACCATATTCAAGAGGAGACTACTTAAATCATTTTCACGAGGAGACTATTTAAAACATTTTCAGGAGGAAGTTTATTAAGTCATTTTCACAATAAAACTTATTAAATTGTTAAATAATTCTCACGAATCTGAATAATTATCACGAGGAAGTTTCTTAAGTAAACCTCATGAGATTCTCACAAGGAGACTTATTAAATCATTTTCAGGAGGACTAAAACATTCCCACGAGGATATTTCATTATTTATTCTCACGAGGAGGTATCAAAATTCATCATCACGATGGAAATTCATGAGGCGACTTCATAAATAATTTTCCTCATAAGTAATAATAACGAGGAGATATCATTATCTATTCTCACGAGGAGAAATGAAAATATGTACATCATCGCGATGAAAATTCGTAATTAATTCTTACGAGGAGACTATAAATTTTATGACGAATTAATTACTAAATTTTTGTCATACATTCTCACATGGATATCTCACTATTTTTTCGTGTAGTTGACAGAAAAGTGACAATGTTCAATCAAAAATCGTGAAGAAAAGTGGGACTTGTCTCGTTAGCAACACTTTTCTTCACGATTTCAGTTAGCAACACTTTTTCTCATTCATTTGATTTATTATGGTGACGTTTCATAGGTCGAAGATTGATTGGTGTTTTATTACTTTGTCAACAAATGTTTGACATACCTTGATATATTATTATTCTTCGACACTTTCATAATGTTAGCGTTATTTTCGTCAACTACACGAAAAAATTGCATGATCTACACATTTATAAGTTTAGAAAAGTGAATTTCCATGTTCGTGAAAATTTGATCCACTCGTGAGCTACGCTCACTCGTGAATTCAAACATTTACACTCACTGGAAAACTATCACTTTTCTAAACTTATAAATCAATATACTATATTCTCACAAGGAGACATCATTATTTATTCTCACAATGAGATTTCATTATTTATTCTCAGAAAATTTCGTTATTTATTCTCACAAGATTTCATTATTTATTCTCATAAAGTGATTTCATTATTTATTCTCATAAAGTGATTTCATTATTTATTCTGACGAGGAAACACCATTATTTATTCTCACAAGGAGAAGTCAAAATTCATTCTTACGAGGACACTACATAAATAATTTTCATTCCGACGAGATTAATTATTACTAAGGGCCGAACTCTCCATCTCTTAGTAAACAGGCTAATAGTTATTAGACGAACAACTACCATGGAAACGATTCATACAAATCAATCAACCATTCAGAAAAATAAAGTTATTTGTGGAATAACTAATAGGCAGATGGAAAGATCGGTCCTAAATTCTTACGTAAAATATTGTCACGAGGAGATGCCATTATCTATTCTCACGACGAGATATGAAAAATTATTATCACGATGAGAATTCATAATTCATTCTCGCGAGGTGACTTCATTATGGGTGGTTTGATTCATAAATTCTTAGCAGATATATAATTACTTCTCAGGAATTATACAGGATAAAATGTCGTTCCTGAACATGGAGGTGAATCTTCATTGAGTTTTGCCATTCGGGATTCGGTGCCTAAACAGAACCATGAGAAATTACTGTAAAATTGTTACACAAACTTTATAAGCAAATGTACAGTAGAATGTAATTAATCTATCGATTCTTTGCTAAAATTTTTGGAGAAAGCAACTTTTAACTCATCCTGTATATCATTATCATAAGGAGCTGTCATTACTCATTCTCACAAAATCGCATTAATTCATTATCATGGTGAAAATTCATAATTCACTCTCATAAAAATATTTCTTAATTCTTTCTCACGAGATACTTAGGGCCAGTTTCATAATCAAATTTAAAGGAGACTTTAAATTAAAGTCACATTCAGATGTGTAAACAAATGTGTTTTCATATTTGTTTTGACAACTGAAAGTGACATTAAATTTAAAGTCTCCTTTAAATTCGATTATGAAACTCGTCCTTATTCTCATTCTCATTATTACGTTCACAATGATATTAGGTTTCTTAGTTAATTTCTGACAAGGAGATTTCTTAGTCATTAAGATCTGACAATTCACTCTCACAAAGAAAATTCATGTTTAAAACAAACAAATTTCACAATTTATTATCATGATTTTTGGTTTCTCGTTAGAAATCCCTTTTGGAAATTAATTTTCAAAACAGTACCACAAGATTTACTCAATTTACTATGTACAGGCTGTCTTACGAAAAACGCCCCAAGCCATAACTCCGTTATTTATGGACTTATCTTAACAAACAAAAAGGCAAATAAAATGAGACTAAAAATACTATAAAGTGAGTCCAGTTTCAATTTTTTTTTTAATTACCTTCAAGGTCAAACGACTGTCAACTATTATTTTTCAAATGGCTCTGTATATTTTTTATTATTATAACTGGTAGAGATTTTTTTTCTAAATCCAGTAATGTGCAACACTTTGACATTTAAGAAATATTTTTCGTAAAAAAAGAAATGAACTAGTCTATTACGCAAAACGTGCTTTTCATAAAAATGTTAAAGTTTGTCGTGAAAACAATGTCACTGAGGTTATTTTTCACAGATGTTTTGAACTATCAAGTTCTTCTACTTGTACGATTGTTTCCTAAAAAAAAACCGATTATGGATAACAATCACCTGACTGACTTATTGCAAGTATATTTTGAATACAATAAAAACAGCAATCAAGCAGTACAGAAAACATTAATGAAATAATTAAAATTAAGTCTACAACTGTGTAAGTTGCTTTGGGAAAAAATCCCTGTCTATAGAGACGCACTGCTTGTGTTTTTATTGCATTCAAAATATGCTTGGAGTAAGTCAATCAACTGAGTATTATCCATAATCGGCTTTTTTTTAGGAAACAATAAATCATACAAAGAGAATAACTTGACAATTTGAAACAACTGTGAAAAATAACGCTCAGTGACATTGTTTTCACGACAAACTTTAATATTTTTATGAAAAGCACGTTTTGCGTAATAGACTAGTTCATTTTTTATTTACAAAAAATATTTTTTAAATGTCAAAGTGTTGCACATTATTGGATTTAGAAAAAAAATCTCTACCAGATGTAGTAATAAAAAATATACAGAGCCATTTGAAAAATAAAAGTTGACAGTCGTTTGACCTTGAAGGTAATTTTAAAAAAAATTGAAACTGGACTCACCTTATAGTACTTTTAGTCTCATTTTATTTGCCTTTTTGTTTGTTAAAATTAATCTATAAATAACGGAGTTACGGCTTGGGGCGTTTTTCGTAAGACAGCCTGTACAACGCAATTTCCAATGAGCAGGATCTAATTATCACACTTTATCAGCAATAGAATCATCAATTTGATTATACTGTGGTTATTTGTAATTTACTGTCCCGTTTATGGTCAAATAAGATCCAACAATTTACAAAATAACTCTTGTATAATGAAACCGTTCGTCACTAGAAAATTGAAACTTTCTTTCAAAGGATAACAGGACTCTATCAGCAGTAATATTGTCATCAATGATCCGGAAGTTTCTAAATATGTTATTTTTATAAAAACCAACATCAATTATTTATCATTGAGAAAGAACAGTTTATTGTTACCAGAGACTGAAAAGCGAGCTTCACTCATTGTGAGCCTCATTCATTATGAAATGAAAACGCAATGAATTCATATTTACGATTGATCTAGTTAATTACTACCAAGCAATAAACAAATAAATAGTAGAATGGCTAAACCTACACGATCTTTTAGGTATGTAGATCTTGATAGTGCCTAATTCATTTCAATAGGTAAATTATACACAGTGAACACAGTTTCACTTGATGATAGAATCTGATTATTATTGCATCTGATCAATTGCTATGAGGAAACCAAAGCTTTTCAGCAGTTTCAATGTAGATGCCAAACGAATGTTAAGACGAAAATGTTTCCTTATTTCCATAACGTGGGCCAACTTCAGGAATGAAAAATTATCTTCCTTGCTATACCTCCTATATTACTGTTATGTACCAGGAAATTATAAACGTATTATCTTGAGTTCCTATTAATATCATTGAACCTCATCACATTAACAACGCCATAGTTATTTAGTAATGTGATGTTCTGGCTTATTTCCACCAAGGTAGCAACAATAACAAATTAACATTAAAATAATCTTAGATGTATTGTCACCAGAAAGTTAATGCTGAATTAATTATATACTATAATCACTATTATCATCAAGGAGCCGAAAGGTTCCCAAGTTGTCAACAAAGAAGGCATACATAGAATGATGTGTTAGAGATGAAGCTTAATTATCCCAATATGAACTATTGTTAAAAACGAATGGTTCACTGTCACCGAAGACTGAAGAACGAACTAACCTGATTCATTGCGAAATGAAAACGCAATGAATTTATATCATCGGCTTGGTTTATTACCACCAAATGATCTAAAATTGCTAAACCTACACGAGCTTATTGACTGCTTGATCTTGAAAACCAAATTTTTCTGGTTTATTACAACAAATAAAATATGAGCTGCGGAAGCTTTTGGTAGTGCATTGTTTCAGAGTGAATTCTGCATGGCTTCGCAATGCTGAGTGAACTGCTTTCTGTTACTTCCGATGCAGTAAAGCTTTTTTTATTACATATTTAGAAATGGAACTCTTCGATGATTTATTTTTAGAGTTCTGATGGTCAATTGTTGTCGAAAGAAGGAGGCAGCCGCAACACCGTGGCTCTGGCCAAAGATTGAACGTTGTCGTTACTACTGGCATCTCATCGAGCTGACATCTGAAACAATAAAGCAAAAAGTTTTTAAAAAAATTATTTTACAACTTTATTTTATTGGTTTCCCAATATAAAATAAAATGAAAATAAAAAGATACACACTGGCAATAAGTAGAAATGCAAGATACTTTAAAGGAGAAAGAAGGAAATTGTCGGGGGGTCCACCTCTTGACCATTTCAGAAAATCAGCGGAGTCAATTACAAAAACAATAATAATTCAAGAAAAACGAAGAATTTAGGATACAAACATTTAGGGCATGCTATTTAAGAAAATTAACTTTTATCATTTTAAAATTTCTGATATTTTGATTATTACCATGACCAGCCTGTAACGATAAAAATACATTTAATATTGGCTTATAAGAAGCTTAAGTATCAACTACAGCTTCATCAAAAATCTTCTTCTTAGAGTTAAAAATAAATAAAAGAGTTATTGCAAAGAGCATTTTTTAGATAAAATGTCTCCAGAACAGTTAAGTTTAGATGTAGAAAATGGTATACAGAAAATGTGTAGAATGTTATGAGGGATCCAAATTTGACATCATATACAGGGTTACAACTAAATAGAGATTCACCACGGGGATTTCCTAAGTTATAAGAGGTACAAAGGCGATTAAATTACAAAAAAGTTGCGCTATTTTGGGGTCTATAAAAATTTGTAAAAAAAATTCTTCTATCTTCATTCATTTCAGGAATGTCTTCAAAAAATTAGTCTCAATTTCAAAAATCTTGAATATTTGGTTTATTTATTAAGATAAAATCACAAAATTCGATAATTTTACATTAAATTCGATGGGCAATCTAATACAGTCAGAAAGAAATAGGTTAGGATTGACAGTTTCGCAGATACGAGTGTCAAATGCTTTCTTTTTCCTTGAGCGCTATCTTAGATATTCATACCATGTGATACAAAAATAAAGTCTAAATATGATGATAGAACACACGTTTGCTTTTGTTTTAAAACAAACTATTAAGTTACTAAGAAATATTTTCAGAAAATAACACTTTTTATGCAAATAAGTACGCTCTATAGTTTAATAAGATTTATTAATTTAATAATAATTTTAGTTCTTAATGTTTATAAGCAATTGCCTATTAGATTAAAAAATTTAAATTTATTGTCTTAGTATTGTAATACATATTTTGTTTTCAAACAAAAGCATAAGTGTGTCATATCATCGCATTCAGATTTTATTTTTGCACCAAATGGTATGAATATCTTAGAGCCGTATTACACTATGATATTTTTTTTTATAAAATTTGTTACGAAGTGAGTGAGAAGTGCCAATTCAACCAACCAGAATTCAGTGTGGTAGTTTATCTTTCTCACTTTGTAACAAAATTCTTATCAAATTTAACAAGTGTAATACGGCTCTAAGATAGCAGCTATAAAAAAATAGCTGACAGTCGTATCTCGAAACTGTCAATTCTAACCTATACCTCCTGACTGTATTAAATTGCCATCGAATTTAATACCGAGTGATTTTTTAAAAAAATTTATCAACTCATTCTGTGAGATTTGGACGGCATGTCTTAGCTTTACTATAAAATAAACTCTTAAGGAGCGTAACGACTTATTTTTCAATTAAGCTAAGGCATGCCGGCCAAATTGGCAAAAGTTGATTTTAAAAAAAATAAAAAATCACCCGGTATAAAAGTACCGATTTTGTGATTCTATCTTCATATACAAAATATTCAAGATCATTTAAATAAAGAATTTTCAATTTCTTGAAGATATTTCAGAAATAAACGATGAGAGAAGAGATCTTTTACAAATTTATACCGGGTGTCCCACGCCATATGCTCACCCTTCTAAAATTTATATTTTTTAATCGATTTCAAGGAAATTTGAAAAATGAAAATTAAGCAAGAAAACGCATTTTCCGACATACTATTGAGCACCGTAGGACTTCCGGTTTCGCCGGAAGTGACGTCAACTTTCTTATTTTAAATGGAACCCACAGTTTTGGTTTCCATGACAACGAAAAAAAAAAACTTTTTTGTTTTTCAATCTAGGAAGCTATGAATCGCGTATTTCCCTTCTAATGCGTGCAAGCAATTCGAAAAAATCACCATTTTGATTTTTAACATTTTTACAGCATTTCAAATTTTCATTATATCATAACTTTTTTTTTTAATGGAACCTCATGTGCTTCTTAACTTAGTTCAAGAGAAAGCTTTTTTCTGAGTACGCTGATACCAAATACTTCATATTCTCTTTGAAAATCATTTAAAGCACAGCCGGACTAAAACCTCAATAAATCATGCTCTGCTTTAAATTACTTTCAAAGAAAATATGAAGTATTTGCTTATCAGCGAACTCAGAAAAAAAATTCTGTTGAACTAAGCTAAGAAGCACATGAGGTTCCATTAAAAAAAAATAAGTTACGACCTATTGAAAATTTGAAATGCTGTAAAAATATTAAAAATCAAAATACAATCAAAATAGTGATTCATAGCTTACTATGTACATTGAAAAACAAGAAACTTTATTTTTCGTTGTCATGGAAACCAAAATTACCATGTAATACATATTCGGACTCGCAATGATCTATAGATTCCAAATATGTAAAAATATACATGGTGTTCCATTTAAAATAAGAAAGTCGATATCACTTCCGGCGAAACCGGAAGTCCTACCGTGCTCGATACTATGTCGGAAAATTCATTTTTTTGTTTGACTTATCCTTTCCAAATTTCATGTAAATCGATTAAAAAATACAAATTCTACAAGGGTGAGCACATGGCTTGGGACACTCAGTATAGACCCCAAAATAGCGCAACTTTCTTGTAATTTAACCGTTTTAGTATCTCTTATAGTTTAAGAAATCCCCATGGTGGGCCTTGGTTGTAACCCTGTATAGGGTGTGCTGTTCGAAGTAAAAAACTTGCATCCGGCACCACTGTTTTGATTCATTCGGTATAAATGAAAATAATTTTAAGTTGTAGACTTCAAAAATTGAAACTTGAAACTTTTTTTGTATATTCAGTAGTTATGGAGATATTCCCCGAGAACACACTGATGGGACACCCTGTATAAATTCAAAAGAAATTGCTAACGATGATGCTTCCTTTCATTTGTTTGTTCTTTTTAGATGTATACTAGATATTTGTCAATTACTTAGGCCAGTATTACACTATAAAAGATCTTTGACAAAGATCTTTCATAAACTGTTTTATAAAATATGTTTAATTTATTTAAATTTAATATTTACATGTATTTATAGAAGATAATAAACAAGTTCGTTGCAGGAAACGCACCAGAGAAATTTCCGCCATATTATTTTAAAAGTATCAAATCTTTTATGAAAGATAATCACCTATCGTTACTTTTTATAAAAGATCTTTTAAAAGTATCAAATCTTTTATGAAAGATAATCACCTATCGTTACTTTTTATAAAAGATCTTTTATAAAAGAAATACTTTATAAAAGACTGCCCATTACACTGTCATATTTTTTTATAAAATATCTTCTATAAAAGATCTTTAACAAAGATCTTTTATAATTTAAACTAGCCTTGACAACCTGATTTTAAACATGAACATGGCCTACTCAATTGAAATTTCTTTTTTTATTATTTCGTTATTTTGTAACCAAATTTAAGTAATTTTGGTATCGCTGTAAAGAGAAAGAAAATGTCTACTGAATGAATGAATGAATGAATTACAAAAATCACTACACTGCTATTTAAAAAAAGATCAGGTTCTACAAATAGTACAACTAGTAGTACAATTCCTTTTTCGATTAATTAGAAATTTCTAATCAGCACGAACATCAAAGAATATTTGCTAGTTTAAATGAATTTCTATCTTTAAAAACAAAAAAGTTAGCAATAGTGAACGGTTCAAATTGAACACCCTGTATAGAGCAGACAATATGAGAGAGACAGGACAACTTTAACTGCTTACATATTACGAATTTAACTTAAAAAGCGCAAGATTAGAAAGCAAAACATTTAAAAATTATCAATTTTTTTGCTCACCTTGGAAAACAGCTTCCTGTTGAGGGTAACGGAAAGTTCTGCGAATTTGGGGATTTCTTTGATGGCGACCAGACAAACAAAAAAATCTGTAACAAAATAGGACAATCAATGAAACCAGTAATAAAAACAGAGAATTAAAAGAACCTCGTAATTACAGCACATCTAAAACAAATGCAATTCCAGGGGCAAATAGTTTACTAACCGGAGCTTAGAAGCTTCAAATAAAACCGCCGAAATTTCGATAAAATATCATGAAACCAAGTAAGGCGTCTCGCGAACAAATTTATTATAATTGTGATTGCATTTTGCCAGGTAAAAAATACAAATTTTTATTAATTTTTGGAGAAAATTAGGAAAGCGTCTGCTCAATAAAAATGGCGGCGAGCGTCTGCAACAGCAACGACAAGAAGCGGAAGGCAGTGTGACGTCATACGACGCAATTCGGTCTTTCTAGAACATCCCAACGAAGATAGGTATACACTAAGCAACGTATCAGAGAGAGAAAGCGAGTGAGAGGAAACAGATGCCGGTGACTGAGACGCCTTCTGATTGGCGGCTAAATGAACTGGTGATTTTTCAAAAATTCCAAGAATTTCGGAAAATAACGCAAAGGGCAGTTTAATAAAAATGCAATAAAAAAAAATTAATAATAATAATAAAATGCAGGCTCACCTTGCGAAAAAACGTTCGTTCCGGATCACAACATGAAAGGGCTGCGAGGAATATTCAAAATCGACGATGTTCAACAAACTCGCTGATAATCTGAAACAAATTCACATTATTTATTACAATAAAGCAATAATTAAAATAACGCGTGATTTTTTAAATTTTTTATCAACTCTTGCCATGGAATTTGGACAGCATGTCGTAGCTTTACTGTAAAGCAGCAAAAAGGAGTGCCATCCAGATCTCATGGCAAGAGTTGATAAAAAATGTAAAAAATCACTCGGTATTTCTTAAGCTACGCGTAGAGCAAACGCAGTTTTACCAAGAGAAAAAAAAGTCGACTTACCAAGACTGAAATCTCCAAAGTAAAAAAAAAAAGCCCTAATATCAACAAATATCGCGAGACCGAGTAAAACATTATGAATATCAATTTGTTATAACATATAACGTATCTTGCGTAACAAAAGAACGTTCATTTTGATTAATGTTTTCGGAAAAATTGATAAAACGTCTGAACGGTAGCAATGGCGTCTATTAAATGCAGCGCCAACAAGGAACGAAAGGCAGTGTGACGTAATAGCTTCTAGAACAATCTGAGAGAGATGGACATATGCACTCGGCAATGTATTAAAGAGAGAAAGACAAACGGCCACGACAAAATTCACACAAAAATGCATTAAATTTATAAAATATGCCAAGAATTATTTAGAAATTATTTAATTTAAACTTACTTCGGGGAAACCTGGCCGTTTTCGCGTCAAATAAGCCGGCGAAATTCAAAACGTCAGCGAACGTCAGGGCAGCCCAAATAAAAATATCGTAAAATCTGAAACAAAGGGGCCTTATAGAGCACACAATTTGCAGCAAATAATAACATCAAGCAACTTAAGCCGAGACTGAAAACGCAGACGCGATTGTAGGGGTCGAAAAGCATACTTACCGGCGTCGCACCGCACCGAAAGCTCGGAAGGAAATGTGTAGGTTACGTCGCAAAACCACTGTTACGAATTTAATTATTCCTTGCAGCAATTTAATAAGAATAAGCTTGCAAAGCAATAATTTTGATTAAGTTTTGGAGACGGACTATGGCGACGGTCTTCGAAAACAGGTCTATACAGCAGAAATGGCGTTTTGTTTCTGCCAAAAACGCAACGCAAAGAAGTGAACCAATAGGATGCGATAGTTGATGTGATGTCATATGACGTTATAGGGAGCACAGTCTGACGTAATTAAATATTAGGGTGTTTTTAATTTCAGCGAAATTCTTTTTTTACTATTTAATGCATTTTCATGGCAATATTTTTAATTGCTTAATTGTTATTAAAATCAAATGAGGCGCATATACTCAGCTCTTCTCACTCTCTCTCTCTCCGTCACTGTCACTCAAGTGAAAAATCCAATAAGATTGATGGCGATAATTAAATAGATTTTTATTTTAAGCGGTTACTTCATCGATGACTGAAATTTCACACTTGACATTTGCATTGTAATAAAAGAAGTTGGAAAAAGTAAGAAATATTAAGAAAGCATGCGAATACAGTGCGTACGATTTGACAACTGACTCGAATTTTATTTCAAGCAAATTTGTAATGGCTCTACGAACAGCTTTCAAAAACGTTTCACTTTGCCCACTGCACCAACAGTTTCTCCTGCTTCCTGAAGAAGCTCTCAACGTAATACAAAACGCAGATATTTTTAACGTATAAGAAGTAGCAAATTTATTTTATAATTTTCAATGAACAAAAAGCTGAATTGGGTTTTTTAATTAAGTGCTGAATTCATCGATGGAAAAATTATTTGCATTAAATTTTAAACTGAAGTTTTTAACTCAATAATTATTGTAAGTCATACGAATTTATTTCTATTTTAACAAATATGACTATCTTTAAAGGCTACTAATTAAGTAAAACGATGCTGATTTTTTAAATGATTTCATTTAACAAATATCAACATTTCGCTTTAGGACTAACCCCCTTATTCTGTAACTCATAACGGCATCGTTAAATAACGATAAACGTTGTAACATATTTTGACCAATCAGTACATAGAAATGCGTTGTATCTAAGTACTGATTGGTCCAAATATGTCACTTATGGCCGTTTGCACCAAACATTTAAGCTGAGCTTAACTTTAATAGTCACTTAGAATATGACTTACACAGTGCTGTGTAACCTTAAAATGTCATATTTTTCACTTCTGACGAAGCTGTCGAACGACGGTGAAACGTAAAGTGTTATAGTGCGCGATTTAGTGTCCGCTTAAAAGATTTTGTGATACTTAAAATGTCACATTATAAGTATCACTTAAATTTAACTTCAGCTTAAGTGTTTGGTGCAAATGGCCATTAATGATTATCATTGTTTAACGATGTCGTTATGACTTACAGAATGGGGGGAGGGGGGGGGGGGCAAAAGTAGGAAAATCGTTGATAAATTAACCGATAGTTCGCTTCAACTTTCATTTCCAAACTTTTAGACATGAAAATAAATCCTAATCACGGATTAGAATTATTAAATGTACAATAGCGGACAATAAAAGCTGGACACGTCATTTCTACTATGTAAACCTTACTTTAATATTTTTGGCGTTTAGTACATACATACATACAGATTGAGTCAGCCAACTAGGTTGGCGGGCGCGCACATCGTATGTATTCGGGACAGCCGCGGCTAGCATTTTGAAGCGAGGAGCGCATATTTAATAATTCTTTTTAAAATGTAGTACAAGTTTTAATGATTAAAAAGTATTTTTAGTGTCAATAAAATTATTGTCATTCAACAAAACTTTTCAATGTAAATATAAACTGCTCGAAAATGTAAACCATTACCTATTCATGATTTCAATGAAATTAGTTAAAAATATTGTCTGCTAACAGTGAAGCAGATAAGAGATTGTTCTAAATGCGTTCGCAAAACATTTGAATTAATAATTCTTTCAACTGAAAAACCCCGACAATACCATTTTATAATCTGTACTTTCCCAGGTACGGTATACACATTCATAATGAATTCTAATAAACGAATAAAAATAAATAACAATAATTGAAACTAAATTAAAACTAAAACAAAAAAAGGAAGTTTGAAAAGGAAAAGATTATTTTTATTTAAACAGATGAATCTCGATTATTTACGTGGTAAAGAAAGTAAACGACATTCATATCTACATGGTTCGATTCGAACTGAAGGCGTAATTGATCTACGCTAGGAACCCCCTCCCTCTACTGCACACGATTTCGTCCGAAATGACTTATATCCACCTAGTTCTGTAATTCAATCTGTATGCAGGTGTCACAACAATGTGTTCTTGGGCAATGTCTCGATAACTACTGAAGATACAGAAAAATTTTCAAGACATTATTGTTTTTAATTTTGGAGATTTACAATACAAAATCATTTTCATCTATACAGAGTGAACGAAAACAGTGGTGCCGGACACAACTTTTTTATTTCAAGTGGCACATGCTATATGCGAGACCAAATTTAGATTGCTAATGAAATTCTACACATTTTCTGTATACCATTGTGTATACCTAAACCTAATCGTTCTTGAGTTATTGAACATTTTGTCTAAAAACTGTCGTTTGCAGCCACTATTTTATGTATTCATATTTTATTCAGATTTAACTCTAAGAAAAAGATTTTTGGTACAGATGTATTTGATACATAAACTTATTATAAGCCATTATTAAATATACTTTTATCGCTACAGTGTGGTCGTGGTAATAAACAGAATATCAGAAATTTCAAAATGACAAAACTCAATTTTCTTAAATAGCATGCCCTGTATTTTTTTAACTCAAATTCTTCCTTTAACAAAGTACTTTCATTTTTGTTAAGTATGTCTTATATCTATCTGTATATCTATCTATATTTTTTGAGATTTTTGGATCTATTTGAATTGTTTCTTTTAAAACAAATAATTATATAAGAAGACCGTGGGAAACGGTAAGCAAATGAAGCAGTTTCGCATTAATAAATAATTAATTTTCAAACGACAATAATGTGCAAGCTTACTTATTTTTTAGTACGTGTCTTCTTTAGAGGATTATACATTTTTATACTTTTATACGTAGACTTCTAAAATTAAAACAAAAATTGCATTGAAAATGTTTTCGTATCTTCAGTAGTTATTGAGATATTACCCGAGAACACTGTTGGGACACCCGTTACACCAAATACGCCTTGCAAGAAAAACGATCGTTCACGTCATACAATAGGAAAAGGCTACGGTGAATTTTGATTAATTTTTCTGTAAGGATTGATAAAATTAAAATATCAGCACTACAACAGTGTGAAGTAATACCTTCTACAACAGTCTGAGAGAGACGGATATATACTCTAAATAATTTATTAAAGAGAGAGCAATAGTGTACTGCACACCACAGAAAAACCAAAAAATATCTTGAATTCATAAATTAACGCCAAGAAATAGAAACCCGTACGGTTTCGCGATGGAAAAGTTCAGAACTTCGGAATGACAGCGAACGTCCAACATGGCGGACAGGCGGGTCAAATTAAAATAACAAAAAATCTGAAATGAAGGGGCCTTATATAGTACACAAATTGCAACAAATAATAACGTCATGCGACTGAAAGACAACGCAAATGCAATTGCGGGGATCGAAAAGCTTACTTACCATAGTCGCACTGCATCGAAAGCTCGGAGTAGTTCAGTGAGAACAAACTTGCAAGGCAATGATTTTGATTAATTTAAAGGCGATTTCGTTAATTCGATCGGAGCGCCATTTTTCTCACTCTTACATGCATTAAGTTTCTAAATGTTCTCTCTCACATTTCTATTCGGAGCGAATTTTCGAAAACGTCTTAAGAGACGGTCTTTGCTGGGTTCTCAAAAGACCACTGTCTTTTGGCAAGACACAATTCTATATGATTAACGAAACTATTCTAGGCATTATTTTTCACAATACTTTTTGACAACAAATATTGTTTTTTTAAGCAACGCAATCTAGTCTATTTTCTAAATAAATAACATGCAAACTAAACAAATAACAGTCTTTTCGAAAAAGTCTACACATTAAAATGGCATTTTGTATCAGCGCCTGCGCCTCATGCTGCGTTCCAGAATTAGATTTCTTTGCTTTTTTTTCGTTCTAAAGCGTTCTTTTATTACATTGAGAGCAAACGGATCTAAATTTGGAGATAGATATCTCGACTCTAAATCAAAATGCTAAAAATTATCGTTTTTCGGCGTCAGGTTTCGAAAATACAGGGTGTTTTTGGAAGTGTGGCTGAAAACAGAACCTTGGTATTTACATGTACTGGGTATATGATTGAACACTTTGCTTTTGCTCAAAAACAAATTTAATGTGTATTTTTTTTATTCTACCGGCGCGGCGGTCCTGGTAAATAAGGAAATTTTTTAAAATAAATTATTAAGAACAAAAACATAATAATTCTTAGAACAACTCGTTGTTACCGTTGTAATTATTAAATTTGAAACAAAAAAGTAATGTCAACACCTAAAGGTAAACTGTCACAATTGTCAAAATATGGAAAAATTAGATACGCGTATCAATTTTCAGTAATTTATGAAAATGTATGAAATTATTTTTCATTTCAAAATGAACACGGAAAAAAGAAAAATAAATCTGCCATTAGATTTGTTCATATTGTATCCAGATTCCTTTTCAGCCACACTTCTAAAAACACCCAGCATAACAATCAATAAAATTGAACATGTTCACTTGGAGCTACCAACAAAAATGTCACCCTAACATGGCCTACACTGAATCTGAAAAGATCGTGAATGGTTTATAGTTGCATGACTCATATGTTCAAAATAAATTCATGATTATTTAGACCGTCTTTTTTTTAATGAACACCCTATGGGCGCATTCGACATGGCCCCTTGGAGTGCACGGAGTGTTTCTTACATGCACTGAAGTGCACTCGCTCTCTCTCACACTTCTGCTCAGTGCGAGCACCGAGCGTCATATCGAATGCGATATTAATCTGTCCTTTTGCAGTGTCAACCTGACATTTTGTGTCTTTAAAAATGAAAAGGCTTGCAGAACAGTGCTACTAATCGAATTAAGATTAAGATTAGAGGTGCTTTCCTTTTACCACAAATCAGATCAGATAAACGTCATTTCCGCTAGCATGAACAAGTCAGTTTGAACTGAGATTTCGACCTCCCACCTTGCCGCTCGAGTATTCTTATTAGTTGCTAGATTGAAATATCCGTTAAAACTTACTTGTTCGTTTAAAGGTGCATTCGACATCACGCTCGGAGCGCTCGGAACCTTCCTTTATCTCACTCTTACATACACTGAAATTCATTCGCTCTCCCTCACACTTCTGCTCAGAGCTTGCCCCGAACGTAATGTCGAACGCACCCTAAGTGATCTGAGGTAAGATTTGTGGCAGAAGGAACACAGCTTAGGTGAGAGATGTCAAAACTTTTTCGTTTTAGAATTGTCAAAATCAAAGAGTCTTTTCAACATGAAACTGAAAGTATTGTTGACTATCTACAATTCTAAAAGAAAAGAAAAACCGAGTTTGCAAAATTTGAGCAATTCTGTTTCATATTTTGGCGGTGATGTCATCGATGATTTTGAAATGTACGTTTGCATTTTTATATTCCAAAAATACCTGTAGAATAATAAAAAGAAACTGTTTCACTTGACACTGCTCCTCTTTGTGCGACGGTTTATGTAATACTCAACTTACACTCAAATTGACAGTTTCATGTTAATTTGAAATTCAGTAGCGCTTTAAAATGATTTTTTAACTTTCTATCGTAAATCACTGATGATCAAAATACCTATATTGACCATAAACTTGATTATACGAGTAAATATAAAAGCATTTCTGAATTTCAAATAACGTCAAACGTCAAATTTGAGTGTGACTTGAATATGAGAGATGTTACAGAATTTGGGCCTTAATGGTCTACGTAAGTGTGACGCATTTGGAGTGGCGAACATTTCCAAACAAACAAGAACACATGGGTTTGACATTTTTTTCATTCCCATGTGACAATAAAATAAAGCAGAAATGGGTTGACTTGATCATGTTAAGATTCTAATAAATTGTAACATTAATCTAGTACGAATGAATTAGGTATGATTTTTAACTTATTTCAGGCGTACTACACCATCAGGTTCACACAAACCTAACCTCAAACGTCAAGAATCGTAATCATATGCTTCGATGTTTACTGTTTACCCTAGCAACCGTTGCTATTTGAAAAAGTTTTGACGTCAGCAGGTCAGCACTTATGCTGTCCATTGTACATATAAAGCTTCAACTTTAGTTAGTAGTTATATTGTATTTCAAGTAAAATTTGTTATTGCCAAAATAGAAACACTATGTTAGTTTTAAGTACCTAGGTATGCAAAGCAACGTTGTTAATTGAATCAAAACATTATCAAAAATGTTTATTATTTTTTAATATGTATCTAAAGAATCGTGTTAATAAATTAGTTCACTGCTTGATGTTATAACCTTTCGAGAAAAAAAGAAAAAATTACCTGGCTAAAAACAAAACAGGAACGACGTTGCCAGCTCGTGCAATTTCTGGCAGATTCTTCAGACAATTTTAAGAACACCTTTAGGACACCTGCGATTACAATTAAAAATTCGTGTTGCACACAAAGACCATTCACTGACGCCGAAAGATACTTGTACCTATAAATATTAGATCCTACCACTTGTTTATTGTTAAGACAGCGCAAGACACGCATAAACAATCTCTTTCGGTGGTTGTTGCGACACTAAGGCCCAGTTTTACAATCGTGGAATAAGAACGAAATAACTGTTCGCCAAATATCCTTTAATGTTCCTCCATATCTACGTCACGTTATACCAATAGTAATGCTTATCCGACGATTGTAAAATCGGGCCTAAAACAAAAATGTGTTTTGTGCTTGAACGTATTTATAGGGGCAATTATAGAAATTCGAAGACGCATCTAAAATGTTATAAAATTTAATTGTAAGCAGCTACACGCGTTGACATGCTCGTAGTGATGCTCGCTTCATGCTTACCTATCGTTTTTAAATTTTCAAATACGCCAGCATTGTTTACGCATTTCTTTCCCTTTTTATTTGAATTGGTTTTTCTCCATTCTATATTCTTTAATGATGTACAACTGGAATCATTTTACAGTATGGTGTATGTGTAAGTAACGCTGCTTATAAAAATGATATTATTTTTGATTGTGTGTTACATAATTGCACCTGCTCATATTCACTTTATACTTATGGCGTTAAAAAGAGGAGTAGAATTTTTGCAAATTCTTTAACGTCCATAATTTACTTCTGCGAATAATTTCGTTTCTTTATTTGCGTGAGAGTGTCACGAGTTTATTTTCGTGAGGCCCCCGTCACCGAATAAAACACAAGTATCGAAACCGCACACAGAACTCGTTCGGTTAATTTAGAATAAAATAAATTCGGATCGTTACGGCGAGAGCTGAAATTAAAGAAAAAGAAACGACGGAGTTTGAGCGTCTCTCGGGGATCAGCAAGTTGCAGAACCGGAATTGATACTGCTATATAAGTTAATAGCCGGAGACAAGATGTCCCTGATTAGGAAGCTGTTCCGGGTGAAGACGCCCGATCCCAGGGTGGAAATATGCATTCGGATCATTGCATAATTTAATCCCGAACTCTTTAATCTCCGGTAATGATCTCTGCAAGCCGTCTCCTTGCTGCCTCAAATCCCTTGTAATTTATATATTAGCTCTACGAAATTTTCTTCGGGCTTAAATTGATTTTCACATAATTTAACTTCATGTATACTTCGCGTTCAAATTTTAAACGAGGAAAGTTTCGGAGTATTTCCAGATGCTGAATTTGCGTACGTAATTTGATACACTTCAGTGTTTTCTTTGTCCTTGTAGTAGGAAGAGAAATTTTGTGCATTAGTAATGACTTAGGTGACGAACGAGAAAAAAAATATACGTAATTTCTGGAGGATATTCGAAGTAAAAATGAGTAAGCCGAGGGATGTTCTTTGCAGACAAGCAGGATGACAAATGCTGAAGGAAATATATCGAATCAATTAAGTAAAATGAGACAAGAAAAAAAGAGAAACAGAGGGTCTAATGGACTAAGTTCCCGCGACAGAAAAGAAATTAAAAAAGCGGGACTCGGTTTCACATGTAACAAGGGTGGAGAAAATATTTACGCCAGGGCACACTAAAACGTCGCTACGTCGACGGCGGGACACCGCCTCAGCAGAAAACGGGACTTGTTGAGAGGCGCAGCGACGCACTGTGGATGACACGACACTGAGGGTTTTTTAAATTACAGTTCCACAGACCGGGGGTGAGAAAGTGACCGGAAAATGGTATTTTAAATAAATGTGATTGGGGATTCTTTCTAAGACGTGTTTTAGGAATTTATCATTTCGAACGAAATTGACTTCTTAAATATTTCAAATTGCATTACTCTTCTCATTGCAAACGTACGAAGTACCAAATCATATATTTACATTAAAATAAACATACATACATAAGACATTTCTGGCATTAACCGAAAAGACCACAGATTTGAGAAAGGAAAGGTTATGTTCTTTTCTATTTCCTAATTCATCTTAATCCAGCATACAAACAGATGATACGAAGTAAATATACCTTTCAAAACTAAAACCGGGAGGTAATTTATGATCTTGAAGGATGGACGTTGTACAATTTAGTAATATTACATGAAAATGACGTATCATCTGCGTATACATACATGGTGCTCACAATTCTTCATATAATCATCGAAATTGCAAGTGTAAATCACATAGAGTAATGGTCCTAAAACTTAATCTTGTGGGACTCCGTGAGTTAAATGCTTACAGTTTTTCATGTACTCATTATAATTGCAAGTGTAAATCGCATAAAATAACGGTCCTAATATGGAGCCTTGTAGGACTTCCTGAGTTAAAGTTTCTGGTGCTTACAGTTCCTCATATGTCATTGAAATTCCAAGTGTAAATCGCATACAGTCACGGTCCTAAAATGGATCCTTTTGGGATTCCCTGAGTGAAGTTTCTAGTGCTTACAATTCTTCATATATTCAACTAAATCACTGGGTAAATCACATAAAGTAATGGTCCTGAAACGTAGCCTTGTGGGACTCCCTGCGTTGAAGTTTCGAGTGCTTACAATTTCTCATATCATCCCTACCATAACAAAAGGGGTTAAATCCATTTTGTAGGTTAGTGAGTTATTTGACTTTGAAGTTTGTTTATTTGCTTAAAAATCAGGAACTTAATCAAATGAAGTAATTTTTTACCAAATATTAATGAAGCTCGGCCATGTAGCCGGAAGACAACTTTGCTATCTCATAGACGGTATAAGACTCTATTCTTGGACACATAGAATTAATAAAATATAATTTAAAAAAATGGATATAACCATTTTTGTCTTGGCAGGGACGTGTGGTTAAAAATGACGGTAGAAAGGGGATGAATTATCCTTTACTTTCAACTTAATCAATTTTACAAGGCCTCGTCGAGACACTATGCTCCTCTAGATGTCACGACGAGAATGACAGAGTTCTACTATTTCGCCCAAACTCTATGGGCCAGTTGTACAAAGGAGGTTTAAACTGACGTTCAACTGAACCAGGTTCAAAGTGAACAAAATCGCATCAAAATTTCTTTGTCAATGTCCTTAAGCTCCTATGCGAATTTGTTTACTTTGAACCTGGTTCAGTTAACTTGAGTTTAAACCGACTTTGTACTATTGCCCCTATGTCTTAATTCACAAAGTGAACAACATTTCATAAATCAAATAAAGCAGTTGTTAGTTTTTAATGACGTAGCTAATTGGCAAACAAACTAATAATGTTTTCTCATCCAAACCATGGTACTGGTTACAGAGAGACGGACGGATATTCGGACTTTGTTCACTCACATTCTTAGAATGCTAATCACACCTTCGGACTGGGAGAGGTGTTCACGACCAAAAGACTTGAAGCTCTGTCTGATCTCTCCGTGAAACTCAGTCTCCCTTTTACATCGTTTGATAACGGCAATTCCGATTACCTTGCATGTGGGCCAGATGCCCTATGATTCATCGTGATTTTCCTGAATCGAATGCGTCAGATTTAGTTACTCTCACCTATTTTAAGATATACAGCGTGATTATAAAGTCTTTTCAGCACAAGGTGTTTGTTGAAAGCAAAATTCGCCTTTTCATTTGGTTATTTTTTTTTGGAAGAAAGAAAAACGAAGGTGTTGATGAAGTATACATACACAGTTGGTCTGACTAAGACTAGATATACGGTTAATTGTGAGTAAATGAAGGAGAGGCTCATTGAAACTTGTGTGGAAATGAAATAGAGATATTACAATGTTGCGTGCGGAGGTACGAATGCTGGTGCCGGAGCGTGGCCCGCGTTATCAATCGGCAACGTCGATTGATGTAGCTATTTCGTTTACTCATGCGCTTTCTACTATTCTATCCTTCATTTACTCATGATGAACGCATAGCCAGAGGTGGTCAGGCCAACCCAGTATAGTTTTTCTTTTTGGCAAAGGAAGTTTTGCGTCTTCTTCTTTCTTTTGGCAAAAGAATGGAACTCAATTATTCCACCTTGAAAGCCAGGAAGAAGTATCCCTAGTTTCCCATTTTGTCACTAATTTTTAGAACTATTTTCCCAACTTTCTTTGATGTATACTTTAGAGACATTCAAAGGACGACCTTTTGACCCTTGATATTTCATGTCTCCTCGTCTGAAATATTCTGTTTGATTTACTGACGTAGCTTTACTTTTCACGTCAATTTTTTAACTTCACAGTTAGTCAATTGTGTTTGTTAAGTTCCGAGCCAAAGTTTCATTCTTACGTCCTTCTTTTGACTTCACTCGAAAGCTCTCGCGATTTTCTATTGATACTTGTTGTTTTATGACGTCTTTCTTTTACTTCGCTTCTTCTTCTTACATTTCCTTTGATACCCTGAATGCCAGGAAGTTCTTACTTTGTCATTCTGCTTCCCATTTCCAGAACTATTTTCCCTTCTTTTTATCGATGTACTTCAAAGATATTTAAAGGATGATAAAGTTCAAGATATTAACCTTGATCTTGGTCTCTTCCCCCTTAAGCATTTTACGGGACAATACTCCACATTTGAGGTTATACAATATAGAGTTCATTCGATTAAAGAAAGCTACTGTGACGTCATCTGCACTATAAATTGATTTGGGTTTGCGCATGTGAAAAGTTGATAGATTCGACAAGAAAAATGTTTTTAACTTCTCTCTGCGTATTTGCAACGTCATAGTTCATTTTTTAAGACGTCAGAGTACCTCTCTCTAATTGAATGGACTATATGTACACATGCCATTACGTTTCAAGACAAATATAAATTTGAAATCAATTTATTTGATCTCGCGGTATTATATTTAACAATTTATTTTGGATCAGTTCAGTTGGTTTTAACTAAGGACTCGAGTCGGATTACTGAAGGAAGAGGAATGTCCGAGGATGGTGTAAGACACATGTCCGGCAAATTTACCGGGATCAGAATTCAGCAGGAGCAGTGCATATTTTAAAGCGAATGTTCCCTCACAATAAGGCTATTAGTGTAATAGACTGGCGTCCTGGACCGTGTCCAGACTGGGAAAGGCGGCATTGGCGACAAATTGGGGTGAAAGATCGCCTGTAAGACGTTTACCGGTATCCGGGGGTAATAAAACTTTACGTCCCCATCTATAATTCACCTCTGGATTTTTTCCTCGTAATTTAATTGCGCCCTTCTCTTTTCCTCCGTTTCACACGAACAGAAATAATAAAGCTTACACGTCTTAACCAGTTTGTAATTTAAAAAATAAGCATCCACGGACCGTATTGTTGAGGAGAATGACTCGACGAAAATGGGTACGTCGAGTTGGCGCGTGCAACAGTTCGATTGTTGACCGCCTTACGACCATTGTGCACCTAATTTAATAATGGTATTGCTGACTAAATACAACCCATTCATGGATTTGTTGTATCATTATGCTATTGTAACAATTTGTCATGCGTCATGGTTTTTTTTCTCTCGTCGCGGGCCTGAATTGAAATATGAAAGTAACAGTCCGGGCCACGTGGTGTGGCTGGTGGTGTATCGGTTTCGTGACAATGGATGGCCAGATTCACTCTTCTCGGAAGAGATTGATTGTTTTGGTTTTTTCATTCTTTCTTTTTTTGGGCGTCATTGGAAGGGTTAGTTCCTTAATAGATTTTAGATTTACTTTTCTAATGCACACCCCAACGTCTTCCAAACAACGATTTTGAAGAGGAAGGGAAAATTAAAAAGAAATCTTTAGTGTCTGTTTGATTCTTGAAAATTTGCTTATGAAACAATATCAAGCCTCCCCCAAATCCACTACAACATAAAGTGGTTAAGAAACGTTCTTCTCTTCTCCTGTCTTTGGCGATTTGGGTTAGGGATGCCGATCTTTAGAGAAAGACGTCGATGGTGTTAATAAATTCAGATCGAATGTGTTCAAAATCCGTTCAAATAAAGATCGAAGGAAAAAGTATAGATCAATTCATTTTTCAAAAAGCGTAATTTCAAAATTTTATTTATCTAGAAAAAAAGGAAACAAAAATGGACATTTTTGACAAATTAGTGCTTCTGGCAATCTTTGATCTGATAGTTAATTTCAGCTTCACTATTAAAAAAAAAATTGGAAAATTGTAAAGGTTCCGAAGCTTCAATTTTAACAAACTTATAAAAAAAATGTTTTAGACAAAGAGATTACGACTGACTTTCTCGAACTTGTCACGTTTTACCAGCTTCATTTACAGGCTGGTTGGTAAAACGAAACTCAACGAAAAAAATTTTATTATTTTTGTTGAAAGATGTGATTAAATAAATACATATTAAAACGAAAAACAGAAAATAGAATTCAATAGCTTGATTTCTGTAACAAACTGTCCGTCGTCGTGTCATGAACCGACCGGTCGCTATCAGATCAGAAAATCCATTTCTATTATCGAACGCCAAAATCACGAAAACACTTTGGCCATAACAATAAAACGATTTGGAAATGTCAGGTGGTGGATGATCCAATCAGCGCACTTGTGTCTGATCGCACCTCGCTGAGCCGGGCGATACCATCTCCGGACGGTAATAGGAAATCTCCGGCAAAATGCATTCGTGTCTTGTCAAGATTTGACGTGCTCGCATTAACCGCTGTCAATTTCGGGGGGGCCGAATCTATTCCCGGTGCAGAGTGAGTGACAAAAAGCGAACTCTGCTCCGGAATAATTAGGACCCTGACACATCAATGTCAATTAGCTCCATTCTATGATCTGTCATTAAACTCTTCTATACGCTACCCAAAAAAAAAAAAATATGACACTTCCAATTTTAGAAATATGTATCAGAAAAAACCTTCTTCTTTCACGTTCATCCTAGATTTGTTATTCTTTTTCGCTGAGTCAATTATTATTTTATCCCTTGGGGGAGTCCTCAAAGTAACCACCATGTTACGTAGTTAATTTTTTCTATCGATTTTGACAATCCTCAAGTTATTCATTCTGTCTGTACCTGCGTTTTTGAATTAAAGATAATAAGGTAGAGGCATCAAACATTAAACGAAATCAATCCTCATCTTATAAGACTGAACTGTGGAAGGCCTCATTTTTATTCCGGCGTTCTTTTATACTCTTTTCTTAATTATAGTTATTAAGAGGCGGAGATGTAGTAATAATCTATTAAAACCCTTTCCTTAAAACTCTGGATTGGTATGGTGAAGGTTCTGCAATGCGTCCTGGGTCTATTCATTTCGTTAGTTTTTGCAATCCTCGAGTTTTCCATTTCCAGAGATATCAAGTATTAAACGTTTGGAATCCTCACCTTATGGTTCCGAAAGGCATTCCTGAAGGGCTTTTCAAGTAATCCCATTTTGTGTCGACGGGGATTATGGATGACCACCCAGGTGGCATCTTCATTTGATGTGGTCTATTATTCTCGTCTGTTTATGTCAACCGTAAAGCAGAGATTGCAAATGTTAAGTGTTTAAAATCCACCCGTCAACTGTAAGAAGGAACTTTCGAAGGGATTTCCAGATAATCCCATTTTATGTCGTCTATCATTTTCGCTGTCTTTTCAATCCTTCAAATTTTCAATTTGTCGTTTTTGTCATTCTAGATACAGCAGAGATATCAAGACAATTTGCCTCCTATCCAGGAGAGGGAAGACCTTCCTTTTAGCCTTCCATCTGTATTTGGAGTTTTACTCTTAGTTGTTCTTGTATGTATAAAGCTTTATACTCAGAGTGGAATTCTGCTGCCCTTCAGGCCTTTCCAATCCGTCCTTGAGGTGATCACTTCCCATTAGATCCCTTCTGTGCTTCTCTTACTCTGATCTGGTCTTAACTTTCTTCATTCCTTTCTATCTTTAGCTTTTTCTTTTCATTTTTTAACTGTTAGCTTTCTTAGGTCTTCTTCTACTTCATCGATGCATCTTGATCTTGGTTTCCCTCTACGGCTTTTTCCTTTTGGCCGTCATTCTGGGATTATAAGCCTGCTCTGCACACGTCCTTGCCATTTTATTTCTTGAGACCTTAAAAAATCCGCCATCGTTTGTCCTTCTAGTTCATAGGCTCCAATTTTTTTGGATACCAATTGCCTTCTGTGCTTCTCTCACTGTGGCGTTCTTACTTTATTCCTACCTATCCTCAGCTTTCTCTTTTCATTTTTTATCTTTTAGATTTCCTAGGAGCTCTTCTATTTTATCAATCCATCTTGATGTTGGTTTCTCTCTACGCCTTTTTCTTTGTGGTCGTGATTCGAGAGTGCTTCTAATATTCTAGGATTTGAGGCCTGCTCTCCACACACGTTCTTGCCATTTTATTCCTTGAGATCTTAATAAAATCCGCCATAGTTTGTCCTTCTGGTTCATAAGTTTCAATCTTTTTTGGATCCCCATTCCCTTCTATACTTCACTCATTCTGGAATTCTTACTTTCTTTACTCCTACCCATCCACAGCTTTTTCTTTTCATTTTCTAACTGTTAATTTTCCCAGGACTTCTTCTACTTCATCGATCAATCTTGACCTTGGTCTCCCTCTACGCCTTTTTTCTTTTGCCCATCATTCTAGAGTGCTTCTGATATTCTAGGATTGTAGGTCTGCTCTCCACACACGTCTTTGCCATTTCATTCCTTGAGATCTTATAAAATCCGCCAAAAAATCGTTTATCCTTCTGGTTCAAAAGCTCCCAATTTGTTTTTTGGATCGCCGCGCCATTCCTTAAAGTCCTAAGACTACCAAATTGCTCATTCGTTGCTGAAATAACCGGGTCCAGCAATATCCTCTTCAGATGACTACAGCGTTCACAAAAGGAATGAAATCGCTTACTTAGGGGACTAGGCCTTCCGGATATATCCAGCGCCCACAAGCAAACTATGCTCTGCAAATATACTAAATATTAAACGATTAGAATCTTCGCCTTCTAATCCTAGGCTATAAAGTGAGGATTTCCAAATAGCTTCGATTTGGGGTGATCTATTCTTCGCGCCTCTAGCTAACCTTTCGTGTCTTTTTTGTACTTGTCAAAGTCAAAGACATTAAGTGTTAAATGATCAGACCCCAATTTATAGTCCTGTGCCATTAGCCTCATTTTATTATCTTCCTTATTATCATTTATTTCTGTAGTCCTCGAGTTTTTTCCTTGCCATTGTTTTTGTGACTATACATATTAATGCAATAGTATCAATCATAATCCTCGCCTTATACCTTACAATCCTAGACTATAAAGTAAGGATTTTGGAGGACGTTAAATAGTTTGTTATTTCCGACTCTTCCGGGTTTTCATTACGCCTAAGCATTCCTTTCTATAACTAGGTACATACATATAATAGATTGTAGGGCAGAGGGATCGGGAGGTGTTGAACGATTAATAAAAAATCTTGCTTTAAAATCCCTCGAGGTTGTAGGGCAAATGAACCATGAGGTCTTGAACAATTAAAATCTTGCCTTAAAATCCTTTAAGGTTGTAGGGCAGAGAGACTATGAGATGTTGAACAATTAAAATTTTGCTTTAAAATTCTTTGAAATTAAAGGAGGCATTTTCTTCGACCAAATTGAAATCATTTATGTCTCTACGATGTCCTTGGTCTTCAAGGTCTCCAATTTAAAGCTATCCTCAGAAGCCGTGGAACAAGACGTGGTTTTTGGTTCCGTAGGTTCAGGGGATGGTTTTAAATTGGATCACTCGATATCAATTTATCAAGTTCCTTTGTTTTTTATCTTTATTACTTTGGGAATATGTACGTATATGGTAGATAGAAATCACTGAAGACATTTATATTATTTATTTATTAATTGTAAAGTTGGGTGAAACGATTCGGATTCGTCCATACGCTTTCTCCGTTCCGTGATAAAAGTGGGAAGCTTAAAATTTATTGGCAGTTCGGACGGAATTGGCAAATAAAATATCTGCTCCTCGAGAGAGAACTTCTTCTTGCTTCAACAGCTCTTATTAAATTTTACGCCACCTTTTATATCCTATCAATTCGGGTCGCATTAATTCTTTTATTTGGAAAGTTTTAACGACCAGCGACTATACACACGCGGTTATGTCCTGCTCTCGCCTGGGCGAGATTCGCGGAATTAAAACGTAATAAAATTACGGGTTTAAACCAATCTGCGGCTGAACTGTCTCTTGATTGGGCATTGTGGATCCGGATGAACCGCAGAATTTACCAGTAAACCCCACACTTTATAATCAGCCGGCATTTAGGTTCCCTTGCAACCGGTCGACTAATTGACGTCTCAATTTAGTATCCGTCAAGTCCGTAATTGTAATGATACGCCTGTGATGAGCGGTATTGAACGCCGTATTTGGCCTTCCTATTTTCTATTTACCTGTCGAGTGACTTGCAAAATTCTACGGCGTGATACGTTTAGGGGTTGCCATATTCGATTTTCTTAGAAACAAACATCTTGATGACCGTACAAAAGGAAACGTTTAAAATAAAGGCATTTCTTTTACTCTTCCTGTCGTCTTTTTCTCAATTAAATACCGCATATCATAGCACAATCTCGATTAGGAACGTCATTCAAGTATTAACATTTCCATCTCTTGGCTGAACGTTCAATCCCAAATTACCTTCGCTTATTTTAATTATTTTCTCCTGTAGACAACATCGAATTATTGTAAACAAAGAGTGACGCAAATTAAGTTAAATAATTGTAAGAAGAAGTCTTCAAGTTTCCGTCGGCGATGGTGTAAAACAACAAAGGACCTAATACTATTCCTGAGGAATGACGTTAGCAACTGATTTAGCAACAGACGAATGTGAAAACAATTTAACAAAAAAAGAAGGAAACGAAACTTGATTTTTACTTGTCTTGAATCAACCAGGAATTAGTCTGGCGTGTAACCTGTTGGAGTTCTAGTTTAAAACTGGGCGCATTCAGCAGACCCAAAAGCTGTGCAACTGTTGACTAAATTTCTGCTGAATGCGACCTCTCACAAGTGAACACTCAACTGATGAGTTGGTCGCCATTTTTTGTAGTGTAACTTCTCCGGTACCTGATCGGAACATGTTATGATGAGTGAACGTCATTTAGCAGAAATACTGATATGTTCTGCTGAATCAGCCTATGGGCGACAGACGACAGATCGACTTTTTAGCCATCTGAAGGATGAACTCTTTGATCCCTGAGCAGTTTGAGGGCGAACCATTTGGAATCAATTGTATAAAACCGGCGTTCCTCAAGGGTTGATATTTGAGTCCCTTGCTCTTTGTAATACTTGCAGATGTTCACTGAAGGAAGACTAAGTAAGACTATGGTCTTACTTCTAACAGAAAATCTAAACTGGCATCCTTCAGTGAACATCTGCAAGTATTACAAAGAGCAAGGGACTCAACTATCAACCCTTGAGGAACGCCGGTTTTATAGAATTGATTCCAAATGATTCGCCCTTAAACTGCTTAGGGATCAAAGAGTTCATCCTTCAGATGGCTAAAAAGTCGATCTGTCGTTTACTTGTCGACGCGAATGAGAAAAATTTTGCTGTTTCTATTTAATACAGAAACTCCTGTCGATTTTAAGTTCCCATGCTTCGTCCAAATTGGGGTTGTAGCCTCTTGGAGGCTTACGTTAAACTTAATGTAAAAGAAGAGTCGGAGATTGTTTGGTCTGTTACTCAATAAAGTTGATCGTGGTTCAAGTTAAAAGTTCTTCAATCCCTAATTCAAATTTTTCAAGGAGTCACATTCCAAGAAACTGTACACTTCCTATTTTTATTAAACAGAATAATCACTGTCAATAAATCTCTACTGATAATGAAAATCTTTGCTAGAAAAATCTAAAATCAGGTCTTCTTTAAGTTGAAGACTTTTTTTTATTAACTTGAAGATTTTCGCTGTCGTTGTCCGTCTTTCTTACGGCTTCCGGTGACACTACGTCACAATTTTTGTTCCGCTGATGTTTTGTCCTTTATAGCTTCAGCTTCTGCGGATTGCAGCAGCGACAACATCAGCAGCAATATGAGGAACAGTAGCTACAGTAGTCCTGAGGAAGTTGTTTTGTAATAAAAGGCGAAATGTCGCACCACCGGTATCCATACATTAAGAGGAAGGCCTTCGAAATGTGAACAAATCTTTGTTTCTGATAAATAAGTCAATAGTCTCAAGACTGGGAAATGTTGCACAATTTTTTCGAACATTTTTTGTTTGTTTTGATCGTAATGTTCTCGTTTTTTTTTTTAATTATCAGAACTTAGAAATTGTAAACTGTAATATCTTGAAAATATCTTCATCAGGAGCGACCAAAAATGATTTTATAACTTCATCTGAAGAGTTCCAGTTAGTCTTCCAGGTGTTCTGTGAAGCTAGGTGTCCAGCTATCAAGCATTTAGAGATAATACTGATTTCATTGAACGGATAGCAGAAAGCACTACACTGTCAGCTTCTTCATGATCTTTAAACATGTTATTCTTTGCTTATTCTCTTACACGACTATCGTTGGCTTTTGACGTTCGTCATTTCTGACAAAATATTAAGAAGACAACTGGCTTTCAAATTAGGCAATAATATGAAGATGGAGCTGATTTGCATAATCTGTTGGAAGTTGTTTGGAACCACTTTTAACTTTTGCAGATGGATTTCTTCTTACACATACTTCAACCTTTTCTAGGACAAGGGTTTGGTCTATTGCCGCTTCCAATCTCTTCCAATCTACAGCAACCATTTCTCTCCCGCTTCCTCTCTTGGACTACTTCCTTCATAAGTTGCAGATCAGTAACAAAGCTAACAAACTATTGGAAGCTGATTGGAACCATCTCTAATCTGCTTCTTACATACGCTAAAAACCTTCAAGTCTTTTAGGCTTGGTGTATTATTGCTTTCAAACTATTCCTGCTTGCAGTTTCTTTTTTCTAGTCGAATACGTTAACTTTCTCAAAAAAATTTCCACTTTTCTCTCTCGTTTCCTCTGTTGGACTACCTCCTTCCTAAGTAAGTAAATTAGTAACGAAGCTGGAAGTTGGAAGTTGATTGGAAATATCTCTAAAGTCGGGTTTCTGAAACGTTTCATACAGTTAACGGTCCGATTAAAGAAACGTTGCTATGGCTACACATGTTAGAATTATAGGAATATTTAATTTAATTGGACCGTTAATTTTATGAAACGTTCCAGAAACCCGACCTAACTCCCGCAAATCTTCTTCTATTTCTCTCTCGCTTTCTTTCTTGGACTTCCTCCTTTCTAAGTTATAGGAGAGTAACAAAGCTAACAAACTGTTGGAACTTGATTGTAATCATCTCGAACTTCTGTGATATTACCAGAATGGTGGTCCAAAGTCTAATTTTCACCAACCATAGAATACACAAGCAGAAATAAGAAGAAAACATTCCAAACACCGATAAAGTAAGACCTTCATCACTCAAACACCATTACTCCAGCAAGACGCAGTACTACAGTCCTGTATCTTTTAGATCAAGGGTTTGAGGTGTGATTATTTTCAATTCCTTCCAGTCTGCAGCTTCCTTTTCGAAGACGACACGTTCGTTTTCTTAGGTCATCTTCTATTTCTCTCTCGCTTCCTTTTTTTGGACTATCTCCCTCCTATGTCACAGGTGACTACCTTTCTTGGTATCATTTCCTTCGTCATCCTCCTCACGTATCTGTCTTATTTCGTTCTTTCTTATTCTTACGAATTTTTTTAAATAATGCAAAATTTTACAACAGAAGTTGTAGGCATTTTTAATCTAGATGTTACGATGGTGACTTCAAAAATGTGGTTTGCAAATCGCGCCAAATTATGTATAGCCCAGCATCAGTGACATCTATTGACCACTAGTGGCGCTTAATTGTTCACATATCTTCTTTTATTGCATCCGAATTCCTATGAATTTCTGTCACATGGAAATTTATTATGTTTTGAAAAAGAACGAATTCGATTTATGTACTTGCTTTTTCCAATTCGTTTGTACTACCTACACTATTCGAAATAAAATCATCCGAATCTTCTGGTTTCTGTTTATCAAAGACGAATGGTTTTTTCGTTGAATTTAGCTGAAATCCTGTGCCGGTTTATTTTATTTTTTGAAACGCAATCGAACGTGCTCACCGAGATAAGTGTCTGTTATTGCCTCAATTACAGGCCACCGTTTGCAGAACGGGTTAAGAGTGTTCGTCGAGATAAAATAATGCAAAATTCAGATTATGCGAACGTGCGGTGAATTTAAATCAGGACTTGATTGATCGAGTCATCGCCGCACCGAGAGAGGTGCCTCTGTCCACAAGGGGTACGTACAAAACAATCCCCCTTTCATAACCAGCCACCGTCGCATCGCATCAGATTAAAATAGTTCTCCAACTTTCCGGGTTTAAAAACCCAACTCGATCGATTTCCAAATTTTTTGTTTAAAGCTAAAACTAAAACGACGGAGAGAGAGAGAGAGAGAAGCGACCCTCGCCTCGTGTGGACTTGGTTTATTAAGGGTGGCTAGATATTTAAAATAAGGGCTGTCAGGAGAGAGACAAAATAGATCCGATCAGCGTCTCTTGGTTAGTGTGAAATAATGCCCGTGGGGTTTGAACAGACGGCTTCGGCACTCCGCAAGCTACAAGGGTTATAACGGCTCGTCATAAATAAAATCCGATTAATAAGGGACACTGTTGGCCCACCGGAATTAAATTAAGCGCGAAATTTAATGCATCACTCACAAAAAAAAAATTCAAACGCATCACGAATCCATCTTCACCGCAAATTGCGATCTTCGGAGCTAATTTGAAAACACCTGCGATATTATTGACGTTTCACGCTCGGTGGATTTTATTGGAGTACATACAGTTGTACACACAACAGATAAGCATCTACAAAGTAGTAGAATATCATTAATGCTAAATTATGCGCATGCTATTTTATGAATCAAAAACGCTAATAAAGTGAGCCGCATAAAATAATCATAAATGTTGCCGAACGCTCGGTACAGAGCAGGCTCCGCCGTGATCTGGCTGATTACAATTGCTAATACGCCCTCGACCGTGTGGTGGGAGTTTACAGGGTGGCTCAAAATAACTAGAACACTACTTGATTAATAAAAAAATAATGAGACTCAATTCAAAATTCTAGAGTGGATCAAAATAAATACGACACAAAACGATTATAAAAAAAAAACGCAGAACAATCGTAAAGAAAATCATTATAATAGGTTGGCCCAAGAGGCAGCGACATTCGTCACCGTACAACAAAAACATAACAATAACCAATCATCAATATAAAAGCGAATTAGAGTAGGCGTTGGAATTTAAATGCATGTCTTGGATAACGTCATATTAATACTGATTGTCAATCAATTGTGACATAAATAACACGCCGAAAATGTTGTTTAACGTTAGTCATGCGATTGTTCTTAGATTTCGAAAGGCAGCAGAATTTCTTGCTTTGGATGTTTTAATTTCAAGTTAAAGTTAAGTTCAACTGGAAATGTCAAAAGTGACTGAAGGAACGTTCGATTGGTTGCATCGCCAACTGGAATTCGTTTTCCATTTGGTCACTACTTACCTACATAGTGTTAGTAAAAAGAAGAAGAAAACATAAATTAAAATTAGAAGACTGATTTTTTTTAAATCAAAAGCAAATAGGGCAAAACTTACTTTGACAGCTCAAAGTACATAAATGTTGAGAAGGAAAAAGGAGAAGTAAAGAGAAGAGACGAAGAAAAAGGACAAAAGATGAAGAGAAGAGTAAAACTGAAGAGGAGAAGAAATCATCACCGGAATTATGAGATAGGTACAATTTTGAAAATTTTTGAACTGATTGAGATTGTGACGTCACCTTTCAAGTGTCCAATGGGTCAGCCTGAAACAATCAACTATCAATTTGACGAGATGTCAATGACATTGACAGATGTCAAAGATGATTTCCTTTAAGGCTTATTAATTCTGACCCAATCTACTTTCTGTCAAATTTTTTACAAGGGACTTAGGCCCGATATTTCAGTCACAGTTTAACATTAATCTTCAGTTTATTCCCATAGTAACAATTGTTCCTATGGGAATAAACTAAATATTAAAGTTAAACTGTAACTGAAATACCGGGCCGTAGTATGTGTTTCATTTATTGATAAATATTGTTAAAGTAGCTTTCTTTTGTGTTAAAAGCAATTGTTTTTAAGGCCATCTTATCGCAGCTAGGGACAACGTAGACATAAATGAATAAATAAATGATTAAACTTATCATAATATTCACATTTTCAGACTTAACCTCAAAAAATTGATCGTCAACGTATCAACTAGATGTAATTTGTTTGACAAGTTCCGCTTTTCTTTTATTTAAGAATTAAGTTTACCGAGTCTCTTTTGTTATGATAAATACTCCGTCGAAATATTTTTTCCCTTGTAATTTCACCAACTCAACAATTTTTAATTGATTATAACAATGTTAAAAAAGTTTGACAACCTTGCTAATCGAAATTGGGATATTGATGTGACTTTCAAAGATTTCCATTGATTTGTTCGTAAACAACCAACTGTCAACTTGACAACTAAATATCATTTGTTTCGTCATTCATTTATCACATGGCCTGAATAAGTTTGACAACTACGCTAATGAAAACCGGTATGTTAATGACATCTTCAAGGGTATGCGTTTATTTGACAGTAACGAACCAGTCATTAACTTGACATCATTCATTTTTTACACGATCGTCACTTGGCTAAAGGATTGTATTTTTAAGTAGTTTGACAACCACGCTAATGAAAACTGTTCGTTGATTGAACCGTAAAAAAAACTAGCTGTCAACTTGACAATTAAATATCATTTGTTACACGATCGTCACTTGGCTAACTCTATCTTTCTAAAGGATGGTATTTTAAATAGTTTGACAACCACGCTAATGAAAACTGTCCATTGATTGAACCGCAAAAAACTAGCTGTCAACTTGACAATTAAATATCGTTTGTTTCATTATTTATTTGTTACACGATTGTCACTTGGCTACCTCCACCTTTTCAAAGGATTGTATTATTAAATAGTTTGATACCCGCGCTGATGATAACTGCCATGTTGATGTCCGTTGATTGAACCGTAAGAAACTTAGCTGTCAACTTGACAATTACCTATACGTCGTTTGTGTCATTTGTTCATTTCCGAACCAAGAGTTTGCAATGTAGATTTTATGATTTAATAGATTTATGACAATCATGTAAGTGATTCTTTTATTTTTATTGAAGGTAACCTTAAGAAATGTACTGACACTTTGACAGGTGTTAAGTTATTCTTTGGGTACGAGCCCGTACCCTTTTCCTTCTTTGTAGGGAATGTGTTCGTTGAGGTTTCTATGGTAATAATAAACCAACTAATTTAATTCAAATGTCCTTTTATTATAAACAATTCAAATTACATAACCTGAATTAACATAATGTAAAATGACAGTTTGACAATTGACGTTATTCATTTGTCATAGTTATGACTGTCACTTCTTGACTTACTCTGTTTTTTTTATGAGATGAGTTCATGAAAGTTGAAATTAGTTTTTCAGTGACTGAAATATTGTTTAATTATATTTTTGTAAACAATTTGTTAAAATCCGTTAAATCTGAAAATTCGCCTGGATAATCCCGATTCACGCTGTATATGCGAAAGCGGGGCACATGGCATGTATACGTACCCGTGGCGCGTATCTCATTCATACTTTTGCATAGAAAGTAGTCATTTTGTATGTACGATAAAGCGCGCGTTACAGGGCCGGCGCGTGCATCGGAAGGAGACAACAACAATACGTTAACATGCAAACGCTGTCTCGTGTTCGGGAGAAATTCAGCGGGGTAAGGGAAAGCATTGTAGTTACCATATATCCAGTGTTCTCAAGTCAGCCGAAGAGTCAGGTCGGGCTTTCCACCGGGCTTAATCTCACCGAAATGTGCTCGAGGTGCGAAAAAAAGTGAATTCCGGCCGCGGTTCGACGGCCTGCCCGCGAAAATCCCGCCCGATTTCGCCCCGATTAAATCACCCTGATCGAACCGACCGTACTCATTATGAAAAACCGCGTTCAAATCTTCCCATGCCCATCAGTAGCGTCTTGAAAAGCGATTATTGGAAGTATGGAAATGCGCTCGAACATGTGGATCCAGAAGGCGATGAACGTGGTGGGGGAATAGTACACGTGCTTAGGTACGATTCAAAAATAATCCTTATAGCATGTATAGCTGGAACGTTCTGTAGAAGTAGTCTCTTACAAGCTTCGGGTTAGGGTTAATACATCGTAATACCGTCAAGATGATACTCATACACACATAATCAAGTTTATATTCATAACCCTTTGACGTCATTATTAGATATACTTATATACATATGTAAATACTCTCATATACCTACAGGAGTACAAGGAGTATAAGCGTTTTGAAGGTTTTCGCTTTGTACATAACAAGGTCATCATGTTTCCATCATCAATAGTGATATTAGTTATTATTAGGGGCCGGATGCCTTTGTTTAGTTCTTAAGGTTTTAAAGATATTTCTCCTTTTCATTAGGAATAGAATCAAATGACTCGAAAGAGTCGAAACGAAGTATATACACTTATGTAAATACCCTCATGTACCTACAGGAGTACAAGGAGTATAAGCGTTTTGAAGGTTTTTGCTTTATACATAACAAGGTCATCATGTTTCCATCATCAATGGTGATATTAGTTATTATTAGGGGCCGGATGCCTTTGTTTAGTTCTTAAGGTTTTAAAGATATTTCTCCTTTTCATTAGAAATAGAATCAAATGACTCGAAAGAGTCGAAACGAAGTATATGCACTTATGTAAATACCCTCATGTACCTACAGGAGTACAAGGAGTATAAGCGTTTTGAAGGTTTTTGCTTTATACATAACAAGGTCATCATGTTTCCATCATCAATAGTGATATTAGTTATTATTAGGGGCCGGATGCCTTTGTTTAGTTCTTAAAGTTTTATTCATTAGAAACAGAATCAAATGACTCGAAAGAGTCGAAACGAAGAGATATCTTTAAAAGCTTAAGAACTAAACAAAGGCATTTTGAAAGTCTTTACTTTATACATAACAAGGTCATCATGTTTCCATCATCAATGGTGATATTGGTTATTGTTAGGGGCCGGATGCCTTTGTTTAGTTCTTAAGGTTTTAAAGATATTTCTCCTTTTCATTAGATACAGAATCAAATGACTCGAAAGAGTCGAAACGAAGAGGTATCACACGTACAATTTGGAAACCAATTTGTGCCACAACCAGCGCAATGATTAGGACAAACTGGTTTCCACATTGTATAACGAAAAGCAAAGAGGCCAAGATTGGATCTAGTGGAACACCAGATCTTCACTGCCATAAAGCACTCACTCGAATGCGACACGTGCTCAGATGCAAACCTGATAATCTCTAGGCTATTTTGTAGCCTTCAGGAGAACAATCTACAGGAATTGAATGAGCCTTTCCTGCTAAAAGTGCGAAACGAAACCTTTACGTTTCCACCTTTTCTAAAAATGAGCAGAGTTTCTTTAGCACCTTGTGATTCACAAAGGCTGGGTTTCTCAGTTCTAATTACCTTCAAACTCTTGTTTATTCCGATGGTAGCAATTATAAAAACAATTGTTCCTATGGAAATAAACAGGAATTTAAAGTTAAACTAGGACTGAGAAACCCAGCCACAGTGGTTATTATTCAGGAGTCGTTCTTATAATGATTTTTGAGCCAGTGGTTCGTATGATAGTTCAAAAACTCCCATGTTTGAAGTTGGCGTTGGTCCGATTAACGCACATATGGTGTAGTCGTAACCAACTGATCTCGTACGTATTGCTGTGTTATTAAATCGCCACGTTGGGCGCCAATTTAATGCTGTGTTCAATGGTCACTTTGGGCGACAATTTAATTGCTGTTTTATCTCAGGGTAATTTGTTTTCTTCGAATAATTAATTCCTTTTTTCTTATTTATTTAAAAATTTTGTGAATCCATCCGATTTCGTTTTAATCGTGCCTTTATCGTTGGTAGCCAATTTAAATGCTGTGTTATTAAATCGCCAAATTGGGCGCCAATTAATGCTGTGATCTCACGGTATTTTGCAAATTTTCTCTTTCTGGCCCCACGTTGAGCGCCAATTTAATGCTGTGAAATCAAGGTATTTTGCAAATTTTCTCTTTCTGCGTAAATCTCAAGGTAATTAATTCTTTTTCTTATTTTGTTGATTTTCCTCTCGTAGGCTCTTCTTCGATGACGAATTTTGCAGTGTATCTCGTAGACCAATTTCTTTGTTATGGGCTGTATTTTATGTGATAATTTTTGGATGTAGATGGCACTCGCGAGCCTTCACATTCAAAATTATCTAATGTTAGAGTTGAGTGTGTGTGTGTGTATAATAAATAATGTCGTAGAAGAAAACGTAAAACACAGTTTATTGGACCACTTAAAATAATTAATTTTCACAAACTAATTTTATTATAAGTTCGGGTTTTTTAAGAAAATTTATTAATATTAGGCCAGGTTTTTCACAAAACCTTCCCACAAAATTTTACTCACTTTTCTTCCGTACAGTTCATGCAGCATCGCGTCGGTTGTATTGCTTCCTGCTTAGTGCATCTCGGAGTTCGCGCGGCGGTGGTTTTAAAGCGTAACGGGTCATAAGTTCACGCGATAGCTAACACAGCGCCCTCACTTGTTTATTCTCCGAACTTCTTACTATAACCTACAGTTTCCTTTATCACATTGTACCGGCTGTTCTTTTACTGTATGCAAATATTTAAACCTGTAAGACATCACCATAAATGGCAACGATTGAACTCATATGTCCTTAACAAAAGTTTTACACATTTCGAGAAAATCGCAGTTGAAAATCGGGCAAGAATTAATCGCACGTCTATGTCTTTGAGGTAGGTCAAGAAAAGGAAATTTTATTTCGACCGCAGAAAGCATCTGTTGGAACAAAAAACAGAACTGCAATCGAGCAGTGACCCAGTGACCTTTGCCGAGTTCGGGCGGCTAATAAAAGCATTTTTTTTTCACGTCACAGTTTAGTTTGTGAAAAGTGATTGAACGAGTTAAAGCTAAATACGATTACTATTTTTTGTGCTTAGTATGTACTTATTAAGATGCCGCAATTCACGAATGGCGAGAGAATTCATCTGCGGCGAAGTTCGAGCAAATACTGAAGAAGCACGGCGGATTTATGGAAACACATTTCCAAATCAATGCAAGAACATTTACAGCTTGTCCCAGCATTTGCGCGATTATGGAACGTTTCGTGTGTGTGTGTCGCTAATGATGGATGTCACTTTGAACAGTTATTATAAACATTACTAAATTACTGTAGTGAACGTTTGAATGTGTTCTTCCACACAGATATTATTCGGTGAGTGAGTGCGCCTTTGCATATTAGTCATGCCTGCGATGTTTATTGCCTACGATCAGCGAAGCAGGTTCCGTAAGTTTTTTGTTGTTTCATGACCGTCGTATAAGGGGCGGATAAAATAATTTTCCCCCCTGTTATGAAAAGTTTTCTTTTTTTAATTTTCCGTGTTCTATGTGCTCTCACGGTAATGTGGTTAAAATTTTTGCACTTATTTTACAAACACCCTGTATTATTTTATAACGTTAAATAAATTATCCTAACATTTACAATTACAAACTTAATTCTTACATATTTGCACTTTAAAAAATCTAAATAATTTATCTATAATAAACAGTTAATTTTAAATTGATTATTTCTAAATATATTTACTTAAAATTAAAAGTATTTACAGTTGGTTCTTGTCCGATGAAATTTGTATCACAAAATTAAAAGATTTGAAAAACAAACTTGAATTAAAAAATTTCTTAAGTAATTCTTTTCTCTGCACTTCTAATTTATTTTGTTTTTTCTAAATTTTTCTTATGTTAAAGAAAGTTAAAAAGAAATACGTATTGTTCATTAAAACCGCAGTATGTCGGTGCTGTAGTCATAACCAATTATTGATCTCGCTTATTTTATTTGATGTTTTAATATAAGTAAAGATATACCTTGCTTCTTGCTATCTCAAGTCATGGCCAACTCCTAATGTGGGAGTTTCTGAACGCGTGATACTTTTTTACGAAATACGACCAGCAGGAAGTGAAAGATCCATGGGTTCCTCATTTGGAACTTCATGTAATAAAATATAGGTACCCAGCGAACAAAAAGAATGTCGGTTCTAATAAGCCCCATCTACTATTATAATTTTTGGTTCAGATTTTTTAATAAAATAGAGAAGAAAATCCTCGCCGGTAATCACTTCTCTAACAGTTGTAACCTCACGTTTTAAAAAGTGCTAAGCAAACAAAGAAACTATGTTGTAATAAGCACCATCTATTGAGGAGACACTATCATAATGATCCTTCTCGAAACCAGTATGTATTATTCAGATTAGATTTTTCTGAATCAGCAATCACCATCTCCTTTATAAAGTTATTAGTTTTTTAGGTTAGCAAAATCTATTAGGCGAATGAATTATTTCGGTTGAAATAAGCGCCATCTATCGGCAGAAGTTTGTAGCCTAAATTCATTGAAAAATGTCTTGACATCTCTCGATGGTCATCTAATCGACATTACAACAATGATTAGCAAGCTTCACCTGAGTAAAAAATACTAAACAAACGGAAAAAGTTGATTCTAATAAGCGCCATCTATCAAGGAGTCATTGCTTATAATTTATGTAGTGATAGAGTTTTTATTAAAATAAAGTCAGTCATCCCTACCGTAACACGAAGTCAAGTAAACGAATAAATAATAAGGTTGTAATAAGCGCCGTCTGCCGAAAAGACACTATACTATCAAAATGAACTGTCTTGATCACTTGAATGAAATAAAGCCGACGGTCACTTGTCACCATCTCCTTAGTTTCATGCGAGCGAGTGGAGGAATTATTCCGATCGCAATAAGCGCCGTCTATCAGCAGAAGTCGAAATGAATTTTTTCGTCAAGACTTTAGTGGCCTAAATTCATGGCAAAGTGTCTTGACGTCTTTTGATGGTCCTCTAATTAATTCATTGATAAAGCCATTAGTTGTATGTGAGCACAATGTACCAAGAAAGGAATTATTTTGGTTGTAGTGAGCGCCATCTATCGGCAAAAATTAAAATGGATTTTCGTTAAAACTTTGGCAGCCTAAATTCATGGAAAACTGTGTTGACATCATTTGATGGTCCTCTAGCCTGCGCTGTGGCAATTATTAACAAGCTTCATGTGAGTAAAATGAGCTAAGCTAAAGAAAAAAGAATCTGTTTTAATAAACGCCATCTATCGAGGAGTTGCCTTGTAAAATTAATGGGTTAGACTTTTTAACAAAAGAAATTCGTCAATAATCACTTCTCCCTCACGTGTATGACATGTGCTAAGCAAACGAAGAAATTAAGTTGTAGTAAGTACCATCTATCGGAGAAACATTGTCATAATGATCTGCTTCGAAACGAGTGCTTTCTGCTTCGATTTTTTTTTAATGAAACAGAGTCATCGCCTCCTTTTAAAAGTTGCAGTTCTATGTGAGCAAAATGTGCCAATTATTTAGGGTGCAGTGAGCGCCATCTATCGGCCAAAGTGTAAATGAATTTTCATGAGGACTTTGGTAATCTAAATTATTTGAAAAATGTCTCGACATTCCTTGATGAACTTTCAGGAGTAGGTACTATTAGAAAAAAAAACATGAACTTCATAACAGATGGCTCTTTACGTTTGTAATAAAGTTTCACATTATACTAATAGATGTCGCCATCACAACCATGGTTGTGGCATCGTATTATACATTATACATTTACAATTTACACAACGTAGAGTTAGTTTGAATAATATTTGACACATCGTAGAACTTAGTTAAGAATTTCAACAACAGATGGCTCGAGTGAGTTTTATTCAGTGCATGAACACATCAAATCATTCAAGGGCAGAAAAAGTCACTACAGTCTAAATGACAATAAGAGATTATACTTGCCTGAAGACCTTAATATAAAAAAGATGTTCAAAATGTTTTGTGAGTTGCATCCTCACATGAAAGTATCTTACGAGTCGTATAGGACAATCTTTAATACAGACTTTAGTACAGCTTTTGGCTATCCAAGAACAGATACGTGTAGCTCATGCGACGAGTTTCTCGTAAAAATAAAATCTCTTCAGTCCGAGATTTCGAAAAGCACTAGTATTGATGAAAAAGAACGTTTAGATAACGAAATACGCCAGCTTACAGTACAAAATGATTTGCACAAAAGAAAGGCTTAGGTATTCCACAACGGGAAAAAAAAAACGCAAAAAAAGAAGTCGAACTTCAACGACTCAAGAAGCGATTTGTTTAGGTTTTGGGAAAAACCTTAGTGTTCCAAACATTACAACAAACGATGTCTATTACAAGAGTCAACTGAACGTCTATGCGTTTAATATACACATTCTGTCTACGGCAAAAAGTGTGTTTTATATTTACCCAGAAACTATCAGCAAGAAGGGAAGCGACGATGTGTGTTCCATGCTCCATGATTTTTTATGAAACTTTCTTGATTCCCGAGTAAGGGCTCTTGAAATTTTTAGCGACTCTTGTAGAGGCCAAAACAAAAACTATACTATGTTTCGTTTTCTGCATTATGTTGTCCGCAATGAAAGGCGACTAGACTACGTCAAAGTTACTTTTCCCATTCGTGGTCAGATCAAAACATGGGCTTAGTAAACTGCAAACCAGGAGCTGAAATTCCATCAGATTGGATTGAAATATTCAAAAA